>CM066034.1:548569226-549239226 GCA_033557465.1 Ichthyophis bannanicus
GGCTCCGTCAGCGCCGACGTCACCCATATGTGAGGACTGACTTCCTGCTTGGTCCTGGAGAACTGGTGGCTTCAACAGAAACAAACCTCTTAGGAACCTGGACACCAAATGGCATGCAGAAAGAGGTTTACCTTCCACTGGAGAGTGGTGTGCGGCCAAGGAACTAAGGTGGACTGACCGAGTTGGATTTAAGGCCCAAATCGGAAAGATGAAAGAGGTACCGGAGTACCACAGTAACCTGGCAGGAAAAAGGGTTTTCCTTCTGCGTTGTGCAGACCTCAAACCTATGCCACTTGAAAGCATAAGTTTGTCTTTAGTGCCTCCTTGAGGCTAGTAATACTTCCACATTTTTGGGAAGAAGGAATGGTGCAAGTACTACCCTTTCAGAAGCCAGGCCATTAGGTTGAGTGATCTGAGGTTGGGATGCAGGAGAGTGCCCCCCTCCTGTAACAGGAGGTTGGGATGTGATCCCAGAGGAATTGGGGCCTCTACTGCCAGTTGAAGCAGGAGTGGAAACCAGGGTTGTTGTGGCCATCTGGGGGCTACCAGAATGTTCAAGATCCTCCAGGACAAGGTCTCGGTCAAAGTCTTGGCCACCAGAGGCATGGGAGGAAATGCATAGAGACCCACAGACCATGAGATTAGAAAAGCATCCGCAACCACCCTGTTTGGGTGTGGCTGTCTGGAGCAAAATTGGGACAACTGATAATTCTGTGGGCTTGCAAATAGATCTATGGATGGTTGTCCCCAGGTCTGAAATAGTCCTTGGGCTATGTAGGGGCCCAGCTCCCATTCGTGTGGCTGGAGAATTCTGCTTAGCTTGTCGGCTAAGCAATTTTCCTGGCCCGCCAGGTAAATTGCTTTGAGATGCATCCAATGCTGGACTGCAAAGGAGCACAGGTCCAGGGTTTCCTGACACAGGATGCGGGACCCTGTGCCTCCTTGTTTGTTCACATAGAACACTGCCACCTGGTTGTCTGTCTGGATTAAGACAGGTTGATGAGCCAGGCAGATCACTCAAAGCTCTAGGAAATTGACCTGCTGTGTGCTCTCCTGTGGAGACCACACCCCCTGGGGTACACAGTCCCTGGCAATGGGCTCCCCAGCCCAGTAAGGATGCATCTGTAGTGAGGACCCTCGTATGTAGAGGAGCCTGAAACTCCACCCCTGCCACAAAGTGGTGCGGTTGAAGCCACCATGTTAATGACTGCACTAGCTGTTTGGACACTTTGATCCTGTCTTGGAGTCTGCCTGTGGCCTGTGTCCACTGGTCTGAGGCACCACTGAGCTGTTCTCATGTGGAGGTGGGCATTGGGTGTCACATGCACTGTGGAAGCCATGTGCCCAAGGAGTCACAGGAAGTGTCTGATATCTGGGACTGTCGACTCACTTGTTGTGCCAGGGCCACGAGTCTTTGTGCCCTGTCTTCTGGTAGATAAGCCCTTGCTTGAAGGATGTCTAGCCTTGCTCCTATAAACTCCAGACCTTGAGTGGGAAATAGAGTAGATTTGGTGTGACTGATCACAAATCCGAGTTGTTGCAGCACCTGAATGGTGCGAGATGTGGCCTGTTGTACCTCCAGAGCTGACGTGGCTCTGATAAGCCAGTCTAGGTAGGGGAAGACAAATACCCCCTGGTTTCTGAGGAAGGTGGCCACCACAGCCAGGCACACTGAATACTCTGGGTGCAGAGGCTAGGCCAAAGGGAAGTACCTTGTACTGAAAATGGTTTCCTCCCACCACAAAACGGAGATATCATCTGTGGACTGGATGAAGTAGGATGTGTGTATATGCATTCTTTAGGTCTAAGGCGCATAGTCAGTCTCCCAGGCGGAGGTAAGGCAGCAATATTCCACGGGAAAGCATCTTGAACTTTTCCCTCACCAGGAACTTGTTTAAGTAGCGCAGGTTGAGGATGGGTCTTAGGCCTCCTGTTCTTTTTGGTATCAGGATATACCTGGAGTAGATGCCCTTTCCCTGCAGGTGGTGGGGCACTGGTTCTACTGCCTGATCCTTGAGAAGGCTTGCTAACTCCAAGAGGTGGTCCCTGTGAAGAGGGGGTCTGAGAGGCTCCCCTGGAAAGTAAGAGGGAGGTACCTGGGTGAAATGTAGCAGATACATGGGTTCTCCAGATAATCCAAAAATAGCTACCTGTTGTGATGGCTGGCCACCTGTGGGCCATCCCGGGCCTGCCTTCCTCCTGTGCATGGCCTTACTTCTTTGGAGAGAGGGGCTATGCTTTGGGAGTCAAAAACACCCTTCAGGCTGGACCGGAGCCAGGGCTTGGGGACTTTTTGCTTACATGGGCAATGCCCCTGTCCCTTGGCCTGCTGCCCTTGTTGGGGAGCTGGGGAGGCCTGATATGTGGGGTAGTTGTGGTAAGCAGTACCTTTCCTTGGGAAAAAGGGCTTTTTACCCAAGCCCTTCTTAGAAGAGGCAGAAGTTTTCTTCGAGAGCTGTATCCGGGTAAGATACTCTGACTTGATCTCAGCAGCCTTCTCTGTCATGGGTTTGCCAAAGAGGTCCTCACCTTGGCAAGGAACATCGACCAACTTGTCCTGTACCCATTGCTCCAGGTCCAACGACTAGCCATGCCTGGCAGCATGCACCAGTGCCAGCCACAGCTACCGGAGCTGATGCCTCGAAGCCGTCAGGCTGCTCGAGTCAAACTTTGAGCACTCACAGATCCCAGTGGAAAGGCCCTGAAGCGCTGCAAAGGTCCTTTGGAGAGATCAGCTGAGAACCTGGCAATCTCCTTTGTCAGGTCTTGTAGGTGCATGCCTGTGTACAGCTGGTATGTCTGGATTCGGCATGATAGCATTGAACCCTGGTAGCACTTCTTGCCTAGGGCATCCATGTTGCGGGCCTCCCTGCAAGGAGACAGTGTCTTCTGGCTCTTGAACCGGCACATGGCCGATTCCACAACCATGGAGTTGTGCGGTAGTTGTGCTGCCTTTTGGAATCCAGGGCTCCTGAACTCGATAGATGAAATAGATTTGCCTGCTGAGTACCGGCATCGATGCTGGTGTCTCCCACATGCAGAGCATCAGAATCGGAGGCACCAATACAGTAAGGGCTTCCCGAGGGGGAAAATCATACTGGAGGATTCAGCTCTTTGGCTCCTCCTCAGCCTACGCTGGGAATGCCAACGCCTTTGACATGTCCCAAACAAAGTCTAAGAACCAAGTGTCCTCTGGGGGGGACCTTCTCAGAGGTTTGGACACCAGGGAATCTGAGCGAATTTCTCTGATCCGATGGGTGTCCGGTGACTCATGAACTGAAAATGTCCCATGAGTACTGCACATCTTAGAAGCATTGATGCTCCCACTGAATCGGAATGTATATGTAGGCTTCTGTGAGGTCCAAGGATAAGGAACTTGTCTTCTGACAGTCAGTCACTGACCTCATGGTTTCCATGTGGAAGCATGGGACCTTAAGACAATTCACATACTTGAGATCCAGAAGGGTTGAAGAGAGCCCTTTTTTTGGGGGGGGGGGGGGGGAACCACGAAGTGGATGAGTACTGACCAGAGCCAAATTGGCTTTGTGGCACTTCTGTGACTGTCTGCCAATGTACCAACCTCTGCAGGGTATCCTACACCTCCTGGAACTTGTGAGGTGCTCTGCAGGAAGCTTTCTTTGAGCTATTGAGCAGAACTAGAGGGCATAACCCTCCTTTATCACCTCCAGGACCCACTAGTCAGAGGTGATCTGGGCCCAGGTCAAATAAAAAAACCACAAACAAAAAGAAAACAACAGTCTTCCCCCAATGGGAACCAACTCCGTCTGGACCCACCTCATTGTGGTTTGTTGAAGGTAGGGGCAGAAGGGAAGAACCCCCCTCCCTGCTCCCCAGAAGCCTTGAAAAGGTTGCCCTTTTGTGGGAAGTTTCCCCTCTGATAAGGTGTGAATTGAGTAGTCCTTAAGCGACAGAAGTTCTGTACTTGCCCTTGACCATGCACTGGCAAATGCCCCTGGCTTCTGTTTGTCCTCCAGGAGTCTACCACCCTCGGACTCTGCCAAGTCCTTAAACAACTTCTCCAGAGCCTCTTAACAAGAGCTTCCCCTTGAACCAAAGCCTGCTCAAAACTAGATTGAGAACCTGCCTGCCAACCAGTTCTAGAGCCACAAGTATCTGCACACAGAGACCATGGTCATGCTTTGGGCTTGACACCTAATTAGGTCATAAAAGGCATCTGCCAAGTACGTTGCCCCTGACTCTAGCTTAGCTACTTCTAGGGAAGCAGGCCCCAGCTCCCCTAACTCCTCCTGGAAACCTTGCACCCAGCATCAACAGGTACATGCGACGACTGCCACACCCCGAGGACTGCAGGTAAGCCATGTTAATGTCAAAGGCTTGCTTTAGAGCAAGGTCTCTAGCTTCTTGTCTTGGACATCTTTGAGGACCGAATTCAACTCCATGAGGATGGTGATGGTCTTGGTCACTGCCGAACTGCAGTGTGGGGAGCGGGTAGAGGCATGCCATTGCCTGCACCCCTCAGTCCAGCCTCTGGAAGCTCCCATTCATCTAGTATCATCTGCTTGCTGATCCAATGCACAGGAAACACTGTGGTTTCCTGTCTGTCTGGAACAAGGCATCTTCCAGAAGCTGCCTGAAACCCAGTAGCCATATTGAGGATCTTCAGAGAATGCATGATCAGCGCCAACAGCTCCTCCCTACGGAACACTCGCACAATACAAGCCTCTTCCTTGTGTGGCATTTTACCCTCCTCCAGCTTGTCTGCCTGTAAGGCTACTTCTTCCTGTGTCTCCAGTCCTTCCAACAGCATTGAGGTAGAGTTGTCCCAGGATTCAGCCCCATGCCTGGCTTTAGCTATGGGTCCTACCTGCATGCTTGTGGACATCCCCTTCAGCAGAGGGCCTCTTCTGGGCAAGGGCCCTGAGCCCTTCTGCCTAATGCAATAAGTTTTGAGCATGACAACAAACTCTGGGGAGAAAACACCCAAGTCCTCTGTCAGTGTCCTTGGAGGAGGAAGGCCAAGGGGTTTGGGATTCCTGGGCCTCTGCGACCCCACAGCTCGACACCACCTTCTCTAGCTAGGGCTCCCCTGATTCCTCTGAGGTATCTGCCCTGTCCTGCAGGTCATCCTCCACAGAGTGCGCTTCTGCCTCACAGCCTCTGCAGAAGCCCACCTGTGATACAGCCACCCCCCCAGGACCTGCAAGCTAGAGATGTTGGCCTGGCGGTCATTTTTTTCCCCCCTTTACTTGCAGCCCTTGTTCTGGGACTAAAAAAAAAACAACAAACTCGCACTTACAATTGCTGCAGGCCTTGATAGGGCTGGCCTCTGTGCTGTGGGAAAAGGCTTCCCTTGATGCTTCCTGCCTAATCAAGAGAAAGGGGATGGTTGCTTAACGTCTGGCTTTTCCCCCCCTCCCAAAACAATGATGCTATTCTAAACCCCCAGGAGAGAGGCTCTTGTCCTGTGTGCTGCTCAGCCTCCTGTTGGCCTCGGTAGCTGTGGGAAAACCTCTGGAGCCAGCAAAGAAAAAAAACTCTCGTGCCAGCGTGTGCTGGTCGGCCTACTCAGGCTTCAGTGGTTGCTCAGCTGTTGGAGGTCTGCCTAAGGGTATCAGCTCGCACTGCTCAGCCTTCAGCTAGCTGGAGCAGTTGTGGGTCCTTCTGGGAGTTAGATGGACTGCTCAGGACATGAAGTCAGGCCTTGGGCACGCGTGCAGTCAGGAGACCCCTCTCTTTGCTAATAAGGATTCCTGCTGCCAAAGTTTGTCCAGCCAGCTACTCTAGCCAAGGAAGGGTCCTGCCCCCTTCTGTCTGGCACTAGTGCTACAAGGGAAAGGCAGAGCAGAAAAAGCCTAGAAGAGGACCAAAGCCCAGCAAGTATCTCCCCCATGGGGAGAGACATGTCTCCAGCTGCTTTGAGACTGAATACTGGGGGCTGGGAGGGGTTTCCAGCTGCCCAAGTATGCTGTCACAGATCTGACATTCTGTCTCTCCGAGCTGCTGGACAGGTGTGACTACCCATCTGTGCTGGAACTAGACTGGTGTAACAATGTTTGTTGTATTCTCCAAATCGTACTTCTTGAAGCCACTGGAGGCCAATGTAAAAAGGGGGGACCAAGGCCTTCGGTTGAAAGAGGGCATGAACGCCAGTCAAGGGACACCTATGAAAAAATCAAATGAACCAGAGGAGCAATGCAGAGGTGAGCTGGTTTAGGGCGGGAAGGAACTGGTAAAAAACCGGACACACCATAACAAAAATTACTCTTTCCAAAGGAAACTGGACAACAGTCTGGAGGGCTCTGTGGGGAAAAAAATAGACAGAGGCAAGATGGCACTATTGGGCAGGAAGGGGCCCATGCATGCATGTTGCATCTCCCAAAGGCTCTTTGAAAGCTTGGAAAATGCTTCCGCGTGGGCTCAGTTGACGCAGACGTCACCAATATGTGAGGACTGATTTCCCATTTGTTCCTGGAAAGAAGGAATCAACTCGTGTTCACCCTACCTACAGTCTTAGAGACCCCAACACCTCAGAAATGCTCAAAGGCAATGTCCATTCTAAAGTAAGACTACCAAACTGAGGGAAGGTATGGCAGTAAAAGCCTGGTTACTCACCTGTAACAGGTGTTCTCCAAGGACAGCCGGAATCAGTCCTCACATATGGTTGACATCAGTGCTGATGGAGCCTCTGCTGAGCATTTCCTGAGCTTTCAAAGAAAACCATTCAGAATGCTACCATGCATGTGTGGTGCCCTTCCCACCCAAGGGTGCAATCTTGCTCAGACATGGCGAAAAATGACTTCATGTAGGGAGGCAACTCCAAGGGGAGGGAGGGATTGTGAGGACCGATTCCTGCTGTCCCTGGAGAACACCTGTTACAGGTGGTTAACTGCTTTCTCCAGAAACAAGCAGGAAGTCAGTTTTCACATGGGACTCCATAGTTCCAGACTACCAAGAAACAAACCACAACAGCAGCAGTGGGACGACGACCACCCAAGGGAGGTCTTGAATTGTAGAAGGTGAGTCCCTACCAAGAGGCTACAGACCCAAGCGTCCAGCATCACCATAACTCCTGTAGCCTGAACATTGAAGGGTTGGAGGCAGCAGTTGCCTATACACTGAGAATGCTTCTGATCACTGCCTGGCCAAAGGCACTGTCCCTTCAGGACACTCAAGGCAGCTTTACAGATTTCTTGCACTGGCACTACGTGTAGGTTGGCCACCAATGTGACCATAGCCCTCACACACTGAGCAGTGATCCAGCGCTCCAGAGGTCAGCTTGCTCATAAGGGCAATGCAGTCCACCACCCAAGTGGACAGCTTCTGCTTAGTCACAGATAGCCACAGTCTACTGGAGTCATAGGAGATAAAGAGCTGCAGACCTCTTCGATGGGCCCTGGTCCTATGTAAATAAAAACAGCCCTCTTGCAATCCAGACTACCTCCTCCCTGCTGGCATGCAGCCATCGGAAGAAGGTGATAAGAACTACCTCCTGTGAGGTGAAAAGCACACACCACTTTTGGGAGGAATTTGGATGCATGTGAAGCACCACCCTGTTTTTATAGAACCTAGTATAGGGTGGGTCTGCCACCAGGGCCTGCAGTTCACTTACTGTGAGCGGATGTCACCACCACCAAGGTAGCCACCTTCCAGGAGGAATGTCTCAAGTAGCAAGGGCTTGAAGGGTGGCCTAATGAGGAAAGCAACACATTGAGGTCCCATTCCACTACCCAAGGGTGGGGGGGGGGGTTGGATAGCAGGAGGCCCCTGAGGAATATAGAGACCAAAGGCTGGTCTGAGAGGAGCTTCTCCTCTATAGGGTGGTAGTTGGTGAGGGTGCATCTCAGCACCACAGCAGCTAAGTTAAATTTCAAGTCTGAGTGTGAGAGGTGCAGCAAGTATTGCAGCACGAGCTTTACCTGACAGGAGAATGGGCTCTCATTCCTTTCTACACAGAAAGAGAACCTCCTCCACTTGAAGGCATAAGCCCTTCTGGTGGATGGCTTCTGGGAGAATTTCATCAATTTCACCTGGGAGGTTGAAAGGGGCCAGTGCTATCCTTTCAGTGGCCATGTTGTCAGCGTTAGAAACCCCAGGTTGGGGTGTAGCAGGGAGCCCCCTCTTGAGACAGGAGGTCCAGAGTCCTGGCCCTGGCCCAGTGGTACTTGTTCAGGATCTTCAGAAGGCACTTGGCTATCAGAGGTGTCTGTGGGAATGCATAAAGCAGGTACTGTGACCAGGAGATCAGAAAGGCATCTGCTGCCACCCTCCTGCAGTGTGGCTGAGAAGAGCAGAATTTGGGCAGCTGTGAGTTATCCAGGGAGGCAAATATGTCCAGCCAGGGTCTTCCCCAGAAGCAGAAAAGCCTCCAGGTCACTTTTGGGTCTAGGCACCACTCATGAGGCCAAGGACCCGGCTGAGGTTCTCCACCAGGCAGCTGTCCTGACCTGGTAAGTACACTGCCCTCAGCAGGATATGGTTGCACACTGCAAAGGTGTGGAGGGCTCCTGCCCCCTGACAGAGGGAGTAGGAGCCCATACCCCCCAGTTTGTTCACATAGAGACATGAAATCAGGTTGCCATGTTCTATGAGGACTGGGAGGTCACTCAGGAAGCGGTGGCAGAAGGCCTGAAGGGCCAGGAAGATGACCCTAAGTTTGAGACTGATTTGCAGGAGGGATTCCTCTGGGGACCAGGTGCATTGGCCCTCGCAATGTGCACTGCAGCCTACAAGGGAGGTGTCTGTTGTCGGGACACTGAGGGGTCAAGTGCCTGGAAGGGCATCCCTGCCCTGAGGTGATGTAGGGACTGCCACCAGGTGAGGGAGGCTGCCAGCTGGTGGGTGACCTTCACTCTGTCCCTCAGCCTGCCTGTGTCCACTGGGAATGGAAGCACCACTAGGCTGCCTGCATATACAGGCGGGCCACAGGCGTAATATGCACTATCGAGGCCATATGGCCTAGCAGGTGAAGGAGTAGGCAAGCTGGCACTGAACTGGGACTCTGCACATCCCTTGCCAGCTGCATCAGGTGGTGGGCTCTCTCCATGGGGAGGAAGGCCCTGACACACATGTCCAGCTGGGCCCCTATGAATTCCAAATCTTAGGTTGGAGAGAGGCTGGACTTAAGGTAGCTGATGAACCACAACTGCTGCAAGGTGTTGATAGTGAGCCTTGTGTCTCACCTGGCCTTGAGGTATGCTGCCTCTGATTTATTTATTTATTTAACATCTTTTATATACCACACTATTGTCACCAGCGCGGTTTACATGGAACAAACATACATACAAGGAACTGTAATGCATTTTACAAGTAACAGGGTTTTTGAAAACTTGGGAACAACAAGGTACAACTACATAGGCTAGCTAACTATTTACAGAAGATTGAAATACATTAGTCACATTTGGATATCAGTTGGGAAATGTCCTGGTCAGAAAAGTGTCTGTAATATTTTCATGTGTGAAGTTTAGATTGGGAAATAGCTTAGGAAGAGGTGGTGTTTGAGACTCTCTGAATTGTGTTAGGCTGGTTATAACTCTCAGTTCTAGTGGGAGGGCATTCCAGGTTATTGGGGCGTGGATACTGAAGGCTCTTTTGGTTGTTTCCTTAGTGTATCTGACTGTTTGTTTCGGGATTATTAATGTATTCATTGCAATTGACCTTCTGGATTTATTAGGGGTCTGTGAGTGTACAAGGTTGGTAATGGTTGATGGTGCTTGGTTGTTTATGGCTTTGAATGTAGTGATCAGTATCTTGTAGTGGATTCTTGCATTGGTTGGTAGCCAGTGGAGTCTTTTTAGAACTGGGGTTATGTGATCTGTCTTTGATATTCCTTCAAGTACTCTGGCAGCAGTGTTCATCGCTAGTTGGAGAGGATTTAATGTTGCTTGAGGGAGTCCGTATAGAATTGCATTTGCAAAGTCAATGTGAGGCATTATCAGGGCTTGGTAGACGGTTCTGAAATCTGAGGGTTCCAGTAGAGGTCACAGGTGGCGTAATGTACGTATCTTGTGATATATTAGTTTTGTTATGTTTTTTATGTGGGCTTTCATATTGAGGCGCTGGTCAAGGGTTATACCTAGGTAGCGTAGTGTAGGTTTTACTGTTAATTCCTTGTCCTTTATCTTCACGGAGGTAGGAGGTGTGAAGTTTTGGTTTCTTGTTATAAACATCACATCAGTCTTGCTGTGGTTGATTCTTAGATTTTGGGAGATGAGCCAATCTTCTACTGCTTCGAGGCATGTTATCAATGATGTATAATCGGGGTGATTGATGGAGAATGGCATGAATAGTAGAATGTCATCTGCATATGCTAAACAGGTGACATTAAAGGAACGAATGAGGTCACAAATGGGTTGCATGTATATTTTAAACATCAACGCTGACAGAGAAGATCCTTGTGGTACCCCTTGATCTTGAAGAAATGGTTCAGAAGTAGTTTCGTCAATTCGTACTTGTTGCCAACGGTTAGTTAGATAGGATATACACCAGTCAAGTGCGGCACCAACTATTCCTTTTTCCTTAAGGCGATCGATAAGTATTTGGTGGCTTACTGAGTCGAACGCAGCTGAGATGTCCATGAATATAAGTATGAATCCTTGGTGAATGTTATCTATTCCTGTGATTAGTGTGTTGAATAGTGTGATGAGGAGGGTCTCAACTCCATGAGCCTCTCTAAAGCCGTGTTGTGCAGGGTCAAGTGGAGCTTCATTGTCTATGTGCTGTTGTATTTGCCGTTGGACTACTTTCTCAATTATTTTCGCTAGGAGTGGGATACTGGATATTGGCCTGTAGGATTCTACTTTTAGGGGGTCTAATTTACTGTTTTTTAGTAATGGTCTAATTGAGGTTTGTTTGAGGCTTTGAGGAAAGGTTCCAGTTGAAAAGGATTGTTCAAGTATATTGTGTATGAAGAAGCTTACTTCATGTTTAAGATTTTTTATCCAGGCTGCCGGGCAGGGATCGCTTGCAGCGGTGGTAGCATTTATTGATGCGATAGTGTTCTCAATTTCTTTGGTTGATAGTGTATTAAACTTGGTTAATGTGGTTGACTGTGAATATATATCATTCTTTGAGGTACAAATGTTGGAAGTTTTTGTCATCAGCATATTCTTGCGGGTGTATTGCTTGCGTTTGTTGAGGTGTTGGTTCCTTTGCCATTGTTCTTACGATGTTGAAGAGATCATGATGTTTATTTAATGATTTCTTTAGAAGGTTAGTATGGAATTGTTTCCTTCGATCTGCTATTTCTTGGCGATGCTTTTCTAAGTATTTGCAGTAAGCTGTGTAGGCTTCAGTAGAGCGTGATCTTCTCCAGTATTTCTCGAGTCTCCGAAGATGGAGGAGGGATGTTCTTAGCTCCTTGGAATACCAGGCTACGTGTGTACGTTGGTTGGTATTTTTTGCCATGTTTGATGGTTGAGAATTGAATCTAAGGGAGTGATCCCAAGTGTTGATTAGACTGTCCAAGTCGGGTTCAGACGCTTGTAGTGTTGGGAGGAGATTATTAAGTATTTCCTCTTTGACAAAGGGGCGGAACCTCCTAGCTGTTGGTTTCGCATGAGTAGGTTTGGAGTTAGAGGAATTGGAGGAGTTGGGGATTTTGAATAAAATGAGACTGTGGTCAGACCACGGTACTGGTATTATGGAAAGGTCGTAATTGTGGTTGATGTCTGAGGTAACTTGTGGGACGAATATCAGATCAAGTATGTTTCCCATATTGTGAGTAGGATCTTTGACTATTTGGTTGTATCCAAGGTTGTCAATTGCTTCTATAAATGCTGTAGTTTGCGAGTCCTGTAGGGAGGGAAGGTTGAAATCTCCCAATATCCAATTAGAGAGTCTTGGTTTTTCAGTGTTGCAGGTAAGGTCAACTATCGTTGGAGATCATCAGCTGATGCTGTTGGAGCTCTATAGACTAGGCTGATTGAGTGCTCTTTGTTTGATATATTTAGTATATTTAGATGTGTTGAACTAATGCTGTTGTCAATTTGAAATTGTAGTTGGTTGTTAGAGATAATAAGTACTCCGCCTCCTCTTTGTTGGTTCCTATGGCACGTGTGGATAGAGAATCCTGGCGGTAGCATCTGGTTAAGAATGACATTGTCAGAATCGGTTAGCCAGGTTTCTGTGATCAACAAGATGTCGAGGTTATGTGCAGTTATGAGATTAGTTATCAGAGGCCATTTTGTGCGGATGGACCTTATATTGATAAGGGCACAGTGTAATGGTGGATGGTACTGCTGTTTTGGTTGAGGTCTTTTGGTAACGTGAAGGGCAATATGAAGTAGATGTGAGTGGTGGGTGTAGTTAGGGTTTGTTTGATTTGTTTGAGTCTTGTTTGACCATCTCTTCCAATTATTTCGTAATATTGGTATGTATTTTTGGTCATCATTAAAGGCAATTGCTTGACCAGATAGTGCAGTGAGGAGGTAGGTGATGGTAAGGGTTACTAATGTGTGCATTCTTATAGTGAACATTGTGTGTTCTGAGAAGCGGTAGTGTTGCTAGTTGCACAAGGTTGTAGACTGTTGGGATTGGGGTTGTAGTATTTGTAGATATTGATGGAACCTTAATTGTGGTGAAAAAGCATACCAACAATATATCTGGATGCTGAGAAAAACAGTAATTGCAAATTTATGGATAATGATACAGTATGTCTCTCTATCTACTGACAACAGTATATCTACTGACAACAGTATATCTACTGACAACAGTATATCTACTGACAACAGTATATCTTTCTGGGTAGTGATAACAGTATGTCTCTCTATCTACTGACAACAGTATATCACTCTTGGTGCTGACGACAGTAAATTCTTTCTGGCTACTGGGAACAATATTTGCAACTGATGAGTACTGGCAACAGTATATCTCACTAATGTGAACAGTGTATGCTATATAGCTACTTAGAATATTTGATGATTGCTGACTTGGGATACTTATAATTACTAACAATAGTGTGCAAAGCTTTATGGGGGATGTGCAAGAAATCAGTTAAAGATAGTTCCTTTATACGTAGTATACTTGCTGTGCTCAGAGAGGGATCCAATTCTGAGGGGGAGCGAGCTCGACCGTGAGGGAGCTCAAGCTGCTCGATTTTGGATGAGCTTCAGGATGGCGATTTGCTTGTGGGATGTTGAGGCGTTGGGTTAACGTTCTTTTTCCGCCTATCGTGCCCCGCCTGAGGGCCACGCCAAAGGGCCCTCTTGCGAGGCCCTCAGGCACGGGCCCGCAAGGCGCGGCTGCTTTTTCACTGCGCCTCTGGGTCCTCCCACGGCCCGGATTGGGCCGGAGTTGTAGGAGCGGGAAAATGCTCGTTGCTTGCTCGACCCCGACTGGGGAGCTATTGCGGCTGGATCTTGAGCCGAAAAGTCATCCAGGTAAGGGACAATGTGGGCCCCTTGGAGGCACACATGGGCAGCTACAACTGTCAGGAATTTTGTAAAGACCGTTGGAGAGAAGGTGAGGCCAAACAGCAGCACCCTGTACTGGTAGTACTGTGTCCCGTTCCCCCCCCCCCCCCTCACAAATCTCAGGTAATGATGGGGACGGGGTGTGGATCAGAATGTGGGTGTAAGCATCTTTGAGATCCAAGGAGCAGAGGCAGTCTCCCTGGCAGAGGTAGGGCAGCAGTGTCCCGAAGGAGAGCATCTTGAACTTTTCCCTCACCAGGAACTTGTTCAAGTTGTGCAGGTTCAAGTTGTGCAGGTCCAGGATGGGCTGGAGGCCCCCTATTTTTTGGGACAAGGAAATACCTTGAGTAGAACCCCTTTCCCCAGAGTTGATGAGGTACCACCCTGTCCCTGAGCAAGCCTGCAAGTTCTGTGGCGAGCAAGGCCTGGTGGAGGAGAGGCTGTGGTGGCTCTGAGGAAGAAATCTGGAGAATTCTGTTGCAGATAGGGGAAATACCCCTCTCCTGCACCATATGCAGAACCTACTGGTCTGCAGTGATGGCGGGCCTCCTGTGGAAGGGGAGGCGGGCCTCCTGTGGAAGGGATGGCGGGCCTCCTGTGGAAGGGGAGGCGGGCCTCCTGTGGAAGGGGAGGCGGGCCTCCTGTGGAAGGGGAGGCGGGCCTCCTGTGGAAGGGGAGGCGGGCCTCCTGTGGAAGGGGAGGCGGGCCTCCTGTGGAAGGGGAGGCGGGCCTCCTGTGGAAGGGGAGGTTCAGCCCAGGGAGTCAAAAGCTCCTCCTGGTTGGGCAGGAGCTGGTGTCTGGGGCTCAGGGGCCTTGGGCTTCCTAGGCCCAGTGAGGCTGCCCTGAGTAAAGCTGGTGGTGGCCAGGGTTCCCCCCCCAAGAATTTTCATTTTTTTTTCCTTAGGAGAGCTAATGCTTTTTTGGACAGCCTCTGCTGGGTCACTACCTCAGCCTCAATCTACAGCCTTATCAGAAATCTGTTTCCCTGAATAGGTTCTCACCATTGCAGGGAACATCCAGCTTTTCCTGTACCCACTGTGCTCCAGGTCTGAGGTCCATAACCATACCTGGCAATGGGCACTGATGCTGGCAGCTGCAATCCTAGCTGCAGACTTGAACCAGTCCTAGGTGGCCCAGGAGATGAATTCGCAACAGTCCTGGATGCTTGCCACTAGGGACTAGAACCTTTAGAGGTTCCCCAGTGAGGCCAGCCAAGAAACCCGAGTGTTCCTGAATCAGGTACTTAAGGTACATTCCAATGCACAATTTGTATGCCTGTATCTGGCACCCGAGCATAGTGACCTGGTAGAACTTGCGCCCCATGTCGTCAAGGGCCTGGGCTTTCCTGCTGGGGGAACTGAAGAGTAGGTCTTCTGACCTCAGTTTTTGCATGGAGGACTCAACCACCTCCAAGTTGTGGGGGGAGTTGTGGCTTATGGAACACCCATGGCCCTTCTGGACACAATAGATGTGTCCAGGTGCTGACCACTGGCACTGAGGCCAGGGACTCCCATATCCAGAGGAGCAATCTCTTGAGGATATGTGGAACCAGCACCATGAGAGTCTTCTTGGGAGGGGACTCATTATAGGATCTCTAGCTCCTTGGTGGGTGGGTCATGTCACCAACAAAGTAATAAAAGGCCACATCCTCAGGTGGGGAGTGGTGCCAAGGCTCCAGGAGAGATAGCTCAGAGGGAATGTTCCAGTGTCAGGAGGTCTCTGGAGAGGCCTCATCTTTGGTCTCCCAGTTGGAGCCCAAGGGCAATGAGGAGTCAGCCACAGGGGTTGGCTCTGAGGACCTGGGGATGGACGCCTGGAAACTCTCCAGAGAGGACCAGAACCCTGAGGAGCATGATCAAGACTTCAATTGATGCAGAGGACTTACCTGAGGCCAGTGGCACTCAGTGCCCAGTCTGACCACTGGAGGCCCCCCCCCCCCCCACATCAATGCCTGCTGAAAGGCCAAGATGGAGGAGAGGCTCTGCTCCATGGCCACCATGTGGGATGAGGCCTGATGGCTGTGCAGCACTCCTTGTGGACATCTAAGCCTTTGGGTCTGATGCCGGCACTCCGGAGAGTGTGTCTGGAGGACTATAGGTTCATGAATCCTAGCACGGTCTCTGCTGACCGAGGACTCTGTCTTGAGACTGAGGGCGCTGCTTGGAGTTGCCCAAGTCTTGTCGAGGGACCTTTCCAGGTTTAATTGGAGGCACCACCTTTGGGACCACCTCCTTTCTGGGAGGGTCTGGGGCTATACCAGAGGAGCCACTGTGGGACTCAGGACACCTGGACTTATCGTGAAAGGTCAGCTTTGGGGCTCAGAGATGGGGAAGCCAGGGCAGAGTCAGACCTTAGGAAAAGCGTCACCTGCAACTCAGTCTTATTGATTTTAAGGGTCATAGCCTGGCACTAGTTGCAGGTGAGCTGTCGTGGTCCAGGCCCAGGCAGCAGATGCAGCAGATGTAAGCAGTGACTGAGATAGTCTGACTGCAGTGGTCACATTTCTTGAACCCACCAGGAGTCATGGTGGGAACACACCCAGATGTATGAGGACCCCTGGGTGAAAAAAAAAAAGACATGAACGATGGTTAAGGTGGAAACTCGAGGAAACATGGGGAAGAAAAAGGAGCTAAGACTGGCATTGGTGGTGCCACCTTGAGGTGGGAAGGGAACTCATATGCAAACTGGACAAAAAAGGAAGGAATTAAAAGAACTTTCCGGGAGAGTAGAGGACCATCCATTGGGCTCTGGGAGGGGATGGAAGAACTAAGATAGCACCCTCAGACAGGAAGGGGACCACGCATGCATGGTAGCATTCCCAAAGGCTCTTTGCAAGCTGGGGAAATGCTCTGCATGGGCTCCATTGGTGCCAGTGTCACCCATATGAGGGCAGACGTCCTGCTTGTTCCTGGAGAAATTCTACTCCAGGGCTGTCATTCTGGATTCAATGCCAGAAGGCTGTGCAGCTGTCTGCGTGAGCATCAAGGGCCTTAGGCCCAATGCTGGCATTCTTGTGAGTGCATCCGACAATCACCATGGCCTCGAGGAGCCTCGCAAGGTTTCTGCCAGCCAAGGACTCCTCAGAGACCTTGCGGGGGGGCACTGCTTGGAGTTGCCCAAGTCCTGCCACAGGACCTTACCAGGTTTCACTGGTGGAACTTCGACTGATCTCTAGGATTATTTTTCTTCCTTCCTGGGGTCTTTACAGAGGAGCTGCTGCTGGACTAAGGATGTCTGAGCCTTGCAGAAGGTGCTCAGGGAAGCCAGGGCCGAGTCAGACCACAGGAACATCCTCTCCTGCAACTCAGACGTTTTCTTGTTGATTTTTGGAATCATTGCCTGGCATAGGTCGCAGGGGTAATGTGGTTTGGGCCGAGGCAGCACAAGCAGCAGTTGTGGGTGTCTAAGACATGGTTTGACTGAAGCGGTCACACTGACCCCACTGAGAGACATGGTGGGAGACACCTGGCTGGGGTTGATGACCCCTGGACAAAAAAGGGTACAAATGCATTGTTGAGGCAAGCCTTGTCAAAAAGAAGGGAAGAGCCGAGAACTGCACCGGGGACAGCACCAGCTCGAGGCAGTAAGAGAAAAACTGGTACACAAAACCAGGGGAGGCGGGGGACAGCTTAAGGATAATCTTTAGAGAATTTTTCCAGGGAAACAGGACACGTGTCTGCTGGGCTGAGTAAGCATCGTTACTCACCTGTAACAGGTGTTCTCCAGGGACAGCAGGAATCAGTCCTCACATACAGGTGACAGTGCCGGAGCCCTTGTGCAGAGCAATTCCCCAGCTTTCAAAGAAAGCCCTTGGGAATGCATCACACATGCGCAGTTCCCTTCCTGCCCAAGGGTGCCATCTTGCTCAGTCTGACATAGCTAAAAAGACAGCAAAAAGAAAAGCAATAGGACTGCAACTCCAGGGGAGGAGGGAGGGTTGTGAGGACTGATTCCTGCTGTCCCTTGAGAACACCTGTTACAGGTGAGTAACTATGCTTTCTCCAGGAACAAGCAGGAAGTCAGTCCTCACATATGGGACTCCCTAGCTATAGGCTATCGAGAACCCATAGCTGAAAAATGTCTCCCTCTAGAAGAGCCGCAGCAGGTGTGATAGTAATCCAGCAGAGAGACACCACCCCCGGTAGCCTGACCCCAGAGTTGCCTAAACCTCAAATAGGTTCTGGAGTACTGCCTGGCCAAAAGCACTGTCTTGGTGGGACTCTCCATCCAAGCAGTAATGGGCTGCAAAAGTCTGGCTTGAAGACCAGGTGGCGGCCCAGCAGATGTCTGCCAGTGGAACAGAGTGGAAGTGAGCCACTGAGGTGGCCTTTGCCCTGACACAGTGGGCCATGACTCTACCCTGCAAAAGGAGCTTGGCTGCCCTGTATGCCCAGGCAATGCAGTCTGCCACCCAAGTGGACAACATATGCTTGGAGACTGGAAGCCCCAGCTTACTGGGGTCAAAAGAGACGAAGAGCTGAGGAGCCTTATGTCCCCTCGTTCGTTCCAAGTAGAAGGCCACTGCCCTCTTACAGTCAAGAGTATGCAGCACTGCCTCTGCTCGTCTGGTATGCGGTCTGCGAAAGAATGTCAGAAGAACCACCTCCTGGTTGAGGTGCAAAGGAGGGACTACCTTCGGGAGGAACTTAGGGTGGGGTTTGCAGAACCACCCTATTACTGTAAAACCGTATGTACGGTCTTTCTGAAACCAAAGCCTGCAGCTCACTCACTTGCCTTACTGACGTGAGTGCTACCAGGAAGAGAACCTTCCAGGAGAGGAAACACAGATAGCAAGTAGACATCAGCTCAAACAGTGGGCGAGCAAGTTGTTGCAAGACCACATTCAGATCCCACTCGGTCGCCAGAGGGCAAACTGGGGGTTTTAGCAGAATTAGACCCCTTAGGAATCTGGATACCAAGGGATGAAGTGACAAAGGATGTCCCTCCACTGGTTAAGTGATGTGCTGACAACACACTCAGGTGGATCCTTACAATATTAGACTTGAGGCCCAAGTCAGAGAGGTGCAGCAGGTACTGCACCACCACAGGCACAAGACAAGAGAAAGGGTTTTCATTGTGCTGTTTACACCACACCTCAAATCTCCGCCATTTGAAGGCATAGGTTTTTCTGGTAGACTGCCTCCTGGAGGCCAGTAACACTTCTACATTTTTAGGTAGGAGGAGACGGCCCAACACTACCCTTTCAGCAGCCATGCCATCAGGTTTAGGGACATGAGGTTGAGAGACCCCTGTTCCTGGGATAGGAAGTCGGGCTTTGTCCCCAGCGGGAGTGGGATCTCCACTGCCAGCTGGAGAAGAAGTGGGAACCAAGGTTGTCTTGGCCATCTGGGGGCTACTAGGATGACCGAGGCCTAGTCCTACAGGATTCTGAACAGATTTTGGGCCACCAGAAGAGTGGGAAGAAACATTCAGGAGGCCCACAGACCAAGAGATCAGAAAAGCAGCCGTCATCCTTTGGGGATGTGGCTGTCTGGAGCAAAGGTTGGACAACTGATAATTCTGCAGGCTGGTAAAGAGATCTATGGACGGATGTCCCCAGCAGAGGAAGATCTGCTGGGCCACTTCCGGATTCAGTCGCCATTCATGAGGTTGAAGAATTCGGCTTAGTTTGTCTGCTAGGTTGTTCTCTTGACCTGGCAGGTAAAACGCCTTGAGAGACATACCCTGTCTGATAGCAAAAGAGCAGAAGTCCAGTGCCTCCTGACAGAACACAGTACCCTGTCCCTCCCTGCTTGTTCATGTAGAACATAGCCACCTGATTGTCTGTACAAGCACAGATTGATGTGAGAACATGTCAGAAGGCTTGCAGAACTAGGGGTATTGCCTGGAGCTCAAAGAGGTTGATATGTTGTGTCCTCTTGGGGAGACCACAACCCCCGAGTGCAGGAGTCCTGACAATGGGCTCCCCAGCCCAGCAGGGAAGCATCTGTCATCAAGACTCGAAGACACTGGAGGTTGGAAAGGCACTCCGAGCAGGTTGGGCAGGTGAATCCACCAGATCAGCAACTTTAGCAGTCGTTTGGACACCCTTATCCTGTCTCGAAGTCAACCTGTGGCCTGCATTCACTGATCCCGGAGGCACCACTGAGCTGTCCTCATGTGGAGCCAGGCGTTTGAGGTCACCTGCACTGTGGAAGCCATGTGACCCAAAAGACGCAGGAAATGCCTTGCTGATATTTGAGACCTGTATCTAGCGCACTACCTCCAGTGGCAGGTAAGCCCCTTGCCTGCAGGGTGTTCTAGTCCCCTATGAACTTTAAGTTCTGTGTGGGAAGCAAGGTGGACTTTGCCTGATTTATAACAAAGCCTAGATGTTGCAATATGTTGATAGTGTGAGTGGTGGCCTGTTGGGCCTCCTGAGGCGATGGGGCCCTGATAAGCCAGTTGTCCAGGTATGGGAAGACAGATTCCCTGGTTCCTGAAAAACCCTGCCACCGCCAGGCATTTGGCAAACACTCTGGGGGGCAGAGGCCAGGCCAAATGGAAGTAACTCTGTACTGAAAATGGTTTCCTCCCACGACAAATCTGAGATATTGTCTGTGTTCTGGATGTATGAGGATATGTGTAGGCATCATTTATATCTAAGGAGCAGAGCCAATCTCCCTGGTGGAGGTATGGCAGCAAAATTTCAAGAGAGCATCTTTAACTTCTCCTTTACCAGGAACTTGTTTGTTTTGCAGGTCAAGGATGGGCCTGAGGCCTCCTGTTTTCTTTGGTATCAGGAAATACCTGGAATAGAAGCCCTGGCCTTGTAGGCCGTGGGGCACTGGTTCTACTGCCTGATCCTTTAAGAGACCGGCTAACTCCTGCAGAAGGAGGTTCCTGTGCAGAGGAGGTCGTAAAGGCTCTCCTAGAAAGTAGGATGGAGGCACCTGGCTGAAGTGAAGCAAGTATAGCTTCTGGACTATATGCAAGACCCAGGTGTCTGGTGACTGCTGGCCACCTGTAGGCGCACAGGGTCAGCCTCGCTCCTGTACTAAGTTCCACCCCTGGCTGGAGAGAGACCACACTGTGGCTGTCAAAAACCCCCAACTGGCTGGGAGTGAGCTGGTGCCTGAGGCTTGGGGGTATTCTACTTACACAGGCCATGCCTCTGTCCCTTGGCCTGCTGCCCATGTTGGGGAGCTGGGGAGGCCTGGTGAGTGGGGTAGTTGCAGTAAGCAGTACCCTTCCTTGGGAAAAAGGGCTTTATACCTGAGCCCTTCTTAGAAGGGGCAGAGGTCTTTTTGGATAGCCTTGTCCGAGTCAAGTACTCAAAATCTAAATTGCGCAGCCTTCTCAGTCATGGGTTTGCCGAACAGGTTCTCACCTTGGCAGGGGACATCGACCAACTTGTCCTGTACCCATAACTCTAGGTCCAACGACAGCCAAGCCTGGTGTCGAGCACCAATGCCAGCTGCGGCTACTTGGGCCGAAGCCTTGAAGCTGTCATAGGCTGCTTGAGACAAACTTCACGCACTCTTGAATCCCCGTGGACAAGGTTTTGAATCTCTGCAAGGGTTCCTCGGAGGGGCCAGCTGAGAACCCAGCAATCTCCTTTGCCAGGTCTCATAAGTACATGCCCATGTACAGCTGGGACATGGCATGATAGCATCGAGCCCTGGAAAACACTTTCTGCTGAGGGCATCCAGGTTCTGGGCTTCCCTTCCTGGGGGCATCGCAGAGTGTGTTTTTTGGCTCTTGAGCCTTTGCATGGCCAATTCCAACCATGGAGTTATGTGGCAGCTGTGCCTTTTGGAACCCAGGGCTCTTGCAGACTTGATAAATGGAATCGACCCACCTGCTCAGCACTGGCAGAGGCCAGGGTTTCCCACATAAGAAATAACAGCTGTTCCAACATCGGAGGAACTGGTACAGTAAGGGCTTACCTTCGGTGGAAAATCTTACTGGAGGGCATCGAGCTCTTTGGCTCTTCCTCGGCATCCGCCGGGAAGGCCAAAGCCTTGGCCATGTCCCGTATAAACTCCAAGAACCTGGCATCCTCCGGGGGAGACCTTCTCCAAGGTTTGGACTCAGGCGAGTCCAATGTGACACACCGGGTCTGGTGGGTGTCTGAGGAGTCTTTGTTCTGTCTCCCAAGCAGAGTCCTCCAAGGAGGAATTGACGGGTTCCGGTTGTGAGGGCTTCGATCTCAACCGCCCCGACACCGATGCCACTGGCGTTGACGATATCGGTCCCGAACAGGAGGTTGAGGGAGACCTTGGCCAAGGATCAACTCGAGCTCAAAGGGCCTCGAGGATTGACTTGGCTTCCGGAGTCGACTTAGACATCAAGGTCCTGGTGGTCAGGGCAGACAGACCAGGAAGACCAGCCTTCAGTACCTGCTGCTGCTCCATGAAGGCAGACACGCTGCGCTCCAAGGCCGCCATTCTGCGTGTCCAGAAGGCTCCGCAGCCTCTGGCTCGGGCCCTGACAGTGTCAGGCCCGACACCAGCTCTCCCGGAGGAGAGTCTATGAGGACAGTGTTTACCTTCCTTGGCGTTTCCAGCTCTGTGAGGTACCTTGGCAGGCTGCTCTGACTGAGGACTCGGGGCGGCAGTCAGGACTCCGAGACCTGGCCTGTGAGGAACCAGGCCTATCAGAGGCATCTAACGTCACCCTCACGAGTTTTTTCTTCCTCCGGTGTTCCCTGGAGGGAGACCCCCTTTCAGAAGACCCATGACGACACTCGGAGTCAGACAACTCCTGAGACATCAAGGCTTCTGATGAGGTCTGGACCCGAGTGGAGGTGGACTGAGAAAATCCTCTCATGCTGCTGCAGCTGACTTCTAAGAGCTTTGGAAGACATCTTGCCACATGGGCCACAGGCCACCGGATCATGGTCAGCCCTGAGGCATCGGAGACAGCAGTCATGTGTGTCGGTGAGGGACATTAACTTTTCACACTGACCACACTTTTTAAACCCACTGGCAGGCATCAGGGGAAAAGGGCACCTGCGAGGTCAAACAACCTGGCTGCCAGTGAAAAATAAAGAGTGCAAACGCTAGTCACTCAGGACAAAAACTGAAAGAGACCAGATTCGATAAAGATGTACTAACCGAGGTGGGAAGGGGAACCGGCATCGAACCAGGTTGAAGAGAAGAATCTGTCAAGTTTGACGCACTTTTTCTGCAAGGGAATTCGGACCACGTCTGTTGGGCTCTGTGGAAAAAGGGAGACTGAGCAAGATGGCACCCTTGGGCAGGAAGGGAACAGCGCATGCATGATGCAATCCCAAGGGCTTTCTTTGAAAGCTGGGGAACTGCTCCACACGAGGGCTCCATCAGTGCCAACGTCACCCATATGCGAGGACCGACTTCCTGCTTGTTCCTGGAGAAAGATGGCATCCTTGGGCAGTAAAGGGCATACGTGTGTGTGGTAGCATTCCCAAAGGCTTTCTGGGAAAATGCTGTGTGTGGGTTCCGTCGACGCCATCACCCATACGTGAGGGCTGACTTCCTGCTTGTTCCTGGAGAACAGGAACTTTAACTGGAATATCAAGAAGAATCTAGAGGCCTACTTTTTTATGCTTGCCTACACCAAGTTCATCAATTGTAGGTACTCTGGTCCTATTTCTCTTAGGGTATACTACTACTAAGAAGAATGCATAGTTATTTATTCTATGCCCTCTCCCCCATTATAACTCCCTAACTTTTTCAACCTCCTGTTGCCTTATGTTTCATTTTATTGATTTTAAGTAAATTGTAAACTAATCTGATACTGGAGCAAGGAGTGGTATATCAAACCATAAACTGTTTTGGTGACAATTATTCTGTAGGTGGTACTTTACAATTCGGGGAGGGGGGGGCAAGGGGGAAGTTCTCTAATTCTCAACCTGTTCTCTTGATGGCTCTTTTGTTATTAAATTCCTGCATAGCTCCACATAGTACCTCAAGTCATTACCTTTAAATTGAAAAAAGGATCTAAACCAGCAGTGCCCACAGCAGCCAGTTTTCTAGGATCTCTATACTGAACATTCACAAGGTAAGTTTGCATGCAATGGAGACAGTGCATGCAAGTCTCATATACTCATTGTGGGTATTCTGAAAATCTGACTGGCTGATAGGCTTCCAGGACAGATTTGGGAACCACTAATATCAAATACAACCTTTATAAAAAACTGACAACTGATAGTCTGCTCAGGAGAATCTGTACTAGTATGACAAGAATGATACAAGAGGAATAATGGAAATGTAAGGAGCCAAAATGGATAGAATGGCATTTGCATAGCCGAAAGCTTTAACTTGTTACTGCAAAACCTAAAATTTGCTATCCTATTACTACTGTAGAATAATTAAAAAACCACCTTTGATTTATTGCTCACCTGTTGAAAACTAGATAGCATTATCCATTATTGTACAGATACTGGATAATTAGAAAGATGTGCTGAATCAGGCCTGGACAAATTCTTAATCTAGGAGCCAGCAGAGACCTCTTGCCACCACCTACCCTCAGCTGTACCAAAATTCAAGAGCACAGTGGGGAGGGGAGGGGAGGGGAGGAACCATCCTGCTCAAGGTCTGCCACAGATGTTTTTATAACTTAAAACCTTGTTTTCTGAAGTGTCTCATTTCCTTCTCCCCATATTCACCTAGTCTTCCTTGTATCCTCCCATCAATGATCCTTCACTCTCCCAACTAGTAGGTCAGATACACCTCCCATATTTCAGCTTGGCAAGGTGAAGAAACTACTGGCATCTACTGCTGACAAACAGCAGCTCTCCTATGGTCTTCTGTGACTAGACTCAATGGAATCAGTTATGCGGTGCAGGAACTTTTATGTTAAGACTTGAACATGAGACTGAGTTCCCACTCAAAAGAAACAAACTTATTGAAAGCCCAAACCATGATATAGATTGCAAGAACCTGTTTGGTAGTAGTGATCAATGAAAAGGAGAAAAAAAATGAAATTAGACCTTGCCTGCTAATTGTCTTTCCTTGAGTATTCTCCGGGCCAGTCTAGGAACAGTAGGGTAGTCAACCTCCTTCAGCAGCTGAGGACTGAATTCTCAAAGACTGCCTTGCTCCCCCTGGTGTCAGAAAGCCAGTCTACTTATGTCAAAGCAGCTCACTTAAGTACTACTCCCTGTCTTCCTAAAACCCATAACGCAAACACTTAACCCTGAAGTAACTAACTGAACTCTAAACAGCCAAAAACTCTATATACATGCTACTTTTTTTTCCATCTTCCACCCCCCCCCCCTCCCTTCTGTGGCCCCAAATAGACTGCTACTGCTCGTCCCATAAATCCATTGAGAGCTCTATAGCTAGCCCCCCACTGACGGAACTTGCCAGCAGCTGAGGACAACTCCCACAAAGATGCAGCAATCCGCCCTGTATACAATCCTCATATGACCAGCCCATGCGAAGCCCCGACGAACCACTGATTCCCTCAAGTAACCTGCTATCTCTTGGGTGGGCCCTGGACTGGCCCGAGGAATACTCAAGGAAAGAATTAGCAGGTAAGGTCTAATTTCTCCTTCCTTTTCGTCTCTCGGGGCCAGGAACAGTAGGGCAGTACCTACTCACGGGAGGGTCCTGCTAGCCCCCAGAATGGCTGAAGCACTGACCTTTGAGTCTCCCACTGCCTGGACATCCAGACGATAATGCTTCACAAACATATGCAAAGACGACCAAGTAGCCGCCTGGCAAATATCCACCGGCGGAATCAACGCCATCTTGGCACAGGACGTCGCCTGCCCCCGAGTTGAATGAGTGCAGGCCTTCAGGCGGCACCTTCCTGCTTGCCTGATATGCCGCTATCATCGCCTGCTTCACCCACCGCGCAATGGATGCTTTGGACGCAGCTTCTCCTTTACGCGCTCCTCCAAACAGAACAACCTATCCAACCTCTGAAAGGAATGCATCCTCCTGAGGTACCTGTGGGGGACTCTACCGAGATCCAATTTGCAAATTGAACCCTGCGTACCCTCTCTCACCACACCGAAAAGTAGGCAGGGAAATGGTTGATTCACATGAAACACCAAAACCACCTTTGGCAAAAAACGAGGGAACTGGTCGCAACACCACTTTCTCCTCTGAAAACTGAATGTATGGCTCCCCACAAGAAAGTGCCTGTAGATCTGAAATTCTTCTAGCTGAACACAAAGCCACTAAGAAGGCGGTCTTCCAAGAAAGCTCCCCCAGTGCCACTGCTCTCCTGGGCTCAAAGGGAGCCTTTGTCAACACCTCCAGAACCAAATTCAAATCCCAAGCCGGCACTAATCGGTCGCGCCAGCGGCCTTACATTCCTAACCGCTCGCAGAAATCACACGACATCTGGATGTAGGGACAAACTACCACCAAAAACCTAGCCTCAACAAGCCAAAGCTGCGAGGTGCACCCTTTGAGTGCTAAACACTAGCCCTTTATCCAGCCCGCCTTGTAAGTATGCCAAGACGTCAGATTGCTGCCGCACGAGGCCGAACCCTGCGCCTCACACCAACCTTCAAAAATACGCCAAACGCAGACATACACCAGAGACGTAGATTTCTTCTTTGCCTGCAACATGGTGGCTACCACCTCCGCGGAATAGCCTTTATGCTTTAGGCATTCCCCTTCAAGAGCCAAGCCGTATGCAAGAAGCGATCCACCTGCGGCATGAGAACTGGGCCCTGGTACAATAGATTGACCCGACTCGGGAGCCTACAAGGATGATCCACCAGCAGCTGTATAAGATCCGCATACCATGCTCTCCTTGGCCAATCTGGCGCTATGAGAATCACTTTTCCTTTGTGACCAGCTATCCTCTGAAGAACTCGCCCGATCACTGGCCATGGTGGAAATGCATACAGAAGGACCCCCGACCTCAAAGGCTAAACCAGACCATCCAGTCCCTCTGACATGCGTTCCCTGCACCTGCTGAAAAAGCATGACGCCTTTGCAGTTGAATGTGGCCATCAAATCCATGAACGGCCGTCCCCAGTACACTGTGGTGTCGTGAAAGACTGCCTTGTTCAATTCCCACTCTCCTGGGTCCAACGTATGTCTGCTGAGAAAATCGGCCTGTACGTTGTCCTTCCCAGCCACATGTGCCGCCGATACAGCCAACAGATGGTTCTCTGCCCACTGCATTAAGCCTTGGCTCTCCAACAAGACCAGACTGCCTGTGCCCCCTTGCTGATTGATATGACACCGTCACCACATTGTCTGAGAAATCTCACACCGCTTTCCCCTCCAGGAGAGGCTTGAATTGCTGCAAGGCCAACAGCACTGCTCATTTCCAACTGTTTGATCAAGCAATTGGACATCTTTGCCGACCAGCAGCCCTGAGCTACCCGAGACATACAATGCGCTCCCCAACCGGAGAGACTTGCATTTGTGGTGAAGAGTATCCATTCTGGCGTCTTTAGCAGCACCCCTGCTTGAAGGTGTGTGGGATCCAGCCACCACTGTAGACTCTGACCCCCGAAGGGCATACCAACCTCTGATTCAGCGAATGCTCCTGCGGCAACCACCAGGATAGCAATGCTCGCTGGAGAGGCAGTATATGTGCCCTGGGCCACAGTACCATGTCCAAGGACACCATGGACCCCAGAAGCTGTAAGTATCTCCATGCTGTAGGAGCCTTGATGCGCAAAAAACCACTGACACCTGTCTTTTGCACTCTCTCCTCTGGGAAAAACACCGCTCCTACCCTCGTGTCGAACAAAGCTCCCAGATATACAAGATGGTGCACCGGAGCCAACTGACTCTTGGCCTGGTTGACCACCCAACCGAGGCTCTCCAGAAACTCAACCATCCGAGTGGTCGCCCCTACCGACTGCCACTGATGGCACTCGAATCAGCCAATTGTCTAGGAAGGGATGCACCAGAATTCCCTCCTTTCGCAACGCTGCCGCCACCACCATCACCTTTAACATAGTAACATAGTAAATGACGGCAGATAAAGACAAGCATTGTCCATCTAGTCTGCCCAGCACGATGGCAAGAGTAGGTGCACCTGCCGCTCTGTGCAGGCCACCCCTCCCCATGTCCCTGTTTAGGGGTGAACCCACCACTCCATGCAGGACACCCCTATTTGTTGAGAAATTAGATAGTTCAGTTTATTTTGATTTTATCCCGTCGTAAAGGGATCCACTGTCTGTCCCATGCCATTTTGAATTCCGTCACCGTGTTTGACCCCACCACTTCCATTGGGAGGGCATTCCAAGCATCTACCACACTTTCCGTGAAAAAGTATTTCCTGACATTGCCTTTCAATTTACTACCTTGCAGCTTCCTGTGGTGCCCTCTAGTTTTACAGCTTCCGTCTTTGGAAGAGGTTTGTTCGTTCATTATATCCCTTTAAGTATTTAAAGGTCTGAATCATATCTCCCCTGTCCCTCCTCTCCTCCAAAGTGTACATCTTTAGGTCTTCAAGTCTCTTCTCATAAGGCTTGACGCAGGCTCCAAATCATTTTGGTCGTCTTCCTCTGAACAGCTTCCAGTCTTTTTACATCCTTTGCAAGATACGGTCTCCAAAACTGAACACAGTATTCCAAGTGAGGCCTCACCAGTGACTTGTACAGTGGCATAAGTACCTCTTCCTTTCTGCTGGTGATTCCTCTTTGTATGCAGCCCAACATCCTCCTGGCTTTTGCCACCGCCTTGTCGCACTGTTTTGCCACCTTGAGATCTTCAGAAATAATCACACCAAGGTCTTTCTCCTGATCCGTGCACACCAACCTCTCGCCCCCTATCATGTACATTTCCCTTGGATTTCTGCTACCCAAGTGCATGACTCTGCACTTCTTCGCATTAAATCTTAATTGCCAAGCATTTGACCATTCTTCCAGCTTTTGTAGATCTTTCCTCATGTTAATCACTCCCTCGGTGGAGTCCACTCTGTTGCAAATTTTCGTGTAATCTGCAAAAAGACAGACTTTTCCATTCAGTCCTTCAGCAATATCACTCAAATACATTGAACAGTGCTGGGCCCAGGATTGACCCCTGGGGCACCCCGCTAATCACCTTCCCTTCATCCCAGTGAGCTCCATTTACCATCACCCTCTGTCAACCAATTTCTGATCCAATCTTAGGATCCATCCCCAAGCTACCGAGTTTATTGATAAGCCTCCTATGAGGAACAGTATCGAAGGCTTTGCTGAAATCCAGGTAGATGACATCCATCGCATGCCTCTGATCTAGCTCCCTGGTCACCCAGTCAAAGAACTCAATCAGGTTTGGCAAGATTGTCCTTCGGTAAAACCATGCTGCCTCAGGTCTTGCAACCTGTCGGTTTTGAGAAAGTTCACTATTCGCTCTTTCAGGAGCACCTCCATGACTTTTCCCGCCACTGAGGTAAGGCTCACAGGCCTGTAGTTTGACACTTCTTCCCTGTCACCACTTTTGTGAAGAGGTACGACAGCCATTCTCCATTCCTGAGGAACCTCTCCTGTTTCCAAGGATCTGTTGAAAACATCCTTTAGAGGCCCTGCAAAATCCTGAGCTCTTTCAGTATCCTGGGATGTAATCCCATCCGTTCCCATGGCCTTGTCCACTTTCAGTTTTGTATTTGTATTTGTATTTATGAGACTTGATAAACCGCCCAAACCGGAGTATCAGAGCGGTGTACAATAAACCAGCTACCTGTAACAGGTGATCTCTGGGAACAGCAGGAATTAGTCTTCACATATGGGTACGTCGGTACCGACGGAGCCTGCACGGGAATGCTCCCCAGCATCCAATCAGAAAGCTTTTGGGAGCATCCCTCGTGACTGCGCGCTGACTTCCTGCCTTTCCAACTGCCTCTCCTCAGTTGAGTTTCATAGCTGAGACAGAAGGAGAGAGAGGAAAGGAGATAGATACAACTCCTAGGGGAGGTGGGTGGGTTGTGAAGACTAATTCCTGCTGTTCCCAGAGATCACCTGTTACAGGTAAGTAACTGAGCTATCTCCAGGAACAAGCAGGAATGAGTCTTCACATATGGGGACTCCCTAGCTGTGGGTGCCAGGGGAGATCCCGTAAAATGCATATCCCTGGAACAGGACGGCATCCCCTGAGGGATGGGGGGTAGGAGTTGAATAGAGAAGAGCTGTAGAGGAACAGCGAATCTAAAGACTACAGAAAAAAATGAGTCTTTAGAATGTATGTCAAGTATCATTAAAAAATTTAATGAACTAGTACAATAGAGCTTACCTACTGGATTGTAGGAAGTAGAACTGTGATGGAGTGTACTGTAGATGCAGTAGCGGAATCCTCAAGGTAACTTCACAGCAGTGAGGATGAAGTTCCAAACCTGGAATGGGCAGGTGACCCAGGTGTCAACTGGGGTAGGAGAAGAACGGCAGGTCTTCAATGGAAAGCTTTATGGGAAAAAGCTGAAAACTTTTAGGTACAGAGTTATTAACATTGAGGACTAAAAGAAGAAGACTGACCGATCTGGAGAATTAGCCCAGTCCTGAAGGGAAGAGGGGGTATGGAAAAAAGCCCCTATTCAAGGAGAACAGAAGTGTACTCAGAAACACTGAAGATGTACACTGTCTTTCCTAGCTGGTAAGAGATAGGAAGACATTCAAGTTTGATACTTCATAGACAGGGAGATCTAACACAAAAATAGAAGCTGTTGACATCACAGCAGTAATTGTGTGTATAACTGCTCCCACTTACTGAGCCGTATGAGAAGAGGCAAGTTGATTGTCTGGACCCCTTAAGAAGGTAAAAGCTTTATAGCACAGACAGTTAGGGAGATAATAGGTAATACATAGCGTCCTATGGACATCTACCAATGGGTGTAGATATAGAGAGAGAGATACATATCTATATATATGTGCATATATGTCTAGATATGTGCGATATAGATAGGCATAACTTATGCCCACACAGATTACAGAAATATGTATGTATAGGACATATACATACATGAATATAAGTCTGAGGATACATGCCTGCAACTGAGCCCCACAAAAACATTCACATGGGGAATGTGATGGGAAAAGATTCATCTAATAAGGGGGTGAAAACCACCTGAAGATATAGAGAGAATCTATTTCTGCAGTGCAGGAATGTAGTTCAGTGGAATAACCAGTATGGTTGCATGAAAAAACAGAGGATAACAGCAGTCTGGCAAGAGCACGTCAGGAGTACTTTAGGACTCTGACATGTCCAAAGGACAAAAAAAACCACAGACTAAGACACCAGGATGACCCAGCCAAGGGACACAGGGGTATCATGTACACTAAAAGAGTATGTGTTGTCCAAGTGGAGCAGAAAAGCATAATGCCAAGCTGTAAGGAAAAAAGGAGTAGATTCCTGCAAGATTGGGAACTCCTTGGACATTCATGCAGAAAAAGCTTGTCTTCTGTATCACAACAGGAGACAAGAGGGTATAAAGAACCCATATAGCCATGGAATGATCATAAGCTTTTTCTACTATATGGAAAAACCCTCAGACAAAGTTCAATGCTCTGTAGCAAGGGCCCATAGTAGAAAGCTTCTCTGAAGATTGCAGAGAGCATTGTGCAGGAGAATTATGAGATAAAACTGACTGAAGTCAGGTGTGTTGCCACATCCTAGGAAAGGATATGGCTAGAAGATAACTTGCAGTGAGTAGTATTATGCAAGATAGTTGAAAGTAGCTTGCAATGAGCACTAAAGTAATCGCTGGAACTCCTGCATGCACAGCAACTGAACAAAACAGCAGAGGGGATTCTCCTGTATAAAAACAGAGAAATCAGACAAAGGGAGCGGAGATATTCCTGTCCCTGTCTGATGAGTTGTTCAGAGCATGCATTGAAGGATAACAAAAAATCTACACTGGAAAGGAAGAGAAGTGTTTCAGTATGGTACCAACTCAAGCAGGGGAAAACCCTGGAAGAGAGGGGGTTGGAAGGTGACATACCATATGGTAAGTCAGCAGAAGGAAAAGATGTCCATGTGGGGACAGAAACTATCATGGGATAGTTGTAACCTCCCTTCGTAGTAGTAAGAAGGGGAGAATTCTGTAACCCATGGACAAAAGTATCCTAACAGCTTAGCATACTGAAAGAAAAAAAAACAGTGTAGAGTTTGAAGAATAAACTTCTGCTAAGAAGTTAACTGTAGATTGCAACATACAGGAACCTATGGTTGCTGGTTATGATTAGACTGGTCAGAGTCTGGAGACTTCAGACTAGGATGAGATGTCCCTTGCTTGGGTACATCTGGAGGATGGGCAGGAGAAGGGTGAAACCTTCTTTTCTTAGGGAAAGAAGGTTTGGTAGGACATTTCCTACGTCCTGGGGAAAAAGAAGGCTTAGGATGGTGTCCAGAACCAGGGAAGTCAGTGGAGCAATGAGCAACCTGACGTAAAGCCTCTCTATTGAAGAGATTTTCTCCAGTACAAGGAGAATTACCCAGTGTATGTTGTGCCCATCTGCTCAAGTCTGAAGCTTGCAGCTAAGCTTTACGACGTGCTCCAATGGCAATAGCAGAGGATCTGCTAACAGACTCAAAAGAGTCTAGAGAAGCACGAGAAAGAAACCAAGAGATATTCCTGCTATGATTAAGCAGCAAGGAATAGTCAGTGGCCTTAGGCTCTGACAAAAAAGGGGACAAGAGAGATATTTTCTCTGTGACCTCCTGAAGTGTCAGACTCAAAAAATATATGAAATAATTCTTGAAACCAGCATAGAAGTTTGGAAGGTTTGACGTCCAAAGGCATCAAGTGCTTTAGATGCACGACCTGGCGGATAAGAATGTTTCTTCTTGCTTCTTACCTTCCTCATTGCTGATTCCACTACAATGGAATGATGTGGAAGTTGGTTTTTTTGAAACCCCGGAGAGGGAGGCACCTGATACAGAACATTAGTGGCTGTAGAAGGCGAAAACCTTTAAAGGCGATTCCCACATCCTCAGAAGAAGATCCTGCAAAGAATGATGAAAAGGAAGCATTATATTTTCCTTTTCTGCAGGATCTTGGTTAAGAGTACAGCCAGGAATAGGAATGGCAAGAAAGGTTGCCATGTCAAGGATAAATTTCTGAAAAGAGGGATCTCCAATGGGAACTATTCCTGGGTAAGCTGAGGTTGAAGGAGCAGCTTGAGCACCAGAAGACCTACTGGACTGGTGCAGAAAAAGAATTCTGCTAGATGGACAGTGATACTGACAGTTCTGATTCGAGGCAGATAGTACTGCATCGTCAGTGCCCGGTATCGATTCCAAGCTAGGCATAGAAAGGATCGATGGCACCGATGGAACTGCAGGAATCGACATCGATACCGGTATCGGAGACGGTAATGTCATCGAAGCAGTAATCGGGGGCTGCTGAAGCGGTACCAAGGTAGCCAGAGAGCCTTGGTGAATATCCTCGGTACTGCGTAGTCGGAAACGATATGGATCGGTTCCAAAACGTGTCGATACCAAGTTATCTAGACTGGATATCGATTCTAGACTCGGCATCGAAGGGAGCGAGTCTATCGAGGCATGTCTAGAAGGTACCAACGTTGGTGGTGGTATTGGCGATGCGGATACAGGAAAGTCAGAGTCGTATCGATTGGTTCCGAAGGTACCGAGGACGTCAGAAGACGATGCCTGGTGAAGAGAGGAACACTCGACACCGGTGCCAATGCCGGGGTATCGGTACCGCTCGAAGCGGATACCACCCCCGAGCACGGCTCAGGTATGTTCTGTGAGGGGTGAGCCACAGGAACAACCTGAAACCCTGTAAATGCTTTGGAGCCCGAAGACTACCGCCAGGGTTTTATTGCCAATGGGGTCTTGAGGGCAAGGCCGGAGCCGTCATCATGCTGGGCATGAGACTTACCCTTCAAGAATTGGCTAGTCTTAACAGACTGTGGGTTACCTGATCCTGGAGAGAAGAATAAACCGGAGTCCTCACCTCAGGAGGAAAAACGGCATCGAGGGAAACTCGAAAAAGGGAATGTCTTCTCCCAATAATACAGCCTGATGGATCAGGGAAAAAAGGGTCAGGACCCAAACAGGTTAGACACCAAGCTTTGGAGTCTAAAAAGAAAACTATGTTTCCACAGTGAAGGCACTTCTTAGGGGAAGGCGGCTCCATGTTGGAGAGGCCTGGTAGGCCCAAAAAGTTAAGACAAAAACTGAGGAGAAAAAATTTCTCTAAGTTTAGAAAAAAGAATAAAGCACCGGCGGTACCGGTATCGGCGGGAAAGACAGCCGCAACCACAAGAAAACAAGGAAATAAGAATTTAAGAAAAAAAGTTTCTGCGGTGACAGGACGTCCTGTCGGCTCCGCGGAAAAACGAAAACTGAGGAGAGGCAGTTGGAAAGGCGGGAAGTCAGCGCGCAGGCACGAGGGATGCTCCCAAAAGCTTTCTGATTGGATGCTGGGGAGCATTCCTGTGCAGGCTCCGTCGGTACCGACGTACCCATATGTGAAGACTCATTCCTGCTTGTTCCTGGAGATAAGCAGGCTGCCAGAAAATTAAAGAGGGAAAAGGAACGCCATTCAAATGACAGGAAAGTGCTGTAGAAATAGATAGAAAGAAAGACAGAACAGTATGGCTAAAGAGTTAGGGGCAACAGGAAGGACGAAGGAAGAGAGGGAAGGGTTGGAGTGGCATACGGTGTAAGGGCCTGCGTAACTGTCAGGGGGGTGCTGAGAGATCAAAAGCCTGGGAAAACAGATGGGTCTTGAGAAGGGCTTTGAAATGTGGAAATGAAGGTTCGGTGCGGAGTGAGTGGGGAAGAGAGTTCCATAGAGCAGGACTTAAGAAAAAGAAAGCGGAATGACGGGTAAGTTCGAGATGGGCTTGAGACGGGGAGGGAAGAAAAAGGAGGTTACTGTGAGAAGAACGAACGGAGAAGGCGAGGGACGGGTTGATGGTAGATAAGATCGGATAAATATTGGGGAGTACCTGTGTGAAGAACTTTGTGGGTGGTAATAAGGTATTTATAAATGAACCGAAATTTAACAGGAAGCCAGTGAAGGGAAAGAAGGCAAGGAGTGACGTGGATCATGAGGGGAAGAGAAAGTGATCAAACGGGAGGCAGTATTCTGAATGAGCTGAAGGCGACGAATTTGATAGGATGGAAGGCCAGCAAAAATGGAATTACAGTAGTCTAAGCGGGAGATAAGGGAGGACCAGAGTAGTAAGAGAATTGGCAGAGAGGTAAGGCTGGAGGGAACGGATGCGACGAAGATGAAAGAAGCAGTTTCAAACGAGGGAGGAAATGTGGGGGTGAAAGGACAAAGAGGAATCAAGGGTAAAACCAAGGTAGCGGAGAGAGGGGACAAGCGGGATGGGAAGGGAGGACATGGTAGGGGCTAAGGTGGGAGGGGAGGTAGAGAAGGAGAACCAGATAGCTGAGGACTTAGAGGGACTGACACAAAGAAGATTGTCAGAGAACCAGGACGCAATAAGATCGAGGCAGTGGTTAAGAGCAGAGAGGTCCGGGGATACAGAATTGGTATGATGGATAAGAAGGATATCATCGGCATAAAAGTAGGAGGAAAGGCCAGACTGCTGGATGAGGAGGGCAAGTGGGGCAAGAAAAACATTAAAAAGCAGAGGGGCGAGAATGGAGCCTTGCGGGACACCACAGTGCAAAGGGAAAGGGTCCGAGGCAGTGGTGCCGGAATGGACAGCAAATGTGCGAAGAGAGAGGAAAGACCTGAACCAGTGAATCAGTGCCACGGATACCAGAGTCAGACAGGCGAGTAAGAAGGGTACGGTGATCTATGACATCAAAAGCAGTGGAGAGATCCAGAGAGACAGCAATAGATAAATCACCCCGATCGTGAGAACGGTGGAGTTCATTCAGAAGGGCAAGAAGTATAGTTTCAGTGCTGTGCCCAGTCCTAAAGCCAGATTGACGGGGGTGAAGGGAAAGAGTGGAATCAAGATGAGCTGAGAGCTGAGCGAAGACTAGTGATTCGAGAACTTTAGAGAGAAAGGGAAGGTTTGAGACTGGGCGCCAATTTGCAGGGAGACTGGGATCGAGGGAGGGTTTCTTCAAGAGAGGGCGAACCATGGCATGTTTCCACTGGGTGGGGAAGGTGCCGGATGTGAGGCTGGAATTGACTATAGCCAAGATATATGGGAGAAGTTGGAGGGCGGGATCAAGAAGCCAAGTGGAGGGGAGAGGGTCAAGTGGGCAGATTGTCTTACGAGATGAAGAAAGGACCTTAAGGAGTTCAGCAGAAGAAACTGGGTGAAAGGAGTGCCATGTATGGTGGAAGGCACCAGAAGAAGGGGGAGAGGGGGTGTTTGGAGAGGCAGAAGGAGGGGGGGAGAGGAGGGGAGCAAGAGGGGAAGGAAGAGTGAAGAGACTGGATTTTGTTGACAAAAAAAGGAAGTGAGAGTCGGACTGGGAGCGGAGGAAGGGAGCGCCGTTGGAGGGGGACGAGATGAGGAAGAGGATAATGAATGAAATACCTGGTACAGGCAATGGGAGGAGTTAGAGGAGGAAGCGATGAGATCGGAGAAATAGGACCGTTTAGCCTCGATAATCATGGCCAGATAGTGGCGATGCTCATAACAAAAGGAGGATAGGGAGGAGCCAGAAGGGTGCTTGCGCGAGCAGCGCTCGGCCCGGCGAAGATAGGTGGGTTGAAGACGAAGGCCCGAGTGAAAGCAGGGATGAGATGAAGAATGGTGGGGGGTGGGACGAAGCGGGGCAAGAGTGTCAAGAGTGCTAGTAAGAGTAGAGGACCAGGAATCGACCTGTTGGTTTACAGAGAGGAAAATTCGGGGGGAAAAAAGAGGGAGGTAGCTGCAGGGAAGGACTGCAGGGTGAGAGGCGTAAGACGTCGCTTAAGAAGTGCTGGTGCAACGGCCGCAGCAGATGAGGTAGAGACCCGTACGGGAGGGAGAGGGAAAGAGAACAGACAATGATGATCGGACCAAGGGAGAGAGAGGGACGAAAGGGCAGAAGGAACATAAGGGGAAGAGGAGAAAGTGAGAATGAGATCAAGGGTATGGCCGGAAAAGTGAGTGGGGCAGTCCACATGCTGAGTCAGATTAAGATCGGAGAAGAGCGACTGAAGGACTTTATCCCGGGGGCGGATTGGAGGGGACAAATGGGCATTGAAGTCGTCAAGAATGACCAGATGAGAAGTGAGAAGAGATGTCTCTGAAAGGGTAAGGAGAAGAGATTCCCAAAGATCAGGACACATTGAAGGTGGGGCGTAAAGAAGAAAAAAAAGACAGTAATGGAGGTCCCTGAGCGCAGGAGGGCTTCAGGGTACCGAGGCGGAGGGGAAACAAGTGAGAGAGGGAGAGGATCGATGAATAATTGCCACACTGCCACCAGTCCGGTGGAGGAGGGGGAACGTGCAGTGCGGAGTAGCCAGGGGGAAGACAGCGGTGAAGGACACCATCCTCACCCTCGCGAAGCCAAGTCTCAGTAAGAAAAAGAACATCGAGGAAGTGTAGAAGCAATAGATCATGAACCAAAGGAGTTTTAGCACGAAGGGATCTGCAGTTTAGGAGGGCGAAAGAGAGTCAGCAGAGAGGAAACAGGCTGGGGAGACAGAGCAGGAGGGAGTTGGGTTGTGTGACAGACAGAAAGATTACTCATATTCTGGGTGCAGGCCCCTGGGGGGAGAGAAAAGGTATTCAGAGGGCGGTGCCCCCAGAGAACAGGGATTGACACCAAAAAGTGAAACCAAGCCAAAGAGAGGGGGAGACAGGAACGCAGGGGGGGGGGGGGGGACTCGGTAAAACGCGATAGATAGGGTGCAGAGGAAACAGACAAGAAGAAATATGCAAGGAGTCCCAAGGAGGCCCACTTCCAAGGAAGAGACTGACCCAAAGAAGAGAGGGGAGCACCCCAGTCGTCGCCCCAAGGAGCTCGCCCAAGGAGCAGGACCTGCTCCTTTGGCGCGCGCCCGTAGGACGCTGTCCCGAAGTCCCTTAAAAGCGTCAGGGTACCTTGCTTCAGGGAGGTGGGAGCAGGTAGCAAAGCAGAGCAGGAGCTACGGAGAGGGCAGAGGGTCAGCAGACAGCAAAACAGCACAGTAAACAGCACAGTAAGCAGCAAAACCCAAAGGCACACAGCAGGAAATAGCTGTTCTAACACCTCATCTTCTGTGAATGATGTCGTAACTACTTCATTCCCATTTTTATATTTGGGAGTCACAGGTGGTCCTCCAGGACTTTCTATAGTAAAAACAGAGCAGAAGTATTTGTTTAGCAATTTTGCTTTTTTCAATGTCACTTTCCACGAGTCCGTTCACAGCACTTGTGTGTCCTGCAATTCCACCTCTAGTAATCTTCCTTTCCCGAATATACCTAAAGGTTCTGTCACCACACTTCACATCTTTAGCCATCTTTTCCACTGCCTTTGATTTTGCTATCCTTATTTCTCTGTCTCCGAGTCTGATCCTGTATTCATTTCTGTGTTCCTCTGTTTGCAAGCTTTTGAATTTTGCGAAAGCTGTGTTTTTTGCCTTTGAGCAGCCACTTCTTTTGGAAAACCAAATAGGCTCTTCTCCTCTTGTTTTTGTTTACTTTTGTTACATATTTATCTGTTGCCCCTTTTATTGCCACCTTTATAGTTTAGCCCATTGCAATTCCACTTCCCTTATCTCCTTCCACCCTGTCAGCTCCTCCTTTAGGTATTTGGCCATTTTATAGAAGTCGGTGTTTTTGAAGTTTAGGACTTTGAGCCTGCTATGATTGGCCTGTACCATGGCTTTTATCTCAAACCACACCGTGTGATGATTGCTGATGCTCACAGGGGCACTCACACAGACATTCGATACTCTATCGCCATTGGTGAGCACTAAATCCAGCGTTGAGCTTTCCCTGGTTGGTTCCATCACCATTTGTCTAAGTAACGCATCTTGGAGAGCATCCATGATTTTTTTGCTTCTTTCCAGATTTGCAGGAGCAATCCAATCCACATCAGGTAGATTAAAGTCACCCAATATGATCACTTCCCCCTTTGTGGCTATCTTGGCAATAAGTGCATGGTGCCATAGCCAGTCTGAACGGCATTGCCTGGAACTGAAAATGGCCCATGGGCACTGCAAAGCTTAAGAACCTTTGATGCTCCGGTCTGATGGGAATGTGCAAATATGCCTGTCAAATTGATGGATGAAAGCACCTCCCCCCATCGCACTGACCGAATCACTAACTGCAGGGTCTCCATGTGAAAATGTGGCACCCTCAAACAGCGATTCACATGCTTGAGATCTAGAATCGGTCGAAAAGTTCCCTCTTTTTTTGGGTACAACGAAATAAATTGAGTATCGACCTAACCCATACTAGAGGAATCGGAACGACCGCTTGCAGGTGCAGCAACCTTTGCAGCATGTCGTTTATCACCCTTGCCTTTGCCGAAGAGCCACATGGAGAAACCACAAAAGTGTCCGCTAGCGGTTCTGCCAATTCCAGTGCATAACCTTTGTGAATGATCTGCAGCACCCACTGGTCCATGGTTACCGTGGCCCAGATGGCATGAAACTCCTGCAAACGACCTCCTATAGGTACCTCCTTCTGGACCACCCTCCTTTCATTGTGTCTTTTTAGAGACATTCGGCTGGGAACTGCTGTATCCCCTACTGAACCCTCTGGCTCCTCAAAAGGACTGACCTCTGGCTATAAACTGGCCTCTCTGATAAGGAGCAACACAAGTCCCCCAGAATCTCCAAAACTCTGCCTTGACCTCTGTAAAGAGCCGGGCTGTGGACCCTTCGGCCAATCCTCCGGCAGTCGCCCGCCTTTAGAGTCTCCCAAATCTTTTACAATCTTCTCCAAAGAGTAGCTTGCCCTTATATGGAAGCTTACTAAGGCGAGCTTTAGAAAGATGCGTCCACCGCCCAATTCCTCAGCCAGAGGAATCTGCGCAGCTACTATCGACACCATTGATTTTGCCCAAATCCTTACCAAATCATAGAAGGTGTCAGCGAGATAAGCTGCTGCCAATTCTAATTTTGCTCCCTCCGGAGCTAAAACCTCCTCGTGCTTGAGGACTCTGCCTGAAGCCACCTAATCAAAGCTCTGGACACATATGCTCCGCAGATAGAAGCCTGTAGGGCTAGCGCACTGGTATCAAAGGCCTGTTTGAGCAGACACTCCAACTTCCTATCCTGTAGATCTTTAAGGGCTGCTCCACCTTCTACAGGGATAGTAGTCTTCATCACAGCCGCCACCAAAGCAACCAACTTAGGCATCTGCAGCAACTCTCTCCTCCTGCAAAACTGGATACAGGCGGCCAATGGCTCTGCCGCCTCTCAAGGTGGCCGCTGGACATTTCCAATCCACAGAGTAATTAAGCAAATGGTGGAGTCGGAATGGGAAACACTTCTGTTCTGCTCTAAACCCTTGAAGCAAACGATCCTCCAAAGGTTCCACCTGCACCGCTGGCAATGACATTCATAGCCAATAGAGTGAGTAATAAGGGCCCCTAGCTCCTCTTTATGAAAAACCCTGAAAATATTGGGGGTCCTCTCCTGCCGCCAGTTCACCCTCTTCAAGTTCTCCTGGTCACTGATCCATGCCAGACTGAAAAGATCTCCCCCTCTTCTGGCAAATGACAAGGCTGCGCTGACCGAGATCTGCTAAATCCCCTGCTAAAGCACTCCGAGGACCCCTCACCTGGATCCCCTGCTGCGCCAACCGGCAGCACCAAATGAGCCAAGTTAGGAGCATCGTCCTTGCTCTGCCCTTGTTCCAACTTTAAACAGTATGTATTATGGAGGGACATAATAAAATCCAGAGAACAATGATCGAAAACTTCCTTCTGTCACTGGAACTTGTGTGACTCAAAACCACTGCTGGAGCCGATTTTCGTGACTTAGATTTCTTCTTTAATGCTTTCCTTTTGCAGCATGGGTGAAACGGCTGTGCCCCCTAAAATGGTGGCCGTTCCTGCCTTTTCCAATGTAGTCTGAAGCTTGACCAAGGAATCCTGCCCCTTCTCTTCCATACTGCCGAAAACATGCTCTAACCTGGTGCCTCTTCTAAAACAAGAACGACAGCCCCAGACCAGACAAGCCCCGGCAGCTCCTGCACTGCGTGCACGCCGCCGGGCCTGGCGGCATGTGCCCGCTCAAAAATAAAAACCCAACTGCCGCGGCTCCCCAAGGCACACACCTGCTCAGATCACCGTCCCTCTGAACTCTACCACCGCGGCTAGTGAGAAAGGTAGTTTGGGCTCCAGGGGCAGGGGGCTAGACTCGGGCTCCCAGCTCAGCATGCTGAGGGTAGCTTGGTCCCCAAGGCAGCCTCTGCCTCTGCTGCCCGAGCACCACAATGCTGCTGCAGCTGACCCCTGTCTAAGATTCCTTTCAGATTTTTTCTTCAATAACTTATAAAAATAGTTCCCTGGATTTACACCATGCTAGGACTGCACAGGAAAAAAAAAATTTTTAATTCCCCTGGTACATTCCTCTTAGTCTGACTGGGAGCCTGTCAGCAACACCTCCTTCCAGCTGCTGAGGACTGAAAGACTGGCTTTCTGACACCAGGGGGAGCAAGGTAGGCCGTCAGCAAGTCTGAGAATTCAGTCCTCAGCTGCTGAAGGAGGTTGACTACCCTACTATTCCTGGACTGGCCCAGAGAGACGAAAAAGGTAAGGTATGCATGCACTGGGGAGGGTACAAAATTCTAGGCACCATGAACATGGCAGTCAGAATTTAGTTGCCCTTTTTTGGGCTATTCATTTTGATAAAACACTGACTTAGGAGCTAGCTACACCAGAAATTAAACAGAAGTTTTAAATTCTTAAAATTAAGGCAGCAAAATCACTATGACTCATGAAAAATAAGTCTACAGAGTTCAGACAAATTCCATTATCTTTTCCTTTAAAAAAAATGAAATCTGCATCTATCAATTCAAATAAAGTAATTTTAGGCTAATTTGTCAGACCCCAGCTTGTTTATTACAATGAAGAAATTGAAGTATACAAACCTTTTGATAGTGCAATGGATTGTCAATGGCATAGGACAGTGTTGAGATAAAATTTGGTTTTGTAATCAGTGATGCACACTCCTGAATCAGAAATTGAGTCTGAAAAACAAGGAAAAAAAGGTTACATCAGCTTAAGCCAGATTTTGACGACTAATTCTGATATCACAATCTGGGAGAAAGGAGGAGTCAGTTTTGCTGTATGAAGATTTCTGATCAATAGACAAGGTGTTCATCTCCATTAAGATAAAAAGGAAGGTATCAGAAGGGTGAACTACAGCACTCTAAAGTTGTTAAGTGCCGTCAAGTCGGAATCAACTCATGGAGACCCTCTGGATAGCTATCCTAAAATGTCTGTCAACTCTAAAGTAGCCCAACAGTAAAGACTGAGCAAATTACATGAGGGTCATTCCATGTCAAGTGGTCTAGGACTCCCCGCATAACCATCACAGATTTTGACTAAGTTTTATATTTAGAGCCCCCCATATCTCAAATGAACTTTGGTAGAGTTTTAGGTTCTCTGGTAAGCCTGTTGAGATATAGCTGTTTGACCCCATAGCCTAAACATGTACAGTACGATTCAAAATTTCAGCAACTTTGAGACCTAATATTGTTATTTGTTTATAAGAAATGAAACTTAAAGAGCGCAAAAAGATGTGCAGGGTAGTTAAGGACTAATCTTTTTTGATTGTGTCAGAAATACACATTGCACCAAAGTCTGGCAAAGAAATTGGCAGTCTAAAAAAATTAAAGGTTTAACATTGCATAGCTCCTGAAATAAGTAAACGAACATGAAATTTGAGGCATAGTATCTCGTGGTACTGTTGGTTTTGTGTTTATAATTTCAAGCTCCTAGCCCTTTTCATTAATTTGCAAATTAAGAGTCAAGTTGATAATCTTTGCAAAAAGGCTAAAAATAGGGTATTTTTAACTCCCTTTTACACAAATGTATCTTCTAGAAACGTTTTCAAACCACCACCATTAGAAAGAGCATGTTTTAAGCTCCCTAAAAAAGTGAATTTGATTGACTAACGCTGGCATACAGTGCTCTAAAAAGAGGACCAAAGTCAGTGGACATTGCCATGGCAACAGCATATATTTCATATTGTTAATTTTTTGGATCATACTTGTGTTAACATTTTTATATTGAAAAATTATCAATATTGTATTGCGTTGGTCCATGGTGACATTGTCACTACCAGTTCAGGAACATGAACTGGCAACCCCATCGCCATAGAGGTCACGCCCGATAGCTGTGCAATACCAGCCACGGGTGGGTTTCTTAATCTAGGTTCCCAAGCCTTTAATTTGGTTTCTTACTTAAGGTTCCAAAGCCTTCAGTGGGTGTCTAGCTGGTTCCCAAGCCAATGATTGTGCATCTTATCCTAGGTTCCCAAGCCTAAATTGTGTATCTTATATGGTTCCCAAGACGAAGTACTCGCCTCAATTTTAATGCTAGCAGGTTTACATTCTGTTAATGTTTGCAAGCCACTTCCTTCAAAATGGATTCTGGGAATTGACACTGTCGGCCAGATGATGTAACTGAAGGTGCAGGGAGCATGCTAATGAGGTGCTGCTCTAGAATCCAGCAAACATCTTGCCTTTCTGGCCAATAAAACGAATGAGCAGGACCTTGAGGATGCATAAATGTTATCAATGCATCATTTTCCTCAGCTGAAACTTCAACATTGCCAATCCACCATTTGTTGTCAGATGCAAGCTACGTAGCAACCAAGGGACAACTCAGATAATTTCAAATACAAAATAGCAGTATTGGAAATTTTGGCTAAAAAACTTGTATCATTTGAAACTCTGCTGACACAAAGTTGAGTCAACTGGTACAAATTGGTGATGCTCTCTAGTGCCAGCTATTGTGCTGCTTTCTTTCCACCTTTCTTGAAACTTCCTGCTTTTTTCAATTTCATCTTCTGCGACAAATATATTTAAATTCCGTGTATATTTTGGTCACAAGTTATACAGATCTTTTGGTGTCAATATTTGGTCAGACGAAGGTCTTTGTAGACTTGCTCGGGCTGCCAAACGTTTAGTTGTGCCACCAACCCCATCACAAGATGATTTTCCATGGCTTGTGCCGAAAAAGGTTCCATTCAGCCTCGATACTGAAATCATTTTTGTGGTTGCATAAATTGACAAAGTTTTTGTACTTTTTATATTGCGCTGCTGAGCCATCACTGAAGTATATTTTCGTAACATCTGCTTGGGTCAACAAAAATTCGATAAACTTCTGAATAAACACGTGTACTGACATGGTATGTTGCATATGATCGGAAATTATGCAACAATTAACAATTTGCAAGGTGCCCACTTTGCATAATAAGCAGCAAATGGATGTACTGTGGCCTGTGAATTTTCCCAGTGAAAGCCCTGGGCAGCATCTTGGACAACAAATGAGTAATTTTCGGCAAAGTCCATCAAAACAATGAACTCCGTTTCTTTTAAGTCAGCTTTCAGTGACTTCAGATATTCACTTTGGTGTTTTGAAACAAGATAATGGCCTGTCAGCTTCCAAATTTTGCTTGAAAGTTTTTCAACAAAGTTGTCCACTGTTAATGCTTGTTTCCAGTGTTTCTCGGTCAGTGTGAATCCATTGTTTGAATTCAATTGATTCCTCTGCATCATAATCCTGGAATATTTCATCCAAATACGCTACAAGTGATTCGTCGCCAGGGCAACTTTGGCATCTTTGTAGCATGCATTCCTTGGAATTCAGGTCACACTGTCTTTTCTATGAGCAGCTTGTAGTCCTCTAATATTTGCACCTTGCGACATGAGCTTTACATTCTGATGTATACTGAGATGCAAATGGAATGCATGCCTGAAGCACCAACAGTCACACACCACTTTGGCCTGAGATCACAGAATTTTGAAAAACCGATTTCTGCTCCAAATTTATTATGATATGCTACATACAACTCTAAGATTACACAACCACCACCATTTTTGTTTTTGAACTTTGACACCATCGAGTCGCACTGAAATGCAGTCTTTTTTGCCAGGACACATTCTGCTAAATTCATCTTCATAGAAATCCTCGACTTAGCGACTTCCTCAGATAATGGTTTGCCAATTTTTGCATCAGGTAAATCACAAATACCTTTGTCTGACTTTTTGGGCCATTTTGACCATACGTTCAGAAACGCCAAACTTCATTGCTGTTTCCTTTGACCAACTTTTTGGGGCCAAAGTCAATTGAACTTTTGTTGACCTATTGGATATATCAATCTTTGCTTTCATTTCTTTAATAAGCTCAGTGTAATCGCTACATAGACTGCATTCTGCAGATAGACTAGGTTGTTCAACATTGTCAGCCACTCCAGCAGCAGACATTGTTTTTGTTACCACGTTCTGTGTGCGCTCAATCTTTTGTTTCAAATAGACAGCTTTGTCTGTTTATTCTTCGTATTTTTAATAGAGAAGTGCCTAAAGCAGTCAAGCTTTGATCAAGGGTGTCCAAGGCATCTGAATCAAAATCATCCGAAGATGAAGATGCTGTGGCTTCAACCATAGAAGCATATTTTGCTTTGCACCTTATGCAAAATTTCTGGCCGGTACATTCAGGCATAGGAGGATTGTTATCAAGTGATTCGTCGATGTCCATTTTGAAGTAAATTAGTAAATGTGTACCAACTAATGCTAATCTGAATCTATACGTTAAGCTCACGACATATATGCACTTAACAGTTATTGGGCAACTCCTATGGAAATGAATTTTAAATATAACATTTGGATAACGTTAGAACTGCAGGATGAATTACATGCCTTTGTCAAGCATGGTAATGTCCGCTATGTTTAGCCCTCTTTTCAGGCTATTGTACGCCAGGGTTAGTAAATTAAATCCGCTTTTCTAGAAAGCAACATGCTCTAATGAATTTGGTTTCAAAACGATTTTAGAAGGTTAAAAATACCCTATTTTTACGTTTTTGCAAAAACCAACTTTACACTTAATTTGTAAAACGTAGAATGCTAAGAGCATGAAATTATAAATTCAAGAACATACATAGAGGTATTATGTGCAAACTTTCACACTTTTTACTTGATTTAGGAAGCTGCATAATGTCTAATATTTAAATTTTTTAGAACGTCATTTTGGCCGACTTTGCTGCAATATATCTACTTCTGACATTCAAAACATATTAGTATCATTAAATAGAGCGCAAAAGGTTGTACAGGATAGTCAAGTTTCATTTTTTATAATAAAACAGCAAAGAAAATATAGGGTCTCAAAGTTGCTGAAATCTCACTCGTACTGTACAAAGTCAAGGTATGTGATCAGACAAACGACTATATCTCAGAAAGTATTCCACGAGAGAATCTAAAAAAAACTTTAGCAAAGTTAGACACATGGTAGTTTACATACAAAATTTCAGCAAAATCCAAGATGGTTGAGCAGAGCACTTTTTATATACTAGACCACTTGACGTGGAATGACCCCGCTGTTCCCGGAGATCGCCTGTTACAGGTGAGTAACTATGCTATCTCCAGGAACAAGCAGGAATGTAGTCTTCACATATGGGGACTCCCTAGCTACTGATGCCAGAGAGAGATCCCAGAAGTTGTAAGCCCCTGTGAAAGGGCTCCACTTCCTCCCATGGATCTCTGGCATCCAACCAGGGATGGCAGGTAGGAGTTGATTAGGTATGGAACAGGTGTTGGAGAACAGCCTGACCAAACAAGGCATCCCGGCAGGAGTCCTTGTCCAAGCAGTAATGGGCTGTGAAGGTATGAACCGAGGCCCAAGTGGCTGCTCAACAGATGTCGCCGATAGAGTGTAGATGGGCCACTGAAGTTGCCATGGCTCACATTGTGAGCTCTGACACAGGCAAAAGAAATACACTGCAATCCAGTTGGACAGAGTTCTCTTGGAGACTGGAAGTCCCAAATGAGAAGGATCAAAAGCAACAAAGAGTTGAGAGGACTTTCTATGTTGCTGTGTTCTTTGCAAGTAAAAGGCTAAAGCTCTTTTACAGTCCAAAGTATGAAGATACCTCTCTGCATTTGATGCATGAGGTCTTGGAAAGAACACAGGCAGGTAGACTGCTTGATTAAGATGAAAAGGCAAGACCACCTTTGGCATAAAGTGTGGATGAGTCCTAAGGACTACCTTGTCATGGTGGAACCTTGTATAAGGTGGATCAGCTAATAGTGCTTGCAACTCACTGATGCGGCATGCTGATGTGATTGCAATGAGAAAGATAACTTTCCAAGAAAAGAATTTCAATGATGTGGTAGCTAAGGGGTCAAAAGGTGGCTTCATGAGCTGATCAAGAACCAGGTTTAAGTCCCATGCCACCGGTGGTGGCCTAATGGGAGGCTTAGTTAGAAGGCCTCTCAAATCTTGCTATAAGAGGATGGGAGGAGATAGGTTGTCCATTTAGAGGCTTGAAAGAAGCTGCAATAGCACTCAAATGGACTCTTACTGAGTTAGTTTTAAGTCCTGCATTGGATAAATGAAGGAGATACTCCAGTAATGATTCCAGAGGTATTGCAAGGGGGTTAAGACCCTTCTGTGAACACCATATGGTAAACCTCTTCCACTTAAAAGCATAAGAGCGTCTTGTGGAAGGCTTCCTGGAAGCATAAAGGACATCCTTTACTTGCTGAGGGAGGTTAAGATCATGAAGATCTAGGCCTTCAGCAGCCAAGCTCTGAGATGCAGAGACTGGGGGGTTGGGATGCCATAACCTTCCGTCCTCCTGAGACAGGAGATCTGGAGCAGATCCTAACTCCAGGGATGGGGCTTGAGAGAGATGTAGAAGCAGAGGGAACCACACTTGCCGTGGCCAATGTGGAGCTATGAGAATATGCCCTCTGTCTCTGAAGCTTGAACAGGGTTTTGGGAATTAGGGGAATGGGTGGAAAGGCATAAAGTCAGTCTTGACTCCAGTGAAGGAGGAAAGCATCCCTGGCCTGAGATCCCCGAGCCGGAATTCTGGAACAGAACCGGGGAAGTTTGGCATTCAACAGACTTGCAAAGAGGTCTGTCCTTGGCTCTCCAAATTTGAAAAATCTTGGCCACCTGGTCTGCATGTAGAGACCATTCGTGTGGAAGCAGAACACGACAGTCTGTCTGCTCAAGAGTTTTGTATGCCTGGAAGATACACTGCCAGGAGATGAATCTGAAGCTCTGGCGAGGGCCCATAGTCGCAAAGCTTCGTTACAAAGTGACAGAGCCTGTTCCCCCCTGCTTGTTCACGTAGAACATGGCTACTTGATTGTCTGTCTGAATGAGGACTGTCTTGTAGCTGAGCAGGGTGTGGAACACTCGAAGAGCAAGGAAGATTGCCCTGAGCTCTAAGACATTGATATGTAGATGAGTCTCCTGTGGAGTCCAGGTGCCTTGGGTGGAGAGCTCTTGTAGATGAGCTCTCCAACCCATTGGTGAAGCATCTGTTGTAAGAGTTGCCTGGGGTAAAGATTGTTGAAATGGGGACCCCAGCAACTGGTTTTGAGTGGACTGCCACCAATAGAGGGACAAAATAAGGCGATTTGTGTTTGCTATTTTGTCTGACAGGCACCCTGATGCCTGGGTCCATTGTGTGGATAAAGTCCACTGGGCTGCTCTCATATGGAGGCGAGCATAAGGAACCACATGCACTGTGGATGCCATGTGGCCTAGTAGTTGTAGCATTTTTTGGGCAGTGAGAAGAGGTTTTAGCACTGCTGGAGAAGCTAACTGCACCATGCGAAGGCAACGGGCCTGAGTGAGATAGGTTCTTGCCTTTTTGGTATCCAGCAAAGCTCCTATGAATTCTAGAGACTGAGTGGGAGTTAGACTGGATTTTCGGATGTTTATGACTAGACCCAAATACTGAAGGATATGCATTGTGCAAGATAGAGAAGCTCTGGCCTCTGGCTCTGATGGGGCTCGAATGAGCCAGTTGTCTAAGTAGGGGAAGACCAATATGCCTAGAGTGTGGAGAAATGCTGCTACCACAGCCATGCATTTTGTGAACACTCTTGGAGCTGAGGCCAGGCCAAACGGAAGCACCCTGTATTGGTAGTGCTTTCCTTGAAAAAGGAACCGAAGGAACTTTGGGTTGGATGGATGAGAACATGGGTGTATGCATCCTTGAGATCTAGAGAACAAAGCCAATCCTGACTCTGAAGGTATGGCAGCAGAGTTCCTAGAGAAATCTTGAATTTCTCTTTGAACAGGAATTTGTTCAATTCTGATGTCCAAAATAGGTCTGTATCCCCGTTTTCTTTGGGATAAGGAAATAGGGGGAGTAAAACCCTGTACCCTGTTGATGAATGGGAACTTCTATTTCCCCCTGGGCAAGAAGTATGGTGACTCTTGATCTAACAGGTTGATGAGAGGTCTGTGAATTGAACTGTTTTACTATTGTGGGAGGGGGCATGCTCAAGAAATGAAGCTTTTACCCCTCTTTTATGATGGAGTGTCCAATGCTCTGCTGTTATTTGCCTCCATCTTGGGGAAGAGTGACATAACCTTCCTGGAATGGTGGAAGGCTCTGGTCCATTTAGAGCCAGGAAGGCTAAATTCTCTAGATGCAAGTCAAAGGCCTTGTGGAGGCTGAGACTGCTGAGGCGGTTGAGGCTTAGCAGTCTTTGCTTTTGTTTGGATGGTTGCTGACCTTTCCGGACAGGTTGACCTACAGAGCGTCCCTGCTGGGAAAGCAGTTACTTACCTGTAACAGGTGATCCCCGGAACAGCAGGAATTAATCTTCACATATGGGAGACGTCGCCGACGGAGCCCGCACGGGAATGCTCCCCAGCATCCAGTCAAAGCCTTTGGGAGCATCCCCCGTGCCTGCGCGGTGGCTTCCTGCCCTTCCTACTGCCTCTCCCCAGTTGAGTTTCATAGCTGAGCCAGAAGGAGAGGAGAGGAAGGAATAGAGAGAAAGATACAACTCCTAGGGGAGGTGGGCGGGTTGTGAAGACTAATTCCTGCTGTTCCGGAGATCACCTGTTACAGGTAAGTAACTGTGCTATCTCCAGGAACAACATACAGAGAGGAATGGCTAGCAGAAAAAAGGAGGTGATAATGCCTCTGTATAAGTCTTTGGTGCGACCTTATTTGGAGTATGGTGTGCAATTCTGGAGACCGCACCTTCAAAAGGATGTGAACAGGATGGAGTCGGTGCAGAGGGTTGCTACTAAGATGATTAGTAGTCTTCATTATAAAGCATATGAGGACAGACTTAAGGATCTTAATATGTACACCTTAGAGGAAAGGCGGGATAGAGGTGATATGATTGAGATGTTTAAATACCTCCGTGGCATAAATGTTCAGGGAGAGAGCCTCTTTCAATTGAAAGCAAGTTCTGCGACGAGGGGACATGGGATGAGGGTGAAGGGAGATAGATTCAGGAGTGATATGCGGAAATATTTCTTTACGGAAAGAGTAGTGGATCCGTGGAATAGTCTCCCAGTGGAGGTGGTAGAGATGAGGACAGTAACTGAATTCAAAAAAGCATGGGACCAACACAGAGGATCTCTAAAGGTAAAAAGTGGACTGTTGTAGTTGTTGTTATGGAAGGACAGACTAGATGGGCCTTGTGGTCTTTTTCTGTCATCATGTTTCTATGTTTCTATGTTTCTAAGCAGGAATGAGTCTTCACATATGGGGACTCCCTAGCTGAGGATGCCCGGGGGAGATCCCGTAAGCCCAGCCCAGGACGGGATGGCATTTGCCCAACCTGAATCCCCGGCATCCCCAAGGGATGGAGGGTAGGAGTTGAGAAGAGAAGAACAGCAACCCAAAGACTACAGGGAGAGTAGTCAGAGTGCATGGAGCATCATTAAGTTTTTAATGAATTAATGACTTAGTACCATGTAAAGCTTACCTACTGAGTTGTAGGAAGTAGGACTGTGATGGAGGTACTGTAGACGCAGTAGCGAGGTCTTCAAGGGAACTTCACCGCAGCGAGGAGGGAGTTCCAAATCCAGAAGGCCAGGAGATCCAGGAATCAGCTGGGTCAGGAGAAGGACGGCAGGTCTTCAAGGAAGCTTTATGCAAAGCTGAGCACTCCCTTAGGAGCAGAGTCCATAACTCAGAGGACTAACAGTAGAACCTGGCCGATCTGGATAGCCTATTCCGGAGAAGAGTAGGGGTGTACCCTGGGGCAGAAGGAGTACACAGCCTGCCCTAGCTAAGAGATAGGGAGACAAGGGTCTGAACCTCTGGGAGGAGGGCATAACTGAAAATAGAAGCTGTTGACTTCACAGCAGTAGGGTACAACCAGTCCGAGGGCCGATCTAAGGAATAGGCAGGTGGACTGGCTGGACCCCGGAGGGGGGGGGAGGGGGGGCGTGAGTACCAGCCATTGAGTAAAAAATAGGCCGCAGAACACAGGCACTGTGGGCATCCCCCCAAAACGCACCTATCGAGCAGGCGATATCTGGCATATCTAGGCCGTTGGGCATGGTGAACGCCCCACCCCAGCACTAATGCAGGTACGCTGAGGAACCTACCTCCATGGAGCATAACACTGGTAAGGCTGATCTGCCAGTGATCCACAAAATGTCCACCTGGGGAGGTGGTGTCAAGATCCGTCCGGGAGAGGTATCTATTCCGGTGGAACACAGGCAGATCGGCGAACGAACAGCACGGTAGCGTGAAGGACAGAGGAGAGCATCAGTCCGGAAGAACACACCAGGGGGCTTGAGGCCCTATAGCTGTCCCCAGGACCTGCATGCAGAACTTGCCCCCCGCACTAATTGGAGGACATGAGGGCATAGTCCCTGGTAAGCAATGGGGAACTATAGCGGCTGGAAGGAAAATTCCAGTACGGAAGCAATCAGCAGGGGAATACCCGAGAAGGGATCAGGGACGTACCTAAGGGTAAGCCAGCTGACCGTGGGCCAGAGCTATCATGGAGTAGAGGTGGTCTCCCTCTACCAACGGAAGGAGAGTACCTGAACCCCTGGATAAGCCCCCGAACCATTTGCCCTACTGAACGAGCCCCAGAGTAGAGCTCAATTGTAAACTTCTGGTAAGAAGGTAATTGCAGGCAGCCACCCACCGGAGCCTAAAACTGCTTGGTATGAGAGTCCTGGTGCGGGCCCGGGGACTTCAACCCAGGGCGAGGGGTCCCTTGCTTGGGCACACCTGGTGGTTAGGCGGAGGGGTGACATTTCCTCTTCCTAGGCAAGGAGGGCCTGGTGAGGCGCGCGCACCACCGCCGGGGGGAAGCCGGGCCCTAGGATGGCTTCTAACGCTGGGAAGGGTAGCGAAGCACTGCGCGACCTGACGTAAGACTTCGCTATTGAAGAGGTGATCTCCGTCACAGGGAGAATTACCCAGGTTATGCTGCGCCCGTCTACACAACTCGGATGCCTGCAACCATGCAGTACGGCGTGCTCTAATGGCAACAGCAGAGCATCTGCTGACCGACAGGAAGGAGTCTAGAGAAGCACGAGAAAGGAACCCAGAGATATTCCTGCAGTGATAAAACAGCAAGGAATATTCAAAGGCCTTGGTTGCAGACAAGAAGGGAGACAGAGATAATCTCTCGGTGACCTCCCGGAGCGACAGACTCAAAATATATATGAAATAATTCTGTACGCCAGCATAGACGTTTGAAAGGTTTGACGTCCTAGGGTATCTAGCGTCTTTGAGGCGCGGCCTGGAGGGCAAGTAGTATGCTTTTCCTTGCTTCCGGCCTTCCTCAGCACCGATTCCACCACAATGGAACGATGTGGAAGCTGGTGCTGCCGAAACCCCGGGGAGGGAGGCACCCGATACAGAGCACGCATCGCAGTCGACGGCGCCGGAACCCTCAAAGGCGACCGCCAAGCCCCCAGCAGGAGATCCTGCAGGGAGGGATGCAGAGGAAGCATCACGGCAGCCCGTTCCGCAGGGCCTGGAGTTAGGTCCGGGATAGGGATGGCCAGCAAGTCCGCCATGTCAAGGAGGAAATTCTGAAAAGACGGCTCTCCCGGAAGGGCTATGCCGTGGGAGGCGGGGGCGGGAGAGGCCACCAGGGCACTGAGAAGCCTCTCGGGCTGATGCCCGCTGGGCAGAGGAGGGGACCAACAGCCCCGGACTGGGGTGGTCAACAAGGCGTCGTCGGCTCCTGGAATTGATTCCAAGCTAGGCATCGAAGGGGTCGATGGCGCTGACGGAGCTGCCGGAATCGGCCTTGGCCCTGAACCCGGGGGCGGCGCTGCCCCCAGCAACTGAAGCGGTTCCGTGGCAGCTGGAGGGCAGTGGCCAATGATCTCCGCTCTGCATCGCGGGAGGGGACAGGGGCCGATCCCGAGACGTGTCGTGGCCAAGTCTTCGAGGCTGGACACAGATTCCAGGCTGGGCATCGAACCGAGCGATGAAATACTCCCTTCTAGAGGGCCCCGGCGGGGGCGGCCGTGCTGGCGGTGCTGATCCCGGGGAGCGGATCGGAACTGCATCGATCGGCGTCACGAGCATCAAGGGCCCCCGAGGACGAAGCTCGGTGGAGAGGGGCCCATCCGACACCGACGCCGATGTCGGGCGGCGGGCACTGCCAGATGCCGGGCCCCCTCTCGAGCCCGCCTGACCTGGAGGGAAATCCTTCCGGGACATACGACCTGTCCCCGAGGGTACCCAGGTCACATGACGAGCCCCTGCGGGAAGGGAAGTGCCAAACTCCTGCACCGACGCCGGGGTACCGTTGCAGGATGGAGCAGATCCAGGCTGGATCGAAGCGATCAAAGATCCCGGGGCCCCCTTTCTTGGAAAGGGCAGGGCCCTCGACGGCAGCGACGATGCCGGGGGGGGGGGTCGTCCGTCTGGGGCTGATCGACAGACCCCGAGGCTCCCGGGGAAGGCCGACAGCAGTCCCTGGCGCTCGACACCCCTGCCGTCTCCAGCAAACCCTGTACCACCCTCGTGCAGGGCTGGGATACCGGCAACCGAGCGCGGGTCGAGGCGACCGGCCCTGAGGCCAGATAACCATCCCCGGCGAAGAGGAGCCACCGACGCCGACGCGCCCGAATCGGGTACCACCTCTGCGTATGGCCTAAACATAGGGCCGCCAGACTGTGTCGAGTCGGGTCGGCCCTAGAGCTGCTGAGAGCAGCGGCAGGTGATCCCCGGTGGGGAGCGGGTCATTTGACCAACGGGTCGGCACCGCCGGAAGCGGATACCACCCCCATAGGAACGCCATACCGGCAGGAGTCGGTTGGCCCCGGAGGCGCCGAGGACCGTGGCTGACAGCCCCCGGTGAGGAGCGGAACGCTCGACGCCGGCGTCGAGGAGTCAGCACCGCCCGTAGCGGATACCACCCCCGTGCATGGCAGGGATGACGGAACGCCAGGCTGGACCAATTCGATCGGCCCCGGACGATCCTCGGTGAGTAGCGGGACGCTCGACACCGACACCGGGGGGTCTGCACTGCTCGAAGCGGGTACCTCCCTCGAGCACGGCTCGGGAATGTTCTGTGAGGAGCGAACCCCAGGAACATCCCGAAACCCTGTAAATGCTTTGGAGCCCGAGGACTTCCGCTGGGGTATAGTAGCCCAGGAGGACTTGAGGGGTTGGCTGGAGCCGTCGCCATGCCGCGCATGAGACTCGCCCCTCAAGACTTGGCTAGTCTTAACAGACTGTTGCGTGGTTACCTGATCCTGGAGAGAAGAAAAACCCGATGACCGAGCCTTGGGCGTGAAAACGTCATCGAGGGATACCCGAAAAAGGGAAGGTCTTCTCCCGACACTGTAGCCTGGAAGACCCGGGGGGAAAGGGTCAGGCCCCAAACGAGAGGCACCAGGCATTGAGTCCATGTGGAAAACTAAGTCCCCGCAGTGAGGGCACTTCTGGGGCTCCATGCTGTAAGCCCGGTAGGCCTTGGCGCCCAGAGGGAAAAAAGGTCCCGCTAGGCGACGAAAAATAAGTGAGAAAAGAAAAAAGGGCAGAGGTGTGCCGCTGTCGGCGGGAAAAGCCATGACTACAGAAACAAGAAAAGAAAAAGGTAAAAGTTCTGCTGTAGCAGGGGGGACGTCCTGCTTGCTCCGCGGAAAACGAAAAACTGGGGAGAGGCAGTAGGAAGGGCGGGAAGCCACCGCGCAGGCACAGGGGATGCTCCCAAAGGCTTTCTGATTGGATGCTGGGGAGCATTCCCATGCGGGCTCCGTCGGCGACGTCTCCCATATGTGAAGACTCATTCCTGCTTGTTCCTGGAGATTAAGCAGGATAAAACCTTTTCTTTTTGGAAAAGAATGGTTTCTTGAAAGATTTCTCTTGCAGATCAGCTGTGCCCTTGGATAATCTGTCCAAGGTGGAGTTGTCAGCATCCAACTCATTGGCCTTTTCCTGCCAATCTTTGCCAAACAGGTTCTCACCAATACAAGGAATATTGCCCAATTTGTCTTGTACCCAGAGCTCCAAATCAGATGCCTGGAGCCAGGCAATTCTACGTGCACCTGGCAATGGCAGAGGTTCTGCTTATGCACTCAAAACAGTCAAAAGCTGCACGGTCGACAAATTTGGAAACATCCTGGGCATGTTTGACCAATGTGAGAAAATCCTATGACTCAAAACCTCTAAACCTCCTGCGATTTCCTTCAGGAACATTCCCATATATAAAATATAGGAACTGATCCTGGCAGAAAGCATGGAAGCTTGGAAGGTATGACATCCAAAAGCATCCAAAGTTCTGCACTCACGTCCTGGGGGATTAGAGGCATGCCTCTTTGCACTCCTGATCCTTCTCATAGCTGACTCCACTACAATAGAGTGGTGAGGGAGCTGAGCTTTTTTGAAACCAGGACAAGGAGGGACACGATACATAGTGTGAAGTCTGCGAAATGAGGAGAGGTGGTAAGAGGGGTCTCCCACATTCTGAGCATGAGATCATGCAAGATCTCATGGATGGACAAAGTAGCTGCCTCCTTAGAAGCTTTGGGATACTGTAAAGTTTCCAGCTCCTTTGCTCTGGGCTCTGTTTCAGGAGCCACAGTAATGGAGAGACCCTGAGCCACCTCCCTGATGAAACCCTGGAAGGAGATATCCTCTGGAGGAGACATCCTGAGTTTAGGGGAGGAGGGCTCCTCTGGAAGAAGTGCCCCCGCATCGACAGAACTGTTGGAATCCTCAGATTCTTCTGAGGACTCGAAGTACCTTCTGTTGGTATGCTCTTGTAGAGCCCGATACCCATACTGACCGAAGTCGGTACCGGAGGGCATCGGGTGACTGGGTGCCGGCAATGCAGACACCAATGTCGATGCTATCGGTACCAGTACCGATACTGGCTGAACTGTGACGTGGTTCCGAGGGTGTCGATGCCGCAAGGAGAGCTGCCAGACTGCGTTCAATAGCTAGGAACCTCTGGTCTATCGATGCTGCTGATGCCTGGATGTCTGTACCGGAGAAGACAGCCAGTACCCCAGAGCATGGCATCAGTAGTTCTGCCGAGGTCGAGGCCTCGAGAACATCCTGGAGCCCCGATAATGCTTTGGAAGCCGAAGCCTCCCGCTGGGACAATTGTGCTCGTGCAGAATCCTCAAGGGCAACGCCAGAGGCATCTCTGTGCTTGGACAGAGATCTACCCTTTAAGGACCGGCTGGACTTATGTTTAGTTACCTGAGATCCACGAGGAAAAGGAAGCCCTGGAAGACGTCAATGCCACTGAAGCTGCATCAGAGGGAAACAGGGTACTGAGCTTAGCAGCTCAGTTCTGCCGACCTCTTTTAGACATCATGGCACAGGACATACAATCCGTGATGGAGTGGTCAGGACCTAAATATTTCAGACACCATTCATGGGTGTCAGTGACCGAGATGGTACCGCCACACTTGGTGCACTTTTTGAAACCTGAAGCAGGTTTCTCCATTGTAGGAAATATTTTGGGCCTGAGGCCCAAAATGGTGCGTGCACCTGGGAAAAATGAGAAAAATACTAAATATATATATATTTTTTATTTTTTTTTTAAGAACAAATAAAGAAAGAAAAACTGGCGGTACTGGTAGAGCGTCGAGGCAGGCAGATGCTACCACAAAAAAAGAAAGTAATAAGAGGAAATTAGACTTACCTGCTAATTGTTGTTCCTTAAGGAACTCTAGTCCAGTCCCGGAACCATAGAGTTTAGAATCTCCTCCAGCAGCTTTGGAGACTGAAAGACATCGCTTTGCTGGCACCAATATAAATAGACAAGGACTGCCCCCTTTCACCAGTACCTATTGACAAAGCAAACTTAGCAGAGCAACAAATAAGTAGATAATATAGCTAATGTAACGCATAACCACAGTATGTGTACTGTTCTGACTCAAACTGGGTTTTTTTGTTTGTTTTTTTCCCAAACAAGAAAAACTATACACAACCAGTGCTGTGGAAGGGCTCCCACAATGGCTCCACTCTGCAACCTCCGAGAACCCCCCCCCCCCACCCCCCACCAAGCATATTGCAGTTACTGTTTCTCACACACTTCAGGCTGAACGACCCCCGAAACCCAAGGTGGGATCCGGGAATGGACTAGAGTTCCTTAAGGAACAACAATTAGCAGGTAAGTCTAATTTCCTCTTCCTTTGCGTCCCTCTAGTCCAGTCCTGGAACCATAGAGGATGTAACAGAGCAGTACATATCAACGGGAGGGACCCGCAAGCCCAGCCTGAAGTACCGCTGAGCCAAAACGACCATCCCATGCTGCCTGCACAACTAGCCGATAGTGCTTTGCAAGAGTGCAACGACGACCAAGTCGCCGCCTTACAAATCTCCTCTACCGGCACCAAACTGAACTCTGCCCAAGATGCCGCTTGTGCCCTAGTCGAGTGCGCCCGAATGCCCGCTGGCACTGTCTTACCCTTCAACAGGTACGCCGACGCAATAGCTTCTTTCAACCAATGGGAAATGGACGCCTTTGCCACCACCTCCTTTCCGCAGACCTCCGAAGGCCACAAACAACCTGTCGGACCTGTGGAAAGGCGCCATCCTACGTAGGTAAGCACGAAGCACGCGGCGAACATCTAACAGGTGCAACCTGCCCTGACTTGTCCTTCCGCTGCCCCGAGAACACCAGCAGCGACACTACCTGATTCACACGAAAAGCAGAAACCACTTTCAGCAGTAACGCAGGAACCGTATGCAGAACCACCTTATGATCGAAAAAGGACAAACACGGCTCCTGACAGGACAACGCCTGCAACTCCGAAATCCTCCTCGCTGAACAAATCGCCACCAGAAAAACCTGTCTTCAAGGTCAGATCTTTCAACGAAGCAACGTTCCAAGGCTCAAACGGTGCTCTGAGCAAGGCCTCCAAAACGAGATTCAGATCCCACGCTGGCACCAAACACTGCCGTGGGGGACGAAAGACAGCTCGCAAAAACCTACGAATGTCACCGTGAGCTCCCAACTGACCCTTAATCTTACCCCGGTAACAGGAGAAAGCCACCAACTGCACATGCAAGGAACTAGCTGCCAGCCCCTTTTCCACGCCATCCTGCAGAAAGGAAAGGATCTGAGAAACCGAGGCCCCCAAGGGCCGCAGACTCCGCTCCGCACACCAAGCCTCAAAAATACACCAAACCCGGATGTACGCCAGCGAAGTGGAACGTCTATGTGCCCTAAGCAAGGTTGCAATGACCCCCGTCGAATAACCCTTAGCCTTCATCAGAGCCCTTTCAAGAGCCATGCCGTAAGCGAGAATCGACTCACCTGGGGCATGCGAAGAGGACCCTGACAAGAGAGCCTCCATGGACTGTCCACCTGTAACCTTACCAAGTCTGCATACCAAGGTCTTCTGGGCCAGTCGGGCGCTACCAGAACTACCAGGCTGCAATGACGCTCTATGCGCTGCACTACCAGTCCTATGAGGGCCCACGGCGGAAACACATAGAAAAGACCCTCTTCCGGCCACTTCTGTGCTAACGCATTGAGCCCTTCCGACATGCGTTCGCCGCCTGCTGAAAAACCTCGCCACTTGTGCGGACTTGAAGCTTGCCATCAGATTCATTTGCGGAATCCCCCAACGCCGCACTAACGCAAACACGTCCGGGTGAAGCACCTACTCTCCCGGATCTACCCTGCGGCAACTGAGGAAATCCGCCTCGACATTGTCCACCCCGGCCACATGCTGCGCTGAAAGAGCCTGCAGATGCCACTCAGCCCAACTTAACTGAGCCGCCTCTGCTTCCAGTGCCGCACTGCCGGTGCCGCCTTGCCGACTGATAAGCCACAGTCATCGCATTGTCGAACAGAATCCACACCGCTTGTTGAGCAAAGCTCCCCTGAAAATTTCGAAGTGCTAAACACACCGCTCTCATCTCCAACCTGTTGATGGACCAGTCTTTCTTCTTGAGATCAAGGCCCCTGGGCAAATTTTCCTGCATAATGCGCTACCCAGCCCAAGAGACTCGCATCCGTTGTTAGCAGTCTCCATGAGGGAGGCTCGAGCGGCATGCCTGCCTCTAAACATCCGGGTCTCAACCACCAGAGAAGTTCGAGGTACCTCCGGAGAACAAACTAGGTGCTGAGACAACGTATCCCGCTGATGAGACCAATGCCGGAGCAGCGCTCTCTGCAACAGCTGCATGTGTGCCCTGGCCCACAGCACCACCTCTATCATTGCCACCATCGTTCTGAGCAATTGCAGATACTGCCAAGCAGTCAGAGCTGTCCTGAACAAAAACAGTCTCACTAGGTGCCGCAGCCCCTGTGCTCGATGGACTGGGAGGAACACCGCAGCCTTCTGTGTTTTGAACTGCACCCCTAAATATTCCAGGGACTGTGAGGGAACCGATCTGCTCTTTGCAAAGTTGACCACCCAGCCAAGGCTCTCCAACACCTGCACCACCCTGGTGGTGGCTGTGGTACTCTCCTCCCTGGATTTTGCTCGGATTAGCCAATCATCCAAATACGGATGCACCAGCACTCCCTCCTTGGAGCGCTGCCGCTACCACCACCATGATCTTAGTGAACGTCCGAGGAGCTGTAGCCAGACCGAAAGGCAACGCCTGAAACTGAAAGTGCCCCATTGGCACCGCAAAGCGCAGAAACCTTTGATGCTCTGGCCGCACTGGGATATGCAGATAAGCTTCCGTAAGATCTAATGACGTCAGAAATTCTCCCGCTCTGACTGCCGCAATCACCGACCGAAGCGTCTCCATACGGAAATGGGTGATCCGGAGACAACGATTCACCCTTTTTTAAGTCCAGAATCAGCTGAAATGTGCCTTTTTTGGCACCACGAAATAAATGGAGTATCGACTGCATCCGCACTGATCCGGAGGGACGGGCAGCACCGTCCTGAGCTGCAGAAGCTGCTGGAGCGTATCTGTGACCGCCCACAACTTCCGCGGCGCTTTGCAAGGAGACCGGACAAAGGAATTTAACACGGGACAATGGAGTTCTAGAGCATAACCCTCGCGAATGACTTCCAGGACCCACTGGTCCGACGTAATTTGGACCCAGGCAGGGTAAAATTCCTGCAAACGACCCCCCACGGGAACGACCCACCTGAGCCTGCATTATTTCAATGAGACTTTAATGGTCGAGGGGTGAAACGGAGCAAACCCCCGGCCTGCTCCCCGGAAACCTTGACCTCTCGCGGGGAACCTCACCCACTGCGCTTGGCCAAAACGAGAGGAACAAAATCTACAAAACTCCCTGGGGTTCCCCCGGGACCCAGCCGCACCCCAGCCTGGCTTCGGCTTATCCTTGGTTAGTCTACCTCCCTTAGACTCCCTGAGATCCTTAACCAACTTCTCCAAATCCTTGCCAAATAAAAGCTTACCCCTAAAAGGCAGCTTGCTAAGGCAAGCCTTTGACGAGCCATCTGCCGACCAATTATGCAACCAGAGATCGCCAAGCCACCACTACCGAGGCCATACTCTTAGCCAAGCCGTGGATGAGATCATAATGAATGTCTGCTAAATACGCAGTTCTGGACTCCATCCGCGCAACCTCCTCCAATTGCCCTTTTAAGAGATCTCCTTGCAACCTCTGGGACCACCACAAACAGGCTCTCGCCACCCATGCCTCCGCTATGGAGGCCTGCATTGAGAGGGTGCTAACATCGAACACCTGTTTCAACAGGGTATCCAACTTTCTATCCTGCACATCCTTCAACACAGCCGCCCCCTCCACCAGAATAATTTTATTAGTGACTGCCGAGACTGCCGCATCTACCTTCGGGGAGCAAAACAGTTCTCTATCCTGGTCAGCTAGCGGATAAAGGCGAGTCAAGGCCCAGGAACCCTTCAGGGCTGACTCTGGCAAGTCCCATTCTTCCTGGATCATACTCCTAAAAACTCTATGCACAGGAAAAACTCTGGGACGTTCGGACTGCCTGCAAGAGGGGATCCTCCAAGGCTTCCTCCGCTGCCGTCCCCCCTGAGGGCATGTTAAGTGTCTTAAGAGTCTCCGTAATCAAGGCCAGCAGCTCCTCACTGTGAAAAACTAACAAGCCTGCTCTGCTCTTCGGAGTCAGGCGACTCGCCTTCTTCCAACTCACCTTCCGATGTGTCCTCCACAAGTGTGTCCACCTTGCCCAGGTCCTCCGAGACGAGACGCAGGACTCTCCTCCCTGACGCCCCTGGATCTCTTAGTTGCGGGAGCGCTCTCCGCAGGATTATCCAAGGACCCTGGCTGCTTCAGCCCTTGCGACCCCTGAGGCAGAGCAGACACAGCCGGTTGCAGCAATGCGAATGCCTGCTGCATGAGGGAAAAGAAGTTTGGTGGGATCAATGTAGCAGGCCCCCCCGGGGTGCACCCCAGAGACAGAGGTTCCCTCCACCGAGGAAGGTCCTGCTAAGGGCTCCGCTGAGCCCAGGGAGGGAGGCCGGGGATCCTCCCCTACCGGAGAAACTGCCCCCAGACCTACCAAAGACTGCTCTGACCCCTTGTCCATCGTGACTGCCTCAAGAGTGCAGGGTTCACACACCCCAGAGTCCTGCACTGTGCCTCGCCGTGCTCCACACACCAAACACCGCAGGTTTGCAGGCATACTAGGATACCTGCAGCTATTCTGCAACACACCTCTCCAAGGAATGCCAGAAACTCACTGACCCTGAGGTGCCTCAGATTCACGGTCGTCGGGTTTTGTTTTTTTTTCACACACCCAAGACACTACTAGCCTCAGCAGGCTTGTCCAACAGTTTCCCTGAAAAACGAAGCTTTTACCACCGTCCAGTTAGCACAGACGCCCCGGGAAACTCAATTGTGGCTTTAAAATGGCTGCCGCCGCTTTTCCCGTGCGGCTACACACGGCCACCACAACCGCTGAAGAAAACCCAGCTGTCTGCTGATGCCAAATCCCCTTGGCAGTCCCCCCTTACAAGGCCAAATGCCACAACTCGCACAAGTAGCCACTACTCACCGTTTCCTGTACTGCCAGTGCAGAAGAAAGACACCCGTGCCGGAGCTCAGCCTTGCACACGGCTTCAGCTCCGATGCTGGTAAGAGTGTCCGAGGCTCAGCCTGACCTCGCTGTGCCGTGTCCCAGCCTACCACCTGCTCCTCACCCTTAATTGTGGGTTTGGGAGCAGGGAGGCTAACCAACTCACTTTTCCCCCAAATGCTAGTTAACTCGATGGGGAAAATTCCACGGTGGGGGGTGGGGGGGGGAGAGGGGGGAAAAGGAAGATGGAGCAGAGCCAGGAGCTGAAACCCTCTGCAGCACAGCACTCTTCCTGTAAAACAAAAAACCAAGACTGAGAAAGCCTGTAGACCAAAATCTATAAAAAGATCTCCCCCTTAACCTAACCTAAAGAAACCCAAATTTAAAGAGCTAGCCCTGCTTATTTGCAACTCTGCTGCTGCTCACTGAGCCCAGTCCCAGGCTCAGAATCTCCTCAGCTGCTTGGAGACTGAAAGTACTGGTGAAAGGGGCGGTCCCTGCCTATTTATACTGGTGCCAGCAAAGCGATGATGTCTTTCAGTCTCCAAAGCTGCTGGAGGAGATTCTAAACTATGGTTCCGGGACTGGACTAGAGGGACGCAAAGGAAGGAAGAAATTTCTGCTGTGACAGGAAGGAAGAACTGGAGAGAGGCAGTTGGGAAAGACGGGAAGGCAGCATGCAGGCGCTGTGGGATGCTACCAAAAGCTTTCTAATTGGGCGCTGGGGAACGTTCCCATGCAGGCTCTGTCAGTACCGACTATTCCCATATGTGAAGACTACATTCCTGCTTGTTCCTGGAGATTACATAAAAGCTCCAGTGGAAACAGGTGCTCACATACCTAGGTGTGCCTAGAAACTAAACAGAGGACCTAGGAGAATGGCTGTATGAGCAATCACTATACCTGAATTGCTATGTATTAACAGAGGTTTGTGATTAGACATGAAAAAGGTGGGGTGCAGGAGGAAACAAAGTGGGGATCTTCTCTGCTCCTCTACTCACACCATTCCCAAATACAAATATAATGCAGGCAGTCACACACTGACTGGAAATTAGGATATTGCCATAACAGAATGAAAATAACTGAGCATTTGTCTTATGTACCTAGGCTTGTCTTATGTACCTAGGCTTGTCTGTCTTCTTTGATAGTCTTTGGCAACTTATGAAGCAATTTTATAAGCAACTTGAGTATGTAGAACAGTCTGTTTCACTCAGAAAAGTGCTTTTATTAAAAAAAATATATAGTACTACTTGTCTATTTATGGAACATGTTCACATTTTTACACACAGTCTAGCTTCTCCCAGGAATGTAGCCTGGGTAGTGGAGGAAGTTGTGATGTATGAGTATTTTATAAATACATGTGGAAAACAAATGCATTTACTCCCTCTTTGAAGCAGCTTGTGTACAGTAGTGCTATTGGGGCTTCATCTGGAATCTTATTTTAGAAGAGAAAAATAAAGATACATAGGACTTAAGTGTACTTTTTGGGACATTTCACATACTCATCCTATTATATGAAGCCCTACATGTGTAGGTGTTCAAGGACAGAATGGGTAAAACACTTGTGGCAGTAGAAAACATCTGTATTTAGTAGAATACACACTTACAATGCTTTTCATGCAAAGCCACGTTTTACTGTGCAGGGGGTACTGAGTAGTCTACTTTACAGGTTTATTGCAGTTTTTCTATATTGCCTTAAACTTAAGCTGCTTTGCTCTTTTACCAAATTGACTAAGATAGGAACAGAAATAAAAACATTAGGTAAGAAAGGAGAGGGGAATCCATTTGTGTAACATCAACCAAGACCCAGCCAGTTCAGTTAACTCCATCCACTAAAAGCTGCCCTGGAAAAAAAAGTTTGACCACTCAGAATTCTGCAAAAGGCTCAAAACCTTCCTCTTTCGGGAATACTTTGCCCTGCGCCAACCCCCCACCCCCCCACCCCCCAAACCTTAGCTCTCCTGATCTAAAACCGATTTACAGCTCTTCCTCCTCTTGACCCTTCCCTTCTCATTCCTTGCCCCCTTTCCATGTCCCTCTTATCCAACCACTTCACTGTAAATATGTAAACAGTTCCATAGAAATTGTTTCACCATTGTAATCAACTAGTTTATGTTCTGTGTAAGACAGCTGTGTCACTGTTACCTCATGTTCTAAATAAACCTCCTCATTCTGTGAATGAAGAGCATGGGTTGGGTGGAATGAATTAGTAGTGAAGACAGGTCTGCCTCCATGTAAAAATGCTTTAAGGGCAAGCATGAGAATTGTGAACCAAATGCAGTAAGAAATAACTAGTGATTCTGGCAAAGTTGGGGTGTGATATGGTCATATTTATAAGCATTGCACAAAACTAATGGTAGCATGCTGTATTCTTTGAAAGTGTTTTAAGTTGAGACACTCCAATTCCATAGCAGAAAAACAAGCATGCATAGTGTTTAGTTTTAGAGTTCATGTAGGTCCAGACAGCACAAACTTTGCAAAGAGCAAAGCAGCATGCTTGAGCCATGGCTGAAATTTGCTCCTCAAATTATAGCAGATTCCCCAAATGTGTGAATATATGAGGGTGACAGGAAGTCCCAGATCTTCCAGATATACAGTCTGATATTTGGGTTCAAGTTGAGGAAGGAGATTTCAAATGAATCTTCAGGACACACCTAGCCAGTCAGGTTTTCAGGATAACCACAACAAGTATTCATAAAACAGATGCATGCACTGCCTCCATTGTATCCTATGCATATTCGTTGTGGTTAACCTGAAAACTTGACTGGCTAGGTGTGCCCCAAGAATTAGGTTGAGAACCCCTGGATTAAGGTGATAAACATTAAGCCATGAAATGACGGCATCTAGGCAGATATTTACTGGTTTGAAAGAGGGAAAGTGTAGATACTCATCTGTAACTGGTGTTCTCTGGGGATAGTATGAAATCAGTCCTCACATATGGGTGACATCAGCACTGAGAGCCTGCATGGTAATAACTCCCCAGCTTTCAAAGAAAGCCTTGGAGTTACACCATGCAAGCATAGTCACCTTCCCAACCAAGTGTGCCATCTTGCTTCGGTAAGACTATATTAGCTTAAACAAGCATAAAAACAAACTCCATGAGGAAGAGGGAGAGTTGAGGACCAATTCCTGCTGTCCCCAGAGAACATCTGTTACATGTGAGTAACGATGCTTTTTCTGGGAGAAAGCAGGAAGTCAGTCCTCACCTATGGGACTCTCCAGCTACAGGCTACTAAAAAAAACCCAAACAAAAAAAACACACCTGTAAAGCCATGGGTGACAGTGAGCCGTGTATGGCAGCAGGGAGCAATGAATAACCGCAAGTCCTGATATGCAACCCCTGTAGCAAGGAGGGAATCACCTCTCCGGTAGTCTGAAAGTAAGGGCTATAGAGAAGGAGTTGCATTGATCCCCAAAGATGACAGAGCACTACCTGGCTAAAGGTACTGTTATGCCATGAGCTCCAGGCAGTAATGAGTTGTGAAGGTATGGACCAAGGAGGCAGCCCAGCAGACATCTTGCAGAGGGACCAAGTGCAGATGTACCAAGGCTGCCAAAGCATGCACATTGTGGGCTGTGACATGATGCTCCAGAGTGTCCAGCCTGCTTGCAGGCAAAACGAAATGCAGTCTGCCACCCAGGTGGACAGATGGCAACTGTTGGCCGCCTTTCACTGGAACAGGGTTAGTGTTGCAAGTGCAAGGAGCAGGGGTGGGCCTTCATCTGCTCAAGGTAGAAGGCCTGTGCTCTCTTCCAATCAAGGGTACAAAGGGAGGCCTCTGCACAAGACATGAGGTCTGGTTGAGATGAAAAGTAGATACAACTTGGCAGAAGCTTGGGATGGTTGTGTAGAACCACCCTAATCTTGTGAAATCCAGTGTATGGTGGCATGGACCACCAATGCCTGAAGCTCACTGACTCACCGAGCAAAAGCAAGCATGACAAGACAGAACTTTCCAGGAAAGGAATTTGAGTGAGAAGCAGCAAGTAGTACAAAGGGAAAAACCAAGAGTTTCTACAAGAACTACATTCAGATCCCATGCCACCAGGGGCAGCTGGACCAAAGGCTGCGAGAAGAGACTACCCCTGAAAGCAGCACACAAGAGGGTGGGCAGAGATGGATTGCCTGTCCACCAGATGGTGATATGCAGCTAGGGCAGAGGGTAGCGATGGAGTTTGACTTCAGGCAAGCATGAAAAAGGTGCAACTGGTACAGGAGTAGCGACAGCAGCTAAAGCCCTTGTTAGTGCACCACAGTGAAAACTGCACCATTTAGAGGCACATGCCTACCTGGTAGAATCCTTGCAGGAGGCCAACAGGACCATCCTCAACATCCCTGGAAAGATGGAAGGGGGCCAGAGATACCCTTTCAGCAGCCAGGCTGTCAGCACTAGGGACCAGAGGTTGGGGTGCAGGAGATCAAAGTCCAGTGTGTAGCCCAGAGGGATCAGGACCACTTGAGAAAGTTGCAGCAGCAGGAGGAATCACAGTTGCTGGGGCAACTGGGGGGGAATGAGGATCACCGTGGCCCAGTCTAACAATCTTGAGCATAGTTTGGGGAACTAGTGGAGTGGGAGGACATGGCAGGAGGAATGCATCAGCTGCTGCTTGATCCTGGGTATCTGGAAGCAAAAGTGAGCTAACTGAGCAATGCTGCTTAACATCCACCCCATCCTTAAACCCACACTACAGTCTACTACTCTTGCACTATGGTGCAGTCTCCAACCTTCCTTTCCCCTCAAAGGTCCTAAAAAAAAGTAGTCTTCACACAACTGTCTACCCATGTCAACATGACCCATGCACAACACCCTCTACAGTCCAGGTTCAGACCAGACCATAGCACAGAAATTGGTCCTGTTGAGGATAGAAGGCCAAGGCATGGCAGCTTACATTCTGGAGATGAATGCATGGCTGAGTGGATGGTGTGTGTTTTAGTTTCCTGGACCATGGGATGATGTTCCAAGGGCTGCAAAGCAGTGGTGTCCATCTGTCCAAGAAAGTTCTAAGTGTCATCAGCAGACTGGAAAATCTAATGAAGAGCTTTAAACTAGATTTGTTGGGGGATGGATGAAGAGCCCCCAGGTAAGTGAAACATTAAATGCCTCTATGTTGTTCTTGTTAAGTGCTGTCAAGTCCAAAAAACTGCCAACATGGTTTAAAGGTGAGGTCAGAGGCTGTTCCCAAAAAAGCATCTTTCAGGAAATGGAAAAAGAGAGCCAAACGACAAAACCTGGAAACAGCACAAGCACTGGCAAGTTAAATGCAAGGCATTGATAAGGTAGGCAAAGGGAGAATTTGAGAAGCTTGATGCAGAAGCAAAAACGTATAATAAAGACTGAAGTACATTCGTAGAAAAAACCTGTAAGAGACAGTTGGTCCATTAGATGATAGAGCAGCGATGGCAAACCTATGACATGCGTGCCAGCTGTGGCACGCAAAGGCCTTGCAGCTGACACGCGGGAAGGTCCGCAATTAAGTAAAATTGGAAAAAAAAAAAAAAAAAAACCTGTCTGCTGCCACTGTCGGGGCCGCCGCGGCAGAATCGAGCGTGCCGCGGGGCCCCCCTGTACCTGGCAGAGCCTGCCCTCCCCGTAGCAGCTCTCTTTGGAGCTGCAGTCAGACGCGCCAGCTTGCAGAGCGCGAAGGGAAGAGTTTCCCTTTCGTGACTCTAAGCCCGCGGGGGCTGATGGGAACTTCCCATCAGCCCCCGCGGGCTTAACAGAGCAGCGAGGGAGAAACTCTTCCCTCGCGCTCTGCAAGCCGGCGTGTCTGACTGCAGCTCCAAAGAGAGAGCTGCTACGGGAAGGGCAGGCTCTGCCGGGTACAGGGGGGCCCCGCGGCACGCTCGATTCTGCCGCGGCGGCCCCGACAGCAGCAGCAGACAGGTTTTCTTTTTTTTTTTTAATTTTCCCTGGGCTGGGCTGGGCTGGGGGGGGTTAGGAGTGGTGATGGGCGCTGGGGGGGCTTAAACTAAAAAGTGGGTTGATGGGGGTTAGGACTGGTAATGGGCTGGGGGGGGATTAGGACTGGAAATGGGCTGGGGGGGGGATTAGGACTGGAAATGGGCTGGGGGGGGATTAGGACTGGAAATGGGCTGGGGGGGGATTAGGACTGGAAATGGGCTGGGGGGGGATTAGGACTGGAAATGGGCTGGTGGGATTAGGACTGGGAGTGGGCTATGGGGGGCTAGGACTGGTAATGGGTTGGGGGTTGCTAGGACTGGAAAAGGGCTGAGTGGAAGGGGGCTTGAACTGCAAATAGCTGTTGGGGATGGGGCTTGGAATGGAAATGGGCTGGGGGGAAGTGGGGGGCTTGAACTGCAAATAGCTGATGGGGACGGGGCTTGGAATGGAAATGGGCTGAGGGGAAGTGGGGGCTTGAACTGCAAATAGCTGATGGGGACGGGGCTTGGAATGGAAATGGGCTGAGGGGAAGTGGGGGGCTTGAACTGCAAATAGCTAATGGGGAGGGGGACTTGGAATGGAAATGGGCTGAGTGGAAGGGGGCTTGAACTGCAAATAACTGATGGGAAGGGGGGCTTGGAATGGGCTCTTAGGGGAGGGAGCTAGGACAGGAACTGGGCTGATGGATGGGCTAGGATAGAACTGAGAATTGGGTGTTGGGGGAGCTAAGATTGGAAATGGGCTGTGGTGGGGGCTTGGATTGAAATGGACTCATGGAGGGGCTAGAACTGGAAGTAGGCTCATGGGGGCTTGGATTAGAAATGGGCTGAGTGGAGGTGAGCTAGGATTTAACATGGGCTGATGGTGGGGCTAGGAAAGGACTAGAAATGGGCTGATGGGAAGCTGGTATTGGAAATGAGCTGATGAAGGGACTCGGATAGGACTGGAAATGGATGGGGGAGCTAGGACTGGAAATGGACTGATGAGGAGACTAGAAGGGAGCGGATACTGGGTGGGGCTGGAACTAAAAGGGAGCTGATGTTGGGGGAGATTAGAAGGGGATGGGGCTGGGAGAATGAAATGGAGAGGGGAAAAATATTGTGTGTGGGAGAGAAGAAAAATGTACAATTGGCCGGGTATTGGGAGACTAAGTGGGGATTGAGGATGGAGGGGTAAAATTTGAGTGGATGAAATAGGAATGAGGAAAGAGCAAAAGGAGAAAGATTATTATGTTAAAGCAGATGTAGAGAGAGAATCAAATTGATTCTCTGACAATACAAAGATTCCAACCTTTACAAATGATGTTACATAGTTCAGGCAACTTTATAAAGAGTTTTTAGATACTAAAATCTTGTTAAGGTTTAATTGACGTGCTGGCACTTTCAGGAAATTCTTTGGTTTTGTGCGGCAGTTTGGGCAATCGGGCTCAAAAAGGTTAGCCATCACTGTGATAGAGGGTTAAGGGGCACTAAGAGGCGACAAGGGGATAGCAGAGACTGAATGAATTCTTTGCTTTGGTCTTTACTGAAGAAAATGTAGGGATGTTACCAATGACTGAAGTGGTATTTAAAGGTGCGGAAAAGTTGAAGGAAATAGTTGTAATACATCTTCCCGATGTATCTATTAGATAAACTGAAGAGTAACAAATCACTTGGGCCGGATGATATACATCCAAGGGTGTTGAAAGAACTGAAATATGAGATTGCAGACCTGCTATTAGTAATCTGTGAACTATCATTAAAATCATCTCTAACACCTGAAGATTGGAGGATCGCCAATGTAACACCAATTTTAAAAAAGGGTTCCAGGGGTGATCTGGGAAACTACAGACCAGTGAGCCTGACGTCAGTACCGGGAAAAATAGTAGAAACCATCATAAAGAACAAAATTGCTGAACATGTAGATAGTCATGGCTTAATGGGAGAGACATGGCTTTAGACAAGGAAGATCTTGTCTTAATCTGTTATTTATTTTGAAGGTGTGAACAAACAGGTAGACAAAGGTGAGTCGGTTGATAGTGTATTTGGATTTTCAGAAAGCCTTTGACAAGGTCCCTCATGAGAGACTTTTGGCAAAACTAAAGAGTCATGGGATAGGAGGCAGTGTACTATTGTGGATCAGGAACTGGTTAAAAGATAGAAAGCAGAGGGTAGGGCTAAATGGCCAATTTTCCCAATGGAGAAAGGTGAATAGTGGTGTACCCCAGGGATCTGTGCTGAGTCCGCTGCTTTTTGACATTCATAAATGACCTGGAAAGTGGAACAACGAGTGAGGTTATCAAATTTGCAGATGACAAAACTATTTAAAGTTGTTAAAACCCAAGAGGATTGTGGAAAATTGCAAGAGGATCTTGATAAATTGGAAGACTGGGCATCAAAATGGCAGATGAAGTTTAATGTGGACAAGTGCAAGGTTATGCACCTACGGAAGAACAACCCAAACTATGGTTACACGATGCAAGGTTCCACATTAGGAACTACCACCCAGGAAAAAAATTTAGGCGTCATTGTAGATACCATGTTAAAACCCTCGGCCCAGTGTGCAGCAGCAGCCAAGAGAGCAAATAGAATGCTAGGTATGATAAGGAAAGGAACGGAAAATAAAAACAAAAGATATTATAATGCCTCTATATCGTTCCATGGTGAGACCGCACCTTGAATATTGTGTGCAATTCTGGTCGCCGTATCTTAAAAAGGATATAGCGATTTTAGAAAAGGTTCAGAGAAGAGCCACCAAAATGGTAAAGGGGATGGAAGGATACTCCTATGAAGAAAGGCTAAAAAGGTTAGGGCTCTTTAACCTGGAAAAGAGACAGCTGAGGGGAGATATGATAGAAGTCTATAAATTAATGAACGGAGTGGAACAGGTAAACGTAGATCGATTGTTTACCTTATCAGAATATAGAAAGACTAGGGGACATGCAATGAAGCTACAGGGTAAACTATTTAAGACTAATAAAAGAAAATATTTTTTCACTCAATGTGTAATCAAACTCTGGAATTTGTTACCGGAGGATGTAGTAAAGGCTGTTAGTGTAGCTGGGTTTAAAAAAAGGTTTGGACAAGTTCCTGGAGGAAAGGTCCATAAACCATTATTAAGAAGGGACCCAGGATATCAATGCTTGAACCAATACAAGCATTGTGGAACCTGTGTCCCTTGGGGAAACTGCTAGGTACATATGACCTAGATTGGCCACTGTTGGAAACAAAGTACTGGGCTTGATGGACCTTGGTCTGACCCAGCATGGCATATCTTATGTTCTTATGATCTTCCTTGCGTTGCTGACACCATAAGGAGAATCTTCTCCACTTCAGGGCATAGGTTTTCCTGGTGGATTGCTTTCTAGAGGCCAAGACCACCTCTTCCACTTCCTGAGGCAGGCCCCAGGGAGCCAACACTACCCTTGCAGCCTCCAGGCCATCAAATTCAGAGATTTGAGATAGGATCAGGGCTCCCTGCTGCACCCCAGATCCTGAGAGAGAAGATTGGGTTGCAACCCCAGAGGTAGAGGGGTTTCCACTGCTAGTTGAAGCAGAAGTGGGAACCAGGGCTGCCTCGGCCACCTGGGGGCTACCAGAAGTACCGAGGCCTTGTCCCTTATAATCTTGAAAAAGGTTCAGGCCACCAGAGGTGTGGGAGGAAATGCATACAGGAGGCCCTGGGACCAAGAAATCAGGAAGGCATCTGCTGCTAATCTCAGGGGATGCAGTTGCCTGGAACAGAACCTGGGCAGCTGCCAGTTCAGGGGACTGGCAAAGATCTATAGATGGAAGTCCCCATTTCAGGAAAATTCTTTGAACCACTAATGGGTGCAGTTGCCACTCGTGGGGCTGCAGAACCCTGCTCAACCTGTCTGCCAGGAAGTTCTCCAGGCCAGGGAGATAAACAGCCTTGAGAAACATGTTGTGCCTGAGGGCAAAAGAGCAAAGGGCCTGTGCCTCCTGACATAGAAGCCTGGAACCAGTGCCTCCCTGTTTGTTCACATAGAACATGGCCACTTGATTATCGGTCTGTACCAGAACAGACTGGTGAGCAAAGGTGTGAGAAGGTTTTGAGGGCTAAGCGAATAGCCTGGAGTTCCAGTAGGTTGATCTGTTGCGTGGCCTCCCATGGAGACCACAGGCCCTGAGTGCACCTGTCCAAACAATGTGCACTCCAGCCCTGCAAAGAGGCATCGGCGTCACCACTGTGGAAACAGGCACCTGAAAAGGCACCCCCTGTAGTAAGTTGGAGGGGTGTAGCCACCACTGTAGAGAGTTCAGGAATGGTTTGGACACCCGTATTCTGTCTGTGAGGCTTTCTGTGGCTTGCTTCCACTGAGCTCTGAGGCACGACTGTGCAGGTCTCATGTGGAGGTGGGCATTGGGGGTCACATGCACTATCGATGCCATATGGCCTAGGAGCTTTAGACAGTCTGGCGGAAACCCTTGGCATGCTTAGAAACTGGTTTGCCAAGTCTATGAGCCTTTGTGCCCTGGCTTCTGGCAAGTAAGCCTTGGCCTGCAGAGAATCTAGCCGTGCCCCTATGAACTCCAGGTTCTGGGAGGGGAGCAAAGTGGACTTTACAAAGTTTATGACAAAGCCTAGGTGTTGGAGGGAGACAGTTGAGGGTGGCTTGCCTGGCCTCCTGGTAAGTCTGACCCCTGATGAGCCAGTTGTCCAGGTAGGGGAGGACAAAAACACCTTGATTCCTCAAGTAGGCTGCCACCACTGCTAGGCACTTTGTAAAGACACTTGGGGCGGAGGTTAGGCCAAAGGGCAGTACTCTGTACTGGTAATGGTTTCCTCCCACAATGAACCTGAGGTACTTTGTGGTCTGGATGAATGAGGATGTGAGTGTACGTATCCTTTAGATCTAGGGAGCATAGCCAATCTCCCTGCTGGAGGTAGGGCAGAAGTGTTCCAAGAGTAAGCATCTTGAACTTTTTTCTCCAAGAACTTGAGATTCCTGAGGTCGAGAATGGGCCTGAGGCCACCGGTTCTCTTTGGTACGAGGAAGTACCTGGAATAGAAACCGTGACCTTGCAGATAGGGAGGTACAGGCTCCACCGCCTTGTCTAGAAACAGACCTTGAAGTTCTTGGAGGAGGAGATCTGTGTGCAGAGGTCTTGGAGGCTCTCCTCAGAAGTAGGTAGGAGACAACTGCTGGAAATGGAGTATATAGCCCTTGGACTATGTTCAATACCCAAGCATCTCCTGTAATGGGTGGCCACCTGTGGGCAAACAGGGCTAGACGACCTCCTGTGCAGGGATGGGGCAGCAGAGGTGGAAAGGCTATGCTGTGGGAGTCAAAAACCCCCTCCCTGCTGAGTGGGAGCAGGAGTTGGGGGTCCTCTTGGGGTCTTCTGCCTATGGGGCCCATGTCCCTGCCCCTTGGCCTGCTGACCCTGCTGGGGAGGCCTGGTACTGAGGGAAAGGTTTGTAGGCAGCTGCCTTCCTCGGGTAAAAGGACTTCTTACCCAAGCCCTTCTTATGAGAAGGGGCAAAAGTTTTTCTGGACAGCCTTCTCCTCCTAGTCAGGTGCTCAGTTTCCAGCTCAGAAGCCTTCTCAGCCATGGGCTTGCCAAACAGGTTTTCACCTCGGCAAGTGACATCGACCAACTTGTCCTGCACCCAGGGCTCGAGGTCCGATCACTGCAGCCATGCCTGGTGTCGGGCCCCGATGCTGGCTGCCGCTACACGGGCCGAAGCCTCGAAGCCATCGTAGGCTGCTCAGGACATTAAGTTTGAGCATTCCCGGATCCCTGATGACAAGGTCTTGAACCTCTGCAAAGGTTCCCCGGAGAGGCCAGCAGAGAACCTGGCAATTTCCTTTGCCAGGTCTCGTAAGTACATGCCCATGTACAGCTGGTAGGACTGGACACGGCAAGCAAGCAAGCATTGAGCCCTGGAAGCACTTTCTGCCGAGCGCATCCAGTTTCTGGGCCTCCCGGCCGGGAAGCACCGCAGAGTGCATCTTTGGGCTCTTCAGACGATGCATGGCTGATTCCACCACCATGGAATGATGCGGCAGCTGCGACTTCTGGAATCCAGGGCTCTTACGGAGACGGTAGATGGAATCGACCCGCTTGCTCAAAACCGGCACCGAGGCCGGTGCCTCCCACATTCGGAAGAGGAGCCGTTCCAGCATCGGAGGAACAGGCACAGAAAGGGTCTCCTTTGGAGGAGAGTCATACTGGAGGGCCTTGAGCTCTTTGGCTTGAGGCTCCTCCTCGGGGTCTGCGGGAATCGACAAAGCCTTCGCCATGTCCCTAATGAACTCTGAGAACCTGATGTCCTCCTCCAGTGGGGACCTACTCGAGCTCGGACTGCGGCGAGTCCGAAGGGACACACCGAGTCCGAAAAGCATCAGGGGACTCCTTGTCCTCCGTCTCCCACGCAGACTCATCCGAAGAGGAGTCGGGGAGCTCTGACCATGTGGGTCTTGGTGGCACCTGCCCCGACGCTGAAGGCACCGGCGTTGACACCCTTGGTCTTGAGCAGGAGGTTGAGGGTGACCATGACTGAGGACGACTTCGAACCTTCATGGTCGAGTATCGGCTCCGTCTCCGGGGTCGACTTAGATGTCGATGTCCCAGTGGTCGGGGCAGATGCACCAGCAAGGCTGGCCATCAGCACCAGCGAGGCTGGCCATCAGCACCCGCTGCTGATCCATGAAATCAGATTGACAGCCTTGGAGTGCAGATTGTCTGAGTCCAAGCTCAGGAGAGACTCAGCAGCTACCGACTCGGGCCCCGGCAGCACCGGGCCTGACGTTGGCTCCCTAGGAGGAGAGTCCGAGGACAACAGGACTTACGTGCCTGGCGGACTCTGGCTCCACGCGAGGTATCTTGGACAGCTTCTCATGCTCCAAGGGCACGGGGCGGCGGTCAGAGGTCCGAGACCTGGCCCCTGAGGAACCAGGGACCTCCGACGATGCACTCATGAGCCGCTTCTTCCTCTTGCGTTCCCGATCGGGGGACCCCTGTCCGAGGAACCCCGGGGATGCTCGGGGTCAGACTCCCGAGACGTCGAGGCCTCTGATGAGGTCTGGGCCCAGCTGGAGGCAGAGCCAGAAAAAAAACGTTCTGATGCTGGCGGCTTCGGAGTGTCTTGGTGGACATTTTGCCACACGGGACAAAGACCTTAGGATCATAATCCGGTCCGAGGCATCGAAGGCAGCAGTCGTGTGTGTCAGTGAGAGACAGTTTCTTGCACCGACCACACTTTTTGAAACCACTGGAAGCCGTTGGGGAAAAAAGAACCCTCGTGAGGTCAAAGGACTGGCTTTCCAGGGAAAAAGACAAAAAAGGGCGCGAACGCCAGCCACTTAGGGCAAAAACCAAAAAATAGAAGACGGGCTCGATACTGGTATAGCGAACCCGGCGGAAAGGGGAACCAGAGAAGAACAAAGAAATCGCTAAGAAAAAAGCCAACTTTTCCAAGTGACAGAAACGTCCGTTGGGATCCATGGAAAAAGAGACTGAGCAAGATGGCACCTTTAGGCGGGAAGGGGACCGCACATGTGTGCAGTATTCCCAAAGGCTTTCTTAGAAAGCTAGGGAAATGCTCTGCACAGGGGCTCCATCGACGTTGATGTCACCCATATGTGAGGACTGACTTCCTGCTTGGTCCTGGAGAAAATATTTCACTCAACGTGCAATCAAACTTTGGAATTTGTTACTGGAGGATGTAGCAAAAGCTGTTAGTGTAGCTGGGTTTTAAAAAGGTTTGGGCAAGTTCCTGGAGGAAAGGTCCATAAATCATTATTAAAAGGGACCCAGGATATCACTGCTTGATCCAATCAAGCATTGAGGAATCTGTGTCTTTTGGGGAGACTGCTAGGTACTTATGGTCTAGTTTGGCCACTGTTGGAAACAGGATACTGGGCTTGATGGACCTTCGTCTGACCCAGTATGGCATCTCTTATGTTCTTACCCTTATCAAAATCGTCCTGTAAGAAACTTAATACCATGGGGACAGAAACTGGAAGAACAGACCTGCTGCTGAGAGCACCAGTCCTCAAAAATACGCATGTATGCTAAGGATGTGGACATCTGCCTGGCCCGAAGTAACGTTGCAACTACTGCTGCTGAGTAACCCTGTCTCCTTAACTTCACCCTTTCAATAGCCAAGCTAAAAGTGAGAACTGAGCTACCTGAAGCATTTGACGTGGCCCCTGAACCAAGAGATTTGCCATTGACAGCAATCGCCAAGGATCCCCATTGAGTAACCGGACCAGATTAGCATACCACGGATGTCTTGGCCAGACCCGTGCCACCAACACTACTCTCCCCAGATGAGCTTCGATGTGCTGAACCACTCGTCCTATCAGCACCCATGGAGGGAAGACAGACTGGCCGATGGCCTACATTGCATCAGAGCATCGATCTCCTCTGACCACCTCTACTGCTGCAAATGGCCTCACCTTGGCCTCACCTTGGCAGACTGAAAAGTCGCCATGAGATCCTTAATCGGGGGACCCCACAGGAGGCTATCTGTGCAAAAACCTCTGGATGAAGCTCCCATTCTCTGGCATCCACCCAGACTCTGCTGAGAATATCTGCCATCACATTGTCCATGCCGACAATGTGTGCCGCTGAGGCTGCACCCATGCAAACAGAGCTGCTGCTTCTTTTTCCATGGCAGGGCTTCCCGTGCTGCCCCGCTGATTGAGATAAGCCACCATCGTGGAATTGTCTGACAGCACTCGCACCGCTCAACCTGTCACCATGGATTTGAACGCTTGCAGAACTGAAGCCACTGCTCAGTTCTAGACTGTTCATCAACCAGGGGACCTTCTGGTTGTTCCAAGTTCCCTGTGTGAAGAGAGTAATTACTCACCTGTAACAGGTGTTCTCCAGGAACAGCAGGAATCAGTCCTCACATATGGGTGACGTCGGCGCCGACGGAGCCCCCATGCGGAGCATTTCCCCAGCTTTCAAAGAAAGCCTTTGAGAATGCAGCCACGCATGCGCTGTCCCCTTCCCACCCAAAGGTGCCATCTTGCTCAGTCCAATGACATAGCTAAAAGACAGCAGAAAAAGAAAATGAACTATATACAACTGCAACTCCAAGGGGAGGAGGGAGGGTCGTGAGGACCGATTCCTGCTGCTCCTGGAGAACACTTGTTACAGGTGAGTAACTACTCTTTCTCCAGGACCAAGCAGGAAGTCAATCCTCACATGTGCAACTCCCTAGCTCTGGGCTACCAGGAACCCAGGCTGAAAAATAGAGCTCCCTCTAGAGCCTCAGCAACTGAGAATCTTCTCGGAAACCACACCTGAACGGTAGCCCAACACCAGGGCCGGAGGGTAGGAGTTGCCTAAACCTCAAAGAGATTACGGAGTACCGCCTGCCCGAAAGCACTGTCCCTACGGGACTCCCTCTTGAGGCAGTAGTGGTCCGCAAAAGTCTGGCTTGAAGACCAAGTAGCAGCCTGGCAGATGTCTGCCAACGGAACAGAATGGAAGTGAGCTACTGATGCGGCCTTTGCCCTGACCTGGTGGGCTGTGACTCGACCCTCCAGGGAGAGGCCGGCTGCCCTGTATGCCCAGGCGATACAGTCTGCCATCCAGATGGACAACGTACGCTTAGCGTCAGGCAACCCCAATTTATTAGGGTCAAAGGAAATGAAGAGCTGAGAAGCCCTTCTATGCCCCTGTGTACGTTCTAGGTAAGAGGACAGCACCCTTCTACAATCCAGGGTATGCAAGACAGTTTCGGCCCTACTGGTGTGCGGCCTGGGAAAGAATGTTGGAAGTACCACCTCCTGGTTGAGGTGGAAAGAGGAGACTACCTTGGGAAGGAACTTAGGATGAGTCCTCAAGACTACCCTGTTCTTATAGAACCTGGTATACGGCCTATCCGAGACCAGGGCCTGAAGTTCACTCACACGCCTGGCCGAGGTGAGTGCCACAAGGAACGTCACCTTCCAGGAGAGGAAACGTAAATGGCAGGTTGCCATCGGCTCAAAAGGTGGGCGAGTCAGTTGCTGCAAGACCACATTGAGATCCCACTCAGTGGCCGGTGGACGAATAGGAGGCTTGAGCTGAAGCAGGCCTCTGAGGAAGCGACACCAGAGGGTGGCCCGTCCATCCACTGGCGAGAGGTGAGCTGAGAGGGCACTGAGATGGACCCAGACAGTTGGACTGAAGTCACGGGTTGGACAGGTGGAGCAGGTATTGCAGTACCACCAGGACCGAGCAGGAGAAGGGATCCTCCTGCTGTTGAGAACACCAAGTGGAAAACCTATGCCACTTTAGAGCATAGGCCTTCCGAGTGGAATGCTTCCTGGAGACCAACACTTCAACCTCTTTTGGTAGGAGCAAGGGAGCAAAGACTAGCCTTTCAGCAGCAAGGCCATCAAATTGAGGGATTTGAGGTTGGGATGCAAGAGGGACCCCTGATCCTGAGTCAGGTGGTCGGGTTGCAGCCCCAGAGAAAGTGGAGCATCCACCGCCAACTGCAGAAGAGGGAACCACGGCTGCCTGGGCCACCTGGGGGCTATCAGGATCACCGTGGATTGGTCCTGCTGGGTTTTGAAGAGAGAGTCCAGGCCACCAGAGGTGTGGGAGGAAAGGCATACAGCAGACCTTCTGACCAGGGGATCAGGAATGCATCTGCTGCTGCCCTCAGAGGATGCGTTTGTCTGGAACAGAACCTGGATAGTTGCCTGTTCAGCGGACTGGCAAGAAGATCCATAGTTGGAAGTCCCCACTTCAGAAAGATCTGTTGGACTACCCGAGGATCCAACTGCCACTCGTGAGGCTGCAGGAGTCTGCTTAGCCTGTCCGCCAGGTAGTTTTCCTGGCCTGGGGAGGTAGACCGCCCTGAGGGTAATGCCCTGATAGCCCAGGAGCAAAGCGCTTGTGCTTCCAGGCACAGGAGTTGGGTGCAGGTCCCCTGGCAATGTGCCCCCCAGCCTTGCAGGGAAGCATCGGTGGTCAGTACCTGAGTGTGTGGGGAGGCTCAAAAAGGAACTCCCCTGACCAGGTTTGGGAGATGCCTCCACCAGCGTAGGGAGTCCACTAAGGGTTTGGACACCTTTAACCTGTCTGACAACTTCCCTGTGGCCTGTACCCACTGTGCCCTGAGGCACCACTGAGCCAGCCTCATGTGCAGACGGGCATTTGGGGTGACATGCACTGTGGAAGCCAAGTGACTTAAGAGCCAGAGGAAGTGTCTGGCAGAGACCAGAGAGTTCGCCTGAAACTGGCTGGCCAACTTCAGCCTGTGAGCTCTGTCCACAGGCAAATAGGCCTTTGCATGGATGGTATCCAACCTTGCCCCTATGAATTCCACGTCCTGTGAGGAGACTAAAGTGGACTTTGGGAAGTTTATAACAAACCCCAGGTGCTGAAGCAGGGATATGGTTCTGAAGGTGGCCTGCCTGGCCTCTTGTGGAGACTGGTCCCTGATAAGCCAGTTGTCCAAGTAAGGGAACACAAAGATCCCCTGGTTCCTGAGGTAGGCCGCAACCACCGCCAAGCAATTTGTAAAAACCCTAGGGGCGGAGGTGAGGCCAAAGGGAAGCACTCTGTACTGGAAGTGGTTCCCTCCCACCACAAATCTGAGGTATTGCCTGTGACTTGGACGGATGAGGATGTGAGTATAAGCATCCTTCAGGTCTAAGGAGCATAGCCAATCTCCCTGCTGGAGATAGGGCAATAAGATTCCAAGGGTAAGTATCTTGAACTTTTCCCTCTCCAGAAACTTGTTCAGATTTCTCACGTCTAGGATGGGTCTGAGGCCTCCTGTTCTTTTTGGTACCAGAAAGTACCTCGAGTAGAAGCCTTGTCCCTCCAGGTGGTGAGGCACCGGTTCCATCGCCTGGTCCTGTAGCAGACCTTCCAACTCCTGAAGGAGTAAGTGTCTGTGCAGAGGGGGCCTTGGAGGCTCCCCTGGAAAGTAGGAGGGGGTATCTGGGTGAAGTGGAGCAGATAGCCCCTTTCGATGATGCTTAACACCCAAGTATCCCCTGTGATGGCTGGCCACCTGTCTGCATACAGGGTCAGCCGACCTCCTGTGCCCTGAAGAGGAGGAGAAGCTATGCTGGCATAGTCAAAAACCCCCTCCCTGCTGAGCAGGAGCCAGAGTAGGAGGCTTGGGAACCTTCTGCCTACGGGGCCCATGACCCTGCCCCTTGGCCTGCTGGCCCTGTTGGGGAGCTGCAGAGGCCTGGTAGTGAGGGTAGGTTTTGTAGGCAGCGGTCTTCCTCGGGTAAAGGGCCTTTTTCCCCCCCGAGCCCTTCTTCTGAGAAGGGGCAGAGGTTTTCCTGGACAGCCTTGTCCGGGTAAGAGTCCTTTCTGCAGCCTTTTCCGCCATGGGCTTGCCAAAGAGGTTTTCACCTCGACAGGGGACATCGACCAACTTGTCCTGCACCAAGGGTTCGAGGTCAGGATTGTAGCCAAGCCTGGCAGCGTGCACCGATGCCAGCCCATGCTACTCGGGCTAAAGCCTCAAATCCATCATAGGCTGCTCGAGAGATAAATTGAGCACTCTCAAATACCAGAGGACAAGGCCTTGAACCTCTGCAAGGGTTCCTCGGACAGACCAGCAGAGAACCCAGCAATCTCCTTTGCCAGGTCTTGAAGGTACATGCCCATGTACAGCTGGTAGGTCTGGACATGGCAAGCAAGCATAGAGCCCTGGAAGCACTTTCTACCGAGGGCATCCAGGTTCTGGGCTCCCCTGCCGGGAGGCACCGAGAAGTGCATCTTCTGACTCTTCAGGCGATGCAAGGCCAATTCCACAACCATGGAGTGGTGCGGTAGCTGTGCCTTTTGGAACCTGGGGCTCTTGCTGACTTGATAGATGGAATCGACCCGCTTGCTTAGAACTGGCATTGAGGCCAGCACCTCCCACATGCGGAAGAGCAACCGCTCCAGCATCAGAGGAACCGGTACAGTAAAGGCCTCCTTGGGAGGAGTCACACTGCAGGGCCTTGAGCTTCTCAGCTTGAGGCTCCTCTTCAGGGTCCGTCGGGAAGGCCAAGGCTTTGGCCATATCCCACATGAAATCCGAGAACCGGGTATCTTCTGGGGGGGCCTTGTCGGAGGCTCGGATCCCAGTGAGTCCGAAGGGACGCACTGAGTCCGGAAGGTGTCAGGGGACTCCTCTTCCTCAGTCTCCCATGCCGATTTCTCCAAGGAGGAATCGAGTGGCTCCGAGTGGGCGGGCACCGACACCATCCGCCAACACTGAGGGTACCGGCGTCAATGACATTGGTCCCAAACGGGAGGCCAAGGGTGACCTCGGCCAAGGATCGACTCGAGTTCGCATGGTCGAGGATTGGCTCGGCCTCCAGGGTTGACTTGGACGTCGAGGTCCCGGTGGTTGGGGCAGATGCACCGGTGAGGCACGCGCTCAGCACCCGCTGCTGCTCCATGAAGACAGACAGACAATCTGCTCTCCAAGGCTGTCAACCTCAGTCCAAGCTCAGGAGACCCAGCAGCCTCGAGCCCGACATCAGCTCCCCCGGAGAGTCCATGAGATTCCACTGCCTCTTCATCAAGAGTAAGATTGAAAAGCAGTCTTTGAAGTGATCTTTCACGAACTGAATTTACAATTTTGAAAGTGATGTCCATGACAGTCTTTGTATTGAGTCTCTTGCTTGCCAAAACTTGCTGGTGAATGATGCAGTGGTAAGAGGAAATCTGGGAAGTCGTCATGCTGTCTACAGAGGGCTATGAAACCGTTAACCTTGCCTGTCGTTGCTCTTGCTCTCAGTAGTGATGGAAACAAGTTTATGTAATGGAAGATTACACTTTTATCACAAAAGAGTGGAAAGAACTGAATATTTCCTGACTGGTAGTTCTCCTTTTTAAAGAAATCATTCCAAGTAGTTTTTGACCTTGAAGGATGCTATGGTTGCATTGACCGAATGTGACATTGGCTTTGCCATCAACTGTTGCTGAGCAGCCAATTTCAATTTAAGTTCTTTGAGCTTCAGTTTATGAATTTCACTTTTGGGTGGAAAATCAGCATTAAACTTATTGCTATGCAGAGCCTTATGACGTTCCAGATTACTTTTTTTGGGCAAGGATACTGGGGCATTACAAACTAGACAACACTACTTGTCTTTCACCATGATGTAAGTCCATTTCCCATTCATCATGAAAGTGGTAGGTTTTGCTCTTCTTTGGAACACTCATCTTTGTTATACTGGGGTGGCTGTCACTATCCCAAAGTATTAAAGATAACAGGAACTGAAGACTTCTGGATGATGTGCAATACAAGGACTGGAGATGCCAAAACCACACATAGTTTTAAGTAAAAAATAAGAAATCATACTGGCATTAATAATCAAATACCACCAATAATTAAAAAACTCAAACACCTGTCCAGCAAACCAGATAAAATCAAATACCGCCAAACAAGTTCAGATACCACCACACACAATTTAATTTAATAAATTCTGCACACAGTGTAGAATCAATGCAAAGGCAAGGCGAAATAAAATTGCTGTGTAGAATCAATGCAAAGGCTAGGCAAAATAAGATTGCAGAGGCAAGCAAAGGTCAGTGGTTTGAACCAATTCAAAGGCAAGTCATAGGCAAGTTAGAACAAAATTGGAAAAGCCTGCCAAAATAACCAAATTCTTGACACTGTTGTGTCTGCCCAAAAACATTTAATGAAAGCAAACTATAAAGTGACCAACGACCAGCACACGACACAATACAATAAGTGTATTCAGGTAAAGCCCAGGCAAATGGGTATCGCCCGGTATATAACACACTTCTAAAGGGTGTTGGGGCAGGGGCAGGAATGGGTGAGTCTGAGAGGCAGGGGACCAGGGTATGACGCCAGGCTTGTGGTGTCTCGTCGCAGGGTGTGGGCAGCAGCCTCCTGGGGTACCCACAAACACTGTTCCCTCTAAGCTGTGCACATGTGTGCATGCACCTCACCGAGAGAGCACACGTACTTTACAACGGAGCGCACAAAAATTATGGTTGTGATAGAAAACAGACATCTTAAAATTTAAAGTTTGTGTATTTACGGTTTTCACAAGTTCAACAATATTTTCTAGTGCAATCTTATAGACTTTGAGGATATAAGATCTTTGGTCTTAAACTTTAATTGGCGCACTGAGAAACTTCTGCTTCCGTCCTTTGGCTTGCAACATGCATGAATAGTCCAATTGTAATCAGTAATTCAAATTGCATTATTAAATTTATTACATTGAAAACGGAAAAGTTAATTTTTAAAATGTCGAAACAGATAGCGATGAGGTACAAAACGTAAGAACGGCTGGAGCTTTTAAGCCTGAATGGCTTGAAGAAATTGTTGAAACAGACACCGAAATCTCAGGATAAAGCATGCGTTCAACTGTGTGAAATATTCACTTACGAAGAGGATGACCGAGTAGTCTGTTTTTGCATCTCAGCAGTATAAACAATCAGTTTGAGTGGCAAATTTTGGGATGTGTGGAAACTAGACTAACACATCTGCCTAAGTCTCATACTGAGTGTTTAAACTTAGCTAAAAATCCAAATTTAAGAGGATTATTTAACTTATTGCTTGAGAGCACCGCTGAAAAAGAGAAAAGGCAAATTAGTAATGAACGGAAGCGTTCTACACCAGAAGAAATTAAAATTCTAATTGATAGTGTTTTGCTGGCTGTTTGGATGAATATTTCCTTGCTCTGTTCAAGATATTAATGAACACATATCCAAGTACATATCATACCTGAAAGCTGGAGAAGCAAGAACTATTTGTTTGAATTTCTTGAAATTATAAACATCAATGTCCAAGATAAGCTCATAGCAGATGTTGCATCAGCAGCATATCATACATTAACTATTGATGAAAGCAGACATTTCTGACAAATACTTAATACTGTACTTCAAATAGCGGCCAGTAAATTCATGTCTGTATAAAACTTCATTTGGTGGGATGCTACAGTTGGAAGCATGTGATGCTGCATCAATCGGTGCACTCCAGGAATTCTATGGCAAATACAAGCTTGACCTTAACAAAATGGTCATGTTTACTATGGATGGTGCCTCTCATGTCAGGCAGAATAAATGGTGTTGCTGCACAGCTTAATAAAAGTTTTGCATTGAGTGCAGCAGCATTATGTTGCCCATCGTGAAGATTTGGGGATCTCTGAATCATGGAAGGAACAAAAGTTGAAGTTGAAACTTTCATGAGAAATGTTTACACAACTTTGTCGATCTTCTACTAAAAGGTCACAATTTAAAGAATTAGCAGATGCTTCTGAATGCAAGTCAATTGCTTTTAGACCTCTGAACAAAGTAGTGGTTAGACATTTTGCTCTTCAAGCAATTATTCAAAATTATGATCCATTATTAAAATACTTTGAAGAGAAGGATAATGATCCCATTGCAAAGTACTGTTATAAAAAGCTAAACAGTCAATTCCATATAACACTCCAAATTTTGAATGTTTTATCTGAACTAGCTTCATTAACAGTGGCATTTCAAAAACGTGGGCTAACACCACTGGAAGCATATCTTGCACAGGGTAAGCTGAACAAAATCCAAATGCAATACTTGGGTGACAAGTAAAATGGAGTGATAATGTTAAAAATCTTTGACAAGATACCTAGAGATGTTTCAGTGGATACTGGTTCCACACTTACTTTCATTAATATGCAGTGTCTGCATTTAGGGGAAAGATTTCCTGAAAATGAAATTGAGGAATGGTCTGCTTTTGACTTGACAGCAATAGCAGTGTGATTATGAACTTGGAATTGAAAACGTCCGATCACTCTGCTTAAAGTACAAACAATTTCTTATGGAGGAACATTGTTCAGCAGTACAATGACTTCAAGTTCTTAGTCGCAGAAAAAAATCGAAAGCAAACAGTTTTCCGGATATGGTGACTGACGTTTCAGAATGCTCACTTCGCAGATTTAGCAAAATTGATGGATATTGGTGGAACATTTTTAGCTTCTAGTGCAGATTGTGAGCGTGGTTTCAGCTTAGAAACATGACAGAAAAAGACCACGTGGCCTATCTAGTCTGTCCTTCCATAACTACAACAGTCCACTTTTTACCTTTAGAGATCCTATGTGTTGGTCCCATGCTTTTTTGAATTCAGTTACTGTCCTCATCTCTACCACCTCCACTGGGAGACTATTCCATATAGAAACATGGTTAAAGCAAGGTTAAAGCAAGGTTAAAGCAAGGTTAAAGCAAGGTTAAAGCAAGGTTAAAGCAAGGTTAAAGCAAGGTTAAAGCAAGGTTAAAGCAAGGTTAAAGCAAGGTTAAAGCAAGGTTAAAGCAAGGTTAAAGCAAGGTTAAAGCAAGGTTAAAGCAAGGTTAAAGCAAGGTTAAAGCAAGGTTAAATTCATTTTTGCTGTTTTAGGGGAATCTGTACTTGAGCACCGTAGTATTGCTGAACTCTGTAACCCCCTCAGGTTCAGGAACTGCTAACACCTAATCAGGGGTTAGTGGGCCTGTTTCCTGAGTGCAATTGAAGCCTGCATAAAAAGGCTGCTTGACCCTGCCCTTGAGGCTTTCTTAACCAGGGCTCCACACATCAAACAGTAAGTGAGGTTTTGAGGGTTTCTTTGTTTGGTGTTTGTTACATTGCTAGCTCTGACTGGGAGCTCTTAAAAGGGTTGTGTATATTTTTTTAAAGCAAGGTTAAATTCATTTTTGCTGTTTTAGGGGAATCTGTACTTGAGCACCGTAGTATTGCTGAACTCTGTAACCCCCTCAGGTTCAGGAACTGCTAACACCTAATCAGGTATTAGTTCCCTCCCTACCCACCCCGACTCCCACCCACCCCTAGTGAGCAGTCTTGCTTTATAGGGCACCTCCCCCTTTATCAAATCACAGTGAATTGGACCAGCACATTTTGAATATAATTAAAGAGATTTAACTGCTTTTTCTCTGAAAGGACAGCTGCGAAACCAGCTGGTACTTCGTAGATCTCTCTATTTTGCTTTAACAGATACCTAAGCTCCACAAACAGAACAATGGCTGGGAAAAATCGTATTGCTAAAGCTGTTGCCCCCGTTACAGCTTCTGCCTCGGTCCAGACAGAGGCCCTATTGCCAGTTGAAGAACCAGTTCCATGTGCAGGGTGCCTGCATGCTGAAGCTCTGAGGAAACAAGTGGAGGAACTCAGAGAGGAGGTGGCGAGGCTGAGGAGCATTCAAGACAGTGAGAAGTACATTGATGAGATGCTGCTTGCAGCCACCAGGCTCTCCAGCACAGGAGAAGATGGGTGTCAACAGAATGTCGATGGTTGGACAAAAGTCACCAGAGCCTGCAAAATCACCAATCCAACTTCTCCAGCCCTTGAATTGAAGAACCATTATGCAGCCCTGGAAGTGGAGGAGGTGAAAGCATCCCTGGAAAGGGAAGAACCAGAGTTCAAGTACCCCATAGTTGCAGAATCAGTGACCAGAAGGAAACGAAGGGTAGTGGTGGTTGGAGACTCTCTTCTGAGGGGTAATGAGGCGTCCATCTGCCGACCAGACTTGATGTCCAGAGAGGTATGCTGTCTGCCTGGTGCCAAGATCCAAAATGTTACGGAGAATTTGCCGAGACTCATCAAGCCCACTGACTATTACCCAATGTTGCTAATCCATGTTGGAACAAATGATACTGCCAGGTATACCTCGGAACGTATCAAAAGTGACTTCATGGCTCTGGGACAGAGGGTGAAGCAGGTAGGTGCACAGGTGGTGTTCTCTTCAATCCTCCCTGTTCAGTGTAAAGGCCAAGGCAGAGAGGCTCGCATCCTGGAGATTAATGCATGGCTGCGTGGATGGTGTCTTCGAGAGCGTTTTGGTTTCCTAGACCATGGGATGCTGTTCCAAGGGTTGCAGAGCAGAGATGGCATCCATATGTCCAAGAAAGGTCAACACATCTTTGGTAGTAGACTGGCTAATCTACTGAAGAGGGCTTTAAACTAGATTCGTTGGGGATGGGTGAAGAAAGCCCCCAGGTAAGTGAAAGCCCCCAGGTAAGTGATACATTAAATACCTTTATGGAAATGGGTAACAGGGGTAACATATGGAAAGCAGTGTGTATTAATGCCCGTAGCATGGGAAATAAGATCTCTGAAGTTGAAGCTTTGGTGGGAGTGGCTGACTTAGATTTAGTGGCAGTTACAGAAACATGGTTCACAGAAAACCATGACTGGGATGTAACTATACCTGGCTATACTTTATTCAGAAAGGACAGGGTAGGAAGAAGGGGAGGAGGAGTAGCACTATATGTAAAAACTACTATTAAAGCTTTGGAATTACAGAGCTTAAAAGGGAGAGAGGAGGCATTGTGGGTTAAACTAGAAAGAGGGAAAGAGAAATCTATTTGCATTGGTGTGATATACAGACCTCCCTCACAAGAGGAAGAGGTGGACAGAGAGTTAATTGAAGACATACGCAGCATTGCTAGAAAAGGGGAAGTGCTACTGATAGGAGATTTCAATATGCCAGATGTTGATTGGCACTTTCCTGCTGCAGTATAATCTAGGAGTAAGGAGATCCTGCATTCTCTACAGGGAGAACTATTCAGGCAATTGGTAACAGACCCCACACGTGAAGGGGCCATACTGGACTTGGTGCTTACCAATGGTGAAAGTGTTTCTGATGTTGTAGTGGGAGATCATTTTGCATCCAGTGATCACCAGATGGTGTGGTTCAGTATTAGGACTAGGGCTGTTAGAATCCATTCCAAGGTGAAGATCTTAGACTTTAGGAAGACTAACTTTGCGAAGATGGGCCAATACCTCAGGGAGTCATTAGTGGGATGGGAACAGCTGGGGGATGTAGAACAGTGGGCAAAACTGAAAGGGGGTATTTTAAAGGCAACCAACCTTTTTGTTAAAATGGTAAATAAAGGCAAAAGGAACAGGAGACCGCTATGGTTTTCGAAGGAAGTAGCTGAAAAAGTGAAGAGCCTTCATGAAATACAAGAGATCACAGAGAAAGGAAGACAGGCATCTGTATTTGGAAAAACTTAGAGAAGCTAGCAAAGTAGTCAAGAAGGCAAAGATTCAAAAGGAGGAGGAAATAGCCAATGCAATAAAATGGGGAGATAAGACATTTCAGATATATTAGTGAGAAGAGGAAGGGCAAAAGTGGTATTGTCAGACTCAAGGGTACAGGGGGGGAATATGTAGAAGCTGATAAGGATAAAGCGGAATTGCTTAACAAATATTTTTGTTCTGTGTTCACAGATGAAGAACCAGGAGCAGGACCTCAGAAAACACCCACAAATAAGAACAGAAGCGAGGGACATCTTGAACAATTTCAGAAGACTGTGTTCGTGAGAAACTAGCTCAACTTAAAGTAGACAAAGCGATGGGACCGGATGGGATACACCCTAGAATACTGAGGGAACTTGGGGACGTTCTAGCAACTCCACTGACTGACCTTTTCAATGCCTCGTTGGAGTCGGGAGTGGTGCCAAAGGACTGGAGAGAGGCTCATGTGGTGCCTTTACACAAAAGAAGAAGTAAGGATGTGTTTGAAAACTACAGGCCGGTTAGTTTAACTTCAGTGGTGAGTAAATTAATGGAAACGCTGTTGAAAGAGAAAATAGTGAGGTTTCTGGAGTCCAGCGGATTACAGGATCCGAGGCAGCATGGATTCACCAGAGGCAGGTCTTGTCAGACAAATCTGATTGATTTCTTTGACTGGGTGACCAGGGAGTTGGACCGAGGGAGAGCTCTAGATGTGGTGTATTTAGATTTCAGTAAAGCCTTTGACACTGTTCCTCACAGGCGACTTATAAACAAACTGAGCACCCTAGGGATGGACCCTAAAGTTACTGCTTGGGTTAGAAATTGGTTGGGTGGGAGGCGACAAAGAGTACAAGTAAATGGAGCTCTCTCTGAGGAGAAGGATGTTACCAGTGGTGTGCCCCAGGGATCTGTCCTTGGTCCGATTCTTTTTAACATCTTTGTTAGTGATATAGCGGAAGGGCTGTCGGGTAAGGTTTGCCTCTTTGCGGATGATACCAAAATCTGCAATAAAGTAGACACCCAGGAAGGTGTAGATAACATGAGGAGGGATCTAGCTAAGCTTGAAGAATGGTCTAGAATTTGGCAGCTGGGATTTAATGTTAAAAAATGTAAGGTCATGCATTTGGGCTGCAGCAATCCAAGGGAGCAATATAGCATAGGAGGTGAAGTACTTTTGTCCACTAAAGAAGAGCGGGACCTAGGCGTAGTTGTGTCCGATGATCTTAAAGTAGCTAAACAGGTAGAAAAGGCGACGGCAAAAGCTAGAAGGATGCTTGGGTGCATACGGAGAGGAATGGCTAGCAGAAAAAAGGAGGTGATAATGCCTCTGTATAAGTCTTTGGTGCGACCTCATTTGGAGTATGGTGTGCAATTCTGGAGACCGCACCTTCAAAAGGATGTGAACAGGATGGAGTCGGTGCAGAGGGTTGCTACTAAGATGATTAGTAGTCTTCATTATAAAGCATATGAGGACAGACTTAAGGATCTTAATATGTACACCTTAGAGGAAAGGCGGGATAGAGGTGATATGATTGAGATATTTAAATACCTCCGTGGCATAAATGTTCAGGGAGAGAGCCTCTTTCAATTGAAAGCAAGTTCTGCGACGAGGGGACATGGGATGAGGGTGAAGGGAGATAGATTCAGGAGTGATATGCGGAAATATTTCTTTACGGAAAGAGTAGTGGATCCGTGGAATAGTCTCCCAGTGGAGGTGGTAGAGATGAGGACAGTAACTGAATTCAAAAAAGCATGGGACCAACACAGAGGATCTCTAAAGGTAAAAAGTGGACTGTTGTTGTTGTTATGGAAGGACAGACTAGATGGGCCTTGTGGTCTTTTTCTGTCATCATGTTTCTATGTTTCTATGTTTCTATGACAGCTTGATGAACAGTTTAAAAACCAAAATAAGGAATCGCTTACAGCTATAACATTTGGAAATGATGATGCATGTTTAAGAGCCATCTTCAAGATGGCGAATCAGTAGACCTTGATAAAATTTATTCAGACTTGTAAAATTTGAAAGATCAAAGAGAAATGTTGAGAATGAACTGTTAATAGCCCTTAATACCTGAGCCCTTCTGTCTGGGAGGGGCAGCAATCTTTTTGGAGAGTCTGGTCATGAACTTGGTCTCCAGCTCGGCATCCTTGTTGGTCATGAGTTTGCCAGAGGTTCTCTCCTTGACATTGGTTGATGTCAACCAATTTGTCCTGAACCCACTGCTTGTAGTCAGACAACTGTAGCCAAGCTTGGTGCCATGCACCAATGCCTGCTGTCACTACTCGAGTCACCAACTCTAACCCATCATAAGCTGCTCAAGACATGAATTTGGAGCACTCACCGACTGCCTTAGCCATGTTCTTGAACTGCTGCAAGGGTTCCCTCAGAGAGACCAGTCGAGAACCCAGCGAGCTCCTTCACCAGGTCTCAGGTACATGCCCATGTACAGCTGGTAGGCCTGGATATGGCCGATGAGCATTGAGCCCTGGTAACACTTTCTGCTGAGGGCATCCAGTGTGTGGACCTCCCTCCCTGCCTGAGGAGTGCATCTTCTAGCTTTTCAACCGACACATGGCAGACTCCACCACCATGGAGTTATGTGGCAGCTGTGACTTTTGGAAGCCTGAGCTCTGGCAGAGTTGGTACACTTGAGTCGAGTCATTTCCTCACCACCAGTACAGACACCGGTGTCCCCCACATCCAGACCATCAGCTGTTCCAGGATGGGAGGAATGGGCACTGAGTGATTACTGCAGAGGAGCCCTTGTACTGGAGGATTTCCAGCTCATCCACCTGAGGGTCCTCTGACTCTGTAGGGAATGCCAGGGCCTTTGACATATCCTTGACAAAATCAAGGAAGCCCATATCTTCCAGCAGGGACTGCCATCAAGACTCCAAGACTAGAGAGACGGATGGGATGTTGGTGATGGGAGGAGTCGGGGGACTCCTCATCCTCCATCTCCCACTTGGAGTAGTCAGTCGAGGACTTGGAGGGCTGCTCCACAGGCCTTGGAGTTCCCAATGCTCTGCAACTGGTGCCCAGCATACTTGCTAGGGATGACTGCAGTCCTCTCAAATGGGACTCTGATTACTACCTTGGCTGAGGATAGACTCGAGGCCATAGGACCTAGAGCAGGGGTGGGCAATTCCGGTCCTGGAGGGCCACAGACCAGTCAGGTTTTCATGATGTCCCTAATGAATGTTCATGGACTTATTTCCATACAATGGAAGGCAGTGGATGCAAATAGATCTCATGAATATTCATTAGGGACATCATGAAAACCTGTCTACAGCCCTCCAGGACCGGAATTGCCCACCCCTGACCTAGAGCATAGGTTTTCAACCCAGTCCTTGGGGAACCCTAGGCCAGTCAGGTTTTTAGGATTCCCACAATGAATATGCATAAGATAGATTTGCACACAATGAAGGCAGAACATGCAAATCTCTCATGCATATTCATTCTGGGAATCCTGAAAACCTGACTGGCCTAGGGTTCCCCAAGGACTGGGTTGAAAACCCCTGACCTAGAGGCTTGGCTCAGCCTCCGGGGATGTTTTGGATGTTGAGGGCACAGTGGTCAGGGTGGATGAACCGGTTGTGCCAGACAACAGCACCTGCTGATGGTCCATGAAGGCAGACAAACTGTACTCCAGGGCTGCCATTCTGGACTCCAGGACAGAAGGCTCTTCAGCCTTTGGTGCGGGCACCGAGGGACTCTGGCCTGACGCCAGCTCCCCTGAAGGGGGAACCAACAAGTATGGTGTCTGGGGACAGAGGCCAGTCCAAGGTGAAGTCCTTTTGGGGGACCTTTGCAGGCTGCTCCTTCTCCAAAGCCTTGGACAAGCATCTGCCTGTGGGACCAGGCCTGGGGGGCACTTGACTGGTCGGAACCATCTAAAAATGCCGTGCCTTTGAGGGTTTCTTCCTGGGTTCCCCGAGGGCAACACCTTTCTGAGGACCCTGGCCTTTGGAGGCACCAGAGACTCGGGGGGGGGGGGGGGGAGGGGAAGAACAGCCTTATTGGACATCCTTTTGCAGAGACATCTGGCCTGAGGCAGCAGAGACAGCAGTTGTGTCTCAAAGAATTTTAGAGCACCGATCACATTTTCACATTTCTTAAAGCTACTGGTAGCCATGGGGGAGGGGAGGGGGGAGGAGAGGAAAAAAAAAAAAAAGTACCCGTGAGGTCAAAGACTCTCTGGGCTGCCAGCAGAATAAAAGGCATGAAGGTGCCAGAAAGAAAGATTGAAAACTACAAAAATAGACCCAAACTACACCGAGGTCAGGTGGCAGGAAGAGTACCATGAGATACTGGAGGAGAGTGTGAAACCTGGAGAAAAAGCAACTTTTTTCGGGGACAAGCCAGACAAATGTCTGAAGGGCTCTGTGGAAAGAATGGAGATAGGGCAAGATGGCACCCTTCGGCAGGAAGGGGACCATGCATGTGTGGTGGCATCTACAAAAGGCTTTTTTTGAAAGCTGGGGGGGGAATGGAGTGAGGGTTCCATTGGTGCCAACATCACCCATATGTGAGGACTGATTTCCTGCTTGCTCCTGGAGAAAGTCTATTAAGTAAAGGAGTAACAACTGAATATTTAGAGATACCAAAATTAACCTAGCTGCAGTATTTTGACAAATTGTTCCCAACAAATTACAATTATCAAAACTAAGTTACTATAATCTAAAAAGAAACTCAATTTTAATGTTCTGTGGTAAATACTAGAAACAAAAGAATCCTCCAAGTTAGCATACTGCACAATCTTTCAAATGTATGTTTTAAAAAGTTCCAAAGGAAAAGGGTAGACAAACCAATGGAAAAAGAAAAAAATTAAGATTCCTAGATTTGGTTCAACTGAGTCTTTAGATAATGTGTTAGCAACCTTTAGAAAAAGGAAAAGTATTATACTGACATTGCATTTTGTTGATAAAGCTATCCCTTTATGTGGGCAGGTGATAAATACTTTTCCTGATTTAGCTAAGACTACTCAATTTAGGAGAAAGTCTGTTTTGCAACTTAGGTCTAAGGTTCTAGAAACTGGAGCAACTTTCCATTTAAAATTGCCATGCAATGTATAGGACATATGGTGAGAACAGATTTATCTTTATGGATGTGATGCATTTAGAAACATTTCCACTTGACAATTCTTAGTTTAAGTTAATTCATGCCTGGTACCATAACTAGATGAAGTAAAAGACATGCAGTCCCTATCAGCATCTTGGTCACTGCTCATTTCCTGATGCACTCTGGTGCAGGGGAGGGCTCCACCCACCACTGCATAATGCAGAATGCTCTGTGCATGAGGATGAACTCGGGGGAAACCCTCCTTGGCCCTTATCCCCTGACTGTTCCTGCAATGTGGTAGGCTTGGGAGAACTGAGCTCCCTGCCATGAGGCTCCAGTGCCAGGAGTAGCAGAGGCAGCCCCTCTCCCTCTCAGGGCCAGCAAAACTGCCACTGTGGAGGGCAAGTCACAACCCCCTGATGTTTGCAAGTCAGCCTCCGACTCACGAGGGCTCTGCTCACCCCTCCTTAGCACTGCTTGCTTCTAAAACTTCCTCTGTTGTCTGGGTTTCGTCCTCACAGCTGTGGCAGAAACAGCACCCCAAAGGCTAGGCAAATAGCTCTAGAATACATATTAAGCTAGAGAGAGAAGGACCCCAATGCTTCTCTATGTGCCCTGCCTGCTGACAAGGTAGGCCATGCACCCCCCCCCCCCCCCCCCAATTTATTTGTTTAAGACACTGCACCAAAGTTGAAGGTAACTGGGGGAAAAACAGCAGCAGTCAAACCAAAATGAACTGAAGAGCCCCAGAGTCCAAGTGCCCTACCCCCTTTCAGGTATTGTGCCAATCGAGTCACAGAGCAGGGAGAAGGGCATGTTTCCTACACAACAGAAGGAAATGGCACAGAGATGCAGTAAGGGCTTGCAGCAAAAATTGAAGTTAAAAGGTGCCCAAGCTACAACAAGCCCTGAAGGTGTTTCACTTAACCTGGCCAGATTCACATGGGCCCCCCACCCACTACCTCACGCTCAGCTCTACTCAGAGTTGGAGCCCTGATTGAGAGTCACAGCCCCACCAACAGCTCCTTATCTACTACTGATAGCTTACAGCAGTTCCTGAACCCATCTGCTTGAACAGACAGCCCTCTCCTACCTCCAGAGTAAAAGTTACTCACCTGTAACAGATGCTCTGCAGACAGCAGGAATCAGTCCTCACATGGGTGATGTCTGCCAATGGAGCTCATGCTGAAGAATCTCCCCAGCTTTTAAAGAAAGCCTTTGGGAGATGTACATATGTGGTCCCCTTCTCACCCAAGGGTGCCATCTTGCCTCAGTCTAATGAAATAGCTAAGACAGCAAAAATGCAAATACAGTAAAGCAGCAACTCCAAGGGAAAGGGGAGGGTTGCAAGGAATACTGGAGAATACTTTACAGGCAAGTAACTACGCTTTCAACAGAAACAAGCAGGAAGGAAGTTAGTCTTCACATATGGGACGCCCCAGCTACATGCTACGGAGAACCTGTACAAAATGCCACAGCAGTAAGAGAAGTGAGCCATGAGCTGCAGCAGTTAAGTCCCATTGGAGAGAGACTCTCAAGACCCAGGTGTCTGGCAAAGAACTAGCATTCCAGTAGGCTGAACACAAAAGGTTAGAGGGCAGGAGATGCCTACACCCTTAACAGATTAGAGTATAGCCTGGCTGAAGGTGCTGTCCCATTGGGACTCCCTCTCCAATAAGTAGTGAGCTGCAAAGGTATGAACTGAAGACCAGGTGGCAGCATGGCATATTTTCGTCACAGGAACAGAGTGCAGATTTGCCATGGAAATAGCCATGGCCCTGACATGATGTGCTGTGACCCACTGGTCTAATTAGATCCCAGCCTGCTCATAAGCAAGGGTAATGCAGCCCACCACCCAAGTGGACAAGAGTTTGCTTAGTCACTGTGAGCCCCAATTGACTGGGGTCAGACAAAAAGCTGATGTGCTTTGCAGTGACCGAGTCCATTTCAAATAGGACAGGGCCCTTTTACAATCCAAAGTATGGAGGAAGGTCTCCACCTTGCTGGTGTGTGAAGCCTCTGAAAGGTGGCGAGCACCACCTCCTGAATGAGCTGGAATGGAGACACCACCTTCAACAGAAATTTGTGGTGTGTGCAGACCACCACCTTGTTCTTCTAGAACCTTGTGTATGGAGGCTTTGCCATCAGATCCTGGAGCTAGCTGACACTGCAAGCTGATAAGAGTGCTTCCAGGAGAGGTAGCCAGCCAGGTGGCAAGGTAGCCAGGTGCTCAAACAGCAGCTTAGTAAGCTTTAAGAGCACCATGTTGAGATCCCATTCTGCTGTTGGTGGGCAGACAGGGGTTTAGATAGCATGAGGCCCCATAGGAACAGAGCTACAAGGGGCTGAGCCGAGGTGGCTTTCCCTGAATGGCATGGTGGTGCACTGCGATAGCACACATATGCGCTCTGACTTAGTTGGATTTTAATCCCACCTGCAAAGGTGGAGTAGGTACTGGAGTACCATCTGAAGTGGGCAGGAGAACAGGTTCACCTGCTTCTTGGTGCACCAGACTGAGAAGTGACATGAAAGTGTGTATGCCCTCCTTGTGGAGGCCTTGTGGGAGGCCAGAAGGACCTCCTCCACATCCTGTGGAAGGCTGAAGGGAGCCAGGGCTACCCTTTTAGCAGCCGAGCTGTAAAAGACAGGGGACACCAAGTTAGGAGCAGGACTCTCCTGCTCCTCGAGATAGCAGTCCTGGGGCACAGCACAGGGTAAAAATCAGCAACGCCACTGATTGGTTCCTGTTGCTTCTCCACCTAAGTTGCCTGGGCCACTGTGGGGCTATCAGTATGAGCCATGCCCTGTTGCACTGGACCTTGAAGAGAGAGTCTTAGCGACCAGTAGAGTCAGCAGGAAGACACAAAGGAGGCCTCCCGTCAATGGAATCAGGAATTCATCTGCTACCACACAGGACAGGAACAGCTGGTGGGAGCAGAAGCAGGGCAACTGTTGTCCATGCTGGCAAAGATGTCCACTAGAGGGACACCCCAGAGTCTGAACAGCCTGGAGGCCACCATGGGATCCAGACACCACTTGTGCAACTGGAAGACACTGCTCTGCTTGTCTGCCAAGGCATTGTCCTGGCCAAGGAGGTAGACTGTCCTTAGGAACATCCCACTGTGTGTTGCATATGAACAGAGGGCTACTGCCTCCTGGCAGAGGAAATACAACCCTGTGCCCCCTTGCTTGTTCACAAAATATATTGCAACTTGGTTGGTGGTCTTGATCAGCACCAACTGGTATTGCTGTCAGTTGTGGAAGGCTCTGAGAGCCAGGAATATCACCCAGCGTTCAACAGTTGATCTGAAACTGGTACTCAGACCAGATGCCTTGTGTGTGAAGGTCATCACAATGAGCTCCCCAGCCCAGCAGGGAGGCATCTGTGGTGAAGACCCCTGGGGGGGGAGGGGGCACACCTTGAAGGGCATCCCAGCCTGCAGGCAGCAGGGAATCTTCCACCAGTGAAGGGAGTCTGCCAGCTGGCAGGTCACTTTCATCTTGTCCTGGAGCCTGCCTGTCACTTGTCCGATGAAGGCACCACTGGGCCACCGTCATGTGTAAGCAGGCATATGGGGGTCACAGACCATAGAAGCCATATGGTCCAGCAGGTGGAGCAGCCACCAGGTGGGCAATGAGCGGCAGTGCTATACCTCTGCAGCTAGCCTCCTGAGGCATTCTGACCTCTCCTGAAAGCAGGCAGGCCTTAGCATGGAGAATGTCTAGCTAAGCCCCTATGAACTCCAGGGACTGAGCTGGGACTTGGGAAGTCGATGACGAACCCAAGGTGCTACAGGACATGGATAGTGTGCTCTGTGGCATGGTGCACCTCTGCAGCAGTGCCTCTATGAGCGAATCATCCAGGAAGGGAAAACCGAAGACCCCTTGGAGACTAAGGTGGGCTGCAACCACTGCTAGGCACTAAGACCCTTGGCGATGAGGCCAGAGCGAAGGGCAGCACCCTGTATTGGTAGCAACTGCCTCCTAACACAAAGCAGAGGTATTTTTGGTGTTTGGGATGGATCAGGATGTGTGTATAGGCATCCTTCAGGTCTAAGGAGCATAGTCAGTCTCCCTGCTGGAGATATGGCAACAGTGTTTCAAGGGAGAGCATCTTGAACTTCTCCCTTACCAGAAATCTGCTTAGGTCCTGCAGGTGCAAGATGGACCTGAGGCCCCCTGCTTACTTGGCAACGAGGAAATACCTGGAGTAGAAGCTGGTACCCCAGAGATGCTCGTGCACTGGTTCCACCGCCTTATCGAGAAGACCTACAAGCTCAGTGAGAAGCAGAGTCTGGTGGGGGAGAGGTCTTACAGGCTCTCCTGGAAAGTATTAGGGTGGTGCCTGTTGCAGGTGGAGGTAGCCCTCCTTGACCACTTGTAATACCCAGGAATTGGTAGTGATGGTGGACCACCTGTTGGCAAAACAGGGACACCCCCCCCCTGTGGGCTCTTGGGGACCCCCTGGGGGAGAGAAGATGGTGCCCAAGGAGTCAAATGCTCCCCCAGGTTGAGCCAGAGCCAGTGCCTGGCTCCTTGTGCTGTTGGCCTTGCTGCAGGGCTGAGGCGGTTTGGAACCGAGGCATTGCCAAAACTTCCCTTTTTCCCCCTCAGGAAGGGAGGCTTCTTCCCCAGGGCCTTCTTACAGCACTGCAGGGGTCTTTTTAGGGAGTCTGGTCCCTGTCAGGAACTCAGTCTATTTCAGCCACCTTATCTGCCATGGGTTTACCGAAGATTCTCTCCGATACAAGGGAGATTGATAAGTTTGTCCTGAACCCATTGTTTGAGATCAGACTGCAACCATGCCTGGCGTCGGGCCCCGAGTCTCATGGCAGCAACTCAGGCTGAGGACTCTAAGCCATCGTAAGCTGCTCAGAATAAAAGAGTCAAGCACTCCTTGACCACCAGAGACTTAAACCACTGAAGGGGTTCCCTGTCGAGGCTTGCCGAGAAGGCTGTGAGCTCTTGCCAGTTCATTGAGGTACATACTGATGTTGAGTTGGTAGGATTGGACTCTGCACACAAAGCATTGAGCCTGGGAAGGCCTTTTGGCTAAGGGCATCAAGGGTCTAGGCCTCCCTGCCAGGGGTACCAAGGAATGTGTTTGGCTCAAGTCTGCGCATGACAGTTTCAATGACCATTGAGTTATGAGGAGGATGAGTTTTCTGGAACCCAGGGCTTTGGCATACTGTACATAGAGCTGAGTCACCCATATATGGAGGTGTTCAAGGATCAGAAGAGCAGGCACTGTAAGTGCTTCCTTAGGGGGAGCCTTGTACTAAAGGACCTCCATGAGTGGATCCTCCTCAGTCTATGTCTCTATGGCTAGCACCTTAGCTATGTCCTGCACAAAGTAAAGGAAAGTGACATCTTTGGGCAGGGAATGGCACTGGGACACTGGGGGAGACTGTTCTGAAGACACATCTGTTGCCGAGTATCCAGGGACTCCTTGTCCTTGGTCTCCTGTTCCGATTCGAAGTCGGAGGACAAGTCCAAGGCCCTGTGACCTCTGGGGGATCTTCAGTCAGAGCCATGTGCACTTGAAGACCAGTGTCTTGAGGAATAGAACTGGTGCCTTGTCTGATGCCAATGGGTCTTGAGGCTGGAGGCGCTCAAGGATCAGCTCAATGTCTGGGGAAGCCCTCTATGTAGAGGGTCCTGTCAGGGCAGATGAATTAGAGGAACAAGACAAGTGCCTACTGCATGGCCACAAGGGCAGATATACTGCTTTAAGGCCACCATTCTGTTCTCCATGCCAGTTGGATCTGCAGCCTTCAACAAGGGCACAGAGGACTTTAGACAAAGTGCTGGTTCTGTCAAAGGAGAGTCTTTGAGGATAGCCTCAGGTGTCTGAGGTCTGTCGCCATATAGCGACGACTCCTTCCGGGGCAGCTTGTGGGGCTGCTCCTGCTCTGAGCCCTCTTACACTGGAGACTGTGGGATATAGAAAGTGAAATTAGACCTTACTTGCTAATAGGTATTCTTTGGATAACTCCAGTCCAGTCCTGCACCTCTGGGTAGTCAACTTCCTCTAGCAGCTTGGAGACTGAGCATCTCATCTTTTGATAACAGTGTACTAAGGCAGCTGGCTTCTCCTTCCAGGCCCAGTAACCTATTGACAAAGCAGACTCACAGGAGCAACAGATAAGTAATCTACATAAACCTTGAGCCCTCCTGACTACCGAAGGGATCCTCCCCACCCCCCCACCCATCCTCCTAGAGAGGAAGCTTACCTATAAACTGCATAGGCTCAACACAATGGCCAAACATTTTGCAATACAAAAAGGAAAAAAAAAAAAAAAAAAAAAACCACACACACATAGCCCTGCTGCCAGCCCCCTATTTCCTCCATCATGCTCTTTGCTCCTGATCCCCCTGACCACAAATCCGCAAGGTGAAACTGTCTGGGATAGCAATGAAGAATCCACAGTAAACCATAAGAGTAGATTCTAGGACTGGACTGGAGTTACTCAAAGAACATCGATTAGCAAGTAAGGTCTAATTTCACTTTCCTTTTTTCATCCCTCTAGTCTAGTCCTGCACCTCTGGGATGTAACAGAGCAGTTCTATCTATGGGAGGGGCCCGCAATTCCAACCTGAATTGCCGTTCCAAATCTAGTATCACCTGCTGTCTGCACATCCAGATAATGGTTTTGCAAATGTGTGAAGGGAGGACCATGTGGCCACCTTACAAAGTCTCTGCTGGTGGGACCATAGAGTACTCTGTCCACTTCCAAAACCAACCCTCTGGCAGACTCCACAAGCTACACACTGGTCTCAGTCCTGTTCTATTCCTGGACAGTAGAACCTGCCACTCAGCAGGTGCAAGGAGCCAAACCCCTGTTTCCAACCAGCATTGCCCTTATGTTGGGTTCCACTCAAAGCTACAAAAAACATGAAATAAATCCTCTGGGACTCACTCAAGCTAAATTGACCATTACTTTTACAACAGCAAGTTAGTTCTGATATGGACAAACAGGTTGTGGTTTTACAGTATTCTGATAGGGCTCAACAATTAGCCTGAAGCATATACAACATTGGCACATTTTAGCCTTGCATTTGATTTTTAGTAATGGCCCCTGTTTTGCCTTCCGGAGAGCTTGCAATTTATGAGATGTTTTAGTACACACCGACTATGACTGTTCGTGCCACTGGTTATCACTGCTCAATGTGTTCACTTTCTTTGCATATCACTGAATGGTGTGACCCTCAGTCTCAAAAAGTTTATTTTTTGAAACATTCCACTATCTGTCATCCTGGGTGGACTATGTGGCGATATGCCCATACAAGAAAATATGTTTTGAGACATGTCACACAGTTAGGATCTGTTTACTAGAGCATGTCACGTTTGACCATGAAGATGCTCACTGCACCAATGGTTCAGCATTACCTTCAAATGGGCCATCACTGGGAGGATATGTGATTGATATGGTGAGTGTTTGTGAATGGTGACAGACTTCATAAGTTAACTTAACTGAAATGGATTTTCACCTTGAATGCAGTGCAGCCTGCAGGCCTCAATGATTCAATGGACTGGATGACAGCTGAGTGATTCCATTGGCTTTTGGGAGGACCTAAGTGATTTGTATTCTGGTCTTGCAATAACATTGGCTAAGGACTATTTATGGGTGTTACTGCTACCTTTAAAAAACTGAAGGTAGAGACTCCATCATTCTAAGTTTCAAAAAGCTGGCACTTTCCTGTCCTGATGCAGCCCAGAAAGAAGTGACGGGTGAAACACGAGTCGACATATCCAGCTTGCTAGACATCTAGCCTTTGAAGAGAGTGAATTAGCAGCAGTATCTCTTAGAGGGCTATAAGTTGTCTTCTGTTTTTAAAATGTATTTTAAAAAATTGTAACATACATTTTGGCCTATGAATATTTGACAGTGGGTGTTGTTGGCTTGTGGCTTACTGCTTATTTGGCTAACTTCTCTTGTACCCCCTCCTGTCTGAGGCCTTCAGAAGCCTTGAGAAGAGACTTGAAGACCTAAATATGTACACTCTGGAGGAGAGGGACAGGGGAGATGATTCAGACCTTTAAAAAAAAGGAACTTAGAGAAACAATGAGCAAACAAACCTCCCCCAAAGACAGGGGAAGCTGTAAAACTAGAGAGCATAACATGAAGCTGCAAGGGGGTAAATTGAAAGGCAATGTCAGGAAATACTTTTTCACCGAAAGGGTGGTGGGATGCTTGGAATGCCCTCCCGATGGACGTGTTGGGAGCAAATACAGTGACAGAATTCAAAATGGCATGGGACAGACAGTGGATCCCTTTACAGCAACAGGATAAGATCAAAGTAAACTTAATTAATTTCTCAACATACAGGGGGGTTCACCCCTTAAACAAAGACATGGGGAGGGGTGGCCTGCACGGAGCGGCAGATACACCTACTCTTGCCATCTTACTGGGCAGACTAGATGGACCATACTGGTCTTTATCTGCTGTCATTTACTATGTTACTATATTTAGTTGAACTATTTTATATACCACCCCTTCCAGCGATCAGGGGCGCTTTACATTGAACAATTAGGTTTACATACAACAATGTATAACAATATGGAATTATAACCTATATACATCGAACATATCACCTTCCAAACAACCCCAGGATGGGTATTGTGTAGGTTAGTTGGAACATAACTATATACATAGTAGTATACATAACTATATACATATAAGGATGCATAGCTTACATAATGGATGTGTGTTCCTTATGTAGTGAGCGGAAAAGGGAGAGGGGAGGTTCTACCTAGGAGGATGTGCTAGGAAAATGTTGATTTGCTGGGCAGCAAGTTTTAGTATTTGGAGGGGGGGTGTTATTGTAGTGCTATAATGTTCTGTAAAGAGCAGGGTTTTAAGCTCTTTTCGTAATTCCAGGTCCTTTTGACCCAAGTGTGTTCCATAATGCAGGTGCAATATAAGTAAAGGTGAAATTAGACTTACCTGCTAATTGCTGTTCCTTGAGGAACTCTAGTCCAGTTCGGGAACCTCCGAGTTAAGTACCTCCTTCAGCAGCTTTGGAGACAAACACATCATCGCTTTGACACTGGCATAAGTAGGCAAGGACCACCTCTCCACTCCAGTACCTATTGACAAAGCAGACTCAGCAGAGAAACAAATAAGTAGTTAAATTGCAATCAAATGAGCCCTACTCTTACTTTTTTTTTTTTAAACCTGAGCTAAGTCCCCCTGGACAAGAAACTTTAAAAAAGCAATTACTGCATAGGAAGGTTCCCATCTCCCCTTTAGAGAATAGAAAACCCCTTGAGATCCCCCCCCCCCCTCCCTTGTGAGCCAAGGGACGGCATAATCCTGAAGATGACTTAACTACCTCTGAGCACTAAAGACTTCAGGCTGTCAAGCAACCTGTAAACCCCAGGCGGGATCCAGGACTGGACTAGAGCTCCTCAAGGAACAATTAGCAGGTAAGTCTAATTTCACCTTCCTTTTTGTCCCTCTAGTCCAATCCCGGAACCTCTGAGGATGTAACAGAGCAGCAAATATCAATGGAAGGGCCCTGCTAGACCAGCCTGAAGTACTGCTGATCCAAAACTCACATCCCTTGCAGCCTGCACATCTAGTCGATAATGCTTGACAAAGGAATTTTCAAGGACAACCAGGTCGCCGCCCTACAAATATCCACATCCGGCACCAAACTGTATTCTGCCCAAGAGGCCGCTTGTGCTCAAGTTGAATGAGCCAAGACCCTCCAGTACCTCCTTACCTTTCAAAGCATATGCCACTACAATGGTTTCCTTTAACCATCTGGAAATGGAAGATTTAGCCACAGCTTCCCCCTTCTGCGGGCCTCCGAACACCAAACAACCTGTCCGACTTTCGGAAGGAGGCTGTACTGTGGAGGTACTGTTGAAGTGTCCGACGAACATCCAGAAGTCACAATCTTCCTCCCGTCGACTCCTCTCCAGAGAATACCGGCAACGAGACTACCTGGTTGACGTGAAAAACCAAAACCACCTTGGGCAAGGTGGCAGGAACAGGACGTAACACAACCTTATGATCTGAGAACGAAAGAAAACGGCTCCTTACATGACAAAGCCTGCAACTCCGAAATCCTGCAAGCTGAGCAAATGGACACTAGAAAAATTGTCAACGTCAAATCCTTCAATGACGCCTTACCTAACGGCTCAAAAGGTTCTCTAACCAACACGTCTAACACCAAATTCAGATCCCACACGGGAACCAAGCACCTGCGTGGAGGCTGCATGAGCAACACGGCCTGTAAAAATCTTAACATCCGCGTGTGCCCCCAACACCTGTCCTTGAATCTTACCTTTGTAAGACAGCGCTGCTAGCTGAACTCTCAACGAGCTGGCTACCAGACCCTTCTCGAAGCCATCCTGCAAAGAGTACAGATGGACACCATTGAGGGCCGCACCAGCCTGTCTGCACACCATGCCTCAAAAATGTGCCAGACCTGCACATATGCTAACGACGTAGATCTTCTCGCCTTCAATGTAGAAACGACTGCCACTGAATAACCCTTGTCTGTCACCCTTGCCCTTTCAAGAGCCAACTCACTTGTGGCATGTGTAGCAGTCACTGAACCAATAGGTCCTCCCATGGCAGGAGCCGCCATGAACTGTCTACCAGCAGGCGAACCATATCCGCATACCAAGACCTTCTTGGCCAGTCCGGCACTACCAGAACCACCAGGCCCCGGTGCTGTTGTGCTGCACCACATGCCTGATGAGTGCCCATGGTGGAAAGGCGTAGACAAGACCCTTGACTGGCCACCTCTGCATCAATGCATCGAGACCTTCCAACACCCTTTCTCACCTTCTGCTGTAAAATCGAGCTGCCTTTGCCGACTTGAACATCGCCATCAGATCCATAATCGGTATCCCCCAGCACCTTGCAATTAGGGCAAACACATTTGGGTAAAGCACCCACTCTCCTGGATCCACCTTGTGACGACTCAAATATGCCTCAACATTGTCCACTCTTGCTACATGTTGAACTGACAGGGCCAGCAAATTTAGCTCAGCCCAGTCCAACTGCTGACTTGCCTCTGTCTCCAATGCCGCACTGCCGATTGATGTAAGCTACTGTGGTCGCATTGTCAGAATTCACTCGAACTGCTGACTGCCTCAGCCACGACTGGAACTCTAGAAGGGCCAAATACACCCTCATTTTCAATCTGTTGGATCACTCCTTCTCTAGTGTCAACCACTGCCCCTGAGTGGAACTTCCTTTGAAATGCACTCCCCAGCCCGCTAGACTTGCATCCGTTGTCAAAGGCCTCCAGGCTGGGGCCTCCAGAGGCATTCCCTTCCCCAAGTTCTAGCCGTAACCACCAGAGAAGCTCCTGACTCCCCTACGGAGGGCAGACAAGTCGCTGAGACAGCGAGTCTGATTGGTGTGACCAACGCTGAAGTAGAGCCCTTTGCAATGGTCTCATGTGAGCCCTGGCCCACGGCACCACTTAAATTGTGACCGCCATAGTTCCAAGCAATTGCAGATACTGCCAAGCTGTGGGAGCCCTTCGGGACAAGAATCCCCGTACGAGCACCCTCAAGCCCTGCGCCTGCAGAACTGAAAGACAGACTGTTCCCTGTGCTGTATCGAACCGCACCCCCAGATATTCCAGGGACTACGATGGAACCAGCTTGCTCTTGGAGAAGTTGACCACCCAACCCAGGCTCTGTAGTAGCTGCACTACCTGGGCTGTGGCTTCTTTGCTCGTCTTTAGACTTCGCTCGAATCAATCGTCCAAATATGGGTGTACCAGCACTCCTTTGCAGAGAGCAGCCGCCACCACCACCACCATGATCTTGGTGAAAGTCTTTGGTGCTGTCACCAGGCCAAACGGCAAGGCCCAGAACTGAAAATGCCCCATGGGCACCGCAAACCAAAGAAACTGTTGATGCGCCTGCCGAATGGGAATATGCAAATAGGCTTCTGTGAGATCCAATGACCTAAGGAACTCTCCCTTCCTAACCACCACAATCACGGAACGCAGCGTCTCCATTTGGAAATGACAGCCAGAGACACCGATTTACCCTTTTTAAAATCTAAAATTGGCCGAACACACTGTCTCTGACACTATGAAATAGATGGATTACCAACCGCATCTGTACTGCTCCAATGGGATGGGCACCACTGCCCGAAGTTGCAGCAGCCTTTGGTGTCTGCTGAACTGCCAAGCACTTGAGCAGTGCCCTGCAAGGAGACTGGACAAATGAGTCTACCACTGGGCGCTGGAGCTCCAGAGTGTAGCCCTCCCGAATGACCTCCAACACCCACTGATCTGATGTTAGCTGGACCCAGGCAGGGTAAAAGTCCCACAGTCGCCCTCCTATCGGTTCGCACGCCACCTCATTGTGGCTTAAGGTTTGAGGCTGGGATGGGCACAAAACCTCTACCTGCCCCCCAAAAACCTCGCAACCCCTGGCTTCGTGCTGGAAACCTGCCCTGCTGAAACTGCCTGAAACGGGACGAACAAAACCTATGAAATTCTCTGTGACCCTTTGGGAGCCAGACTAGGTTGGCCTTGCTTCAGTTTATCCTCAGGCAAACGACCCCCTTTAGGGCTCACCCAGGTCCTTGACCAACTTGTCCAAATCCTCTGAACAAAAGCTTCCCTCGAAACGGAAGCTTGCTGAGCTGCACCTTTCAAGAACTGTCTGTTGCCCAATTGTGCAACCACAAATACTGCCGGGCAGCTACCACAGAAGCCACACTCTTAGCAAGCCCCTGGATCAGATCATAATGGATATCCACCAAATAAGCGGTTCCTGACTCCAGACGCAACACCTCAGCCACCTATTCCCCTATCTGATCCACCTGCAGCCGCTGAGACTATTGCAGACGGGCTCTCACCACCCACACCCCAGTGATAGTGGCCTGCATGGACAGGGCGCTTAAATCAAAAACCTGCTTCAAAAAGGTATTCAGCTTCCTATCCTGACCATCTTTAAGCGCCACCGACCCCTCTACTGGAATCGTTGTCTTAGTCATCGCCGATACCGCCGCATCGATCTTTGGGGAGCAAAAGAGATCCCTATCCTGGTCTGACAGCAGATAGAGACATGCTATTGCCCTAGATCCTTTAAGGGCTGACGCAGGCAAATCCCACTCCTCCTGAATCATGTTCCTAAACACCCTGTGAATGGGAAATAACTGTTGTGTCATATGCACGGCCTGTAACAGTGGATCCTCTAACGTCTCATCCGCCGCTGGAACTGTAGACAGCATGTTTAGAGCCTTGAGGGTTTCTGTAATAAGCGCTGGCAACTCTTCTCGCTTAACACCCTGACTACTCTAGCTTGCTGTTCTGAATCAGGCAGCTCACCTGCCTCTAACTCCTCTACCAAATCGTCCTCTAGCTCTGTCTCCGATCTCCATATCCTCCAAGGGTGCCAAAACCAGCATATCTACCCCTGCTACCTTACCCCTCTTGGCAGGGGTACCAGCATCACCCATCTGTAGCGAGCTTCCCCAGCACTTTTCTCCACGTATGCCGGCCAGAAGAGGTGCCATTCCGGGCTGCAACAAAAAGCCTGAAGCAACAGCAAAAAGAAATCTGGAGGGACCATGGAGGGTCCTACTGCTTGACCTTGTCCCAGCAGAGGAGACGGCCCCACCGCCGTGGACTGCCCAGCCAGTGGCTGAGAGGACAGGAGATGAGGACAGACCTTCCTGCTGATTCTGAGGAACCATTGCCTGCCCTCCTGCCCCCACCTTCCAGTGCCTTTTCCATCAAAGCCACCTCCTGGGTGCGGCCCCTGCACACTCCTGTGTCTAAAACTGATCCTCGCCTTGTGCCACAAACTAAGCACCGAGGCCTAGCCAGCATGCTAACCCAGAGGCCAAGGCCCTCTAATTTTTTTTTCCCCAAAATCAGCTGATCACCTCAGCCCCCGGGGCCAAGAATCCACAGGATACCCAAAAAAACAGTGCTTCCCCACCGGCCCTTGAGATCGCCATGAAGCAAACCTAAAATCTAGAAACTGGCTCCCTTCACACTTCCCACATGACCACCACATGGTCTGGCCTGCTGCCCCAACACTGCGAAACCATGCAATCCCAGCTCTCCGGCTTCCCTGCCCCAATCACGATCCGGCACACCGGGGACTTACCGTGGCCTCTCGCAGCTCCGGTGAACCTCAATCTACCTCTGGAGCTCAGCCAAAACAGCAGCTTCGGCTCCAGAGCAGAGACACACCATGCTGCAAAATGCAGTGCTCAGCCTCCTCACAAAAACACTGCTGGCTGTGCCTGCCACCTGCTCCTCACCCGTTAACGTGGGATTGCGAGCAGGGAGGCTCTTCTCGCCGGATCTCACCCCTTAGCTCAATTTTTCCAGGCAGGGGGGGGGGGGGGGAGAAGGGGAGGAGGAGGAAATAACCTGCCTTCTGCAGCACCTTGCTCCCTCCTTCCTCACCACAAAAAGCCTAGCCAAAGCAAAAAGACAAAAATAAAGTTAAAATTCAAAATTTAAAAATGCCTCTGCTTATTTGTCACTTAGTGAGCCCAGACCTCCAGGCTCACCACCTTCTCCAGCTGCTTGGAGACTGAAAGCTGGAGAGGCAGTCCTTGCCTACTTATGCAGTGTCAAAGCGATGACGTGTTTCAGTCTCCAAAGCTGCTGGAAGAGGTACTTAGAGGTTCCAGGAATGGACTAGAGGGACAAAAATGAAGGCTCTATTACTTGCAGTTTGTTTTGTATTGCGGAATGAGACTGGGATTGCTAGAAGATTTGATTTACTTTTTCTTTTGCTTCTGTTTTCTGGTTGAGCTTGTATCTTGGTAGACAGAAATGATGGGGATATGTAATTGATATGTTTGAAAATGGTGACTAATGATTTGTATTTTATTCTACTGGCTACCAGGAGCTATTGAAGATTGTAGGGAATGGGGGTGATATGGTCAGTTAGTCTTGCCTTGGATATGACCCTTGCTGTAACATTCTGGGCTAACTGGAGAGAATTGAGGTTCTTCTTAGGCAGTCCCTGTAGTATGCTATTACAATAGTCCATTTGAGGTGCAATGAGTGCCTGGACCACTGCACGAAAATCATGAGTATCTAGAAGGGGGTCAAAGGTGCTGAATTGATTTTAGCTTGTAAAATATAGTTCTTGCCATGTGTTTGATTTGAGCTGTCAACAAGAGGGATTTCTCAAATATGTCTAGATATTTAACCTCATCTTTGATTGGAACATCTGTCATGAAGTTTGTAATGTAGGAGGGATAAAGTTCATTTCTTGTGGTAAGTTTTATATACCACGCTATTTCACATTGTGTGTTTTACAAAGAACAGAAATTACATAGAACAAGTTGAGAACACAAAATCAATTTCCATAGCACAATCTTGGGCGAACAATAATTACATAGAACAAGTTTCAAGACCCAATTGTAAAGCACAGTTACTTACCTGTAACAGGTGATCTCTGGGAACAGCAGGAATAAGTCTTCACATATGGGTACGTCGGTACCGACGGAGCCTGCACGGGAACGCTCCCCAGCTTCCCAAAAAGGAAAGCTTTTGGGAGCATCCCACAGCGCCTGCACGCTGCCTTCCCTAACCGCCTCTCCCCAGTTCGAGTTTTAAAGCTGAGACAGAGAGAGGAAAGGAAAAATAGAGAGATACAACTCCTAGGGGAGGTGGGTGGGTTGTGAAGACTTATTCCTGCTGTTCCCAGAGATCACCTGTTACAGGTAAGTAACTGTGCTATCTCCAGGAACAAGCAGGAATGAGTCTTCACATATGGGGACTCCCTAGCTAGAGATGCCTGGGAGATCCCCAAGGTTATGAGACCCTGGGAAGGGCTCTATCTCCTCCTATGGATCTCAGGCATCCATTCAGGGAAGGAGGGCAGGAGTTGATTAAGCATGGAACAGGTGTTTGAGAACAGCCTGACCAAACAAGGCATCCCGGTGGGAGTCCTTGTCCAAACAGTAATGGGCTGTGAAGGTATGAACCGAGGCCCAGGTGGCCGCTCGACAGATCTGGTCGATTGTGGCCATGGCCCTCACATTATGAGCTGTGACATGGCCTTCCAGAGAAAGGTTCTTACTCTGGTAGGCGAAAGAAATACACTGAGCAATCCAATTGGACAGTGTCCTCTTAGAGACTGGAAGTCCCAAATGAAAGGGATCAAAGGCAACAAAGAGTTGAGAAGACTTTCTATGTTGCTGTGTCCTTTGTAAGTAAAAGGCAAGAGCTCTTACAATCCAGGGTATGAAGATTCCTCTCTGCACTTGATGCAGCCACTAAGGCCTGCAGTTCACTGATGCAGCGAGCTGAGGTGACTGCAATGAGGAAAATAACCTTCCAGGAAAGAAATTTCAAGGTGGTGGTGGCAAAGGTTCAAAAGGTGGCTTCATAAGCTGACCAAGAACCAGATTTAAATCCCATGCCACCGGAGGAGGCCTAATGGGAGGTTTAGTTAAAGTTAGGCCTCTCATGAATCTTGCAATAAGAGGATGAGAGGAAATAGGCTGTCCATTAATATGCTTAAGGGATGCTGCAATAGCACTCAAATGGACCCTTACTGAATTCGTCTTAAGGCCTGCATTGGAGAGATGCAGGAGATATTCCAATAGAGAATTCAAAGGTAGTGCTAGAGGGTCAAGACCCTTCTCAGCACACCAAATGGAAAACCTTTTCCATTTAAAAGCATAGGAACGTCACTTAGAAGGTTTTCTGGAAGCATGGAGGAAACCTTTCACCTGCTGAGAAAGATTCCAACCTTGAAGGTCTAGGCCTTCAGCAACCAAGCTCTGAGGTGAAGGGACTTGGGGTTTGGGTGCCACAAAGTTCCCTCCTCCTGGGACAGAAGGTCTGGAGCAGCTCCCAAGTCTAGGGAGGGAGCTTGAGAGAGATGCAGAAGTAGAGGGTACCACACTTGGTGTGGCCAGCGTGGAGCTAAGAGGATCATGGATCCTTGATCCCTCTGGAGCTTGAACAGAGTCTTGGGAATTAAAGGAATGGGTGGAAAGGCATAGAGGAAGTCTTGACCCCAGTGAAGGAGGAAGGCATCCTTGGCCTGAACTCCCTGACACGGAATTCTGGAACAGAACCGGGGAAGTTTGGCATTCCACGGACTTGCAAAGAGGTCTATGTCCGGGGTTCCCCACTCTTGAAAGATTCTGAGTACTTGGTCCATGTGCAGGGACCATTCGTGTGGAAGCAGAACTGAGTCTGTCTGCCCAAGAGTTTTGGATTCCTGGGAGGTATACGGCCAGGAGATGGATTTGATGCTCTCTGGCGAAGGCCCACAATCTTAAAGCTTCGTTGCAAAGCGACAGAGCCAGTTCCTCCTTGCTTGTTTATGTAAAACATGGCTACCTGATTGTCCGTATGAATGAGTACTGTCTTGTAGCTGAGCAGGGTATGAAAGACCTTGAGAGCTAGAAAAACTGCTCGGAGCTCCAAGTGGTTGATATGTAGAGAGGTCTCCTGTGGAGACCAAGTGCCCTGAGTGGAGAGGTCTTATAGATGAGCTCCCCAACCTGTTTGGGAAGCATCTGTTGTTGTGAGAGTTGCCTGGGGCAACAACTGTTGGAAGGGGGATCCCAGCAACAGATTTTGGGTGGACATCCACCACTGGAGAGACCAAAAGAGGCGTTTGGAGGTTGCTATTTGGTCTGAGAGCGCTCCTGATGCTTGAGTCCACTGGGTGGACAAAAGTCCATTGAGCTGCTCTCATGTGAAGGCGAGCATAGGGTACCACATGCACTGTGGATGCCATGTGGCCTAGCAGTTGTAGCATCTCCCGGGCAGTTAAATGGCTCTTTGACTGAATTTGGGAGGCTAACTGCACTAGGCGTACGCAACGGGCCTGATATTGGTAATGCTTTCCTTGGAAAAGAAAAACGGAGGAACCTTCTGTGAGATGGATGGACGACGACATGTGTGTACGCATCCTTGAGATCTAGAGAACAAAGCCAATCCTGACTCTGAAGGTTTGGAGGAGAGTGCCTAGAGAAAGCATCTTGAATTTCTCCATGCATAGAAATTTGTTCAATTCTCTGAGATCTAATATGGGTCTGTAGCCCCCTGTTTTCTTTGGGATCAGAAAGTAGGGGGAGTAAAACCCTGACCCTTGTTGAAGAAGAGGTACTTCTTCTATTGCCCCTTGGGCAAGAAGGGCAGCCACCTCCTGACCTAGAAGGTCAAGGAGAGATGTTGGAGAATTGAAAGGTCTCAGTGTGAGGAGGAAGGTTTGAGAAATGAAGCTTGTAGCCCTCCCTTATGATGGAGAGGGTCCACTGCTCTGCTGTAATTTGCTCCCATCTGGGAGCAAAATGAGCTAACCTTCCTGGAATGGTGAGAGGCTCTGGCTGTTTCAGAGCCAGAAAGGCTAAGTTCTCTAGCATCAAGTCAAAAACCCTGAGGAGGCTGGGTCTGCTGAGTTGCAGCAGACCCTGTAGGCTTAGGCCTGGCCTGTTTAGGTTGCTGACGCTTAGCAGCAAAACGACCTGTAGATGATTGTTGGCCAGAAGTAGGATGGAATCTGCCTTTCTTGAAAAAAGACTTCTTGAAAGGTTTTCTTGGCAGGGATGGAGGTTGACTTGGAAAGTCTATCCAAAGCAGAATTTTCTGCATCCATTTGAGTGGCTTTTATTTGCCAATCTTTGCCAAAATTTTCTCCTGTACAGGGAAGATTTCCCAAGCCATCCTGGACCCAAGATTCCAGATCAGAAGCTTGGAGCCAAGCAATTCTGCGTGCAGCTATGGCAATGGCAAAAGCTCTGCTGGCACCCTCAAAGGAGTCAAAAGCTGCACGGTTGGAAAACTTTGAAATATCTTGAGTATGCTTCATCCAAATAAGAAATTATTCCCTTTTATCCTCTGGAAGAAAAGGGAGGAAAGTGTGCAGCTTATCTCCAACTTCTTTCAGAAACATACCCATATAAAGACTATAGGATGGAGTGGAGGAGTGGCCTAGTGGTTGGGGCAAGGTACTTCAGGCCTGAAGGTCGGGGGTTCAAATCCCACTAGAGGACAGCAACCTTGGGCCGGAAGGACTGGGGTTTCTAGTCCCACAGGTGCTCCTTGTGGTCTTGGGCAAGCCACTTAACCCTCCATAGCCCATGTTCCCTGTAAAATAGTTATCTCCAAGTTATAATGCCCTGTTCAATGTAATTTCAGTTTGTTCAATGTAAACCGCACTGATGCAGAATAGCGCGGTATATAAGAGAATGTCTGTTTTAAGCCGGTGGTCTGAGACATCCCTGTGCTTTGTTTATAGATGATTCATATTGGCTCCTGTTTAAACAGTTCTTCATTCGATGCTGTTAATAGAGTAATTGCTCCTATTTTGGTCACTTTTTATTACTCTACGAATTGACCTACAGTTTTGTACGATTAGTACATTGATGTCAGAAGATGACATACTCAGTCTCCAAACTGCCGAAGGAGGTTGACTACCCAGAGGTACAATACTGGACTGAAGGGATGAAGAGGAATGGGATTTACCCTTCCTTCCTGGATTAGTCCTCTGATGTGGTCTTAGAGCATTTTGACTTAATGTTCCACCTCCAGGGATTTCCTCAGAGGAGCCACAGGATTCCAAGGCAGCCTGGGCCTTGTGAGGTACTGAGGTATCAGAGGGGGCCCCAAAGCACACTGCTGCCAGAGACACCAGCGCAGAGTCAGACTTGTGAAAAAAATGTTCCTGCTGCAGCTGACTGCTCTTGGGCATTGTGGTCATGCCACAGCCCAAGGCAGTGGAGGCAACAGTTATAAGGGTTTGTGCAGGACATCTTGCTGCACCAATCACATTTCTTGAAGCCACTGAGTAAAAGGAAGGCCCTGCCTCCCAGCAGGGGTCAGAGGCCTGTGGCAAAAATAAGGGCACAAAGCACTGGTCAAGGGATCTATCTTGAGAGAAACAGACCACAAAAAGGAACAAGCCTGAGGAGCAATACAGAAGCAAGCTGGCTTGGGGTGGGAAAAAACTGGTACATATAGAACACTTTCTGGGGGAACTGGACAGCCATCCAGAGGGCTCTGTGGAAAAAATAAAAAGGAGGAGACCAAGGCAAGATGACACCCTCAGGCAGACGGGGGACCATGCATCTTCTAAAGGCTCTTTGAAAGCTGGGAAGATGCTTCTGCATGGGCTCCGTCAGCAGTGTCGTCACCAATGTGTGGACTGACTTCCTGCTTGTTCCCAGAGAAAGCTCCTACCCCGATTGCCAGTGCTAGCCTTTTTTTGGTTTTGAATTTTGTCTCCCTGAAATCAGCCACAAGAGTGGCTGAGGGAACAGCAAGCCTTTAAATTGCTGCTAGCCAGACGCAGGACAATAAAAGAAAAGGCTCCTCAGTTGTTCCTTCAGTGAGTCCAGATCTCTGGGATCACCCCCTCCAGCTGCTTGGAGACAGTTTACTGGGGTATATAGGTGGGGCCAGCTGCCCAAGTACCCTGATGTCAAAAGACGACATGCTCAGTCTCCAAGTTGCTGGTGGGAAGCTGACAGGACTGGACTGGCACTATAAGCAAATATGTTTGGTGGTGCCTTGATCCAGCATGGTGCTTTCCCTTGATGTAGGATACACTTGCAATTCTCTGTGATGCCATTTTGTTCCCTTTGGCTTATTATACACAGCAGCCTTGCTTTCCTTATGGCTGCTGATTGTAATATGAGAGTTTTCACTAATAAAAAGGAGAAATATGCAAGTTATTCAATTTAGAACATTTATACATTAAAAGTGGACATACTGAATAGAGCTAACATTCAGATAAGTGGACAAAAGCATAAGCCAGTGGTTCTTAACCTGCCATGGGGGCTCCCTAGTCAGGTTTTCAGGATATCCACAAAATATTCATGAGAGGTTTGCCCAACTGCCTCCACTGTATGCAAATCTCATGCATATTCATTGAGGATATCCTGCACTAGGGACGTCAAAGGGGGGGGAAAAAAGACCACTATAAAAACTAAAAGCCTAAGCACAAAGAAAAAAGAAAAAAAGCAGCCACCCCACACTGCAACTTACCTGATGAAAATCTTTACCACTGCTTTTACCATCGCCACTGAAATCCACATGTGAGAATAGACAGCGTAATAAATGCCTGTCTGCCTCAGGGCCGTGCCGATTCACAATCTGCAAGAAACAGACAGGAAAAAATAGGGGTTCAACCTGTACTGATAGTGCTAACAAAAGCTAGTAGTATTCATGTCTATAGAGATCACCCTTCCCAGGGTAAAGCATAAGGCCTCCAACACACCCAAGTCCCACTGGTCTAAACTGAGAAAAACCCTGGCTACCATATAGCATAAACACTGCCATACTAGGAATTTTTCATGAATGTCTAACTGGCAAGAATATAAAAAAAAAATAGATAGAAGTGTTGTATTAAAATCAAACAGAAGTTTGGGGAAAGGTTGGTGATAACTAAGCATACTGTGCAAAATGTGCAAAGCTCAAGACACTCATGCAAAACATAATACAATGTGTGCCTTTGAATTAGTGCTCTCCTAGTGATCCAGCAGCTCCTGGATTTTCTTGGTAGTGTGACTGGAAGTAGATTGCCAGAGGCCTTCCTTCCAAGGCAAAAGGAGGGTCAAGTGATTTGCCCAAGGCCACAAGAAATGGACATTACACTAACCTGGTAATTGTAGTTCCTGGAGGGACTGCAGTTTAGTCCTCCACTTCTGGATAGTGTACCTCCTTCTGCAGCTTTGAGACTGGGCATGTCCAAAGACATGACATCACTGTATGTAGTCTAAAGGTTCTCCTTTCAACCCCCAGTGAACTACTGACAAAGCACACTCAAAGGAGCAACAAGTAGCCAATAAAACCAACTTAACGCTCTGAAGAAATTGAATATAAATATCTATAAATGCTTAATCATAACAAGTTTTGGGGGTTTTTTGCAGACAGGTCTTTCCTTGTGCCTGCCCTTCTATTCTCTCTCGTCTATGACTTGGCTAAGAGCAAAGAGAAGAAACACATACCTACCGGTAACCTCCCTCGTTTACCAAATGAATATCACCTGCTCACCCTATTATCCCAGGCAGGAATGAGGACTAAACTGAACTGGAGTCCCCCCAGGAACTACAATTACCAGATTAGTGTAATTTCTATTTCCTTATCGGTCCTCCAGTTTAGTCCTCCACTTCTGGGATGTAACAGAGCAGTAACTATTGGGCGGGACATTTCCAAGCAGCTTGCAACACCATCCCGAAAACCACATCCTTTGCCGACAGCACATCCAGGCGGTAGTGCTTACTGAAAGTATGAGACGACCAGGTGGCCACCTTACAGATTTCCACCAGAGGCACCAAGCTAAACTCCACCCATGAAGTAGCTTGCGCCCTGGTAGAATGAGCTTGCAAGCCTGCCGGCACTGCTTTCCCATCCAAGAGATAAGCGGAAACAATTGCTTCCCTAATCCAACGAGAAATAGATGCCTTTGCAGCCGCCTAACCCTTACGGGCACCTCTGAACACCAAACAAATGATCCGATTTGCGATAGGACTCAAGCTTTCAAATACTGCCACAGTACCTGCTTCAAGTCCAAGCGGCGTAAACTGCAGTCTGCAGCACTGCCCTCCAGTGAACCAAGAACTGGCAGACACACCGTTTGACTCATATGAAACGGAAAAACTACCTTGGGCAAGAAGGAGGGCACAGGCCGAAGTACCACCTTTTCCCTAGAAAACAGGAACGGTTCTCTACAAGATAACGCCTGCAGCTCCGAAAATCGCCTTGCTGAATGGCTACCAAAAACAGGTTTTTAAAGTTAAGTCCTTCACCAGACACCTTATGCAAAGGTTCAAAGGGTTCCTTAGTTAATGCTCCTAAGACCAAATTGAGATCCCACGGGGGAGCCATTACTCTGTGATAGGGGCAGAGCTTTGCCACGGCCTTTAGAAAAAACATAGCACATCCGGATGCGCTCCGAGTTCCACTCACTGCATCTTGCCCCTATAGCAGGACAGTGCTGCTAACTGAACTCTTAAGGAACTGGAAGCTAGGCCCTTTTCAAAACAGTCTTGCAAAAAACTGAGAATCACAGGAACCGACACCATTGCTGCATGGACTTGATTCCTGGAGCACAGTCCTCAAACACCCGCCAAATGCGGACGTACGCCAAAGATGTAGACCTCTTCCTTGCTTTGAGTAAAGTTGTGATTACTGCCCTCAAATAACCTCTTAACTTCACCCTTTCAATGGCCAGACCATAAGTGAGAATCGATCCACATGAGGCATTCGTAGCAGACCTTGCAGTAATAGACTGATGCCGGCAACCTCCACGGACTCCCCTGAGAAGTCGAATGAGATCTGTGTACCACAGCCGCCTGGGCCAGTTCGGGGCCACCAGCAATACATGCCCTCAATGGGCTTTGATCAGTTGTACCACCCGTCCTATGAGTGCCAATGGAGGAAACAGAGGAGACCTGATGGCCAAGGTTGCATCAGCATGTCGATTCCCTCAGACATCCTTTGCCGTCTGCTGAAGAACAGACTTGTTTTCGCTGACTGGAAGGTCGCCATGAGATCCATGACCAGTGATCCCCATCTCTGAATTATCTGTGCAAACACATCTGGATGCAATTCCCATTCCCCGGCATCCACTTGCACCCTGCTGAGAAAGTCCATCACATTGTCCTTCCCTGCGATGTGTGCTGCTGGAATCGCGAGCAGACGAGCTTCCACCCACTCGAACAGCACCTCTGCTTCTTTATCTTTATTTAAAATTTGATAAACCGCTTTTCGTCGAAACAAAGCGGTGTACAATAAAAGGTTGGCAATGCAAGGACAAGGAAAGGAACGCCAAAGCAAAACAGAAAAGTAAGTATAAAAAGAAGGCATAAACAAATAGAAAAACCAAAAACCAAACACAGCACAGGACAAAACTAGAGGGCCAATAATTAAAACATAATTAATGCTTCTGCTGCCATGGCCACACTTCCCATGCTGCCCTGTCAACTGATGTAGGCCACTGTTGGAGTTGTCCAACAGCATTCAAACCGCTCTTCCCGTCATGGTTTACTCGAATGCTTGCAGCACCAGAGCCACTGCTCTCAGTTACAACTTGATCAACCATGTGGCTTGAGCCAACCAGAGCCCCTGCGTGCAGAGCTGTCTGCAATGTGCTCCCCAGCCCGCGAGGCTTGCATCTAACAATGGGAGCCACTCTGGCTGGTCCAAGAACGTCCCTGCAGTCAAAGAACTCTGGATCAGGCACCAGCGCAGAGCTCTCTTGACCTTGAGGGCAAGGAAGTCTTGTGTTTAGCAAGTTCTCCTGAGACCAGCAGCAGAGCAGTGCCCCCTGCAATGGACATGTGAAACCTGGCCCACAGGACTGTCTCCAATGTCGCCACCATAGTCCTCAGCACTTGAAGGTAACTCCAAGCCGAAGGAGTCAGAGTGGCTATGAACTGACAGATCACTGTCAAACTTTGCACTCAATGGACTGGCAGAAATACCGCTCCGTTCCGAGTGTCGAAGCGTACCCCCAGATACTCGAGATCCTGGGAGGGAACCAGATGAGACTGCTACGTTGACAACCAAGCCAAGATCCTCCAAGAACCGCACCACCTTGGTCATGACCTGAACACTCTTGGCGTCGGATTTCGCTCGAATTAACCAGTCATTGAGAAAGGGATGTACTAGAATTCCTTCCTTCAACACAGTCACCACTACCACCATAATTTTGGTGAATGTTCGGGGTGCCGTTGCAAGATGGAAGGGCAATGCCTGGAACTGATAATGCCCCCATGGAAGAGCGAAACTAAGAAATCTTTGATGTCCTTCTCTGAATGGAATGTGCAGGTACGCTTCCGTAAGATCGAGAAATGTCAAGTACTCCCCTTTTTGCACCACTACAATGACCGACCTTAAAGTCTCCATTCTGAAATGCGACAGACAGCAGTTCACCCCTTTTAGGTTTAATACAGGGCGTAACAAGCCATCCTTCTTTGGTACCACAAAATAAATGGAGTATTGACCCCCTGCCATAGTCTACCAGCACTGGAATGACCACTCCCATTTGCAATAAGCGGTCTAGTGTTTGACGATAGTCAGGGCTTTCCTTTGTCCTTTGCAGAGCAACAGCACAAAGGAATCCTGTACTGGCTTTGCGAATTCCAGCACATAACCATCCCGAACTCTAACACCCACTGGTCTGTCATCATTTGGGCCCAGGCAGGAAGAAACTTTCAAAGCCTCCCCCCTATCGGTTGACTCCCTACTGAGACCCACCTTACTTCACTGTGACTTTCTGGTGGGTGCCGCTGCAAAACCTCTACTGGCTCCACAAAATCCATGAAAACCCTGGGCTCTAGAAGTAAATCTTCCTCGTTGGAAGCCCCCCCCCCCAGCGAGACGTTCGAAACCTTCTGAAATCTCAGAACGGACCCTGAAAGACCGACGAGGACTTCCCCTGCTTAGGCTTATCCTCCAGAGGTCTGCCCCTTTAGACTCTCCCAAATCTTTAACTTGTCCAAATCCTCTCCAAACAATAGTGCTCCTTTAAACGGAGGTTTGCTGAGGCATGCTTTGGAAGAACCGTCCGCTGCCCAATTTCTCAACCACAAGGACCTTTGGGCAACTACTAACAAAGCCATACTATTAGCCAGAGCTCTGATTAAGTCATAATGTACATTGGACAAATAAGCTGCTCCGGACTCCAGGCGGTCTAGCTCCCTTAGACCTTCTTGCTCCAGCTGAGTAACCTGCCTTAAGCTCTGGGACCATCTGAGACAAGCTCTGGCCACCCAAGCTCCACAAATGGAAACTTGTAATAAAAAGCGTCTGCTTCAAAGGATTGTTTCAAGAAACCATCCACTTTCCTATCCTGTGCATCCTTCAGTGCTACCTTCAATCAGAATGGTGGTTCTTAGTGACTGCCAAGACTGCTGCATCAATCCATGGGGACCAAAATCTTTGTCCTTATCTGCCAGGGGATACAACCTATTCATAGTCCTAATCCCCCCCCCCCCCCCCCACCGAGTCCTGCCTCTGGAAGATCCCACTCATCCTGGATCATTCGGTCAATCACTCGATGCATGGGAACCACTTGAGTCTCACCGCCTGTATAATCGGGTCTTCTCCACTTTCATCATCCAATGGTTGCTCAGAGTGCTAGTGTCTGTGTTTAAAGGGATTCTGTGATAAGTGCCACTAATTCCTCCCTAAAGAACAACCTAATAATTTTCACCTGATCCTCCGGCTCGGGAATTTCTCCTTCCTCCAAACTGGCTTCAAGTTCTCTCTCAATTTTCCTCTGAGTCCTGCCATTCCACCTCTGATAGTGAAAGCTCCTGCCCCCTGGCTCTCTTGGGTGGTCTTGGGAAACCACTGCTCAATCCAGCCGCAGCACACTGACTTGAGGCAGGCAACAGCAAGTGGTCTGGCACTCTTCCCTGCCACCTCAAACAGAACGCCTGATGCATAATTAAAACAAAATCTGGGCAAAAATCCAAGTTGTGGTCCAGATCCCCCAGGCAGAGAAACCACCAACTGTCTGTCTGGGGAATTCTGACTGGCTGACGGAGTGACTGATGAAGGCTCCCCCCCTTCTGCCTCAGCTAGGAGTGAGTGAGGAGCCACCGGATGAGCTCCCCCCCCCCCGACAGCACTCCCTCTCTGCTGGCCTGGAACGTGTGATCGGTAAGCGCTCTGTAGTCTCGCTGGCCAAGTAGAGTTCTCCCCCATACTTGCAAGGGGGAAAGATCTGTCAGGAGGAAAAAAAATAGCAAGCAGATCAAAGCAAGAGTTCAAACAGGGACCGGCATAAAAAAAAGCCCAAGGAGAGTTTTGCTTAATTTAAGGATACAGGCTGCAATAAACCAAATGGTAAATATACCCCAAATCAACCACCAAACCAATGGATTGCTACTCTAATGCTCCCTATCTGATCCTTAAAGTGAGCCCAGCACCTAGGCTCACTACGTCCTCCTGCTGCATGGAGACTGGACACACTGGGGGTTGATGGGAGAGCCTCCAGACTATATACAGTGATGTCACATTTTTGGACATGCCCAGTCTCCAAGCTGCAGGAGGAGCTACACTACCCAGAAGTGGAGGACCAATAAGGAACTGCTAGTGGGAATCAAACACTGCTATGTTGGTTACTAAGCCAGTGCTGTAACCACTGGGCTACTTCTTCACTAAATGCTTAGTCTGTCAATTCAATATATTCAAAGAGGATTGTCCTATGATTATATAGCCATCCTACTGCCAGGGCTCTATCGCCACTGATGTATGCAGCAGTGGGAGAAGATAAAAGAATATAATGCATTCAAGTGTATCCTTTTCGAATCATACCCTGTACTTGAAGTACTTAATTCAACTTAAGTTAAACTCTTAAATGTATTACAATTATGTTTACAGCAAAACCATGCAATCTTTACCAAGTCTAAACAGTTTTTACCAGCAACACTGAAACAGACTTAGATGCTGAAGCAGCTGAATCCTAACCTGATGATTTGAACTATAAAATCAGTGTCTAGTTTGCCCGTTTTTTTTTTGTAAAAGTAATTGTAGCAACTTTAAACAGCTGTGTGGCTGGAGTAGCTACCTACTAGATGAAGCAGTGAACTGGAATCTCAAAATCCAGTATTCAAATCCCACCAATTCTCCTTGTGACCTTGCCCTAGGTCATGTAACCCTCCATTGCCTCAGTTATAAAACATAGTGAGCCCATCTGAGACAAATACCTGATATAGATGGTAAGCTCTGAAGAGCAGGGAGTCTTTATACATGCGCTGCATATTTAACAGTATTTCTATACCGCCTTATCATACAATCAAGGCGGTGAAACAACAATACAAACAAAAGTAGTGAGAGTGATTCATGCAGTGAAGGAGATTTTAAAATACACATGTGAGTGGAAAGTGTATTATAATGAACTATAAACATTAAGCGCTATAGTACAGCATGGAGCTAAACTACAAGGTTATATACAATTAGGGTTAGATAATATCATGGGTCACTGTACAAAGATTAAATGATAGGACCATAATGTTCGATGAAAAGCATTGTTTTCAACTGTTTACGGAAGTCTTTGAGGTCCGTTGTTGATCTTAAATCGTTTGGGAGTGAGTTCCAAATTATTGGAGCAGCCAGGGAGTGTGCTCTGTTGTGTCCTTTTGTAAATTTCTGAAGTCGCTTGAAGTGTTGACTCTATTTGAAGTTCCTTCTTCTTGGTCGAGTGCTAATGTCTGGATGAATGAGGGAGTGCAGGCTGTTGGCTGAAATATGATGTTTAATTTTAAAAATATTAATTGTTTTGTATTTAATACGTGAGCGGATTGGGAGCCAGTGTAGGTCTTTCAAAACTGGAGTAATGTGGTCATGACTAGTTGATCCAGATATAATGCGGGCTGCAGTGTTTTGAGCTAATTGAAGAGGTTTGAGCGATTGCTTTGCTAGCCCAAGGAAGATGGGATTGCAGAAGTCCAGTAAAGGAGTGATCAGCGCTTGACATACAGTACAGAAGTGATCAGTTGCAAGGAGAGGTTTGAGTCTTCTGATAATTCTCATCCTGTAATATGCATTCTTGATTGTTTTGCTTATGTGTGCTTTAAGATTCAATTCGCTGTCCAGTGTTACTCCAAGGTATTTAACTTCTGTTTTCATTGGTATGGTTTTGTCTGCCACACTGATGTCCAGTGGAAGTAAAAATTCTGGGTTGCAAGTGATTAGAGCTTCCGTCTTGCTGTAGTTAATTGAGAAGTTATTGTCATTACACCATCTTGTCATTTGTGTTAAGCAGTCTGATATTTTGGAGTAGACTGGGTTGTCAATAGAAATAGACGTGTAAATCAAAATATCATCCGCATAAATTGTGTACTGAATGCTATTTCCATTCATGTCGTCGCATATTGGTTGTATGTATATGTTAAATAGAAGTGCTGAAAGGGCAGACCCTTGAGGCACTCCTTGGAGTACTTTTATGGATTGGGAAGTGTTGTAACCTACCTTGACCTGAATCTGCCTGTCGGAGAGGTAAGATTGAAACCAATTTAAAGTAGTACCATGAAGCCCAATCTTCTTTAGTCTTTCCAGGAGAGTTAGGTGGTCAACTGTCGAAAGCTGAGGAGATGTCTACGAAGATCATTAGAATACCTTTCTTAGTGTTGTCTATTACTCGGAGGATGTTATCAAAGAGGTAGATCAGAAGTGTTTCGACTCCATGGTTCGGGCAAAATCCATGCTGGTTATCATCTAGAGGGGCATGATTGTCGATGTGATCCCATAATTGCTGTTGTACAGATTTTTCTATGATTTTTGCTAGAAATGGTATGCTAGAAATTGGTCTATATGCGGCAGGGTTGCTTCTGTCGAGAGTTGTTTTCTTTGGTATTGGTCGAACTGTAGCTTGCTTTAGTTGTAATGGCATGAGACCTTGGGAGAGTGAGTTGTGCACCATGTTGTGTATGAAGTGGATCATGCTTGATTTGGTGGCCTTAATCCATGAAACTGAGCAAGAGTCAGTAGGAGCAGTGCTTGTATTTATTGCAGAGATGTGAGAGCTGTATATGCCTTGTAGTGCTATATAAAATGATTAGTAATGTACCTGAAGTACCTATATTACTCACTTTGGGCTACTACTGAAGGATGCATCAGTTAAGTACAAATAAAACAAAAAATAGATGAAGGCCAGTGAGCGGCTCCATTAGCATCAATATACTTTTTTGGCACACTTATGTAATCTCTTCACCACTATTTTATGACCTACTGCAACAGCTGGGTAAGCTTAATGGGATGATTTCCATAAAAAAAAAACGACAAACGGTATTGTCAGGCATACAAATGGATGACACTGTCTCTGGAACAAACAGGTCTTCAGGAGCTTAGAAAGAGTAATTAGACCTTACCTGCTAATTAGCGTTCCTGAAGGAACTCCAGTCCAGTCCCTTTACTTCTGGGTTGTGCTCCTCTACTAGCAGCTTTGAGCTCATCATTTTTTCTGACGATCCACCAGCATAAATACCCCTGGCTCCTCCCACCAGGTTCAGTATACTATTGACAAAGCAGACTTAATGGAGAGACATTACACACACCAAATTGAACTGAATAACTTTAGACTAAGCTCAAACTATCTTCAGATAGTGCTTCCCCTTAGCCTGTGAACATTGCAAACAAACTTAAGGCCAACATCTGAAGAACAAAATCTCCTCCCGCCCCCTTGGAGAGAAAGATCTTTCCCCCTTCCCCGCCACCAAGGGAGAAGGTTTAACTGAAAGGAACTTACAGTTTACCCTTTCACCAGGGCCACCAGATGAACATGCCCACATCCAAAGCCTGTTCCTCAACTTACCTGAAACTTTGGGTCGACTTATCTGAAAACCCGGGTGGGATCAGGGACTGGGCTGGAGTTCCTTCAGCTAAGGTCTAATTACTCTCCTAGGCATTCCTCCAGTCCAGTCCCTTTACTTCTGGGATGTAACAGAACAGTTCACCTATGGGCGGGATCCGACAGAGCGGCCCAAAGCATCGCTGACCCAAACTCAGCATCCTCTGTAGCCTGAACATCCAACCGATAAAACCTAGCAAAGGTATGCAGGGTCATTCCATGTCAAGTGGTCTAGGGCTCCCCGCATGACCATCACGGATTTTGACTAAATTTTATATTTAGAGCCCCCCATGTCTCAAATGAACTTTGGTAGAGTTTTAGGTTCTCTGGTGTTAAACCTGCTGAGATATAGCAGTTTGACCCCATAGCCTGAACATGTACAGTACGATTCAAAATTTCAGCAACTTTGAGACCTAATATTGTTCTTATTTGTTTATAAGAAATGAAACTTAACTACCCTGCACATCTTTTTGCGCTTTTTAATGACTAAATCTTTTTTGATTGTATCAGAAATACACATTGCACCAAAGTCGAGCAAAGAAATTGGCAACCTAAAAAATTAAAAAAAGGTTTAACATTGCATAGCTCCTGAAATAAGTAAACGAACATGAAATTTGAGGCATAGTATCTCGTGGTACTGTTTGTGTTTATAATTTCAAGCTCCTAGCCCTTTTCATTAATTTGCAAAGTGTAAAGTTGATAATTTTTGCAAAAAGGCTAAAAATAGGGTATTTATAACTCCCTTTTACACAAAAGTATCTTCTAGAAACATTTTCAAACTACCATTAGAAAGAGCACGTTTTAAACTCCCTAAAAAGTTTAATTTGATTGACTAACACTGGCATACAGTGCTCTAAGAGGACCAAAGTCAGACATTGCCATGGCAACAGTGTATATATCATATTATTGTTAATTTTTGGATCATACTTGTTTTAACATTTTTATATTGAAAAATCATCAATATTGTATTGCGTTGGTCCATGGTGACATTGTCACTACCAGTTCAGGAACATGAACTGGCAACCCCATCGCCAGAGATCACACCCAATAGCTATGCATTACCAGCCACGGGTGGGTTTCTTAATCTAGGTTCCCAAGCCTTTAATTTGGTTTCTTATTTGAGGTTCCAAAGCCTTCAGTGGGTGTCTAGCTGGTTCCCAAGCCAATGACTGGGCATCTTATCCTAGGTTCCCAAGCCTAAATTGTGTCTTATATGGTTCCCAAGCCGAAGTACTCACCTCAATTTTAATGCTAGCAATTTTTTTACATTCTGTTATGTTTGCAAGCCACTTCCTTCAAAATGGATTCTGGGAATTGATACTGTCGGCCAGATGATGTAACTGAAGGTGCAGGGAGCATGCTAATGAGGTGCTGCTCTGGAATCCAGCAAACATCTTGCCTTTCTGGCCAATAAAACGAATGAGCAGGACCTTGAGGATGCATAAATCTATCATTTTCCTCAGCTGAAACTTCAACATTGCCAATCCACCATTTGTTATAGATGCAAGCTACGTAGCAACCAAGGGACAACTCAGATAATTTCAAATACAAAATAGCAGTATTGGAAATTTTGGCTAAAAAACAAAACAAAACAAAAAAAAAAAACAAACAAAAAAAACACAAACAACCTTATTGTATCATTTGAAACTCTGCTGACACAAACCAAGTTGAGTTAACTGGTACAAATTGGTGATGCTCTCTAGTGCCAGCTATTATGCTGCTTTCTTTCCACCTTTCTTCTTGAAACCACCATTGCATTTAGTTTCCCCTATTTCGCCAAGTTATACCTCCTGTTAAATGTAATGACCAGACAGATGTAAACTGTTGGATGTTTTCTGTTTAATGTAAACCGCGCTGATGTCTAATAGTGCGGTATATAAGAATTGTTAATAAATAAAAATAAATAAATAAACTTCCTGCTTTTCTCAATATCATCTTTTGCAAAAAAATATATTTAATTCCGTGTATATTTTGGTCACAAAAGTTAGATCTTTTGGTGTCAATATTTGGTCAGACGAAGGTCTTTGTAGACTCTCGGGCTGCCAAACGTTTAGTTGTGCCACCAACCCCATCACAAGGTGATGTTCCATGGCTTGTGCTGAAAAAGTTCCATTCAGCCTCGATATGGAAATCATTTTTGTGGTTGCATAAATTGACGAAGTTTTTGTAGTTTTTATATTGCGCTGCTGAGTCACTGAAGTAGTATATTTTCGTAACATCTGCTTGTGTCAACAAAAATTTGATAGTACACTTGTTTATCCAGAAGTTTAACACGGTATCATGTTGCATATGATCGGAAATTATGCAACAATTAACAATTTGTAAGGTGCCCACTTTGCATAATAAGCAACAAATGGATGTACTGTGGCCTGTGAATTTTCCCAGTGAAAGCCCTGGGCAGCATCTTGGACAACAAATGAGTAATTTTTGGCAAAGTCCATCAAAACAATGAACTCCGTTTCTTTTAAGTCAGCTTTCATTGACTTCAGATATTCACTTTGGTGTTTGGAAACAAAATGGCCTGTCAGCTTCCAAATTTTGCTTGAAAGTTTTTCAAAGTTGTCCACTGTTAATATGCTTGTTTCCAGTGTTTCTCGGTCAATGTGAATCCAGTGTTTGAATTCAATTGATTCTTCTGCATCATAATCCTGGAATATTTCATCCAAATACGCTACAAGTGATTCTTCGCCAGGGCAGCTTTGGCATCTTTGTAGCATGCATTCCTTGGAATTCAGGTCACACTGTCTTTTCCATTAGCAGCTTGTAGTCCTCTAATATTTGCACCTTGCAGCATGAGCTTTACATTCTGATGTATACTGCAGACGCAAACAGAATGCATGCCTGAAGCACCAACAGTCACACACCACTTTGGCCTGAGATCACAGAATTTTGAAAAACCGATTTCTGCTCCAAGTTTATTATGATATGCTACATACAACTCTAAGATTACACAACAGCAACCGTTTTTGTTTTTGAACTTTGACACCATCAAGTTGCACTGAAATGCAGTCTTTTTTGCTAGGACACATTCTGCTAAATCAATCTTCAGAAATCTTTGACTTTTAGCGACTTCCTCTGATAATGGTTTGCCAATTTTTGCATCAGGTAAAGCACAAATACCTTTGTCGTTGACTTTTTGGGCCATTTTGACCATACGTTCAGAAACAAACTTCATTGCTGTTTCCTTTATTGACCAACTTGGGGCCAAAGTCAACAATTGAACTTTTGTTGACCTATTGGATATATCAATCTTTGCTTTCATTTCTTTAATAAGCTCAGTGTAATCGCTACATAGACTGCATTCTGCAGATAGACTAGATTGTTCAACGTTGTCAGCCACTCCGGCAGCAGACATTTTTGTTACCACGTTCTGTGCGCACTTAATCTTTTGTTTCAAATAGCCAGCTTTGTCTCTGCTTATTCTTCATATTTTTAATGGAGAAGTGCCTAAAGCAGTCAAGCTTTGATCAAGGGTGTCCAAGGCATCTGGATCAAAATCTGAAGATGAAGATGCTGTGGCTTCAACCACAGAAGCATATTTTGCTTTGCACCTGATGCAAATTCTGGCCTGGCTTTACATTCATTTTGGTCACTTTTTTCAAGCCCTCAGACATGGCTAAAGTTACTTTTGATAATCCACTTTTAGTGACGTGATTCTGCTTTTCAAAACGGATTGCAACACGACTTTTGGTTCATTTCATATTTGCTAAGATACTGTGCTTGGTGATGCAAGCAGATACTGCCATTGTCTTTAAGGTCAACTTATGAACGTCGAGTAATAAGCAATTTCTCGCTTGCTGACAAGCAGCTCACAGAATTGAGCCCAGTTTTATTGGAATAAAATGAGCCATGGTAACATTTTGATGACAATTTTTGTCCAACGGTACATTCAGGCATAGGAGGATTGTTATCAAGTGATGCGATGGCTATTTTGAAGAAAATTTAGTACATGTGTACCAACTAATGCTAATCTGAATCTATATGTTAAGCTCACGACATATATGCACTTAAGTTATTGAGCAACTCCTACGGATATGAGTTTTAAATATAACATTTGGATAACATTAGAACTGCAGGATGAATTACATGCCTTTGTCAAGCATGGTAATGTCCGCTATGTTTAGCCCTCTTTTCAGGGTATTGTACGCCACGGTTAGTAAATTAAATCCGCTTTTCTAGAAAGCTTAACACATGCTCTAATGAAATTGGTTTCAAAACGATTTTAGAAGATACCTGTGTAAAAGGAGGTTAAAAATACCCTATTTTTACGTTTTTGCAAAAAATCAACTTTACACTTAATTTGTAAACTAAACGGAGAATGCTAAGAGCATGAAATTATAAATTCAAGAACTTCAGTACATAGAGGTATTATGTGCAAAATTTCACATTTAGGAAGCTGCATGTCTAATTTTTTTAGAAAGTCAATTTTTTTGGCTGACTTTGCTGCAATATATCTACTTCCGACATTCAAAAAATATATCATTAGTATCATTAGAGCGCAAGACATTGTACAGGATAGTCAAGTTTCATTTTTTATAATAAAATAGCAAAGAAAATATAGGGTCTCCAAGTTGCTGAAATCTCACTCGTACTGTACAAAGTCAAGGTATGTGATCAGACAAACTACTATATCTCAGAAGGTATTCCACGAGAGAATCTAAAACGTTACCAAAAAGTTAGAGACACATACAAAATTTCAGCAAAATCCAAGATGGTCGAGCGGGGCACTTTTTATACACTAGACCACTTGACATGGAATGACCCTGCAGCAAAGACCAAGTCGTTGCCTTACAGATGTCCAAAGGTGGAACCAAACTAAACTCCACCCATGAGGTTGCTAAACTTTGGGTAGAATGGGCCCAGAAACCTACAGACACCGGTCTACCCCTCTGAACGTATGCTGCTGCAATGGCCTCTGACCCATCTGGAAATGGAACTTTTAGCAGCCGCCTCACCTCTATATGGATCCCCAAACCACCTTTCCGATTTCCAGAACGGCACCGTGTGTTTTAAATAACGCTTCAGGGCCCTTCTCACGTCGAGTTTGTGAAGATGTACTTCCTCCGTGTCCTTCCCTACCCCCTTAAAGGAGGGAAGGGAAACAGACTGATTCACATAAAACAGAGACCACCTTGGGTAGAAACGATGGCACCGTCCGCAAGCCCACCTTCTCCTTGAACGAGAGAAAGGGTGGATGGCACGAAAAAGCTTGACGTTCTGAAACTTGCCGAGCAGATCACTACCAGAAACACTGTTTTGAGTGTCAAATCCTTCAACAAGGATTGTGCCATAGGCTTGTAAGGTTCCCCTGCCAGGACATTTAAAACCAGATTAAGGTCCCAAGGAGGAACCGCCACTACATGCTGAGGGTGGACTCACCTCACCACCCTTAGGAACCTACCTATATTTGGGTGCTGACCTAGCAGCTTACCCTTGATCTTACCCCTGTAACAAGAGATGGCTGCTACCTGAACCTGTAGAGAACTGGCTGCAAGACCCTTTCTCCAATCCTGCCTGCAAGAACACAAACACTTCAGGAACAAAGACCACCATAGGACAGACCTTCTGGTCTGTGCACCAGCCCTCAAAGATACACCAGACCCTAACATAAAAGAGAGGCAAGTTGAATGCTTATGATCTTTCAAAAAGGTGAAAATCACTGCTCCAGAATATCCTCACTTAAGCAGCTGTGCCCTTTCAATAGCCAGGCCATAAGCAAGAACCGATCCAACTGTGGCATCTTTAGCGGGCCTTGGAACAGGAGACTGCCCCTCACTGGCAGGCGCCATGGCTTGTCGGCCAGCAGTCTTACCAGGTTGGTGTACCAGGGGCGACAAGGCCAATCCAGCGCTGTAAGGATCACCCACCCCCGGTGGGACTCTACACTCTGAAGAACTTTTCCTATCAGTGCCCACAGGGAAGAAAGCAGTCCCCTCCGTGGGCCACCGCTGTACCAGAGCATCCAAGCCCTCTGACATCCGCTCCGTTCTTCTGCTGAAGAAACAGCTGGCTTTGGCCGACTTGAACCTTGCCATAAGATCCATGATGGGCAACCCCCACCAAACCACCTGCTCGTACACCTGACAGAGCTGCCATTCTCTGGAATCCACCCTGCGCCTGCTCAAGAAGTCCGCCTCCACGTTCTATTCCTGCCACATGCTGCACCAACAGTGCCACCAGATGGTCCTCAGCCCAACAGCCCCTCTGCCTCCTCCTCCAAGGGCACACTGCTTGTGCTTCCCTGCTGGTTGATATAGGCTACCGTGGTGACATTGTCTGAAAACACCCGGACCGCCTTCTGGTGGACCCACTGCTCAAAGGCCCTGAATGCTAGCACTACTGCCCGCATCTCCAACCTGTTAATGGACCACTGGGCTTCCACCACCATCCATGTCCCTTGGGCCAATTGCCCCTTGCAGTGCACCCCCAGCCTGACAAACTGGCATATGTCAACTGCAACCACCTTGGGGACTCTAAGGGCATGCCCTTCTCCAAACTGCCTGACCATAGCCACCACTGCAGGGATTTGTACTTCCGGAGGACACTGAAGCTGAACCGAGAGGGACTGGCGTTGATGAGACCAACGTTGGAGAAGAGCCCGCTGAAGAGGTCTCATGTGGGCCCTTGCCCATGGAACCAGCTTGATTGCTGCTGCCATAGTTTCCAGTACCTGCAGGTAATGCCAAGCCGAGGGAGACTTCATGGCGAGAAACTGACGAATCAAAAGCTGCAGCCCAGCCGCTCTCTGAACTGGCAGGAACACCTTTCCTGTGTGTTGAATCTTGCTCTGAGATACTCTATCACCTGGGATAGAGACAGTCTGCTTTTGCCCAATTGATCACCCACCCCAGGCTCTGAAGGTCTACCACCCTGTCTGTAACCTTCCAACTCTTCCACGGACTTGGCCCTGATCAACCAATTGTCGAGGTACGGGTGGACCAGGACCCCTTCCTTGCGCAGTACCAATGCAACCACCACCATTACTTTGGTGAGAGTTGCCAGGCTGAAAGGCAGGGCCTGAAAGTGTCCTCTTAGTACTGCAAACTGCAGGAACTGCTGATGATTCTTGCACTGGAATATGCAAATATGCTTCTGTCAGATCGAGAGAGGTCAAACTCTCCCTGCCATACCGCCACTATCATTGACCTCAGTTTCCATACGAAAATGAGGGATTCTGAGACACTGACTCGCTTCAAGTCAAGAATTGGGCAGAAGGTGCCCTCTTTGGCACCACAAAATAGATGGAGTATCGACCGCATCTGTACTGGTAGTTGGGCACCGGCACGACCGCTTCCAATTCCAGCAGCCTGTCCTGGAGTTTTCCACCGCTGCTCTTTGCTGGAGATCTGCAAGGAGACTGTATGAATGATAGGAATACTGGATTTGCCAATTCGAGAGCATAACCATCTTGAATTACCTCCAGCACCCAATGATTGGACATGACCTGGATCCAGGAGGGAAGGAACTGCCATAACCGCCCTCCTACTGGCAGCACCCCTGCCTGAACCCCCCTCCCCTCACTTCATTGTGTCTTCCTTGGTCCTGTGGCAGAGGAAGAGGACCCAAAGCCTCTCCCTGCTCCACGAAACCCTCAGAAAGCTTATCCTCGAGGAAAACCATCCTCTTTGAAAAGGCGTGAACTGTGGTGACCAAAACATCCGGACCTCCCGCTGCTGTGCCCTAGCAAGAGTGGGAGTGCGATTTTGCTTTTGCCGTCTTCAGGGAGCCTGCTTCCCTTGGACTCTCCCAAATCCTTCACCAACTTGTCCAAATCTTCTCCAAACAGGAGCTTACCTTTGAAGGGGAGCTTACTAAGGTGAGTCTTAGAGGACCCATCCTCCACCCAGTTATGCAGCCATAAGTATCGCCTGGCCGTGACCACCAAGGCCATGTTCTTTGATAAACCTCTGACCAAATCATACTGGCTATCCGCCAGGTAGGCTGCTCCTGACTCAATCCTTTCCGCTTCCCCCTGCAATCCGCTGGGGGATTCACTGGACAGCTGAAGGTGTTGCGACCAGTGGAGACAAGCGTGTGCCACCCACATAGGCCTGAAGAGCCAGGGCACTGATGTCAAAAGCTTGCTTCAACAACACACAACTTCCGGTCTTGTGAATCCCATAGAGCCGCACTACATTCCACAGGAATAGTAGTCTTCTTGGTAACCGCCAATACAGCGGCGTCCACCCTTGGCAACCGCAACAGCTCCCTATCCACTTTTGGTAAAGTATACAGACGGGCCATGGACCAGACTCCCCTTAGCCCCAAGTCCGGCTGATCCCATTCTTCCTAAATCTGTCTCACCACCCAATGCACTGGGAAAACCTTCTGCAGTTTCCTCACTGCCTGAATAAGTGGATCCTCCAGAGCCTCCTCATCCACTGGCACACCCGGGGCCATATTGAGGACCTTCAAGGATTCTGTGATCAGAGCCGGTAACTCCTCTCAGCAAAAGTTCTGCACTAACCTAGCCCTCTGCTCTTCCTGAATCTCATCCTGAGTTCTTCATCTATCTCCAGAACAGAAAACTCCTCTTCCCGATCTCCCAACAACGGCATAGGTGGCGAAACGTCCTTGGCTAGCTTCTGCCGCTTAGACGGTACAGTTGGTTCCCCTTCACTGGGCTCAATGCTTCTCTTGGGAGGGCCATCATGCCCTGTGTCCCATGCTTCTGCTCCTGTAGACAAAAGGCTTTATGCAGAAGCAACACGAACTCGGGGGAGAAGGTGGATGGGCCAGGGAGAAGTTGGGCAGGGGCCGGCTGCTCGGAGGCTGAGGTGGAAGGACCCTCCGCACCGAGCATAGCACCTACCACCTCTCCTGCATTCTGCAGAGTGCCAGCTAAAGGTTCCTGTACCATATTGGCCTGGATCTCCTTCTCCACTGAGGTGGCTTCCCTCGTGCACCCCCTGCAGATGCCTGCCTCTGACAGCACCCCGCTTTGCTCCACACACTAGGCACTGCGGCCTAGCAGGCATAATGCCTTTGGGAACCAGTTACCTGCAAGGCACCCCACAGCTAAGGGCCCATTTCCCTTCCTTACAGGCCCCCCCAAAAGGAGGATACTTTTTTTTTTTAATCAAGAATGTCTGTGCCTGGGACATCCGTCTGTTGCCAGGCCCAGATGCGCAAACGTGTGAAATCCAAACACACGTTCCTCACACCACTGAAAAACACCTACCTCCACACGTCTGCTCTTGGCGGTAAAAAGTGTTGTCTGGGGAAAAAATGGCAGGTTCACCACAGCTCTGCACCACACGGTTCACCGCTTTCCTTTTCAGCTGTGCTTGCAGTCTGCGCCGCCTGCCGAATCCCACCCTCGTGCTCAGCCTCCACGAGGGCTTTGGCAACGAGATAGGATCGGCGCGTCAGGCAGCCCCCTCTGAGAAAATACACCTCTTGCTTTTCTCCGCTGCTCCTCACCTGACGGTTTGTGAGGTGCCCCTACACAGGCCCTTCCTCACTCCTTAAGCCGGGGCTCTCCTCCCGGCTTCGACAGAGAAAATCACAGGAGAAGGGAGGGGGAGAGTTCTCTCCCACCAAGTACTCCTGCCTATTCTGCCTCTCCTTGAGCCAACAAATTCAAGTTCTCCCAAACCAACCAACACCGAGGGTAAATCCAAATTGGAAATCAAAAACTAACGAAACTGTCCTAAATCTCTCCACTAAGCCTAGCACTGGCTTAGTGCTCCTTCTAGCTGCTTAGGAGACTGAGCTAAACTGAACCTGGTGGGAGGAGCCAGGGGTATTTATGCTGGTGGATCGTCAAAAAAATGAGCTCAGTCTCCAAAGCTGCTAGTAGAGGAGCACAACCCAGAAGTAAAGGGACTGGACTGGAGGAACGCCTAGGAACTTAGCATAATGTTTTGAGCATGCAAATGAATGCACATGCACAGCAACTCAGTTCGTACCACTGTGCCAAAATGACAAACAAAAGCATCTATAAATAACCAAGTTGTTTCAATGGTTTGTATCAAATTCTTCTTTTGGTATGTCATTGACAGTATGGATTTCACACAAAGTGCAGCAAGACAACCCAAAATGAAGCATGAGAGGCTTTGCCTAGTTTAGCATAGCTCGTGCACACAATTTTCTGTGCTACTACCAATCAATACAAAAAGGTATTTTGCACCATCAGCACACAGCTTTTAGATACCATGCTAATAAAAGGTATTAGCTATTAAATACATACAATTGTGGTCAACTGTATTGGCACCCTTGCATTTTGGGTATGTAACAGTCTTGAGAAATTGGAAATATTCCAAGTCATCATAATATTTTTAATAGTATGTTCAAAGGTATACAACAAGATGCCAATGCAACAGTTATTTCTGAGCAACACACAATATGACCAGAACAGGCTTAATGGCATCCTTCCCCAATATTTGATGTCGCTGACAGCCTCCAAACGTTTCTTGTAGCCATCTAAGTTTTGATCTGTCTGCTGGTAGTTTCTCCCACTTTTCAACTGCGATTTGTTCCAGCTCATAAATGTTTCCAGGATTCCTTTTACTAATGGCATTTCATGGTCAGTTTGAAAACAGTCCATTTGCTCCCCTTTAATCATTTTTATACTTTTGGATGTATGTTTTGGGTTGCTGTCCTGCTGGAAGACCCATGACCTTTGACCCAGACCTAGCTTTCTGGCACTATATAGTACATTCTCTAATATCTCGATAGGAACTGGAGGCCTGGAACATAAAGGAATTGTGAAGTCACAGGACTAAGGCAGCAAAAACAGCCCCACATCATTATGGAACCTCCACCATATTTAAACGTAGAAGGGTGGGTGGGTTTTTTGTTCGTTCTTTTAAAATCTCTACCTGTAAATGTATCACTGGTCTATACTGCCAAACAGCTCAAGTTTGGTTTAATCTGCCCACAGAACATTTTCTCAGAAGGATTCTGGTTTCTCAAGGTGAAGTTGCTACTACCACCTTCCTGCTCGAGATTAGTGGGGAGAAGGGGGCTGGAGACCTGCTGTTTTGGTACCACCACCACTGTCATCTGGAGTCACATGAATTTTCAGTTGTTAAAGTCAGTCATACAGGATAAATAAGTATTTAAAAAAATCCACCCCACAGTGCCTTAGAGGGAGCTTTCAGTATTTAAAAATCAAATCATATGGCAAGGAACCTCAGATCACAACACCTCTGCAAAGGTAACCAGATTCAACAGGACAAGAACCATAACTACATACAAGATCAGCTTCAACAGAAGGCTTGTCAGGAGGGTATGAGCCGGCAGGGCCAACTAGAGACTAGCAAACCAAGCAGCTATCTAGAGCAGGTCCTGGACTGGTCTAGCAGGACTCAAGGAAAGGGCATTATCTATTATGTAAAAATCTAACCTTCCATATCCTGCTAGACCAGTCCAAACAAGTGGGATGTACTAAAGCTATGACTCCAATGAATGGGAAGACTACACAGCAGTTTAAGACCTCCGAGTCAAAGGCCATGTCTGCCCAAACAGACATTTAAACAGTAAAGCACCCACCCTTCTATATTTACCAAGATGGTAAAGGGGATGGAAGGATAGCCCTATGAAGAAAGGCTAAAAAGGTTAGGGCTCTTTAACCTGGAAGAGAAACAGCTGAGGGGAGATATGATAGAAATCTATAAAAAAAAAAATCAAACAGAGTGGAACGGGTAAACTTAAATTGATTGTTTACGTTAGCAGAATATAGAAAGACTAGGGGGACATGCAATGAAGCTACAGGGTAAACAGACTAATAAAAGAAAATATTTCACTCAATGTGTAATCAAACTCTGGAATTTGTTACCGGAGGATGTAGTAAAGGCTGTTAGTGTAGCTGGGTTTAAAAAAAGGTTTGGACAAGTTCCCGGAGGAAAGATCCATAAACCATTATTAAAAAAGGGACCCAGGATATCAATGCTTGACCCAATACAAGCATTGTGGAACCTGTGTCTTTTGGGGAAACTGCTAGGTACATATGACCTAGATTGGACACTGTTGGAAACAGGATACTGGGCTTGATGGACCTTGGTCTGACCCAGTATGGCATATCTTATGTTCTTATGAATGCAATACCCATGCTGCCACCTAATATCTAAGGGAGCTACATGCCACCCATGAGGCACTTGTGCCCGAGTGAAATGCACAGAAGTCCTTAGGAACCAACCAATTTGTTCCACAACAGATACAAAAAGGCAATAGCCTCCCTGATAGTGTACCCCACATTACACTTGGCAGCCATGTCACTTTTACAGGAGAAAAGGAAAAAACCACCACACCCACCACCACAACTTCCCAGTAACACAGAAGCACTCTGACATACAAAGTCTTTGTCCATACCTTGGCACTGCTCTTTAGAGAAGGAGTCACAAAAGAATAAATCCCAATGGGAGAGATTAATAAATACCCCACCAAAAAATCTCCCTAAGACTCCTTAATGAAATCGATGTATCTTTTTGTCGGGCCGCAGAGAGGGAGGTTAAAACAAATTTTGAAACCACTCCAGACTACTGCGGACCATTTTAATCATCAAACAGTTCTTTAGTAAAACATGTGAAAAAGATTTTGTGAAAACTTCAATAACCGAAGAGAAGAAATTCCAAAACCTTGAGTGCTGAAGTCCACATTTGAGATGGCAGGGCCTATTTGCCCTCCTTTAGAGAAGGAGGGCAAATAGACTACCTGATTCACATGGAAAATAATGTAGAAACCACCTTGAGCAAGGAAGGATGGAAACAAGGGGCTGAATGCACATTGCCTCCGAGCATAAGTAAGGATTCCTGCATCACCAGGTTTGCAGCCTGGGGATATGTCCCAAATGGATTACAACCAGAAAGAGGCAGTTTTGTCAGATGTTTAAGCACAGCCCACTTCCAGGGCTTGCAATGCTCCAACAAAGGCCCAGAACACCAGGCAGAGATCCCATGGAGGAGTAATTGAACGCAGGGGGAGATGCAGATGTTGAACCTCCTGAAGAAAATCAAGAAACATCAAGATGAGAGACAATGGAACACCCTGCCACTGGCCTCCTAAAGCAGGAAAGGGCCATCTAAACCTTCAGGAAAACTAAGGTGATCTTTTGTCCAGACTATTGAAGAAAGGCAAGCACAGGAAGTCCACAATCAGGTCTAGCCTGTCACTGACAGCACCAATGCTCAAAGACACCAGATGTGCACAGGCCAGGCTGTTAGATCCTCTTGTAGCATTGAAACCATGGCAGGAGAGTAGCCCTTGTGCACTAAGCAGCACCTCTCAAGAGCCAAGACATGATTGAAAAGTGAGCAGGGTAGTCCAGAAGAACTGGTCCCTAATGCAATGGCTCCTGGGCTAAGAACAATCAATAGGACCTTGCAGAAGCTGCATGTATAGAGCCACACATCAACCCCTTCAAAGGTGCTCAATGAAAACCACACATTCCAGCACTCCTGATAACCCCTTCATTTCATTGTGTATTTAGGTCCTGAGGATGCAGAGGCAAGATAGGCTATATGGGGGGTGGGGGGGGATTGAGGGGCAGGGCTCTCTGGTACAGGGTAAACCAAAACAAATCTGAAACACCAGAAGTCTCTTGATTGACCTCTAGACTGTCCTGTAGGATGGGATTGCTTCTGTTTATACTTTGGGAGGCAGCCTCCCTTAGTCTCCCCCATTCCTTCACCAACTTCTCCAGCTCCTCACTGAACAGGAGCTTCCCCCAGAAGGACAGCTTACTAAGCTAGGATTTGGAGGAAACATCTGCCACCCAATTTCTCAAGAGGTAGCGGTGGGCCACTATTACCGAGGTCATCCCCTTTGAAAGACCCTGATCAGGTCATAGAAAGCGTCTGCCAGGTAGGTGGCTCCTGATTCTAGAGAGGCTGTCCCTGTCTGGTTTGTAGGCCCCTCTCCAGGTTCCCCTGTTCCTTGTGCCCAAGCACACACAAGCTCTGGCCACCAAACACCCCACAAACTGAGACCTGCAAGGACAATGCGCCAATATTGAATGCTTGTTTCGACAGGTTCCAGTTTTCTATTCTCGGTATCCTTGAGGGCCATTCTGCCCTTGACTGGTATTGTGGTCTTTGTAACTGCTGATACCATGGCATTGACCTTGGGAGCAGGAGAACACCTGTTCCTGCTTTGGCAGTGGATAAAGCTTTGTCTTGGCCCACTCCCCTTTAAGGCTGGCCTCAGGGATGTCCCACTCCTGTATCATCTGCTTCACTACTCTATGTATAGGAAAAACCTTTTGTGGCTTGTGTACTGCCTGCAGCAGTGGATCCTCCAATGATTCCTGCTGGTAGACCTGCTGGCACATTAAGCGCCTACAGCATCTCTAAGCAGTGCTGCCAGTTCTTCCCTATGGAAGACCCTGACAATCCAAGACCCCTCCCCTCTTGAGGGAGCTCTCCTTCCACCAGCTCTTCCTTGAGAACATCATGTCAGAATCCAGGCCTAAGTCCACTGGCCCTGCTGTACTGGGCGAAAAGTCACCTGACTTAGTGTCTGCATTGCCTCTTAGCCACCTGCTCCTGCAGATCATGCTCCAAAGTGGCTGCTGTTCTGTTAGCATCTAGAGGCTGTCCTGACTCTGGGTGGTCAAGACCCTGCAGCTTCATGCAGTAGGCCCTATGCAATAAGAGAAATTCTGAGAACCACCCCCCCTACCCCCAGAGCCTCGCTGCTGAGCCCCTGGCAAGTAGAGGGTCTGGGTTCAGCCTGTTCCTGGGTGTAGAGTTCCAAATGGAGGAGAGGGGACACCCTTAAGCCTGCTCCCAAGGCAAGGCTGTATGCCTCCTAGGCCTGCAAATACTGCCTCCTGACGCTGAGGAGCCCTCTTGTTCCCATTACCCTACATCGTCTGGGAGCTCCTGCTCACAACTGCAGCAGATCCTTCTTTGAAATAGAAGACTGCTGCACTTGAAGCACTGCTGACTGGCCAGCATCCTTGATGCTTGGGGCGGGGGGGTTCCCAGTTGTACACCAAGGCCAATCATCAGAGTTAGGCTCTTCCTCTCCACCCCCCACCCCATCAGCCCTATACCTTTTTTTCTTCTTTTTTTAACCTAAGTGGCCTGCTGATGCAGTTTCCCCACAAAGAACAGCTGCCACCAAGCCCCAGGATAAATATTCCACATCTGAGAAAGCCTGCCCACAAGTTGCAACCTGCCAAAAAAGGTTTCCCATGCAGCCTACAACTGCCATGAGGTCCCATAGCTGCTCTACAGCACAAAGGAGAAACTGAGACAAAAGCAACGCTGAACACCATGTTCAACTCCTCACCCTTCCCGCAGCAAGAAAGTAGTGAGATTCCCTAAAGCGCCAAAAATGAGCAAGGGAGAGCTGCTTACCTTCCCATCCCAGACACAGCTTTCAATAGTCACATTAGCCTCAAGGTGGGAGAAGAGAAGATGTGTTATCTGCAGCCTGGCTCGTCTCCCTGCGGCTCCTCACCTGATCACAGGTTTGGGAGCCACCACTGCTTTCCTTCACTGCCCCGAAGGGGGCTTAAGGGTAGGACAATCCCTTGCACTACACTAATCAGGGGGGAGGGGGAGCCCCAGCTGCCTTAATTCACTTTTTTTATGCTTTAACAAGCAAATAACTGTGGGCCAAATTAAGGCATCTCACAGGCTAAATGCCATCAGGCTTTGCAAAGCAGTGCAGGCCTTCTGTCCTTCACCCAGTCACTAATTAGTTTTCATAGTTGTCCCTTCAGTGAGTCCAGTCCCTCTGGACCACCTCCATCTGCTTGGAGACAGCTTACTGGGGCTGGTAGGCAGAACTGGCTGCCTAAGTGTGGTGATATCAAAAAGGTGACATGCTCAGTCTCCAAGCTGCTGGTGGGAGTTGACTACCCAGAGGTGTGGGATAAGACTGGAGGGATAAGGAGTGCTTAGATCCAAAAAGGTATCAGTTTTTACTTTTCCTCCCCAACACTAACAAGATTAGTTAATTTAAAGTTTCAGTAGGTGGCGAATTACAAGCATGGCCAGCTCTTCCAGCTGAGCAGCACTGTCAACATGATACCTCTGAACATGTGTGCATGGTGAAGGTCCTGTGTCACAATGACAATGAAGTGGTAGTGGCACTGGTGGAGACAAGGGGAAGCAGAATGCTTGGGAAAGGAAAGGAACAAAATACTGAATAGAGTAGGGGGGAAGGGAAAGTGCTGGATACATGACATGTGAGAATGTAAGAGGGGAAATTAGTTGAGAATGGGAGGGCTAGGACAAGGCAGATATAGAGCTGTAGACAGCTGCAATAAGAGGCGTGAGGACTGAATGGTAAAGACAGACAAATGAAATACTAGTGGATGGAGAAGCAGAAAGTGGGAATGATCAATGCTTGAGATCAATGGTGCAGACAAGAGGGGAGAAATTGTGGCAGATGGGCTGGAGAGAGTACGGCAAAGGAAAGCAGAAACCAGAGAGACTAGGAGTAGGTATTAGGAAAATAAAGTGGTCAATTTTTGGACTTTGCATCTGCTTATTTTGTACAGAATGGAGGAGGTGTGAGAACACATTGCTGTTTCTATTTCTCTGGTGTTGTACTACATACATAATGTGACTTTAGGGTACGTTTATCTACATGGAGAGAATGGTCTTAACTGAAATTTCTTTCCTAGAGTACAACCAGACTAGTCCAGACGGCATGGGTTGTGCCCAGCCAGCAGATGGAGACTGGCCGTAATATTTTAAGCTTTGGCCTATATTAGTCATTCTGCAGCCCCATGTTCTCCAGCATTTCAGCAATAAAGCAATGAGTGATCATTTTCAAAATGAGAACTTTAGTAAAAACCAACTCCAAAGGAAGGACAGTATCCATGAACTCACATCCCTACAAATGATGTTCAGGTAAACCTGATGCTAAGGACCTTTCAGTTTGCAAATGCAGAACACACAGAACGTAAGTTGCAGAACCAGGATAAGATAAGCCTTTGGACTAGTCTGACTGCAGAGGGGGGGGGGGAGGAAAGAGTAGTTACTAACTTGTAACAGGTGTTCTCCAGGAGCAGCAGGAATCAGTCCCCACATGGGTGACATATGGATGTCATCGGCACCGATGAAGCCCCAGCGGAGCATTTCCCCAGCTTTCTATGAAAGCCTTTGGGAATGCAGGCATGCATGCGCGGTTCCCTTCCCACCTAAAGGTGCCATCTTACCTCAGTCAAATGACATAGCTAAGAACAGCACACAAAAATGAAAAATAAACTATGTACAACTGCAACTCCAAGGGGAGGAGGGAGGGTTGTGAGGACTGATTCCTGCTGCTCCTGGAGAACACCTGTTACAGGTGAGTAACTTCTTTCTCCAGGACCAAGCAGGAAGTCAGTCCTGACATATGGGTGACTCCCTAGCTCTGGGCTACCGAGGAACCCAGGCTGAACAAGAGAACCTCTAGTCCCAGCAGTAAAGGCTTTTCAAGGACACAACCTCCACCGGTAGCCCAACAGAGGGCAGGAGGGCAGGAGTTGCCTAAACTTCAAAGAGATTCCGGAGTACTGCCTGGCTAAAAGCACTTTCCCTACGGGACTCCCTCTCCAGGCAGTAATGGGCTGCAAAGGTCTGGCTTGAAGACCAAGTTGCAGCCCTGCAAATGTCTACCAAGGGCACAGAGCAGAGATGAGCCACTGAGGCAGCCATTGCCCTGACATGATGGGCCGTGACCCTACCCTGCAAAGGAAGGTCAGCCGCCTTGTAAGCCCAGGTGATACAGTCAGCCACCCAGATGGACAAGGTACGCTTGGACACAGCCAACCCCAACTTATTGGGGTCAAAGGAGACGAAGAGCTGAGTAGCCCTCCTATACACTTGTGACCGGTCAAGGTAGAAGGATAAGGCCATCCTACAGTCCAGGGTATGCAGAACTGCTTCAGCCTGGCTCGCATGAGGCCTAGGGAAGAATGTTGGCAGGACCACCTCCTGGTTGAGGTGGAAAGAGGAGACAACCTTAGGGAGGAACTTTGGATGAGTCCTGAGGACTACCCTGTTCCTATAAATGCAGGTGTAAGGCCTATCACAGACCAGGGCCTGAAGCTCACTTACTCGCCTAACCGAGGTAAGGGCTATTAGGAAGAGTGTCTTCCAGGAGAGGAAGTGTAGTGGACAAGTAGCCATCGGCTCAAAAGGTGGGCGAGTCAGTTGCTGCAAGACCACATTCAGCTCCCACTCAGGGGCAGGACGGATGGGAGACTTGAGCAAAAGCAAGCCCCTGAGAAAGCGGGACACCAAGGGGTGACCAGACTGACACTCCACCAATGAGTGGTGAGCTGCTAGAGCTGAGAGGTGGACCCGAACAGAATTGGACTTAAGCCAATGATTGGATAAGTGCAGTAAGTACTGAAGCACTACCGGCACAGTACAGGAGAAAGGATCCTCTGTACGTAGCTGACACCACACAGAAAACCTCTTCCACTTGAGAGCATAGGTTTTCCTAGTGGACTGTTTCCTAGAGGCTAGGACAACGTCCTCAACTTCCTGAGGTAGGCCCCAGGGAGACAAAACTACCCTTGCAGCCTCCAGGCCATCAAATTGAGAGCTTTGAGATTGGGGTACAGAAGGGAACCCTGGTCCTGAGTGAGGTGGTCAGGTTGCAAACCCAGAGATAGTGGAGGATCCACCGCCAGTTGAAGCAGAAGAGGAAACCAAGGCTGTCTCTGCCACCTGGGAACTACCAGCAGGACCGAGGCTTTGTCCTGAAGAACCTTGAACAGGGTTCGGGCCACCAAGGGCGTGGGAGGAAACGCATAGAGGAGGCCCCGAGACCAAGATATCAGAAAAGCATCCACTGCTATCCGCAGAGGATGTGGTTGCCTGGAGCAGAACTTTGGCAGTTTGTTCATTGGGCTGGCAAAGAGATCCAAAGGGAGACCCCATTTGAGAAAGATCCTCTGAACTACCGAAGGATGCAGCTGCCACTCGTGGGGCTGCAGAACTCTGCTTAACCTGTCTGCCAGGTAGTTGTCCTGGCCTGGTAGGTACACAGCCTTGAGGAGCATGTTGTGCTGGAGGGCAGAACACAGGTCCTGGGCCTCCCGACAAAGGATCCTGGACCTGGTTCCGCCCTGTTTGTTCACATAAAACATGGCAAATTGGCTGTCTGGATCAGGACAGACTGGTGAGTCAGGGTAGGCGTGAAAGCTTCGAGTGCTAATCGAATAGCTCTGAGTTAGAGAAGATTGATCTGCTGTGCAGCTTCCCAGGGAGACCAGAGGCCCTGGGTGCACTTGTCCTGACAATGTGCTCCCCAGCCCTGCAGGGAGGCATCTGTTAGCACTACTGTGTAACCTGGAATCTGAAAGGGCACCCCTTTCAGAAGATTGGGTGGGTGTAGCCACCAGTTGAGGGAGTGCAGAAATGGTCTGGACACTCTTATTCTGTTGCTAGGCTGCCTGTGGCCTGTGACCACTGAGCTCGAAGACACCACTGTGCAGGCCTCATATGGAGCCTGGCATTGGGGGGGGTCACATGCACTGTCGAAGCCATGTGGCCTAGAAGTCTCAGGCAGAGTCTGGCGGAGACCAGGGACCTGCTGAGAAACTGACTTGCTAAGGCCATCAACCTTTGGGCTCGGTTTTCTGGCAAGAATGCCTTTGCCAGGAGAGTCCAACCTTGCTCCTATGAATTCCAAGTTCTGGGAAGGGAGCAAAGTGGACTTTGCAAAGTTTATGACAAACCCCAGGCATTGTAGAAGAGCAATGGTCCCGAGGGTGGCTTGATTGGCCTCCTGACCTGTCTGACCCCTGATGAGCCAGTTGTCCAGATAGGGGAAGACAGATACCCTGATTTCTCAAGTAGGCTGCCACCACTGCTAAGCACTTTGTAAAGACTCTGGGGGCAGAGGTGAGGCCGAAAGGCAGCACTCTGTACTGATAATGGTTTCCTCCCACGATGAACCTTAGGTACTTTGTGGTCTGGATGAATAAGGATGTGAGTGTACGCATCCTTTAGATCTAAGGAGCATAGCCAATCTCCCTGCTGGAGGTAGGGCAGAAGGGTTCCAAGAGTAAGCATCTTGAACTTTTTTCACTAGGAACTTGAGGTTCCTGAGGTCCAGAATGGGACGAAGGCCACCAGTCCTTTTGGGCACCAGGAAATACCTGGAGTAGAATCTGTGACCTTGCAAGTGGGGGAGGCAAAGGCTCCACTGCCCTGTCCACCAACAGACCCTGAAGCTCCTGATGGAGGTGGTCTGTGTGCAGAGGAGGCCTTTGAGGCTCCCCTGGAAAGCATGGGGGAGGCAGTTGGTGGAAATGGAGGGCATAGCCCTTGTGGACTATCTCCAGCACCCAACTGTCCCTGGTGATAAGGGGCCACTGGTGGGCAAAGAGGGCGAGACGACCTCCTGTGCAGGGTTGGGAGAGCAGTGGAGGAGAGGCTATGCTCAAGGAGTCAAAAGCCCCCACCCTGCTGAGTGGTAGCAGGGGCCTGAGGCTTGGGGGTCCTCTGCCTACAGGGCCCATTACCATGGCCCTCAGCTTGCTGACCCTGGGGAGCAGCTTGGGCAGCCAGATATTGTGGGTACTGTTTGTAGGCAGTGCCCTTCCTCGGGTAAAAGGGCTTTTTACCCGAGCCCTTTTTATGAGAAGGGGCAGATGTCTTCAACAGCCTTGTCCGAGTGAGGTGCTCAGTCTCGAGCTGAGCGGCCTTCTCGGTCATGGCTTGCCAAAAAGATTTTCACCTTGGCAAGGGACATTGGCCAACTTGTCCTGAACCCATGGCTTGAGGTCCGATGACTGCAGCCATGCCGGCTGCTGCAACTCACGCCAAAGCCTCGAAGCCATCGTAGGCGGCGCAGGACATGAACTTTGAGCAGTCCCAAATCTGAGAAGGACTTTAATCTCTGCAAGGGTTCCCCGGAAAGACCAGCAGAGAACCTGGCCAACTCCTTGGCCAGATCCTGCAAGTACATGCCCATGTACAGCTGGTAAGACTGGACACGGCAAGCAAGCATCGAGCCCTGAAAACACTTTCTACCGATGCCATCCAGGTTTTGGGCCTCCCTGCCAGGAGGCACCGCGGAGTGCATCTTCTGGCTCTTCAGACGATGCATGGCCGATTCCACAGCCATGGAATGGTGTGGTAGCTATGCCTTCTGAAAGCCAGGGCTCTTCCAGAGCCGATAGATCGAATCAACTTGCTTGCTAAGAACCGGCACCGAGGCCGGTGCCTCCCACATATGGAAGAGGAGCCGTTCCAGCATTGGAGGAACCGGGACAGTAAAGGCCTCCTTTGGAGGAGAGTCATACTGCAGCACCTCGAGCTCTTCAGCTCGAGGCTCTTCCTCAGGGTCTGCCGGAATAGCCAAGGCAGTGGCCATATCCTGGACAAACTCCAAGAACCGGGTGTCCTCGGGGGGGGGGGGGGAGACCTACTCTGGGGCTCAGACTGCAGTGAGTCCGAAGGGATGCACCGAGTCTTGAAGGTATCAGGAGACTCCTCGTCCTCCGTCTCCCAAGCCGACTTGTCCGAGGAAGAGTTGGGGTCCAACCCTGCAGGGCCCTGGAGTACCCACCCCGATGCCGAAAGCACCGGCATCGACACCCTCGGTCCCGAACGGGAGGTCAAGGGAGACCGTGACCGAGGTAGACTCCGAGCCACGATGGACTCTAGCATCGGCTCACTCTCCGGGGTCGACTTCGACGTCGATGTCCCAGTGGTCGGGGCAGATGCGCCAGACAGGCTGGCCATTAGTGCCCGCTGCTGCTCCATGAAGGCAGACATTCTGCTCTCCAAGGCTGTCACCCTGAGACTCAGCTCGGGAGACACAGCAGCCACCGACTCGGGCCCCGGCTGTGCCGGGCCCGACGTCGGCTCCCTGGGAGGAGAGTCCACAAGGACTACGGGGCTTACGTGTCCAGCAGACTGGCTCCACACAAGGAACTTTGGCAGGCTTCTCTGGTTCCACAGGCCCAGGATGACGGTCGTGGGTCTTAGACCTGGCCCTCGAGGAGCCAGGGACCTCCGATGACGCCCTCGCGAGCTGTTTCTTCCTCTTGCGTTCCCGGTCGGGGGACCCCCTGTCCGAGGAGCTTCGACAGCGCTTGGGATTGGAATCCCGAGATGTTGAAGCCTCAGACTAGGTCCGGGCCCAGCCGGAGGCTGAGTCCGAGAAAAGCCTTTCCTTTTGCTGCTGGTGACTTTGTAATGCCTTGAAAGACATTTTTCCACAGGCCCCGCATGACTTAGGATCGTGGTCGGGGCCGAGGCACTGAAGGCAGCAGTCGTGTGTGTCAGTGAGAGACATTCGTTTTACACCGATCACACTTCTTAAAACCTCTGGAAGCCATCGGGGAAAAAAAAAAAAAAAGTCCCCACGAGGTCAAAGGACCGGCCTTCCAGGGAAAAAGGGAAAAAAGGGCGAACACGGCAGCCACGAAGGGCAACAACCGAAAAAGAAGAATCGGGCTCGATACCGGTGTACCAAACCCGGCGGGAGGGGAACCGGCATTGAACAGGTAGAAAAAAAGAGCAAAAGTCGCTGAAAAATCTAATTTTAACCAGGAAAACTGGACACACATCTGGTGGGCTTCACGGAAAAAAAGAGACTGAGGTAAGATAGCACCTTTAGGCGGGAAGGGAACCGTGCATGCGTGCCTGCATTCCCAAAGGCTTTCATAGAAAGCTGGGGAAATGCTCCGCTGGGGCTTCATCGGCGCCGATGACACCCATATGCGAGGACTGACTTCCTGCTTGGTCCTGGAGAAGAATCCAGTAGGTGACAAATTTCTCTTTCCTTAATCCATAATGCATGGGATATAGCACCCCTTGCACTGGACAGGACACTGCCACACCTGACTTACACCCCCCAACAATAGCATCCTCCGACATGGACAGTCTATAGAGGTTTGAACAAATACAAAAACCATGTGTTTGCCCTAAAATTCCCGTAGCAGAAACCAAATGCAGCTCAGCTCATGAGACATCTCTGCTTCTGGCTTAAATGTGCCCAAAAATGACTGATGGAATATGACCTCAGAATGAGAAAGAAAGCTTCTATCCGGCATGCAATGGTAGCCTTAATACCACTTTGACTTTTTGCACCTGGAAACAAAAGCCCAATCTGACTTAACTGCTGAAAAGGAAAGTACTTAGACACTCCTGAAGAAAGTAAAACTGATCAAAGAGCAAATACCTGAATAATACAAAGCATTTTCAGCCACACAACACAGGAGTCAAAATTGGTTTGTCACTGATCTGCTCAGCAAAACCTCTTTCAAGGTGATATCCTGAACAGCAGCTCTCTTCAGGAGGCCCAAAGGCTGGGCCCCCGGTGCCCTAAAAGCCAAAATGTGTCCTTCCTTTCAGTCAGTTGTTTTGAGTGGAGACTTAAGTGAGCCACCCCCCCTCCCAAAAAAAAAAAAAAAAAAAAAGAAAACCAACCTACAACCACAGACAATATCTAGATGTGACCCTAAGGAAGGACCCTTCAGCTGCTGCAAACACTAAAGCTGCTAACATGGCTGCCTTTCTAACTCAGGTAAGTCCCTTTAAAAAATAAAAATAAATAAAAACAGCTTCTAGTAGCAAGGTCAAGTTAAGGAACAAACTTAAAGAGAGACATTCCTTCAGCACATCATGTTTCAGACACTAAGCCATAACAAGCTAGGTAAGTCTACCTCTAAAGACTTAGCTTGGTAAAACTTCTCCATCTAACCTTTGTACCTTAGGCATGGCCTTTCAAAAGTGAAGCCATTAAAAGGCACAGATCGTTCAGAGACTTGGCCCTTTGGAAGAAAAAAAAGCAAAAAAAAAAAACTCTTCCCTGGCAATAAGCCTGTCCCCCAGCTGGAGTCACACCAAGTCAGTTCACCATGGATGTCTAAGCCTAAAAAAATTGCAACCAAGACCACCAATCTAGGATGCACCACTATCCTCTGCAGGTGGCAACCCAGCAGAGGCCAAGGGAGGGAACATGTACAGGACTCCTGACCAGGGTCACTGCTGAGTGAGCACATCTGGCACCTCTGAATTATTTTTCTTGCATATATAAAAAGAGAAAATGCATTGTTTTTGGCAAATGACAATCCATGCGTGTCACCCACAGGTTGCAAAGAGGTGAAGGGAGTGGAAACAGTCAGCACAAGCTTAAGTCCAGTAAGTGCCTGCTCAAATAGCTTGCCAGCAAATTGTACATTCCTGCAATGTAAACAGCTGATAAAGCCACATCTTTAGCCCAACATAACAAAGGGCATATTTCCAATGACAGAACCACATTCTTCGCTGCCTGCCAAAAGACAAAGGCCACTGCCATGGCATGGTCTGAACAAGGCAATCTAAACCTTTCAAATGGCTCTTATTTCCAACCAGCTAATGGATCAAGAGGCTTAAGCCTGTGCCCTGGGCCACCCCCTCCAGTGTACCCCCAAGCATGTAGAGAGATTCGCATCAGTCTTAAGTCAGGAGATTGCAGCTCCACTCCCTTTTGCTCTAAATTTAGAGCAGATAACCATCTAGGGCAGGGTCTGGCCTCCCAAATGTGCTACTTACCAAGTCAATAAGGAGGACTGAAGTGTTGCATATGAATTTGAGCACCCCTGGACTTGCATCTGGCCCACAGGGCCTACATTACTGGCAAGCCTCAGACCCAAATCTGCAATATAAGATAATTACACTTACCTGGTAATTGTGGTTCCTTGAGGAACTCGTGTTTAGTCCGCCACCTCTGGCTAGTGCACCACCTCCTGCAGCTTGGAGACTGGGCATGTCAAAAACATGACATCACTGGATGTAGTCTGCTGGTCTCTCCCATCAGCCCCAGTGAACTATTGACTAAGCACACTAAAAGGAGCAACAAATAAGTAGCTAATATATTAATGTAACTTCATAAAAACAGGAAACATATCAAATATGTATCACGGGATCCCACTGTAGGAAGCCAGGCCCTCTCACTTGTGCCTTTTCCTTCCCCCCACCCTCAAGTAGAATCATAGCCAGAAAGAGTAACAGAAAGTATACCTACCAGTCACCACACTTCTTCCAACTGAACCTCCACTGCCAATGACATCCCGGGTGGGAATGAGGGCTAAACTGGAGCTCAAGGAACCACAATTTCCAGGTAAGCGTAATCATTTCCTTATCGTTCCTCCAGTTTAAGTCCTCCACCTCTGGGATGTAACAGCAGTAATTATTGGGAGGGACCCTTCCAGCTGGCATGCAACACTGCCAACCCGAAAAGGGCATCATTTGCCACTAGGACATCAAGACAGTAATGCCTACTGAAAGTATGAAGAGAGGACCAGGTGGCCGCTCTACAAATCTCCCCTGGTGGAACTAAACTGTGCTCCGCCCAAGAAGTTACTTGCACCCTGGTAGAATGTGCTCGTAGCCCCGGGGGCTTAGTTCAGCTTATTACCTCTAATCCATCTAGAAACGGACGCCTTCGCCACCACTTCCCCTTTGCAAGGGCCTCCAAACAGACAATCCGATTTGCGGTAAGTCTCAGAAACTTTAGTGCCGCAGCACCCACTTTCTCTCTAAATGGTGCAATCCCCAGTCAGATGTGCTGCCCTCAAGCAAGCCTAGCACTGGAAGAGAGACCGTCTGATTAAGGTGAAAACAGGGAAACTACCTTAGGTAAAAAGGACACTGGACATAACACCACCTTTTCCCGAGGGGGGGGGGGACCGAACGGTTCTCTACAAGACAAGACAATGCCTGTAACTCCAAAATCTGCCTTACCAGACAGCTACCTAAAATACAGTCTTCAAAGTTAGATCTTTTACAGACGCCTTGTGTAATGGCTCAAAAGGTTCCTTAGTCAACGCCCCTAATACCAAATTGAGATCCCACGGGGGCGCCACAATTCTACGAGAGGGCCACAGCCTGGTTACTGCTTTCAAACAACGTAACATGTCTGCATGGGCACCGAGTGACAGTCCCTGCACCTTGCCTCTATGGCAAGACAAAGCTGCTAACTGCACTCTCAAGGAACTGGCTGCCAAGCCCCTTCTCAAACCCTTCTTGTAGAAAACTCAGCACCACCGGAACCGATACAGTCGCCGCACACACTTGCCTGCACGAGCACCAATCCTCAAACAAGCGCCATATGCAAACATATGCCGGAGATGTGATGTGGACTTGTGCACAAAGCAAAGTCGCAATGACTGCGCTCAAGTAACTTTTCTTTAGCCTCACCCTTTCAATGGCCAGACTAAGTGAGAATTGATCCACCTGAGGAATCGGAAGCGGACCTTGTAGTAACAGATTCTGATGCCAGCAATCTCCATGGCTCCCCGTCGAGCAGCTGGTTAAGATCGGCGTACCACAGCCTCCTTGGCCAGTCCAGAGCCACCAGTAACACTCCCTCAATGGGCCTCGATATGCTGAATCACTCGACCTATGAGTGTCCATGGAGGAAAGACGGCCCGATGCCGGCCAACATTGCATCAGCGCAATCCCTCTGACATCCGTTACAGTCGCCTGCTGAAAAAGCGTAGTTACTCACCTGTAACAGGTGTTCTCCAGGAGCAGCAGGAATCAGTCCTCACTTATGGGTGATGTCGGCGCCGACGGAGCCCTCGCGGAGCAATTTTCCCCAGCTTTCAAAGAAAGCCTTTGGGAATTGCAGCGCGCATGCGCGGTCGTCTTCCCGCCCGAGGGTGCCATCTTAGCCAGTCAGATGACATAGCTAAAAAAGACAGCATAAAAATTTGCAAAAAGAACATAAGCAGACGATTGCAACTCCAAGGGGAGGAGGGAGGGTAGTGAGGACTGATTCCTGCTGCTCCTGGAGAACACCTGTTACAGGTGAGTAACTACGCTTTCTCCAGGACCAAGCAGGAAGTCAGTCCTCACTTAAGGGACTCCCAAGCTCAAGGCTACCGGAGACCCTAAGCACAAAAATGAGCTCCCTCTAGCTCAGCAGCACAGAAGGATAGAATCTTCGCTGAATTATCACCCACCGGTAGCCCACATCCGGGATGGAGGGTAGGAGTTGCTCAGACCTCAAAGAGATTACGGAGGACTGCCTGTCCGAAAGCACTGTCCCTACGGGACTCTCTCGAGACAGTAATGGACCGCAAAAGTCTGGCTCGAAGACCAAGTAGCGGCCCGGCAGATGTCTGCCAGCGGAACAGAGCGGAGGTAAGCCACTGACGTGGCCTTTGCCCGAACGCAATGAGCCGTGACTCGACTTTCTAAGGAGAGTCCGGCTGCCCCATAAGCCCAAGAGATACAGTCCGCAACCCAGATGGACAGAGTACGCTTGGAGACCGGGAGCCCCAATTTATTGGGGTCAAAAGACACAAAAAGCTGAGCAGCTTTACGGTGCTCCCGCATACGGTCAAGGTAGAAGTTCAATGCCCTTCTACAGTCCAGGGTATGGAGGACCGTCTCAGCTCGGCTGGAGTGTGGTCTGGGAAAGAAGGTTGGAAGTACCACCTCCTGATTGATGTGAAAAGGGGAGACCACTTTAGGCAGAAATTTTGGGTGAGTCCGTAGGACTACCCTATTCTTGTAGAACCTAGTGTAAGGGGGATCAGACACGAGGGCCTGCAATTCACTCACGCGTCTAGCGGAAGTGAGGGCTATCAAGAACAGTGTTTTCCAAGACAGAAAACGGAGAGAACAGGTAGCCATAGGTTCAAAAGGCGGACAGGTGATCCGCTGCAAAACCACATTCAGGTCCCAGTCAGGCGCTGGCGGGCGCAGAGGTGGTTTAAGTAGAAGGAGACCTCGGAGAAACCTCGCTACGAGAGGGTCATTGGAGAGAGGTCTGCTGTCCACCGGCACATGATGTGCTGAAAGAGCACTGAGGTGAACTTTGACGGAGTTGGACTTAAGTCCCAGATTAGAGAGGTGGAGCAAGTACTGCAAGATCACCGACACCGGGCAGGAGAAGGGATCCTGAGACTGTTGGGTACACCAGACTGCAAAGCGACGCCATTTAAGGGCGTAGCATTTGCGGGTAGAAGGCCGTCGCGAAGCCAAGACGACCTCCTCCACCTCCGCCGGCAGGAGAAGGAGCAAGGACTACCCTCTCAGCAGCCAGGCCATGAGGTTGAGAGACCTGAGGTTGGGGTGCAGGAGGGACCCCTGATCCTGAGTGAGGAGATCCGGTTGTACCCCCAGAGGGATTGGATCCTCCACCGCCAGTTGCAGCAGGAGCGGAAACCACGGCTGCCTGGGCCAGCGAGGGGCCACCAGGATCATGAAGGCTTTGTCTCGGAGAACCTTGAAAAGAGTCCGAGAGACCAGCGGGATGGGAGGGAAAGCGTACAGAAGGCTCCCCGACCACGAGATCAGAAAGGCGTCCGCCGCCACCCGAAGGGGGTGTGGCCGACGAGAGCAGAAGCGAGGAAGCTGCCGGTTGTGAGGACTGGCAAAGAGATCCACCGTGGGGAGACCCCACTTGAGGAAGAGCTTCTGAACTACCAAGGGATCCAGACGCCACTCGTGCGGCTGGAGGACCCTGCTGAGTTTGTCTGCAAGGCAATTTTCTTGGCCCGGGAGATAAACTGCCTTGAGGAGAATGCCGTGACTGACGGCCCAAGAGCAGAGCTTCTGTGCCTCCCGGCAGAGGAGGAAGGAGCCCGTGCCCCCCTGCTTGTTCACGTAGAACATGGCAACTTGATTGTCCGTCTGGACAAGGACGGACTGTTGGGAAGTCAGGTGGGAGAAGGCCTTGAGAGCCAGGCGGATCGCCCTGAGCTCCAGGAAGTTGATCTGCTGAGCAGACTCCCACGTGGTCCAGAGGCCCTGAGTACGTGCCTCTTGGCAATGTGCTCCCCAGCCCAGGAGGGATGCATCGGTGGTCAGCACCCGGGTCGGCTGAGGTGACTGGAAAGGCATTCCGAATATCAGGTTCGGCTGCCGGAGCCACCACCGGAGAGACGAGACCAGCGGCTCGGAAACGCGCACTAGGTCTGCTAGGCCGCCCGTGGCTTGTCGCCACTGCTGGCGGAGACACCATTGAGCAGACCGCATATTCAGGCGGGCATTGGGGGTCACATGGACGGTGGAAGCCATATGGCCGAGCAGTCTCAGGAAGCGCCTGGCGGAGACCAGGGGCTGGCTGCGAAAGCGGTCGGCTAGGTCCATGAGCCGTTGAGCCCTGTCGAGCGGTAGGAATGCTCACGCCTGAGGAGTGTGCAGCCTTGCGCCGATGAACTCGAGATCCTGTGAGGGGAGCAAAGTGGACTTTGCGAAGTTTATGACAAAGCCCAAGTGCTGCAGCAGTCACCGTGCGGCACGTGGCGTTGGTGACCTCCTGAGCGGACGCTGCTCTGATGAGCCAGTCGTCGAGGTACGGAAAGACAGAGGCCCTGAAGCCTGAGATGGGCCGCCACGACCGCGAGACATTTTGTGAAGACTCGCGGTGCGGAGGACAGGCCAAAGGGCAGTACTCTGTACTGGTAATGATTTCCTGCCACCACAAACCTTAGGTATTGGCGGTGGCTTGGGTGGATGAGGATGTGCGTGTAGGCATCCTTTAGATCCAAGGAGCATAGCCAATCTCCCTGCTGGAGGTAGGGCAGAAGGATTCCAAGGGTAAGCATTTTGAACTTCTCCCGCACAAGGAACTTGTTGAGGTTGCGCAAGTCCAGGATGGGTCTGAGGCCCCCTGTTCTCTTTGGTATCAGAAAATACCTTGAATAAAAGCCTTGACCCCTCAGGTGGTGTGGCACCGGTTCCACCGCCTGTTCCTGCAGAAGACCTGCTAACTCCTGAAGGAGCAACTCCCTGTGCAGAGGGGGGCGCGGAGGTTCTCCCGGAAAATAGGAGGGAGGGACCTGATGGAAGTGGAGAAGATAGCCTTCTCGCACGACCTGAAGCACCCAGGCATCTGCGGTGATGCTGGACCACCTGTGGGCGAAGTGAACCAGCCGGCCTCCGGTGCTGGAGGGAACCAGCGGGGGGGGGAGAGGCTATGCTTAGCGAGTCAAAAGCCCCCACCCTGCTGAGCAGGGGCTGGTGGTGCAGGCTTGGGGGCTTGCTGCCTACGGGACCCGTTACCCCGTCCCTTGGCCTGCTGGCCCTGTTGGGGAGCTGCAGGGGCCTGATAATGGGGGTATTGTTTGTAGGCAGCCGCCTTCCTCGGGTAAAAGGACTTTTTCCCCGAGCCCTTCTTTTTCTGGGAAGGGGCGGAGGTCTTCCTAGAAAGCCTGGTCCTGGTGAGAGTCTCAGTCTCAATTTGCGCAGCCTTTTCCGCCATGGGCTTGCCAAAGAGGTTTTCGCCTCGGCAGGGGACATCGACCAACTTGTCCTGCACCCAGGGCTCAAGGTCTGACGACTGAAGCCAAGCCTGTCGGCGGGCACCGATGCCGGCTGCAGCCACTCGAGCCGAGGCTTCAAAGCCATCATAGGCTGCTCGGGACATGAACTTTGAGCATTCCCGAATGCCAGTGGACAAGGCTAGAAACCTCCGCAAGGGCTCCTCGGAGAGACCAGCGGAGAATCCGGCTAGCTCTTTAGCCAGATCCCGGAGATACATGCCCATGTATAGCTGGTAAGTCTGGACACGACATGCGAGCATAGAGCCCTGGAAGCACTTCTTGCCAAGGCCATCCAGGTTACGGGCCTCCCTGCCAGGAGGCACCGAGGAGTGCATCTTCTGGCTCTTAAGACGGTGCATGGCCGATTCCACTACCATGGAATGGTGTGGCAGCTGTGCCTTTTGAAAGCCAGGGCTCTTGCGGACTCGATAGATAGAATCGACCCGCTTGCTCAGGACCGGCGAGGAGGCCGGACTCTCCCACATGCGGAAGAGTAGTCGTTCCAGCATAGGAGGAACCGGCACAGTAAAGTGTTCCCTCGCGGGAGAGTCATACTGGAGGGCGTCGAGCTCTTCGGCTCGAGGCTCCTCCTCGGGATCCGCAGGGAAGGCCAAAGCCTTGGCCATATCCCTAACGAAGTCCGAGAACCGGGCATCCTCCGGGGGGACTGCTTCCGAGGCTCGGACTCCGGTGAGTCCGATGGGACACACCGAGTCCGGAAAGAATCAGGTGACTCTTCCTCCTCAGACTCCCAGACCGACTCCGACGAGGACTCGGTGGGGTCGGCCCGGGCAGGGTGCGGCGCCAGCCGCCCCGACGCCGAGGGAGTCGGCGTCGGCGACCTCGGTCCCGAACGGGAGGCCGAGGGCGACCTCGACCGAGGATCGACTCGAGTTCTGATCGACTCGAGTTCTCATCGACTCGAGGATCGGCTCGGTCTCCGGGGTCGACTTGGACGTCGACGTCCCGGCGGTCGGGGCAGCGACGCCAGCGAAGCCAGCGAGCAGTGCCCTCTGCTGGTCCATGAAGGCAGACAGTCTGCTCTCCAAGGCCGTCAACCTGAGTCCGAGCTCAGGTGACCCAGCAGCCCCCGACTCGGGCCCCGACGGCGTCGGGCCCGACGTCGGCTGTCGCGGAGGCGAGTCCAGAAGGACCACAGGACTTACCCGGGCAGGCATCTCCGACTCCAGGCGAGGTCGCTTCGGGACGTGTTCCTTCTCCAAGGACCCGGGGCGGCTGTCGGGGCTATGCGACCTGGCCCTCGCGGAACCAGGAGCGTCCACCGACGCCGCCCTCGCGGGTTTTTCCTTCCGACGATGGTCCCCGGAGGGAGAACCCCGGTCGGAGGAGCTCCGGCGACGGTCCGAGCTGGAGCCTTTCGACACGGAGGCCTCCGACGAGGTCCGGGTACGGCTGGGGTCAGCGAAGATTCTCTCACGCTGATGCCGCCGACTCAACGCCTTTGAGGACAGTTTGCTGCAGGGCCCACAGATCAGTTCCTCATGATCCGGGCCCAGGCAGCGGAGGCAAAAGTCGTGTGTGTCGGTTAGTGACATATTTCGGTCACACCGACCACACCGCTTAAACCCACTGGCAGCCATCGGGGGAAAAAGGGCCCCTGCGAGGTCAAAGGACCGGGCTGCCAGGGAAAACGAAAACGAAAGCTGACTAAGTCAGAAAAACCGAAAAAAGTAAGAGGACTCGAGACCGGCGTCGCGAGTCCGGGCGGGAAAACGATCGGCGTCGAACCGAAAGAAAAAAGGATAAAATAAAGAAGAAAATCAACTTTTTCGCGGGGACAAGACGGGGACGTCTGTAGGGCTCCGCGGAAAAAAGAAGACTGGCTAAGATGGCACCCTCGGGCGGGAAGACGACCGCGCATGCGCGCTGCAATTCCCAAAGGCTTTCTTTGAAAGCTGGGGAAAATTGCTCCGCGAGGGCTCCGTCGGCGCCGACGTCACCCATAAGTGAGGACTGACTTCCTGCTTGGTCCTGGAGAAAATAACTTGCTTTGGCTGACCGAAAAGTCACCATGAGATCCATGACCGGCAGCCCCCACCAGCGAACTACTTGTGCAAACATGTCCAGATGCAACTCCCATTCTCTGGCATCCACCTGAACCCTGCCGTCATTGTCTTTTCCTGCAATGTGCGCTGCTGAGATCGCTGGTAGCTGTAGTTCCACCCAAGCAGACAATATGCCTCTGCTTCTTCCTCCATGGCCGCACTTCCCGTACCGTCCTGCCGGTTGATGCAGGCCACCATTGCAGAACTGTCCGACAGGACTTGCACCACTTGACCGGTCACTGCCGCTTCGAACATTTGTAGTGCCAGGAACACTGCTCGCAGCTCCAGCCAGTTGATTGACCATTGGCTCTCTTGAGCATTCCACATAACTTGCATGAATAGCTCCCTGCAATGTGCCCCCTAGCCCATGAGACTTGCATCTGTCAGCAATTGGAGCCACTCCAGCTGTTCGAGACATTCCTGTCAAGGAGCTCGGAAGCAGCCACCATTGCAGAGAGCGCCTCACCGAGAGGACAGGGGAGTCACTTGCTCAGCGTGTTGTCCTGATGTGACCAGCGGTGAAGTAGCGCTCGCTGCAACGGATGTATATGAAACCGGGCCCATGGTACTGCTTACAAGGCCACAGCCATCATTCCCAGCACATGCAGGTAACTCCACGCTGAAGGTGCTGGCGCAGCACTGAACTTGCATACCAGCTGTTGCAGGACTTTAACTTGAGTCAGCAACACCACCGCTCCTTTGTGTGTTGAATCTCAGTCCCAGATATTTGAGCTCCTAGGATGGCACTAGGTGACTGACACATTGACTACCCAGCCGAGAGACTCTCCAAAAACTTCACTACTTTGTGAGCGTCATGCTCTCTACTTTGGATTTTGCTCGAATCAACCAGTCGAGATAGGGATGTACCAGGATCCCTTCTTTTTGTAACGCTGCCGCTGCCACCACCACCACCACGATCTTGGTAAATGTGTGTGGTGCCATCGCTACCCGAAGGGCAACACTTGGAACTGATAGTGCCCCCAAGGGAGAGCAAAACAAAAACCTTTGGTGGGCCTCTGATCGGTATGTGTAAATACGCCTCCGTAAGATCGAGGGATGTCAAGTACTCTGTCGCATCGCCACTATGACGGACTGTAATGTTTCCATCCTGAAATGAGGCACTCTTGAGACAACGATTCACTCCTTTTAAGTCCAAAATAGGGCAAAGGGATCCATCCCCCTTTGGCACTACGAAATAAATGGAGTATTGACCCCTGTCGTATTCTATTGCCACCGGAGTGACCGCTCCGATTTGCAACAGTCGATTTAGTGTGTCGAACCGCAAGAGTTTCTCTGCCCTTTGCAGAGAGACAAACGACTGACGGGCTTTGCGAACTCTAGCGCATAACCCTTGCGAATGATCTCCAACACCCATTGATCTGTTATTTGGGCCCAGGCCAGAAAGAATCCCCAAAGTCACCCGCCTATCAGGATGCTTCCTACCGGGGCCCACCTCACTTCATTGTGTTTGAGGTTGCTGTGGCCGCTGCTGTGAAACCTCTACTTGCTCCATGAAACCCCTTGGCTCTAGGAGCAAATTGTCCCCTGAAATCCACCCAAGCGAGAAGTCTGAAATCTCCAAAAATACCTAAACTGACCCCGAAATGCCATGAGGACTTCCCCTGCTAAGGTCTATCCTCCGGGAGCCTTCCACTTTTAGACTCCCCTAAATCCTTAACCAACTTGTCAAGATCCTCTCTGAACAACTTTCCTTTGAACAGAAGCTTACTGAGTCGCGACTTAGACAAACCATCTGCTGCCCAATTTTGTAACCACAGGGACCTACGGGCGGCCACCAACGATGCCATACTATTAGCCAGAGCTCTGATCAGATCATAATGCACATCCGCCAAGTAGGCCATCCCCGACTCTAGACAATTCAGCTCTGACTCTTGCTCCAGTTGTGCAGACTGCCACAAGCTTTGGGACCATCTGAGGCATGCTCTTGCCACCCACACTCCACAAATGGAAGCCTGCAATGACAAAGCGCTGGTCTCAAAGGATTGTTTCAATAAACCATCCACCTTCCTATCTTGCGCATCCTTTAATGCCGTGCTACTTTCCACTGGAATAGTGGTCTTAGTCACTGCCGCATCAATCCGCAGAGAACAAAACTGGTCTTTCTCCGCCAAGGGATACAGCCTGTTCATTGTCCTCGAAGCCCTGCTTCAGGCTGATCCCACTCTTCCTGGATCATGCAGTCAACCACCCGGTGAACGGGGAACACTACCTTGTTTGCCTCACCGCCTGGATAATAGGATCTTCCCCATCATCCTCTTCCGCAGGCTGTTCTGTAGTAAGTTTTAGCATCTGGAGGGACTCCATGACAAGTACTACTAACTCATCCTTCCGAAATATTCAAATAATTTTTGCCTGATCTTCCGGCTCAGGAATCTCACCTTCTTCCAATTCCTCCATTCCTGCTTCCTGGTCTACCTCGGCATCCTCTGACTCTTGCCACTCCACCTCCAATGGCAAAGGCTCCCGAGGCCTGAGCCTCTTAAAGGGCCTCAGGGAGCTGCTACCTGCCTCAGCGGTACCCAACTGCTGAGGCGTTGTAGTCAGACAAGGGGTCCGGCACTTTTCCCTGCCGCCTCAAACAAAACGCCTGATGCATACACAAAACCTGGACAGAAATCACCGAGTTGCAAGCCCGATCTGCCAGCTGCAGGTGCTCCCAAGGGTCCAACTAGTCTCCTGACCAGCTGCTGGCAGAACAGGCAGACCACCCTTTCCATCCGCTCTAGCCGAAGTCCCCGGAGGGTCCTGCCCCACCTTACCCTCCCATCTGCTGCTCCATGCTGGTAGAGACTGCCGTGCAGCCCCTGCAGATTCCAAAATCAGTAATAGCCCCCCTGTGGGTACCGCAGACTACACACTGAGGGTGTAATGCCATGGACTCCACCCCCCAAACTGCTCTACAGCAGCAAAACAAATCCCTGCCTCGACTTAGTTTATTTGCTTTCTTTTTTGTGTGTAATAGGAACAGTCCAGGCAATCAACCCAGTGTCAAATTAAGCTTCTCCCCCAGCTAATTGCACCTTATCTGCAACCGTGGCACTTGCTGCCTCACACCATCAGTATCTCCCAAAATGAGCAGAGAGTTACAAGAACCCGAAAAGAAGCCAAAGAGAAATCAAAAGAAGTCAAAAGACATAAAAGGGAAGCAAAGAAAACAAACCAAGTCCTGTGATTCCTGCCACGACTGCCAGCCACGTGGCAAACATGCTGCTAAAATAGCTGCTGCCGTGAGAACAAAAAAAAATGGTGCCAAAAGCACTATGCCTAGCCGCACACTGCCCCGGTGCTCTCCCTGCTTGCCGACCCTATTCTCTGCCCCCAAAGTAACAAGGGCTCACCTGAACACCAGCTCACACTCCATTGCAGCGGAGCTCCTGCTCTTGCAGCTCTGCTCACCCAGTGAGCAGAGGACCATCGAGTGAGCTTCCTGCCGTTTCACAGAATGAGCAGGGTTGCGGCTGCCCAAAATCACCACTGACCTGCTGCTGCTACAGGGCTTTCCCGTCTGCTCAAGGGGGAGAGATCTGACCTGAAACTTAATGAGAGGTAACAGAAGGGAGGCAGGAACTGGCACAAGCCAACGGACAGCTTTTTTTTTTTATTTTTTTTTTTAAACTACAGCAACCAAATCAATGAAAGTGCACAGGATTAATACAAGGAAAACTAATCTAAAGCTACTCACAGCTCCTTATTTGTTCAAGTGAGCCCAGCACCTAGGCTCACTATGTCCTCCTGCTGCATGGAGACCAGACACACTGGGGCTGATGGGAGAGACCAGCAGACTACATCCAGTGATGTCATGTTTTTGGACATGCCCAGTCTCCAAGCTGCAGGAGGTGGTGCACTACCCAGAGGTGGAGGACTGAACTGGAAGAACGATAAGGAAAGGTTTGTTCAACAAGGATTGTTGCAGCAGTTGCATGTGAGCATGTACTCATGGCATCATTTTGAGAGAGCCTGCTGCAAACAAAACAGAACCGCTCCAAGCAATCCAGCAGCCTTTTAACTTTCTTCTCTGGCAGGAAAACTCTGCACACAAACTTGCTCCCAGAAACTCCAAGGACAGGAAAGGCATCAACTGGCTCTTTCTGCAGTTGATCACCTAGCCAAGATTTTCCAAAAAAGAACAACACTTGGTTCACTACCCAAGACACCCCTGAAAGAGCATGGGCTTTGATGAGCCAGTCATCCAGATATGGGTGCACCGTAGCACCACAGCCACCACCATGATCTTGGAGAATATCCATTGGACAGTGGATAGTCTGAATAGGAGGGTGGTAAACAGAGCTAAGCACAGCAAATACTTTGCTGATCCTCACCAGGAACTCCCCCCAGCATACTGCTTGAATCAGATTGCAAGGTTCCATCCAAAAAGCACAGGATGCATATAAGTGCTAGTTGATACCCTTGAGGTTCAAGATGGGCTGGAAGGATCATAGAATGCTTGCCCTTGCCCTGATCTTCCAGGGGCAACACACCACTGCTTTCAGGAGCAACAAGTCTGTACAGCAGCCCTTTTGATCAGTCACAAGGGGAGATGACAAAGGCATCTGGGATTGGCTCTATGCATTCCAGGACGTAGCTGTACTAAATGTTTAGCACCCAGTGATCCTTGGTGACCCAGGCCCATTCCTGAAAGAGGCAAAACCTACCTTCAATAAAAGGAACCAGGGAATGGGGGGCCCCTGCCCCCCCCCCCAAACCTTCATTGCACAGCGCAAGACCGTCTAGATCGAACAGAGTCCCTGGGCCCCACATGCCACAAAAGCTACAACAGTAGATGATGCACACAACTGGATAGAAATCCCTACATAACTGCCCCATAACAAGATGTCGTCTAGCTTAGTATTTCTATATATTGTATATAGCGTTGTAAACTTAAATTCAACTAGTTCTTATACTGTTCCTTGTAAGACTTGTTCTGTTTCACTGGAAAACCACTTTGATAAATTGAAAAGCAGTATATAAAAAGACAGAGCCTGAAGTCCATAAGCAGAGGGGGAAGACGTGTTTTCCAGGCCAGTAGCAACAGGAGTCCTAAGATCCCTGGGAGTCTGATCAGAATGCCCATGGGGAGCATATGGAGGCTGGACAAGAAAGGGGCTCCTGCCTGCTTCACAGGCCCCTGGATGTCCTCCAGAAAGCAGTAAAGATGGTCACACCCAGGTTCCCCACTAGCTTCTCCAAAATCGGCCCCAAAAGTAACTTCCCTTCCCTTTAAGGGCCAGTGGGGTCAGATAGGCTTTAAAAGATGTCTGCCACCGTGTCCAAGCCAAATCCAACACCATGTCACTGCTGAAAGGACACCATCCCTGGCTGCTGAACATATCAGGTCATACATAGCATCAAAAAGGAAGGCTGAAGCTTACTCCAAAAAGTAGTATCATCTGGTTGAAGAGACTGAATCCACTGGAGTGGGGCTCAAGATATCAGGCCTGCACATCTCATCAGCTGAATAGCAACCACTGTAGCAAACTGGTTCTTCAAAGGGTCCAGAGAATCCTTTAATGTTGTTTCACCTTCCACATGAATGGACAGTCCATCTAGTAACCGCTGTGACTTACACATCCACCTTGAGATTATCACACCACATAACACTCCTCCTATAGGACAGCATACCTATTATACACCCTTAGCTGGGGAGCCGAGGGAATCCCACTCAGACTGGATCATGTCCTTAATCACCTCTAGGAACAGAGGTCAGTGAATTTCTGCACCCTCCTGGCAGGAGTGGATGCACCTTCAGCTCCTGCTATGTGCCTAGAGCATCCACCAACTCAAGGCAGCTAAGACCTTGGCAATCAATGCTGCCAGTTCCTCCTTCCAGAATAGATAACACCGGCCTCTTCATAATCCACTGAAGGCTAGAATACTTCCTAGTCCATATCAAAGGCTAGAACAGAGACCTGAATCAAAGTCACAGTCCAAATTGGAAATCCCAGCTCATCCCCATCTTCAGGGGGCATTCTTCACTGGTGACGCTTAGCCATAGGAAACCGAACAGGGCTTCCACTCTCAGCCTACCCCTCATGAGACTACACTCTGGGAGCACTCAGAAGCTGAAGGGTTTGAATTTCCATTCCAAAATGACCAGGCTGCTGTAAAAGGTTAAATTTCAGGGTGGACAATCCAGAGTCCAGAAGCTGCCCTCTGAAATGACCCCCACGGGACATAACTGTCACAGATCCCCTAGAGAATGGGGTGTGGCCCACAGCAGTGTTGCTGGAACCTCTAGTTAGCTGGTTATCCTTACCCATAGTGCCATCCACCACATCCTGCCCTAAGGCAGGCAAAGCTGGACTAACTGCATCCCTCAGCTGAGAGAGGGGACACAAGCCTTCTAGAAAAAAGAAAAAAAAGACACAGAAGCTGCCATCCAAGAGCAGCACAGTCCAAAAGCTGAAGATTAGACACTTCACTTGCCACAGACCAAACATTTCCTAGAAAACAGTTACGGCAAGCATCACAACAGCAAGTGCCAAGGCTGTGGAGGTCCAGAAGGCGATTTCTTACAGAAAGCGTTACAAGAGCTAGAGTAAGAATGCATGTTGGAGCAGCTTGGGTAGAACACTTGCACAGACTGCATGACTGCCAGGTGCACATTAGTAAGACACTACTAACATGTGCAGAACACAACAGGAAAGCCCCACACTGTGCTAATGGTCTCCAATGGTCTGTAGGGATGGTACCCCTGTAGACATGCCACTTGCAGATCTCCTGCTCAGATGCTAAAGCCTGAACCAAAAAGCTAAACGCGATTGTTTCCTGCTTCCAATCTCAGACCTGACTTTCAAGCAACTGCTTGCCACGTGATTATACCTGTGCAAGGAGAAGACTATTGTTTGTCCTATTAGTTTCCCAGGGCAATTAGTTGTCCACATTCAAGAAGATCTGTTTCTCTGATCATCCACTAATGATGCTACTGGCCTTGGGATGTTTGAAACTGCATACTGTTATCTTCTCTCATTATGGCTCCTGGGTCTGCAGGATTAAACACCTGCTCATTACCTTCCGATTTGCCGAGAACACTTTGGACTAACTTGTGCCAACCAACCAATCACCAGACGTATGACAGATTCTACACATACAATATGCAACAGAATGTCTGCACCTTTTTGGTGCTCCATGTGCCTTGTGCTTGCTACCTTGCCTGTCTGCAAGACAGATATACACTACGTGTGCGCAAGGCTGTTCTAAGGACAGATAAGACGACGACATCTCTGGTTCTGTATACTCATGTAGATTGCCTCCAAAAAGGGCTGGAGCCTGCATTATCTTCCCTGTCTCCTTGGACCCTGTGCTGCTTTAGAGACTTCTTGGAGCCAGCTACAAGAGTTCTGACCAGAGCTCAGGTACAGTCTCATTTCTCTTACTCTGGAAGGGCAATGGTTAGCTAGAAACTAATTCCTCTAAGTGCATATAGAATCAGTGACCTCTGGTTACTGATCAGTGATTTATCACTGTGTCTAATTGTGTTGCTATAACAGCTATAGATAATAGACACAAGGTAGCATATGTCTGTATATTTTTCTAGCTTGCAAACCCATAATATATATACTGACGAGGCTCGTTTTGTGGTTCACTGCTAGTGCACTCAGAACGTCAGGCTGAGTATTAGTAGCTAATTTCCCCGGGACTTAACAGAGCATAAACTGTTTGATACTAATACCTACAAGTCCACCCCAAATTACACTCCAGACAGAAATATGGAGGCCCCCCCCCCCCCTCTGCAACAAAGACAAGCCTCGATACTCACCTCCCCCCCCCCCCCCCAGAGCACCAGGCAAAGAATCTGTGGCAAGCTCAGCTCTACTCCCCTGAAAGTCTGGCATTGCAGGCACTGTTTAAAGGCTGCTGACAGGCAGATTCCTCAGAGCCTTCTGCAATCTTCGGGAGAGCATGGGGGGCACTGAGGATGTGTAAGGCTGTTGAGCATCCAGGAAATTGGAAGATTTGGAAGAGTTTGCCGGGTTCTTCTGATACGAGCCTGGAGTTGAACTAAATATTTTACCCCCTCCTATGGCTAGTGAAGAGACTGCAATTTAGTGCAGCCTCCCATGTCACTTTTACAAGCATTTGATCTTTTCCTCTCAGAGGAGAAAGCATAGTTATTCACCTGTAACAGGTGATCTCCGGGAACAGCAGGAATTTAGTCTTCACATATGGGTATCGTCAGTACCGATGGAGCCTGCATGAGAACGCTCCCCAGTGTCCAACAGGAAAACCTTTGGGAGCATCCCACAGCGCCTGCGTGCTGCCTTCCCGACTTACCCAGCTGCCTCTCTCCAGTTGAGTTTTAAAGCTGAGACAGAGGAAAAAAGAGAAAGAGATAGAGATACAACTCCAAGGGGAGGTGGGTGGGTTGTGAAGACTAAATTCCTGCTGTTCCCGGAGATCACCTGTTACAGGTGAGTAACTATGCTATCTCCAGGAACAAACAGGAATGTAGTCTTCACATATGGGGACTACCTAGCTTTAGATTGCCAGGGAGAGAACCCCAGGAGTTGTGCGTCCCTGTGAAAGGGCTCCACTTCCCCCCATGGATCTCCGGCATCCTACCAGGGATGGTGGGTAAGAGTTGAACAGCCTGACCAAACAAGGCATCCCGGCGGGAGTCCTTGTCCAAGCAGTAATGGGCTGTGAAGGTATGAACCGAGGCCCAAGTGGCTGCTCAACAGATGTTCTCAATAGACACAGAGTGCAGATGAGCCCTTGAAGCTGCCATGGCTCTCATTGTGAGCTGTGACATGGCCCTCCAGAGGAAGGTTCTTAATCTGATAGGCAAAGGAAATACACTGTGCAGTCCAGTTTGACAGTGTTCTCTTGGAGACTGGAAGTCCCAAATGAGAAGGATCAAAAGCAACAAAGTTGAGGACTTGTTGCTGTATTCTTTGAAAGTAAAAGGCTAAAGCGCTTTTACAGTCCAAAGTATGAAGATTCCTTTCTGCATTAGATGCATGAGGCCTTGGAAAAACAGGCAGGTAGACCGCTTGGTTTAAATGAAAAGGCGAGACCACCTTTGGCATAAAGTGTGGATGAGTCCTAAGGACTACCTTGTCATGATGGAACCTTGTAAAAGGTGGATCAGCTACTAGTGTCTGCAACTCACTGATGCGGCGTGCTGATGTGATTGCAATGAGAAAGATACCCTTCCAAGAAAGGAATTTCAATGAGGTAGTAGCTAAGGGTTCGAAAGGTGGCTTCATAAGCTGACCAAGAACCAGGTTTAAGTCACATGCCACCGGTGGTGGCCTAATGGAAGGCTTAGTTAGAAGAAAGCTTCTCAAATCTTGCTATAAGAGGATGGGAGGAAATAGGTTGTCCATTGAGAGGCTTGAAAGAAGCTGCAATAGCACTCAAATGGACTCTTACTGAGTTAGTTTTAAGTCCTGCATTGGATAAATGAAGGAGATACTCCAGTAATGATTCCAGAGGTATCGCAAGGGTGTTAACACCCTTCTGCGACCACCATATGGTAAACCTTTTCCACTTGAAAGCATAAGAGCGTCTTGTGGAAGGCTTCCTGGAAGCATAAAGGATATCCTTTTCTTACTGAGGGAGGTTAAGATCATGAAGATCTAGGCCTTCAGCAACCAAACCCTGAGAGATGCAGAGACTGGGGATTAGGATGCCATAACATTCCGTCCTCCTGAGACAGGAGATCTGAAGCAGATCCTAACTCCAGGGAGGGGAGCTTGAGAGAGATTTATTTATTTATTGTTTTTATATACTGTGCTCTTTAAAATCAGCGTGGTTTACAAGTAACATTCAAGCATCTCAGATAACTGTTATGCCTTTACATCTAACAGGAGCGAAAACTTGAATTTCAACTAGGGTAACTATTTACAGTATCTACAATTCTGTACATTAATACCATGAGTTGTCTTGTGGCTTATCCTTGCTTAGCTGGATGTGATGCTGCTAAATTAGGTTGTGAATAGTGTAATAGAAAGAGGTGATGTTTTAGGGCTTTTCTGAATTGAGAGATGTCAGTAATTGCTTGCATGGAAGATGGGAGTGCGTTCCAGCATGTGGGGGCATAGAACTTGAAAGCCCTTCTTGTCTGGTTGCATTTAGTTATTTCGCAGGGGGGTTTTGTAGGGTATTGATGGCAAAAGATCTCCTCACTCTGTTGGAGTAGGGTGGAGCAGCTCTGTTAGAGAGGAGGACATGTTGATGGCCTTAAATGTCAGTGTGACAGTAGATAGGCAGCCAGTGCAAGTCCTTTAGAATCGGTGTAATATGGTCTCCTCTGGACACTCCATGTAGGAAGCGTGCTGTGGTATTCATTGCTAGAATGTAGAAGATGTAGAAGCAGAGGGTACCGCACTTGCCGTGGCCAATGTGCAGTTATGAGAATCATACAGCCTCTGTCTCTCTGAAGCTTGAGCAGGGTTTTGGGAATTAGGGGAAAGGCATAAAGGAAGTCTTGAACCCAATGAATGAGGAAAGCAGCCCTGGCCTGAGAGCCCTGAGCTAAAATTCTGGAACAGAACCAGGGAAGTTTGGCATTTAACAGACTTGCAAAGAGGTCTATGTCCGGGGTTCCCCAAATTTGAAAAATCTTGGCCACCTGGTCTGCATGTAGAGACCATTCATGTGGAAGCAGAACGCGACTGAGTGTCTGCCCAAGAGTTTTGTATGCCTGGAAGAAACTGCCAGGAGATGAATCTGATGCTCTCTGGTGAGGGCCCATAGTCGCAAAGCGACAGAGCCTGTTCCCCCCTGCTTGTTCACATAGAACTTGGCTACTTGATTGTCCATCTGAATGAGGACTGTCTTGTAGCTGAGCAGGGTGTGGAACACTCGAAGAGCAAGGAAGATTGCTCTGAGCTCTAAGAGATTGATAAGTGAGTCTCCTGTGGAGTCCAAGTGCCTTGGGTGGAGGTCTTGCAGATGAGCTCCCCAACCCTTTGGTGAAGCATCTGTTGAGAGTTGCCTGGGGTAAAGGTTGTTGAAATGGGGACCCCAGCAACAGGTTCTGAGTGGACTGACAAAATGAGGCGATTTGTTTGCGCTATTTTGTCTGACAGGCACCCTGATGCCTGGGTCCATTGAGTGGATAAAGTCCACTGGGCTGCTCTCATATGGAGGTGAGCATAAGGAACCACATGCACTGTAGATGCCAAGTGGCCTAGTAGTTGTAACATTTCTCGGGCAGTGAAATGAGGCTTTAGTACTGCTTGAGAAGCTAACTGCACCATGCGAAGGCAACGGTTCTGAGGAAGATAGGCCCTTGCTTTTCTAGTATCCAGCAAAGCTCCTATGAACTCTAAAGAGTAAGTGGGAGTTAGACTGGATTTTTGGGATGTTTATGACCAGACCCAAATACTGAAGGATACACATTGTGCAAGATAGAGAAACCAGGCCTCTGACTCTGATGGGGCTCGAATGAGCCAGTCGTCTAAGTAGAGGGAAGACGAATATTCCTAGAGTGCGAAGAAATGCTGCTACCACAGCCATGCATTTCGTAAACACCCTTGGTGCCGAGGCCAGGCCAAAAGGAAGCACCCTTTAATGGTAGTACTTTCCTTGAAAAAGGAACCGAAGGAACTTTGAGTTGGATGGATGAGAACACGAGTGTGTGCATCCTTGAGATCTAGAGAACAAAGCCAATCCTGACGCTGAAGGTATGGCAGCAGAGATCCCAGAGAAATCATGAATTTCTCTTTGAACAGGAATTTTGTTCAATTCTGAGGTCCAAAATAAGTCTGTGTCCCCCTGTTTTCTTTGTGATAAGGAAATAGCGGGAGTAAAACCCTGTACCTTGTTGAAGAATGGGTACTTCTATTGCCCCTTGGGCAAGAAGTATAGTGACCTCTTGATCTAATAGGTTGATGAGAGAGGTCTGAGAATTTAACTGTCTTACCATTGTGGGAGGGGGCATGCACAGAAAGTAAAGTTTGTACGCCTCTTCTATAATGGAGAGTCCAATGTTCTGCTGTTATCTGCCCCCATCTGGGAGCAAAGTAACACAACCTTTCTGGAATTGTGGAAGGCTATGTTCTCTAGATGCAAGTCAAAGGCCTTGTGGAGGCTGAGACTGCTGAGACAGTTGAAGCTTAGCAGTCTTTGCTTTCCTTTGTTTAGGTGGTTGCTGACTCTTCCGGGCACACTGACCTGCAGAATGTCCCTGCTGGGAATAAGAGGGATAAAACCTTTTCTGAGAAGAATGGTTTCTTGAAAGATTTCTCTTGCAGGATCAGCTGTGGCTTTGGATAACCTATCCAAAGTGGAGTTGTCAGCATCCAACTCATTGGCTCTTGCCGATTTTTGCCGAATAGATTCTCACCTGTACAAGGGATATTGCCCAGTTTGTCCTGCACCCAGAGCTCCAAATCGGATGCCTGGAGCCAGGCAATTCTACATGCACCTATGGCAACGGCAGAGGTTCTGCTTATGCACTCAAAACAGTCAAAAGCTGCACGATTGACAAAATTTAGAAACATCCTGGGCATGTTTAACCAGTGAGAAAATTCTGCCTCTTGTCATCAGGAAGGAGGGCTTAAAATCTCCAAGTCTCCTGTGATTTCAAGGAACATTCCCATATATAAAATATAGGAACTGATCCTGGCAGAAAGCCTGGAAAGTATGACGTCCAAAGGCATCCAAAGTTCTACACATGTCCTGGAGGATTAGAGGCATGCCTCTTTGCACTCCTGATCCTTCTCATAGCTGATTCCACTACAATAGAGTGGCGAGGAAGCTGAGTCTTCTGGAAACCAGGACAAGGAGGGACTCGATACATGGTATGCAGTCTGCGAGAGTGAGGAGAGGTGGTAAAAGGTATCTCCCACATTCTCAACATGAGATCATGTAAGATCTCATGGATAGGCAAGGTAGCTGCCTCCTTAGGAGCTTTGGATATTGTAAAATCTCCAACTCCTTAGCCCTGGGCTGTTTCAGGAGTCACAGTAATGGACAGACCGAGCCACCTCCCTGATGAAATCCTGAAAGGAGATATCTCCTGGGAGGAGACATCCTATGTTTAGGAGAGGAAGGCTCCTCTGGGAGAAGTATTCCAGTACCAACAGCTGTCAGAATTCTTGGACTGAGGATTTGAAGTACCTTTTCCAGATGCTCTTGAAGAGCCCGATACCTGTACCGACTGAAGTCAGTACCGGGGGGAATTGGTACCAGTGTAAATCGGTACTGGAAGGCATCGCATGACTGTGTGCCAGCAAAGCAGACACCAGATGTCGATGCCGTTGCTATCGGTACTGGTACCGGTTGAACTGTGACACAGTTTGAGGGTGTCTATGCTGCAAGGAGAGCTGCCAGACTGTGTTCAATAGCCAGGAACCTCTGTTCTATCGACGCTGCCAATGCCTGGGTATTGGTACCAGAGTAAGCAGCTGGTACCCCAGAGCATGGCACCAGTAGTTCTGCTGAGGTCGAGGCCTCAAGAACATCCTGGAGCCCCGATAATGCTTTGAAAGCTGAAGCCTCCTGCTGGGGCAATTTTGCTGGTACAGAATCTTCAAGGGCAACGCCAGAGGCATCTCTATGCTTGGAAGGATATCTAGCCTTTGAGGACCGGCCAGACTTATGTTTAGTTACCTGAGATCCATGGGAGGAAGACGAAGCCCTGGAAGATGTCAATGCCACAGAAGCTGCATTGGAGGGAAAAAGGGCGCTGAGCTTAGCAGCTCGGTTTTGTCATCCTCTCTTGGACATCATGGCACAAGCCATACACTCGGAGATGGAGTGTTCAGGACCTAAACATTTAAGACACCAATCATGGGTGTCGGTACCGCCACACTTCATGTACGTTTTGAAACCCAAAGCGGGTTTTTCCCATGGTGGAGGGAATTAAGGGCCTAAGGCAGATAGATTTATTTTTGTAAAAAGAACCACCCACGGTACTGGTATAGCGTCGACGAAGGCAGAAGCAACCACAAAAAAGGAATAAGGAAAACATTTTCTGCGGTGACAGGAACAACCTGCTGGCTCCACCAAAAACAAAGAACTGAAGAGAGGCAATTGGGAAAGGCAGGAAGGCAGCACGCAGGCGCTGTGGGATGCTCCCAAAGGCTTTCTAATTGGACGCTGGGGAGCGTTCCCGCGCAGGCTCTGTTGGTACAGACGATACCCATATGTGAAGATTACATTCCTGCTTGTTCCTGGAGATACCACCTGCTGGAGACAAAAAATACTGAAGGGACCTCTGGTGGCTGAGGTGAATGGAGGCATAGGAATGTCACTGAAACATGGGCCTTTCATTTGTTTTGCCTCCAATCTGTAGGCAGGGGGCACACAACCCACTTGTCTGGACTGGTCTAGAAAGACAATATGGAAACAGGTTTTAGCCATCTGATGGATATGTGCAGAGGGAGGAGTCAAAAATGTGATATCACTGATTGAGCCATACATGGGAATGCTCCCGAGCATCTATTGGAAGCTTTTGGGAGACTACCATGCCTGCATGCCCGTCTTCCTGCCTGCTGTGGTGCCATCTTCTCCAGTATGGCAACAAAGCTGTAACAGAAGACAACTATGTAGGGAGGTGGGAGGGTTGTGAAGACTTATCGTGCTGTCCATGGAGAACACCTACAATAGGTAAATAACTAGCTTTTCTCTGGACAAGCAGAAATGAAGTCCTCATGTTTTAATTTATTAAATTCTATACAGCCCCTTCTGGAGATCAAAGGCTGTTTATAGAAAAAAAAAAAACTTGTTAGAGAACATAAAGGTGAAATTAGACTTACCTGCTAATTGTTGTTCCTTGAACTCTAGTCTAGTCCCAGACCTCTGGGGTATAAGTACCTCCTCCCGCAGCCTTGGAGACTGAGCACATCACCCTTTTTGTTGACACCAGGATAAATAGATGAGGAACCACCTCCTTTCTCCAGTAACCTATTGACCAAGCAGACTCAGAGCAATAAGTAGAACACATTCTTAAACTCTAACTATTGAACTATGAGAACTGCTTAAATTTGCCTAACACTGATACTTGGCAATTTATAAGAAAAGGTTTATATACATTTCTGCTTAGGCCTGCTTCGCCCTCTCCCTAGGACCTCTTAACAGGTACCGGTAATACTGCCCCGCAACTACCTCCCCAAATGAACTGCAGCCAAATGACTAAATACTGTTTTACTTCAGGCTATGGTCCAAACTATAGCAGGGAGGGATACGGGACTAGACTAGCGTTCAAGAAACAATTAGCAGGTAAGTCTAATTTCACCTTCCTTATCCCTCTAGTCTAGTCCTGGACCTCTGGGGATGTAACAGCAGTAAATGCCTTAACGGGAGGGACCCGCTAGACCAGCCTGAAGAACCACCGATCCAAATCTAGCATCCCTTTCCACCTGCAGATCAATCCTGTAATGTTTGACAAAGGAATGCAAGGACGACCACGTCACCGCCTTACAAATCTCTGCTGCCGGCACCAAACTGACCTCTGCCCAGGAAGCCACCTGCACCCTAGTCGAATGAGCTCTTAAGCCACTCAGTACCGACCTGCCTTTCAATATATACACCGACGCAATAGCCTCCCCTTAAGCCATCTTGCAATAGAAGACTGATGCCGGCTCCCCTTGCTTTGGTCCTCCAAACAAGACAAATCTGTCTTGCAGAAGCCAGCTGTTCTTTGCAGATACACCCACAACTCGACTCACATCCAACCGATTCCTGGATTTGTCCATGCCACCCTTCTCAAACACCGGCAAAGAGACTGATTCACATGAAACAAACATAGATACCACCTTTGGCAAAAAATGAATGCACTGTTCTCAGCACTACCTTCTTGTCACAGAAGGATAAAAAAGGCTCCCTACAAGACAAAGCCAGTAACTCTGAAATCCGCCTTGCTGAAGAAATGGCCACTAAAAGACTACCTTGAGCGTGTGAGATCTTTCAAAGTTGACTTAGCCACCGGCTCGAAAGGTCCACCTATCAATGCTTCTAGCACAAAGTTGTGATCCCAAATCGGTACCGGATTCTGGCATGGCGGCCTCAGAGACGTCGCCCTCAAGAACTGCTTCACATCTGGGTGAGAACCCAGCACTAACCCTTGTACCTTTCCGATAAGAGAGTGCAGCCAACTGAACCCGTAAGGAAGCACCCGCTAATCCTTTAATCAAACCCATCCTGCAAGAACGCCAAAAGTTGCGGAATAGAGGCTTTCAGCACCACCACACACCTACCTTCACACCAAGCCTCAAACAAGTCACCATACGCAGATATACACTACCAAGGTAGATTTATGTCTAGACTTCAAAGTGGAAATCACCGCTGACAAATACCCCCTGGCTGTCACTCGCCCTTTCAATAGCCAGGCCGTTAGCGAGAACCGATCCATGTGAGGCATCTTCAAGGGTCCCTGCACTAATAGATCATCCCCGACTGGCAGTTTCCACGGCGGCTCTACCAGAAGCTATACTAGGTTGGCATACCATAGCCTTCTGAGCCAATCTGGCACAACGAGAATCACCTGACCCTTGCGTCTCTCTATTTTCTGTAGTACCCAACCTATTAAAACCCACGGGGGAAACACGTATAGGAGTTGGTCCTCCGGCCATCTCTGCATCAGGGCATCCAAACCCTCGGACATTCTCTCTCACCTTCTGCTGTAAAACCCATCTACCTTCGCTGATGTGAACGTCGCCATGAGATCCATCACCAGCAGTCCCCAGCGACCCACTAACATCTCAAAAACCTCCTGAAGGAGAACCCTCTCCTGGTCCACTGCGACCCAACGACTCAAGGAATCGGTGGTCACATTGTCCACTCTTGCAACATGTCCTGCAGATAGGGCTTTCAGATGCAACTCAGCCCAACCTAGTAGCTCCTCCGCCTCCAGAGCTACACTGCTGGTGCCCCCTTGACTATCGATATATGCTACTGCCTTGGCCTTGTCTTGACAGTACTCAAAATTGTGTTCCCTTGCAAATGCTGCTGGAAAGCTTAGCACTAGCGTGACTACTCTTAACTCTAAACCTGTTGATTGACCACTGTCTTTCCTGTTCGGTCCACTGCCCTTGGGCAAACTGATGCTCAAAAATGTGCTCCCCAGCAGAACAGGCTGGCATCTGTCATCAAGGGTTTCCAATTCAGGGACTCCAATGGCATGCCCTGTTCCAGATTCTGGGAATCCAGCCACCACTGCAGAGACTGCTTTGCCTGCACCTGACAGATCAGCTTTTCCAACAATCTGACTGATGGGACCACCTCCTTAGCAGCACTCTGCAACGGCTGCATGTGTGCCCTGGCCCAAGGCACTAACTCGAGCGTGGCTGCCATTGTACCCAACAGCTGCAGGTAATGCCATGCTGAGGGAGCCTGTTTCTCCAAGAACTCGAACGAGCTGCCTCACTCCTTGAGCTCTGGTGCGTGGCAAGAACACCCTGCCTCTGTGTCGAAGCGGGCTCCCAAGTACTCCAACTCCTGAGATGGCTCCAACCTGCTCTTTGCTACATTTACTACCCATCCTAAACTCTGCAGAAACTGCACCACCTGGCGAGTAGCTACCTCGCTTTCACTTCTTGACTTTGCTCGAACCAACCAAGCATCCAGGTACAGATGGACCAACAACCCCTCTGCGCAATGCAACCACCACTATGACCATGACCTTGGTAAATGCCTGTGGCGCCATTGCCAACCCAAACAGCAACGTCTGGAACTGAAAATGCTCCATCGGAACTGCAAACCGAAGGTACTGCTGATGCTCTAAAGCGGATGGGAATGTGCAGATACGCTTCCGAAAGGTCCAACAACGTTACTCTCCTTGCCGCACTGCCACAATGACGGACCTCAGAGTTACCATGCGAAAGTGAGACAGACATCTGTTGACTCCTTTAAGGTCCAGGATTGGTTGCCAAGACCCTTCCTTTTTGGGCACCACAAAATATAATCAAGTACTGACTGCATCCGCACTGGTCTGCTGGAACCGACACCACCATGTTGAGGACCTGCAACCTTTGCAAAGTCTCCAGCACCGCCCATTGCCTTGACCTTGTTCTGCAGGGAGACTGTACGAAGGCGTCATGCACAGGCCGTTGGAACTCTAGAGCATACCCCTTCCGAATGACTTCCAACACCCAACGATCTGACGTTATCTGGACCCAGGTAGAACACACTCAACCAACCCCCCACGGGTACCAATCCTGCCTGGGCCCCCCCTTGCTTCATTGAGGTTTGAGGGCTGAGGACGAGGGAGCTCCAAAGCCTCTCCCCGCTCCCCTAAACCCTCGAAACCCCTGAGATATATACTGAAAACGTCCTCTCTGAAACTACCCAAATCTTGGTGTATGAAATCTCTGAAAATTCTCTGCTGGCTTCTGGAGGGTGCCAGAGGACGGTTCTGCTTGTCCTCTGGCAACCTTCCTCCTTTAGACTCCGAGGTCTAACCAATTTGTCCAAATCTTCTCCAAAAAGGAGCTTACCTCGAAAGGGGAGCTTTCCTAGTCTTGCTTTATAGAGGCTCTGTCCACCGCCCAAATTACACAGCCACAGATACCTACGCCCTATTACCGATGCCATGCTTTCTGCTAGCCCCTGAATATGATCATACTGCACATCTGATAAATAAGCTGCCCCTGACTCCATTTGGGCCACTTCCTCTGATTCTTCCTCATGGTTCAACTTCATCCTCTGGGCCCATCGTAGACAACCTCTTGCTACCCATGCCACACAGATGGAAGCCTGCATTGACAAACACTTCTTTTAGCAGAGTATATAGTCTATCCTGCACATCCTTAAGGGCAGCACTTCCCTCCACAGGAATTGTCTTTTTCGTGACCGCAGACACTGCCGCATCCACCTTAGGAGACTTGAAAACCTCTGTCCTGATGCTGCAACGGGTAACGTCTTGCCATTACCCTGGAACCTTTCATCCCGCTTCTGGCATGTCCCATTCCTCCTGGATCATCTCCCTGAAGATTCTATGCATTGGAAAAAAAACTCTGGGACTTGCAAGTCGCCTGAAGCAACGGATCCTCCAAGGATGAATCTGCCCCTTGTTCCTCCACTGGCATGTTAAGAGCTTTCAGCATCTCTGAAATAAGGGCTGCCAGTTCCTCCTGCTGGAAAACTGACCACCCTTGCTTGATCTTCCTGCTCTGCTATCTCGCCTTCTTCAGAGACATCTTCTGAGACCAGACCCTACTTTATCTTTCCCCAACCTAGGTCTTACATAGGGCAGCACCCGCCCCCACGGTCAGAGAAGGCCCAGCACGCTTCAGACCCAGACCTACCTCTGCAGCTCCCTGCTCCCCCCCCCCCAATCCCCCCTCCGGGCTTGCTGGAGAGGCACAAAGTCCTGGGAAAAGATTGCAGCCAGCCCCCCCTGCAAGACAGGCTGGGATGTGGAGGGCTCCAGAGCTGTGGATGTTCCCTGCACTAGTGCCGGAGGTGGCACAGCCAGAGAGAGGGGTTGGAGAGCCCGACACTTCTTCCCTCTGTGCTGCCCCTTCTTCATAAGAACATAAGATATGCCATACTGGGTCAGACCAAGGTCCATCAAGCCCAGTATCCTGTTTCCAAACAGTGGCCAATCTAGGTCATATGTACCTAGCAGTTTCCCCAAAAGACAGGTTCTGCAATGCTTGTACTAGGTCAAGCATAGATATCCTGGGTCCCTTCTTAATAATGGTTTATGGACCTTTCCTCCAGGAACTTGTCCAAACCTTTTTTTAAACCCAGCTACACTAACAGCCTTTACTACATCCTCCGGTAAATTCCAGAGTTTGATTACACGTTGAGTGAAAAAATATTTTTTAATTAGTCTTAAATAGTTCACCCTGTAGCTTCATTGCATGTCCCCTAGTCTTCCTATATTCTGATAACGTAAAACGATCTACGTTTACCCGTTCCACTCTGTTCATTAATTTATAGACTATCATATCACCCCTCAGCCGTCTTTTCCAGGTTAAAGAGCCCTAACCTTTTTAGCCTTTCATAAGAGTATCCTTCCATACCCTTTACCATTTTGGTGGCTCTTCTCTGAACCTTTTCTAATAACGCTATATCTTTTAAGATACGGCGACCAGAATTGCACACAATATTCAAGGTGCGGTCTCACCATGGAACGGTATAGAGGCATAATAGCTTTTGTTTTATTTTCCATTCCTTTCCTTATGATACCTAGCATTCTATTTGCTCTCTTGGCTGCCGCTGCACACTAGGCCGAGGGTTTTAACATGTTATCCACAATGACGCCTAAATCTTTTTCCTGGGTGGTGGTTCCTAATGTGGAACCTTGCATCGTGTAACCATAGTTTGGGTTGTTCTTCCCTAGGTGCATAACTTTGCACTTGTCCACATTAAATTTCATCTGCCATTTTGATGCCCAGTCTTCCAATTTATCAAGATCCTCTTGCAATTTTCCATAACCCTCTTGGGTTTTAACAACTTTAACTAGTTTTGTGTCATCTGCAAATTTGATAACCTCTTGTTATTCCACTTTCCAGGTCATTTATGAATATGTCAAAAAGCAGCAGACCCAGCACAGATCCCTGGGGTACACCACTATTCACCTTTCTCCATTGGGAAACTTGGCCATTTAGCCCAACCCTCTGCTTTCTATCTTTTAACCAGTTCCTGATCCACAGTAGTACACTGCCTCCTATCCCATGACTCTTTATAGTTTTGACAAAAGTCTCTGATGAGGGACCTTGTCAAAGGCTTTCTGAAAGTCCAGATACACTATATCAACTGACTCACCTTTGTCCACCTGTTTATTCACACTTTCCAAAAAACATAACAGATTAGTAAGACAAGATCTTCCTTGTCTAAAGCCATGTTGGCTGTCTCCCATTAGGCCATGACTATCTACATGCTGAGTAATTTTGTTCTTTGATGGTTTCTACCATTTTTCCCGGTACCAACGTGAGGCTCACCGGCCTGTAGTTTCCCGGATCACCCCGGAACCCTTTTTAAAAATTGTTACATTAGCGATCTGCCAGTCTTCAGGTATTAGAGATGATTTTAATGATAGTTCACAGATTACTAATAGCAGGTCTGCAATCTCATCTTTCAGTTCTTTCAACACCCTTAGATGTATACCATCCGGCCCAGGTGATTTGCTACTCTTCAGTTTATCTAGTAGTTGTAATACATCTTCCCGATATATCGATATTTCCTTCAATTCTTCCGCACCTTTAAATTTATTTAGCTGTTTATTTAGCTGTATTTATATCCTGCTTTTCACCGGTCAAAGTGGTCAATTGGGAGATACATTTAACACGAGGGGATATGAGACACATACACTAATACTTACAGGGAACATGGGCAATGGAGGGTTAAGTGGCTTGCCCAAGACCACAAGGAGTGCCTATAGGACTAGAAATCCCAGTCCCTCCGGCCTGAGATTGCTGTCCCCAGGTGGGACTTGAACCCCTGGCCCTCTGGCCTGAAGTACCTTGTCCTAACCACTAGACCACTCCTCCCACTTCAGTCATGGGTAACATCCCTACATCCTCCTCAGTAAAGACCGAAGCAAAGAATTCACTCAGTCTCTCCGCTATCGCCCTGTCACCTCTTAGTGCCCCTTTAACTCCTCTATCATCTAATGGTCCAACTGACTCAGTTTTTTTGCTACAAATGTACTTGAAAAAAATCCTTATTTTGTGTTTTTGCTTCCGCAGCAAGCTTCTTCTCAAATTCTCTTTGCCTTCCTTATCAATGCCTTGCATCTGACCTGCCAGTGCTTGTGCTGTTTCCAGGTTTCATCGTTTGCCTCCTCTTTCCATTTCCTGAAAGACGCTTTCTTGGCAACAGCCTCTCTGACCTCACCCCTAAATGGAAATTACACTTACCTGGTAATTGATGTTCCTTGAGGGAGTACAGTTCAGTCCTCCACCACTGGGTAGTGCACCACCTCCTGCAACATGGAGACTGGACAAGTCAAACTTGTGACATCACCGGGTATATCCTGCTGGTCTTCTCCCATGATCCCCTAGTGACCTACTGTCAAAGCAGACTCAAAGGAGCAAACAACCAGTTAAAGTACTAAATACAAAGCTATGCTCAAACTTCAACTTTAAAAATCACAGGGCCCCAAAAAGAAAGGCCGAAAACACCCTCCTCCATGCCCCTGTCCCCCTGCGCACCAAACAGCGGAAGACAGAGCTAGAAGGAAGGAGAACTTAGGAAGAGTATAGGCAGAAAAGGTTGCTCTCGCGATTACCTGCCAATCAGAGCCTGTTGCCGACTCTAGGATCCAAAAGCATACTCGGAACTGACGCCTCGTGTCTGAAACATCCATCCCCGGGCGGGAATGAGGACTGAACTGTACTCCCTCAAGGATCATCAATTACCAGGTAAGTGTAATTTCCATTTCCTTATCGGTCCTACAGTTCAGTCCTCCACCACTGGGATGTACCAGAGCAGTAATCATTGGGAGGGACCTATCCAGTCGGCTCGGCCCCTAAACGAACAGAGCAGGCACCGACCCCAGCCCGCTCCTCACGTCAACAGGCGGTAAGCCAACCAGGAAGACACGACCGAGAGCCCACTTGGATCCTCTTCACTGGTGAAAACAGCACAGAACTCTGCCCCAAGCAGCGCTAGTGCTTCAGAAAGACAAACTCGCCATCGCAAACACACTGAACGCCCTAGAAACAGACCTGAGGCGGCTACCGGAGCTCCGCCTGAAAAATCCGCTTGAGCTCCCCCTTGGCTCTCGACCCCACCAGGGTGTCAAGTGTTAGCAACCGCTGCTCTCCCGCAGAACCCGCCTCCACGGAGGGACAGGCAGCGAAGAGACCTCCCAGAAAGCAACGGAACCTCACCTAAGGTCCAAGGAACGCAGGTTACAAGCAAAGTGTTCTTGCGTAAGTCCCAAACCGACAACTAAACAGGCACAGCCAGATTCCATGAGGGAGAACGGAACCGAGGTCCATCCAGACAGAGGTGGGAAGCAAAATGAGGGAAATGGAAAAACCACCAGCGTCAAACACCCTATTTGTCACACCTCTTAAGGGCTTTATTCTTTGCAACACAAAGTAGCTCTACAGCTATGTCCTGGACCAGTTGGAGTCTTTAATTGAGAATGTGGAATGCAGCTAAGCAATGAGTTGCAATAAACCAAGCGTGATCCACCAAGGGCATATAAGAGGGTGTCAAGTGCCCCAGAGTCCAGCGTTGTTTCAGAAGATGAGGAGTCTTACATGGTGTGACAAAAAAAGAAAGGAGACTCTGGTAGCCACGCCCACGACACAATGCCAGTAGGCCAACCGCTTACATCACCTGGATATGCCCTCCGGAATTGGAGGAACCATGCAGAAGTAGCAATCGCCGACGTGATCCATGGGCCCTCTCCAGATCATTGGAACTGCAAAAGACTTTGATGGTCTTTTCCCATCCATCCACAGCCTGAGATCTGCTACACATGTATTGCAGCATGTGTGTGGCGCCTAGCTTTTATCCTGATCTTTTATTCTGCAGCCAAAATATAAATTGTAGGCTTTCTGAACCGCCACAGTCATATGCCATTTTTGTGATGTAAAAGTCACATCACCACAACTAGAGCAGAAATTATCTGCATGATTAACACCAGGACGAGGAATCACCAAATATGCTGTGAGTGACCTATCGGTATAAAATAAATTTTTTTTTTTTTTTTTACACTGTCAAACGAGGCAAATTTAAGTAGTGACTTTTTCAACTGGTTTTGGACAGTTATTTCGCTTGGTTGCAAGCAAAGATTATGCAAGCTCACGCAAATGTTGCAGAATACACTGGTAATGGTCCCCACTGACTAATGAAGAGCACATATCTTAGCAACCAGACCCAGTCGGCCATTTTCACTATGATCTCTGAAAGGCATAGAATGGACCGGGCCACGGCCCCGTACCAATGCGTCAACGCTATCCAGTAGCCTCATATGTCCTCTGCTAAACATCGACCCATCGCCGCAGACTGACAGGTTGCCATGAGGTCCAATATGGGCTGACCGCATCTGAGCACACGCGGCGCGCACACCGCCTGATGCAATCTCACTCCTCCGGCAAACACTCAGACCCCGCTAATGACATTCGCCACCAGTGTCCCCACCGAAATGCAGGCCGCCAAGGCTTCAACCGCGCACGCTGTCCCTTCGCACGGGCCACCCTGACCACCCGACCGACTCCACCCTGCCGATCGAAATAGGCCACCATCCTGGAGATCTCAGACAGCCCCTACAGCGCTCGATCTGCTACCGTGTCCGTGAACGCCTGCCACGGCTGACGTACCGCGTACCGTTCCACTCAGACGATGGAACACTGGGCGTGCTGCGTACACTAAAACGCCTTGTACATAAAGGATCCCCAAAATGTAGCTGAGTCTAACCACGCTCCGGCCAAGCTCCCGGAAGAAAGGGACAGAACCTTATAAAAAAGAAGTGGGGACAATTAGGAAGGCTTTCCTGTTTGATTATTCTTTTTTTTTTGTTTGTTTGTTTGTTTTTCCTTTTTACAACTCCATAAGGGCCACAAGGCACACAACCGAACAGGGCATTGTCCAGAGAACGCAAGGCCCCTCCTCCAGGCTGACTCCACAGCCTAAACCGGCAGTCACCTTGGCTGATGCCGAGCAGCGCGGAAGCCAACTTGTAAGCCCAGCATATGAAGTATGCCTACTAGTACAGCATTCCACAATGGAGGGACATGTAACCGGACGGCTTTGAATATGAACCTACAGATATCCCGCGCTTGCTCCAAGACAAGCACTGTGCAGCCTACTGGTCTTCTCGGAGCACCGCCACGACCCGAAGACCTAAACCAGCCAGCAAAAGATGACATACGCTGGGCCCGAAGGAACCTGGTTGAATGGATCCCAGCACTCCCTGTATCGTTAGGATCGGAGCCTCCCCCAAGGACTCAGCCCTGGCTGGAACCGGCTGAGCATAACTCCAGGCCCTGCGGCGAGCCCCCACGAAGAAGTGGGACGCAACGATGCCTTGAGGAAAGGGAAGGCCCAATGGGTGAAGCAAGTTGCTAGCCGACCAAGGGAGTAAACCCCACACACGCACCTCAATGGAAGGTCGGAAGAACCGAGGATTCTGGTCCCACAGGTGCACCTGCTAGCCTTTAACACACCTCCGCAGGTACAAACAAAAACTTAAAAATTGTGAGCACCTTCAGGGGTAAGGGGAATAGACGACAGCCTCCGACTGTTGACCACCTTGTCTTGCACAACAGACAGAAGCACCCCACCAAACAAATGATTGGGAATATATGACCTCAGAACCCCAAGACAGAGGTAAAACAGTAGAACGTGCAGTGGACGTGAATTTCCAGATCTGCCAGCCCCCCTGCCCACATTGAGAAGAGGCAGAGAAGAACTGGACTGGCGGATCTGGAGGGGTGCCTCCTGGACAGCCGGGCCACTGAAGGGAAAGCTGATGACTGAGGCCCAAACTCCTCAGGATGGCCCCGTCTTGCATTGGCAACCCCATGCAACACCATGACAACCCCGCTCACGATATCCCAAGCGATCTCTGTCATTGCTGCAACAATCACCCGAGCATGAGATCACAGACGGAACACGGACATGCAGACGCACTCAAAGAGAGTGCACCTAAGTAGTATGAGCCTATCCAACATCCAGCATCACATGTCCAGGTGTCCCACTCCTGTCACCCAAAACACAGGACGCTTGAACCTAGGTGACCGTCATAGCAAAGACAGGGAGGCCTGACTGCCGCTATCAACCCTTCCAGGACCTTGGAACACTAAGCCCCGGACTGTGCCATCCAGCAACACTTCTCACGATCCCCAGCAGGGGCCTTTCCCCAGATGGCCCAGATGGGCAGTGTTCCCGCCAAATGGGCAAGCTGCGCTCTGATAACATAGTGCAGAAAACCAAATCAAAGTGTCTTAACCTAGCTAATATTTGTCTAATAGTGATCATTCATAATATCAGCCAGGCTCAATCATAACATTAGTATTAATGATCTCTAAAGATTGAAGAGTTACTAATGTAACACTAATTTTAAAGAGCTTCAAAGGCGATCTTGGAAACTACAGACCAATGAATCTGAGTTCAGAGCCAGTTAAATGATAGAACTTGTTCTGAAAAGCAGCACCAAGATGTCTTTTCAAAGGGTTAATAAACATGTGAGTAAGCCAAATGATATGTATCTGGATGTTTTAGAAGGTACTTGACAAAGCCCCTTATGAACTTCTCCTGAGGAAGGAGATGTGCTATTATAGAATGGGAAATGGATCAAAAACAGGAACACAATAGGACTAAATGGCCAGTTTTCTCACAGGAGACCAGTAAATAGTGGAATGTCTCGGGATCTGCACTGGAACTGGCATCTGGTAACATCTACTGCACTGAAATGATCTGGAAAAGAGATCAGCAAGCATGGCGATCAAATTTGCAGATGGCATAACGACATTTAGAGGCTGTCTGCACAATTTCCAAGCGTATAAATATGGAAATAGCATCCTTATGTAAATGACTATTTCAGAAAGGGCTCAATTTGTAGGTGGTTGTGCCGCCGATGACCCTGAATGGCCAAATCCTAGCACGGAAACCTGCTGCTGACTGACGTCGCAAACTGCCAGAATGCAGACAAAGGTAAAGGCACCCCCCAAGAAGTAAAACCCAAACCAATCACATTGCATTCAAAGAACTATAAACTATCATGAAATTGAAAGGAAATTAAAATTAAAAGTAACAGCAAAAGGAAGTCCTTATCTGGGTGTAGCGGCGTGGAACAGCGTCGTCTGCTCAAACACGGGGCTGCTCCGCTCTCCGCCACGAGGCCTCAGCCCTGCCGAGAAAATGGCGCCAATCCGAAGCAGGCCCATTTGGCGCCAAACACCACAGAGGCGGCAAGAGCTCAGAGCCCCTCCATGCGGACTCGAGAGACTCCCTTGTGGCGTCGGGATGCAGCAGTTACCCTGCTGTAGCTGCGGGGTGAAGAGCTGTCCAGACACACTGCTGCCTCGTGCCACCAGAAGTAGCAGACGCTGCGAGTCCCGGCCCACCGGCTAAAGAACCTCGAACAGCCTGAGGCTCCCGCTGTGATGGGAATCTGCCGCATGGACACTGCCAAAATGCAGGTGTTCCACAGAGCTCTCCCCCGTACAGTCCTGGGGGAGAGATCATCACCGGGCACAGAGACCGAAGAATCCCAAGCAGAGAGGCTAGCTGGCAGCGTGAACTTTGAAAAGAGACAGAACCCCCCTTTACACTAAGGCAGACTAGGTGAAAATAAATAAAGTAAAAGTAAATGAAATTAAATGAAAATGAATTCAATTTACAGGATTGCACCTAAAGAAGGGCAAAAGAAATGCAAGGTAAATCAAATCCTGACTAACTGCTCCTCAAGTGAGCCCAGCACCTAGGCTCACTACGTCCTCATGCTGCATGGAGACTGGACACACTGGGGGATCATGGGAGAAGACCAGCAGGATATACCCGGTGATGTCACAAGTTTGACTTGTCCAGTCTCCATGTTGCAGGAGGAGGTGCACTACCCAGTGGTGGAGGACTGAACTGTAGGACCGATAAGGAAACCATGCTGGCAGTTTTTTGGACCTCCCTCCACTTTTCCTAAAGCATGGAATACAGCTGGTCTGGGCTTCCAAGATAGTACTTTTCAACACCACCCAAGCTTGATGTAAGTCTAACCTTTGCAACTGCTCCTTTTAGTTTTTTCTTAGCTATTTTCCTCATTTTATCATAGTCTCCCTTTCAAAAGTTAAAAGGTAGTACTGTGGATTTCCTTACTATCCCTCCTCCACTAACTAAATCAAAGGCGATCATGCTATGATCACTACTACCATCTCCTTTGCCACTGCTTCTTGTGCGCAGCCCTTGCAGACCCCCCCAACTCTAACACTGACCCTCTTCTGGCCCCACACATTACACATTGAGGCCTAGAGGGCATCTTGGCCAGGCCCCAAAGCCTGCCTGACTCTCCTGGATTAAACCTTTCCTTTTTTATTTAAAACACAGATCCTGCACTCCGTTAAACCAGGCTGCCCTCCCAAAAGGTGCACCCTGGTTCCGAAGCCTTTAAACAAGCTCCTCTTATCCACTTAGAGCTCCCCCCCGCCCCCAGCTTCCCACACAGCGGCTGCGTGACTGAGGCCTTTCCGCCTTGAAAGTCTGCGATGTGAAATTTTGCCATGCTTTTCTATCGATCCCCCCACGTGGGCTAAACTGCCACACTGACTGCACTCTGCTCTAAACGCTCACATCCGAGAGCCTACCCTGCACACCTCTCACCTCTGGTCTCCACAGAAGAATGGAGCTCCTGCTGCTCATCTCTTGCCGCTGCGGACCTCGCTACAGCTGCAAACTTCCTGGCTGCTGTGACTATTCACTCGTGCGGTCGCTCCCTCAACGTCTCCTCACCCGATCCATGGGTTCAGGAGACAGAGGCCCCAGCAGCAGCTCCCCCATACAGCCGAGATAAGTACCTGCAGGGAGGGGGAAGAGGGGGGACGCTATTGCCTTGCCCTCACATCCACTTGGCAGAGCATCTCACTGACTGTACTCGCGCCAAATTTAAAGCCGCAGAACACCTTTGTGTTTTTTTTTTTTTGTTTTGTTTAACTTTGAATCCCTAAACTGCACTAAACACTATTCCACAAAAACTCCTCAATCATTCCTCCAGTGAGCCCCCTTCTATGAGGCTCACACCTCCTTCAGCTACCTTGGAGACTGAGCTTACTGGAAAAAGGAGGCGGTTCCTCATCCATTTTTCCTGGTGTCACCAAAAAGGGTGACGTGCTCAGTCTCCAAGGCTGTGGGAGGAGGTGCTTATACCCCAGAGGTCCAGGACTAGACTAGAGGGACAATAAGGAACAGTATAATTAGAGACTGTCAATGTTAGGAACAAACATTGAATTTACATTAAGATTTTTCATAACTTATTTATAATTTACAGAGGGCATGTATTTAGAGCACGCTTATATTCAGAGTTATGAGATGGTGTTATGATGGAAATATTTTACTCTGTTCTGGTGGGTCCCTAAGTGCTGGGGGACTCCCAAGCTACAGGCTACTGAAAATAGGGGCAAATAGTTTATTCTCCAGTTTTGTTCTATGTGCACCAATGGTAGTCCCAAAAAGGAACTAGTCTGTTTCCGCATCTTCACCATACAGTTTCAATCACTCATGCTTTTGATATTTCTTTATGGTAGCCTGGATGGACAGCAAGTCCTTTGGGGAATGCAGATGGAATCTAATCCCCAAGTAGATGCTGTAGTACTGATTGGTTGAAGCTGCTATCTCATCAGGAATCCCCATCCAGACAGTAGTGATATGTGAACGTGTGGAAAGACCATGTTGCAGCCCACAGATCTCTTCCATGGAGACAGAGCTCAACTTTGCCACCAATGTAGCCATGGCTGACATTAACTGACATGACCATCAAGGCTCAGGCCAACTTGGATACAAGCAAAAAAGAGATGCAGTCTACAGCTTACTAGGGTCAAAAGTAAAACAGGATGGACTTTTAGTGGGCCTTTTGTCCACTCTAGGTAGGCAGCCAAGGCTCGCTTGCAGTCCAGCATGTGCAGTGCTGCTTCCCCACTATGGGCATAAGGCATGCAAAAGAAAGTTGGCAGAACTGACTGATTAAGATGGAAAGCAGATACCACCTTCAGGAGAAATCATGTGCAGGGCCACTTTTATGATAGAGCCTGGTGTATGGTGGGCAAGCCACCAAACCTTGGAGTTCATTAACATGATGTGCTGAGATAACCACCACCAAGAACAAGGCCTTCTAGGACAAGAACTTCAAAGGGCAGGAATCGAGCAGCTCAAAAGGGAGCTAACATGAGCTGTGCCAGAAGCAGAAGAGAAAAGCATGACTGTCTGGGGCTATATCCAAGGGCACCCTCCCCTTCTCCCCCCCAAAAAGAGATAGCCAATTATGGTCTGTGGAAAAACTGGCAACTCCCAGCTGCAGTAACAGCTCTAAGACTATGCACAGAGCAGTAAATAGCTGGGAGTGTATTTGGGATTAACTACTATGTGCATGCATGTGCTGTTAACCAAGGGCCTTAGTTATCCCCCATCCCCCAATAGTAGAAAGGACATCACAGAAAGGACAAGCCAGATCTCTTGAATGGGGTGTGGTGCATGAGTGATTTAAATCCTTGAGACTCCTTTAATAGGTTGTGTTGTAGGTAGTAGCATTACAGCAAAGCCCTAAGCAGTGATTACATTCTTGCCCTTCCATATAATATCTTAACTTACATGTTGTATTTCTTGCTGGCTGGCTCGGTAGTTTTTCTTGGTTAAATTGTCCACCAGATAACTGATTTGAGACAAAGCCAGCGAGAGCGAGTCAAGATTCATTGCTGTTTGGGGCGGAAGCAGGCGGCCGAGCCCGGCGCAAAATCACCATTATTCCCCTTTAGTCACTTCAGAGGCAGGTTAATTTTTAGGTTAAATTGGCCTTTTAATTGATTGTTGTTTCTTCAGTTCTTTCCAAGATGTCTTAATTTGTTCAGAAACATGGCACCTGGTGGGGGGGAGAAAAGAGAAGGTATTACCATACACAATCCTGTCATACAACTTAATCTAAAAGCAGCTGCATCCGCTTTGACTATTAAAATAAAGTATGAGAAAAAAAATCTGTATTCTATTGTTAAAGTTATGCCATTTAGGTTTGGTTTATTTTAGGGCACAATTTATAGCATTCGTTATGTACTGGATGGCCCAATGACCTAGGCATACTACTATTTTAAAAAAATATATAAAAAATCCAAACATCCCACCAAAAACAAACAGCCATGTGGAAGACCACAGCATGTGTGAACCACTTAATTTAAAATTTGAGGGATTGCCCATAGTCACACACACATTTACAAGATCAAATCATATGAGCTTAAAAAGTACTGTATAGGCTTCCGGTGACATCACGGAGCATATGGCCATGGTGTAGCCGAGCTCCATCTGATTCCCAACAAACAGTGCTAAATGAGCGATATCCCGTGTGCACAGGTGGTGGGAAAAGTGACCACGGGGAGTGCCATGGCAGACTGAAAAAAACTGGAGGGGTTTAAGTCTGTGTACACGCAGCACGAGGAGAACAGTGTGCAGAGCCTCGGCAAGGCTGAGGAGGGCAGTGGAGACGAGGGCCCAGGGGAAGACACCAGTGAGACGGAACAGCTGCTGGGGGAAATGGAGCTTAAGGACTGGCTGACGGAGTTCAAAAGAGAGCTTCAGGGAGATATCAAGGAGATGAGAAGGGATCTGAAAGACGCTGCACTCGATACAAGAGCTGAATGGCTTGGGGCAGCGTGTGGAGGAGGTGGCGGAACAAGTGGACTCACAGGAAGGAGCTCTGAGGGAAGTGGAGGTGGAGCAGCAAAGACTGCACGATAAGCAGGAGGAAATGCAGGAAAAGATGGAGGATCGGGCCCGGAGGAATAATTTGCGTTTTAAAGGGCTTCCTGAGATGGAGAATTACAAGGACTGTGCTCAAATGGTGCAACACCTGTGCCGGCATATATTGAGAATGGAGGAGAGCAGGGAAGACCACGTGGCAGCCATAGGAGTGGAGCGAGCACACCACAGCCTGGGCCCTCAGCGGGAACAAGTAAGGGATGTGAATGCATGCCTAAGCAGCTTCCCCCTTAAAGAATGTATCCTGAGTGTGGCTAGGAAGTATGGCCGGATCGCCTGGGAATCTTGTGAGGTGGAGATTTATAATGATTTATCCAAGGGGACCCTGGAGAGGAGAGGTTTGAAGGAGGTGACAGCGTTCCTCCGGGGGAAAGGACTGAGACACCGCTGGCTGTTCCCCTTTGGTCTATTGCTGACAATAAATGGAATATCTCGGAGTGTGAAAGGGGCGGAGGAGGCCTGGAGCGTGATGGTGGAATTGGGATGTGAACATCTCCCACAGACCAAGGAAGGAGCACGTGGAGGGGGGAGCCAGAGAGGAGCGTGGCAAGGAGCAGCGCATGTCACAGTGGCAGAGAGTGTCAGAGAAAGGGAAGAGGCTCAAACGGCTCTCGCAGGACTTGAAGGGAGCGGACCCAGCAGGGACTACCTTAACATTGTGGGATGGGTATGGGTAATAATTTGGTACCAGGTTTAGTAAGGGGAGGAGGTGGAAAGGGGGGGGGGGGTCTGAGTGTGGGGTAATGGTTTTCTGCATCGGGGGGATGGTTGAAGTGGGGAGCGGCATGGGGTGGGACTGGAATTGAATTGTGGGGGAAGGCAGGCCAGAGGAGGGTTGTGGGGATACTTGGGGATGTGATCAAGGGCTGGAGTCGGGATAGGACTTGACTCACACAGAAGGGATAGCAGGGAGGTGGGGAGGAGAGGGGGGCACAGAGTAATGTTGAGGATTGGCTCTATAAATGTGAAAGGTTTGAACTCCCCATACAAAAGGAGGCACTTTTTTAGAGAAATAAAGAAAAGTGGGAGGTGATTTTAGTGCAAGAAACATATGGGGTTTCCGGAGCAATTTTTCTCATGCGGGGAGAGGGGAGAGAAACAAACAAACAGGGGGGTAGCTATCTTGGTGAAAGGTGGGTTAGGGATTCAGGTGTGGGAGTGTTTTTTGGATGAGGAGGGGAGGGTGGTAGGCATAAAAGGGAGGTGGGGGAATGAGGAGATCAATATGGTCTGTTTATGCACCGAATATGGTACAGGGGACCTTTTGGAAAATGAGTCAATTGCTGGAGAGAGAAGTGCAGGGGAAGCTGCTGGTAGGGGGGGGGGGGGATTTTATCACCACCTTACAGGATAGCTTAGATAGAAATCCTAGGAGGGTGGGAGAGGAGGGGGTCGAGTAGGAAGGAGCTTAAAAAAAAAAAAAAAAAATCGATTGAGAAGCATGATCTGGTGGATATCTGGAGGAAGCGGAATCCTGCTGAGAGAATATACTTTCTACTCAGCACCACATCAGTGTTGGAGTAGGATTGATATGATTATGATGAATGCAGATTGGATGGTGGAGTTGACAGAGGGAGAGATCCTCCTGATTGTATGGTCAGATCATAGTGCAGTAAGGGTGGGGATTCGAAGCGACAGGTGGGGACTAAATTTTGGTGGTTGAACGAGAGTCTGCTGAAACATAAGGTGGTGTGGGAGGATATTAGAGGGGCGATAAGGGAATATTTAGAATTTAATGATAATGGGCAGGTCCGAGAGGTTATGGTATGGGGGGGGTTGAAGGCATATATTCGATGTCAGTTCATCAAATGGGGAACGCGGTTGAAGAGGGAGAGAGGGGAGAAGGAGGCCAGGTTAAAGGAGGAGCTGGTGGTTGCTGAGCGGGAGCTACGGGAAGAAGGTACGGAGAGGGATTGGAAAAATCTGAGGGGAATTATGTGCCTTACAGGTGGATCAAATAGCTATGGACATGCAGTGAGTGCAACAGACATATTATGAATTTGGAAATAAGGCAGGGCGGTTGTTGGCCCGTAAACTCCGGAAGCAGAAGGGGGCCTCTACGATATATCAAATTAAAAGAGGCAAGATGGGATAGTGACGGGGGACGAGCAAGAGGTCCGGGGAAGATTTGAGCAATATTACCAAGAGTTATATCGGAGGCAGTCTGGGGTGCAGTTAGAGCAAATCAGTAGGTATCTGGAGGGTTTGGAGTTACCTATGCTGGGGGAGGGATGGAGGGAGAGGTGATGGGGGAGGAAGTGGGGGAAGGTGGTTAAGGGATTGAAGGGGGGAAAATCGCCAGGCTTAGACGGCTTACCTGGGATCTTTTATAAACTGTTTTTGGGGGGGGGGGGGGGAGAAAAGGAGATCTAATGAGTATTCAATGGCATGTTAAAGGAGGGGGGAGGGGGGGGGAGTTGCCCCCTGAGATGTTGACGGCAGGGATTACGATCTTGCCAAAGCCAGGGAAAGATCCTATCGATTGTGGATCATATAGGCCGATATCCCTGCTTAATGTAGATGTAAAAATTCTGGCCAAGGTATTAGTGGATCGCTTGGCAGCCTGGATGCCTGAGCTGATTAGGGAAGATCAGATGGGAATTATGGGAAGGCAGACGACAGATAACATCAAAAAGGGCAATAGAGGTGACCGGGGTAGCGTGGGCAGGGAGGGAGGAATGCATCTTGATGTCTATCGATGCCGAGAAGGCGTTTGATAGGGTGCACTGGGATTTTGTGTGGCAGGTATTAGGGAAGATAGGGTGTGGGCTAAACTTTGTAAAGTGGGTGAAAGGTCTATATAAGGGGCTTAAGGCGCAGGTGAAAGTAAATGGGAGCTATACTAGGGACTTTGCAATGGAAAGGGGGACTAGACAGGGGTGTCCCTTATCGCCGTTGATCTTTGCCTTAGTGGTGGAACCTCTGGCGCAGCAGATAAGGGGCAATGGGTTGATTCAAGGAGTTCTGGCGGGTGGAGCGGAACATAAAGTCTCCTTATATGCTGATGATATCCTGTTATATATTTGGAACCCAACAGAGGGGTTGCCAGTCATCATGGAGGAAGTGGAGGGGTTTCGGGGTTTAAGATGAATGTCAGGAAAACAGAAGTATTAAATATCTCCATATCAAGAGAAGCGGAAAGTCGGTTAAAGGAGGATTACCCCCCTTCAGGTGGGTCACAAAATCGCTGGGTTATCTGGGGGTGCAGCTCCCAAGGAGATATGAAGACCTCTATCAAGTGAATTATCCCTGGGTCTTAGGGGAACTGAATAAAGATCTGGATTGTTGGATGAACTCAAGAGGTGTCCTGGCTAGGGCGGATAGCGGGGGTTAAAATGAATATCTTGCCCCGGATACTGTATCTATTCCAGGTATTACCAGTGCGGGTACCAGACAAGGTGTTGCGGGTCCTCCAGCGGAAAGTGTTTCATACATCTGGAAAAGAAAGCCCCTGCGGATTCCGAGGGAAACTATGTATGCAGCTAAAGAGGGGGGGGGGTTAGGAGTGCCAAATGTTAGGGATTATAGGGCAGTGCAGCTCCATCATGTGATGGGTTGGAGGGGAAGGGGTCAGGTAAAAATGGGTGTTAGGGTGGAACAAACTTTTGTTAAGGGGGGGGGAGGTTGGCTGCTTGGCTGTGGGCACAGGGGAAGGATAGGAAGGAATTGGGGATGGGTTCTCCCGCTATGTGACAGGTAGAGGCAGTGTGGGATGAGGTACGGGCTCAAGGATCTAAAGGTAGGAGGGGGTTTTCATTAGCAGCACCATGGAGGGGGTGTAAGGATTTTAAGCCGGGGTGGGACAGCGGGATGTTTGATGGGTGAATGGCTAGAGGGTTGCATTGTTTTTTTCAGCTAATGGATGGGGATGAGCTTATGAGTTTTGAGGAGGCGAAGGAAAGCTATGGGCTCCAGGAGAAGGATAGGTATGCCTACGTACAGGTGCAGTCTTATCTCGGAGGTTAGAGGTATTGGGGCGCTAGAGGGGGTCCTGACTGAGGTTGAGGCTCTGTGGGTTGGGAAAGAGGGGTCTAGGGGTATGATTTCAGAGCTCTATAAAGGGGTTGGGGGGGGAGGGACGAAATTTAAGTATACGAGGAGTGGGAGATGGATCTAGGGGTACAGTTGGATCATAAGGATTGGAAGGGGATCTGGGACCAGATTAAAAAGACCTATATCTAGCAGCATATGAGAAAATAGTTATAAAATACTGTTCCGATGGTATTACTCCGGAGAAATTACATAGGATGTATCCCGGAACGTCTGCTGCCGGGACTGTGGGGGGTGGGCTCATTTTGGCATATATGGTGGGGGTGTGTAAAAATTCAGGCCTTCTGGAGTAGGATTCAGGAGTGGATAAAGGATAAATTGGGGGGGGGGGGGAGGAGGTTGAGTTGTCCCTGGGTCTTTTCTTGTTGTCAGGGGGGGGTGAGAGCCAGCAGAGATGGGGGAGGGTGGTAGTGGCATGTCTGAGTGCAGCAAGATGTGCAGTGGCAGCAGCATGGAAATGCAAAGAGGCTCTGGGTCTGGGGGAATTTGAAGGGCGGGTTCAACATATAATCCTCATGGAGAAGTTAACGGCGGTGAGGAAAGTGTCAATTTGAAGTTCAATGGGGAGAGTTGTGGCGGGTGTTACATCAAGAGGGGAAGGGAAAGGAGGGGAGGTAGAGAGGGAGGGAAGGGAAGGGGTGGGGGGTATGGGCTAGTGTGCTGTAAGAGCATTTATGGAGGGACAAAGTGCCTGTCCATGGGGGGGGATGGGTTGAGGTTTAATGTTGTCTTTTCCCTAGTTAGGTTCAAGGGGGGGGGTTGGATGGGAGGAAGAGTGTTGAGAAGTGGGTGCAGGGTGCAGGAAGTGTTGTACTGTGGGACTGGTACCATTGGTACGGTCATTTGGAGGTTCTTGGTTTTGAAAAGTTAAATAAAAGATATAAATTTCACAAAAACGTTAAGCAACCTCAGATAACAGAATAATCTGGAGGAAACAGAACAAAGGATATTGTCTTTATTGAAACAATAATATAAGACATAACTTATGTTTTCATGAGAGAATACTGTTCAACTAAAGGCACAGAATTTCTCTGTTTCCTTCTGTACCATTGTTTACGATAACAGTTAAATTGTATCTCTATTTGTGCGCATGATATATGTAAAAAAGTGTGAGTTGTAAAATTTGGTTGGATAAAAAAAATTATAAATTAAAAAAAAAAAGTACTGTATAATGCAAGGTAACCTAAAATATACAGATTAAGAGAAAAAGAAAACAAAATTAATCAGGCAAAAAGGTATTTCAACCTCTAGTCCTCTCTCAAGAGCTTGGGGGGGGGGGGGGAAGGCGAGAACAAGAAGCCCCCAAAGGCAAACCTGAGAGGTAGCTAGAGAAAACTCAGGGAGAGGGACCCGGATCCACCAGATTCTGTGCCCCAATGCGGCCCAGCACCAACTAGTACTAGCAAACAGCACAGGCTATGCTCATCCACCTGCTGGAGACTGACTTGGCATGAGGGTACAGGCTATTAAGGAGTGTTTTCAACTCAGTGTTTCTCATTCTCCTCCATCTTCTGGTGGAGGACCATAACCCACACGTCTGGCCAGGAGAGAATCAGTAATGGGATGATTCCTTACAAAGGACTAAACTAGAAGCGCTTCATCCTCAAGGACCCCCAAACCAAAAAACAAACCACTTACCAGTTGCTGATGTAGCTGACAAGCCTGAAGAAACACTGGCTGTAAGCAGAGCTCTGCATAAAGCCAGCATAGAAGTAAAACTCAAGCTGTTATTATGAAACCTGACAGCCTCCTTAAAATGGCCTTTTAGCAATCTGAAGGTAAAACCCAGATCTAAACTCATGTGTGGGTAGTCCAGGCAAGGGGGTGGGGGGAGGGACCTGGACACCAGGTATCTAACCCCTTAGGGCCCCAAAGGATCCTGGTGGCAGAAAGGCCTATTTCAGCCTTGTAAGCTCTCTCACTCAACCAGCTGAGTGAGAATAACCCATCTAGAAGCCTCCTGTCTTTTAGTCTTTTCTGCTCAAATTAGTCTTAACACTCCTAATTTGTGGGAGTATCGCTCAGTAAACATTACCCAACTCTAAGAATGAGTCTTCAGTTGCTAAGAACAGAGGATACTGGATCTTGGAGCTGAAGAGGAAGCATGTGAGAGCGGAATTACAAAATGCTTGGTTCTCAGCTGCTGAAGGTGTAGGGAGAACCCATTTGTCCAGTCTAGTCACGAGGGATGACAGAATCCAGATTAATCTGATCCATCCATCAGGTACCCTTCCACTTGAAGAACTGACTAGTATGTTTTGCTAAAAGGTTTTCTAATAGTTGTCCAATAGCATGAGAGGGCAGTATGGAGGTGGTAGTTCTGGATCTTTACCCTCCTTTGGGGGGGGGGGGGGATTAGTTATCCCTGCCTGGGAAGTAATGTTCATTTCAGGGAAACAAAACTTTGATCCTCCTGCAACCATCACCCTGAACAATAACTCCTATCACTCTAAGAAAGAGATAAAATATCTAGGTGTACTGATTGATAACTTAAAAATGGACAAACACCTCTGGTCAATCAGAGCAATATTTCACAAGCTGAGGGTTCTTCAACCTATACACAGCATCATTGACCATTCTGACTTCAGAACAGTAGCTCAGGCACTCATCATTCCCCACCTTGACTACTGTAATGCCATCCTTCAGGGTCTACCGAAAAAAACACTAAACATCTTACAAATGGCACAAAATGTTTCAGCCAGGATCATCATGAACAAGAGTCTAGTAGATCACATTACACCAGTCTTGATTGAGCTACACTGGCTACCCATCCCGGCACGAATAATATACAAAGTGCTAATAACATTCAAAATCATCCACATAGTATCCACCTCATTCCTTTCTAGCCTCATCACCACTCAACCTCTCAACAGAAAGACGGACCACGAACCTGAACACCCTCTGCATACCAAGCAGCATAAGAGCAGTCAACGTACAGACAAGCAATCGGGCTTTCACTTACTCGGCTCCCATGCTCTGGAATAACCTGCCTCATGAGATACGCCAGATCAATGACCTAAAGGACTTCAGGAAAAAGCTTAAGACCCATCTTTTCCAATCCTATTACGGCATCACCTAGACAGATCATTGATGCAGTTATGTATAAATGTGAATGTGAATATCTGACCCCTCCTTGAGACCCCTGTGTGCTGTGCTTTCCCTTTCGAATCAATAGTATATTTCATCAAAATTTCTGTCATGATTTGTCAATTTCACGCCTGTAATCAAGCCGCTACTGATCACTGGAAGTAGCAGCATACAAATGTATGCTAAATAAATAAAACAAACATTGATGGGGGAAGCCCTGCCCTGCTGCCCCACCCCTCCCCCCCAATAGTATTGAACAGGTTAGTAAAATATTTCAGATGCTGAGCAGATTTTATGAAAAAAAAGTTTTGAGAAAACACATCTGTTCTTTGAATTCCCTATTTGCCTCCAGTACGAGTGCACATGTATACAAGGTGCACATATGCACTCAAACGCCTGAGAACTCTGGGGCTACCAAGCCAGCAAGGACCAGTGGAGTAGTCACATGTGAGCAAGAGTCCTTGGCACCATCTTTAATGGTTGTTTCCATCAATCCAAGGAGCTGAAGATAATTCCAGACTATGGGAGCCTGCTGTGCAGAGACCACCACCAGGCAAGCCACAGTCTTACACTTACTCCTCTGTCAGGAGGACACTGCCCACTCAAGTGTTGAAATGTGCTCCTAGAAACTCCAGGGACTGGGAAGGCAACAGCTGATTTTCCCCTGATTGATCACCCAGCTGAGGATCTGCCCTTGCCCCACTCATCCGGTGGAACAGGCACCAACGCCTTTAGGCAGAGCAACTTGTACAAAGTGGTTCACATGGTGGCACTTTGATCACAGACCAACAAGGGGAGATGACAAAAGGCATCTGGAATAGACTCTGCATTCCAGGACATGGCTAAACTGAATGGTGTCAAGCACCCGGCCAGCATGCCCTCTGTAAGCAGGCAAAGGGGAACTGTTCTGCTTCATAGGCCCATTAGACCTGTCTTCTGGAAGTTGGTAAGGTTGTGTCTTGCCCAAAGTCCTTCACCAGCTTCTCCAAAATAGACCACCTTAAAATCTAGTTGGGTCAGCTGGGCTTTGGGGAGATGAGTTTGCTGCCCAGTATCAGAGCCAAATCCAATGCTGTGACACTTGTCAGGGCACCATCCCCAGCCACCAAAATGTACCAGGTCATGCATGACATCAGAAAGGAAGGCCAAGCAGACTCCAAAAGGAGTAGTATCTGATGGAAGAGACTGAATCCACGCTAGAGATGGCAGGCTGGCACATAGCAGCTGCAGAATAGCAGCTGCAATGGTGACTTGTTTTTTTTGGCAATAAATGCACATTATGGTCCAAAAGAGTTCAAGGCTGATCCGTCTTCCACAGGAATGATGGTCTATCTAGTAACTGTAGTGACCTGTGCATCCACCTTGAGAATACCAAACCACTTAATGCACTCCTTTTCTGGGAGAGTGTAGATCTCATTACACACCCTTAGCCTGGGAGTCGGGAGAGTCACAATCTGACCAGATCATATCCTTGATCACATCTGGGAAGAGGTAAACTGTACTGATTTCAGCACCCCTTGAAGGAGAAAGTGTACTTTTGGCTCCTGCTCCATGTCAGAAGCATCTGTCAAGTTCAATGCAGATGAGAACCTGACATGAAGGCCACTAGCTCCTCCTTCAGGAATAGGCAGATCACACCAGCCCAGGGGCCACTTTGAGAGGGCTGTGGTTAGCGGAAGGCCACACCTAAAACTGATCAGGCTTTAACATATGCAACCCTGCCAGCACTCCTCTGCTGCTGCCGGTGCAATTATTTATTTATTTAGTATATATTTGTATACCGCTGCTTCCAGCGATCAGTAGCGGTTTGATTACATGTATGAATTGGTCAATCATGACAGGAATTTTTGCGGTATACACACATTGATTTGAAGGGAGAAGCACAGCACACGGTGAAGGACTTACAGAGAGTAATCAGAATATACATATGCACATATTTACATATCTGCAACAATGCTTCATTGGGAGGAAACATTTTACCCTGGGACTATATCAGATTGTATTGGCACAGGAAAAGATGTGTCTTGAGTTTCTTTCTGAAATCCATAAGGTCTTTGATTGCTCTTAGCTCTGGTGGTAGTTGGTTCCAGAGGGCAGGGGCCGAGTAGGAGTATGCTCTTTGGCTAGTACTGGTTGTTACAGATCTGATATCGGGGGGAACGTGGAGTATGTTTGAGTGGAATGTTCGCCTGCTTCTGTTGGGTGGTTGCGTGCTGATAAGGGTGGAGAGAAAGGATGGCGCAATGTTATGTATAAGCTTGAAGGTGGTTATTAGTATTTTATATTTTATCCGGGCTGCAATGGGGAGCCAGTGTAGCTCGATTAATACAAGTGTAATGTGATCAGTAAGGTTTTTTTTCATGATGACCCTAGCTGCTACATTTTGGGCCATCTGGAGGATGTTGAGGGTTTTCTTTGGAAGGCCCTGTAAGATGGCGTTGCAGTAGTCGAGGTGTGGAATGATTAGTGCTTGCGCAACAGACCTGAAATCGTGAGGTTCAAGGATGCTCCGTAGAGGTTGTAGGACTCTAAGTTTGTGGAAAATGGCCTTGTTGGTTTTGCGGAGGTGCTTTTCCATCGTTAGATTGCTGTCAAGCGTTACACCCAGATATTTTATTTCAGTCTTTGTGTTGTATATATTGTTACACAGGGTGACTGACGCAAGAGGGTCAAAGTTTGGCTTTCTGGAGATATACATCACCTCAGTCTTTTTATGGTTGATCTCCATGTTTTGCTGTATCCATTTTAACATCTCGTTTGGGCATGTTTCAAGCTGAGTATAGTTAGGGTTCTCATTATCCAACTGTGTGTAGAGCATTATATCATCCGCATAAATGTGGTAGTTGATATTGTGTCGTTGGAGAATATTACAGAGGGGTCACATGTAGACGTTGAAAAGGAGTGCCGAGAGAGCGGAGCCCTGAGGTATGCCTTGTGTTTGCGGGAAAGCTTCTGCTTCTTCGCCATTGAAGTGAACCTGCGGCATTCTGTTGGTTATGTAAGAAGAGAACCATTTCAGGGGGGTTCCCAATATTCCTATTGATTCAATCCTTTGCAGGAGGATTCCATGATGGACTGTATCAAAAGCGGCAGAGATGTCAATGAAAATGAGTATAAACATTTTCTTTGTCTTCGAGGCCCTTGAGGAGGTTGTTAAGCAGTGCTAACAGCAGTGTTTCCACCCCATGACGTTGTCGGAAACCGTATTGTTGTCCATCTAGGGTTTCATGTTTATCCAGATGGTCTTGTAGTTGTAATAGGACTGCCTTCTCAATGATCTTTGCCAGGAAAGATATGCTGGAAATGGGGCGGTAGGAGGCTGGGTCATCCTTGTTGAGTGAATTGGTCTTTAGGATTGGTCTTATTATAGATTTCTTGAGTTGTGTGGGCATGACTCCTTGTTGCAGCGATTGGTTCACAATATGTGAGACTTGGTTCACAATATCTTGTTTTGCTGCCTTAACCCAAGCAGTTGGGCAGGGATCTAGTGGGGAGGTGGTGGTACGGATGCTTGTTATTATGTTGATGATTTGCTGAGCATCAATGTTGTGAAAGTTGCTCCATGCTTGTTCCTGGTCTTTATTGGTCATCTCGTTGGGGCGATGTTCCAGGTAGGTTGCGTTCAAACAGTGAGTGGGTGTGGTTGCAGTGAGTTTCCTTGCGTAATGGTCTGCCAGAGTTTGGGGTTTGATTATGGTGTCACGGTGGTCTTCCAAAGATACTTTCGTCAGTGATTTCACTAGTTCGAATAGTTCGAGGCTTATTGATGGCTTTGTTTAATAAGTAGGTGTGATGTGTCCTTTTCGCAGAGTTGACCTTGCCTTTGTATTTTGTGAGATAATCGAGGTATTCAGTCTTGTGGTCAATGGATTTGATTCGTCTCCATTTTCTCTCCAGTCTTCGGAGTTCCCTCTTCATTCTGGTCAGCGTTTGTGTACCAGGGTTCAGATCTGGGTTTAGTTGAGTTCTGGGGGGTCTTCCATGTTGGGTGTGATGCAGCCTGGATTCCAGTGTCCCAGCTGTTTGTTAGTAGGTCGAGGTCCATGCATTCCAAATCTATGTGGGTGTTAATGGTACTTATAAGGTCTTCCAAGTTGAATTTATTGAAACCCCTTTGTGGGTGTACCGTTCTCCGAGCCTTTGCGTCTTTGGGTAAGGATGGCAGGCGTAAGCGTAGATCAATTTGATGGTGGTCGGACCATGGTACTGGAGTTCTTTATTAGAGGCTTCTCTTCATTGTGCTGCTGATATGTGGGTGTGAAGACCATGTCTAGGGTATGGCCCCTTGTCGTGGGTGGCCTCATGTATTAGTTGATATCCTAGTTGATTCATGGCTTCCAGGAAGGTGTTTGCATGAGTAGGTGGCATTGATGCTAAATTCAGGTCTCCCAAGATGATTTGGAATTTCCCGAGTTGTGTGGAGGAGATGCTCTAGTGCTGTGGCAAGTGATTCATGGTGTGGCGAGGGTGGTCTGTATATTAGGCAGATTGATAGAGCTGTGTTTTCAACTTTAAGCAAGTCAATGTCCATATTTGAAAGCTGGTATGTGCTTGTTAATTGCAGGTTGGCTTTGGCGATGAGAACTCCTCCTCCTCTTTTGTTGGTGCAGGGGCAATTGTATATTTTGTATCCGGGTTTATTTATCTGGTTTAATATCGCTGAGTCGGTGTCAGTGATCCAGGTTTCCGTTATACAGAGGATGTCAGGTTGCTCAGTGATGTTGTAGATTAGGTGGGTCTTGTTTGATAGATCTGGCGTTGAGGATGTTGCAGCATGCATCATGAGGCATTTGTGGTGAATGTATGTGGATGCTCTGGGCTAGCATGGGTTTGTCTACATTTGTCCTTCTTGGTTTAGGGTTGCGGTGCCTCTGTGCTCTGTTATGCCTGGTAATAGAGGGTCTTGGAGATGGAGTGAGTGTTGGATCTTTGCAGGTAGTGTGGTAAGGGGTGAGTGGAAGCAGTGTGGGTGTTTGGATAGGGTAGAGAATGTATATTGGAGTGCATATGTGTGGTAGAGAGTAGAAGTTGGAGATGAAGGCATATGAGGGAACCAGTAAGAGCAGATATATGCTTAGAAAAAAAGTTGAGGGGTGCCATTCCACAGATGTTTGGTGGATAGCTGTATATGGGTCGTGACCTGGAAGCTACAGTCACTTCACAACAACAAGTAATATTTTGCAGTCAGAGCCTTGGTATCAGCATGCACGTTACAGTAACAAATGATACTTTGCAGTCAGTTGCCTAATGCAGTCAGAAGCCTAGTCTTGTCAGACACTTTACAGTAACAAGTAATGTTTTGCGGTCAGTAGCCTAGTATCAGCATGCACGTCACAGTAACAAATTTTTTGCAGAAGGTGGTCTAGTATCAGTAACTAGTATTATGTAGTCAGCTGTTACTACACAGTGACAGGTAATCTTTCGCAGTCAGTGTCTCAGTATCAGTAGTCAATTCGCAGTAACAGTGTAGTGACCTAGTACTATCATTGCTCGAATCTTTGTTCTTTATGGCAGTTTCATCTATGTCTGGGACTGTGTCTTTCAGGCTTACCTCCTTGGGTGTGTCAGGACCACTGTTCCCTCTAAGCTGTGCGCGTGTGCGCGCGCACACACCTCGCCGAGCGAGCGCACATACTTTATAACAGAGTGCACAAAAATTACAGTTCTGATTCTGATAGAAAACAGACGTCTTAAAACTTAAAAGTTATTGTGTATTTATGGTTTTCACAAATTCTACAATATTTTCTAGTGCAATGTGGTGTACATACTGTATTCTGACGTGTAGTCAAATTTTAAAGTATATAACTCTGAGTGTCATTATGTGGCGCACAAAAATTTAACCTTCCTTCAAAAGCTGCACAGCTGATATTTTATGCGCACACAGCCTACAGAAAATTAGAGGGAACATTGGTCAGGACCCTTTAGAATCTTTCGGTGTTCCTAGGTGGTTAGATCCAGGGAGAGTGCTCCATTCGATACACAGAGGACTTCCGTCTGCTTGCCTAATGTCCACTGCCTAAGGGCCCTCTGGCGAGGCCCTCCGGCGCGGGCACGCCCTGCAGGGAAGCCGCTTTTACAGCTTCTCAGGCAGGCTCCCAGTGCCCCGATTGGGCAGGAGCACCGGGGGCGGAGTGTCCGGCAGCAGCTCTCCCTTTGCAGGGAAGCCGCTTTTACAGCTTCTCAGGCAGGCTCCCAGTGCCCCGATTGGGCAGGAGCACCGGGGGCGGAGTGTCCTCTTCCTGCTCCTCTGCTTCCTCCTCTTGCTGTTGCCTGGTTTCTTCTGCTCCATTCACCCCTTCCTCCAGTTCTAAGATGGAGATCGAGGGCCAGCTTGAAGACTTGTCGGGCTGCTGCTGCTCCTCACCTCCCTCCAGTAGCAACTCAGACAGTGGCTGCTGCTCCCCCTGCTCTTGATCCAGCAGCGGCTGCTGTTCCCCTGCAGCCTCCAGCACGGCACAGCCCGTCTCACCCTCTGGCTGGTAGATGGAGCTGGGCAGGGCGCTGCGCAAGAGGAGCCACCATGCATGTGCTTCATCCCTCCTTGCCTCCCAGCCCTCTCCAGTCTCTGCTCCAGCTATGTGTGACATCACTCCCCGGTGCAATGGGCTGTGTGGGAGGGGGACGAGAAGAGAGGAGCAGGGAGGCAGCACACATGGTGCCTAGGAGTGATTCCACAGGCTGTAGAAAACTGTGGCAGGCCACATGTGGCCTGCAGGCTGTAAATTGCCACCCCTCTGAATCCAAGTTCTAGTCAAAATCTTGGACAGCTCCCAGCTGTTCCCACATCTCCAGAGGGCACCGGTCGCTGGGAATGCTTAGCCAAAAAGGCAATAGAACAGGGCTTCCACTCAGTCTGCCCTGCATGAGATTGGGTGCCCAGGGGCACCGAGACTAAGATTGGATTTCTATGCCAAAAATGACCAGGCCAGCTGCAACAACCACCCAAAAAAAATAAAAAAATAAAAATAAAAAAAGAATTTGAGGGAGGACAATCTGGAGTTTGGAAGCTTTCCTCTTGGAAATGACACCTTCTCCCCCCTCCCCCCCACCAGGGGACAGCTATCGCAGACCCCCTAGAGCAGGAGGTTCCCAACTCCAGTCCTGGAGGGTCAATCACCATTCAGGTTTTTAGGCTGCCCTTAATATGCATGAGATGCATTTGCATGCACTGCCCCCAATGTATTCAAATACATCTCATGCATATTCACTAGGGACAGCCTGAAAACCTGAATGGTGTTTGACCCTCCAGGACTGGAGTTGGGAACCTCTGCCCTAGAAAGTGAGAAGTGGCTCACAGCAGAGTCTCTGGAGCCTCCTGCCAACTGAATATCCCTACCCATAGTGCCATCCATCACTTCCTACCCTGAGGCAGGCAAGGCCAGACTAACCGCATCCCCTGGCTGAGGGGAGAGGGGGAGCAGGCCCTCCAGGAATGATTCAGAAGGTGTCATGCAAGAAGAGCAGTGTCTAAAATCCGAACAAGAGGCACCTTGCTTGCCACGATCAAACTGTTACCTGGGAGACAATGGATTTAAGGCAAGTATCAGTGTATGCAAAGGCCATGGTGGCTCACACACACACGTTAACTGCACTGTGTGTTATAGGCACTAGAATAGGAACATGTGCTGAGTCACTTGAGTGAAATGCAGACCATGTGACCAGGCACACAAGAAACACTACTAACATGTGCAGAAGGCTCCCACACTGCACCAACGTTTGTCAGTGATCTACTCCAAACTGCATCTCGGACTAAAAAGGAGGCCCCTACAGGGACAATGATAGGTAAAGTCTTGGTACTTCCCATGAGAACTGCAGGTAGAGGAATCCATGCCAGACTTGACAATTTCCCTGATATTGTTTCACTGGGTTTGGCAGCACTGGGTTTAAGGTGGCTAGCAGAAAGAGCCCTCAGAGCCTTCTGTTATCTTCAGGAGAAAGCAGGGAGAGGGGGGTGGACCAGCGGAGGGAAGGGACATTGTGCAAGGCTGCTGCACTCTGCAAGATCCTTCCAATTCCTGGCTGCTCAAACTCTTATAAGCACATGGAGCTGAACCAAAAAATTCCCCTCCTATGGTTACCAAAAAGCCCAGTCTAGTGGCACCTCCCACATGCTCAGGTGAGAGTGGACATCCACAAGCATTTAATCAATCTTTTCCTATCAGCCTTCAGAGAAAGACCATCCATCATCTGCTGGAGACAAAAATACTGGAGATCATTAATGGCTGAGGCAAAGAGTAATGTCACTGAAACCTGGGCTTTTCATTGGTGCTCTCTCTCAACCAATCTGCTGGTAGGGCAACACAACACACTCGTCTGGGCTGGTCTAGCAGGACTATATGAAGAAAGAAAAAAAAAAGCAATACTCTTTATGTACATTTGAGGGGTCTTTGCATTATCTGGCAATATTTCCCTTAAATTTAGGGAGCATTTGCATGTTCAGCACTGATAAACACATCTAGATGCTCCTTTTTTGGATTTTCAGCAGCATTATGCTTAGCAGGATATTAAAATCCTGTCCTATGCATAATAGTGTCACACAAAGAGGGCAGGTTTGGAGTGTTCTGGGGTAGTGCTACAGAACAGGCCTAGACCATGTGCATCGAGTACCAAAAATCAGTACCTTATGCCTATGCATTTGGCATAGGCACAAAAACTAAGGTATTACCAGGGGTGTCTGGGCTAAATACACAGCCGTTACGAGTTCTTATAGTCAGCACCCATTGCATGCACCCTATGTGCACTGGCACCAATATTCTGCACTCAGGCATATAAAGTGCCTATATTCAGCAGCTTAAGCAGACACATAGCACCACTGAATATTGGTGCAAATTGAAACTAGTTGTTTTACACTCCAGACATACTGCTAAAGATTCTGGTCAGAAAATGACCAGCTATGGACCCAAATGATATGAAAAATCTCTCGGGGGGGGGGGGTGAGGGTGAGGTCATCAAGATGGCAGTTCTAGAGGGGTTCTCACTTTAGCTGCTCTGCACATTGACCTCTTTATCTCACCTATAGCTCCTGAACATAAGGGAAAAGGCCAAGCTAAGTCAGCTAAGGCCGTTTCCTCTACTGCAGGGCAGCAAAAGATTGAGGTGCTCCTGATGGTTCTGGCAGGAAGTGCCCATTCTTTAGCAGGCGACAGCTTCTGAAGCACAACTGCATCTAAAATGGCTCCCTGTTAGGCTTGGAGCAATCTGACCTGAGCCTTATGTCCAACCTGTTATCTGGTTCAGTCAGAGATGGAACTGCTGTGAGCGCTGGGGACCACTGTTCCCTCTAAGCTGTGCGCGTGTGCGCGCGCACAGACCTCGCCGAGTGAGCGCACATGCTTTACAACAGAGCGCACAAAAATTACGGTTCTGATTCTGATAGAAAACAACAGACATCTTAAAATTTAAAAGTTGCTGTGTATTTATGGTTTTCACAAGTGCCACACTATTTTCTAGTGCAGTCAAGGTGGTGTACATACTGTATTCTGATGTGTAGTCAAATTTTAAAGTATATAACTCCGAGTGTCGTTATGTGGCGCACAAAAATGTAACCTTCCTTCAAAAGCTGCACAGCTGATATTTTATGCGCACACAGCCTACAGAAAATTAGAGGGAACATTGCTGGGGACCCCACCTCATGTTGGGATGCCACTTGCCTCTGAGCAACCTGTTGTCCATTTGGATCTGAGGAAGGCCAATACTGCTGCGGGGCCTGAATCCAGGAGATAAGCCTGACTGAAGTCCTCCCTGCCTCTAATAAATGAGATTCCATCAAGGTATTGTTACAATCTGAGCTATGCTGGTTAAGTTAGTTCAAACCATTGGACAAAATTTCCTCAACAAAAAACTGACTAAAGAGGCTCAAGAGAAGCTTTCTATAATGGGGACGAAAGTTAAATAATCCAAGGAAATAATCAGCAAAGTTAAAAGATTAGTGTTGAGTCATCAAAAGTTAGAGCAATTTGAAAATAAATTATGTTCAAATCTACATGTTAAGAAAAAAAAAAACCAAACCAAACACACCCCACAAACCAAACACTAAGTACCAAATATGTCACCTTTGGAAATGTTTGAAGAGACTACAAGTGCCAGAACTGGTACTAATTGCTGCTAAATAAGGGTAAGTTAGTGTTTGCCTGCTAATTGATGTTTAGTTCCTCCAGTCCAGTCACCTGTGGATAATCAATAGTTAATCCCCACCAGCAGCTTGGAGACCGAGCATGTTAACTTCATGACATCACCCCAGTTAGGCAGCTGGCACCACCCACCAGCCTGCAGTATCCTATTCCCAAAGCCAACTCACAGGAGCAACACATAAGCAGCTTGCTATCTGCTTAATGCTGCTAACCTAAAAGTTCTACAGGCAGAACTAGCCCTCAATGAAGCAAACTGTCCCTTCAGCCACAAGGGCAATAAAACCAGATCTTTCTGTAATCTCCCCTATAATATTCTTGTGATAAACACAAACACACAAAAAACCCCACATCCCCCCAGTCCTCCTTTTCTCTGACAGTGAATATATACCCCCCGGTTGACAAATACGTACGATGAAGTTCAGGTCTGGGCAAGCCACACAACAAAAAGTGTCACATGTCTGAACAGGGGGAAGGTCTGGGACTAGACAGGAGAAACTCAAGAAACATTAGCAGACAAATGATAATTACACTGACCTGGTAATTGTAGTTCCTTGAGTGACGACAGTTCAGTCCTCTACCTCTGGGTTGTCACTCCTCCTGCAGCTTGGAGACTGGTATGTCAGAATGACAACATCACTGGATATAGCCTGCTGCACACCCACTTCCATTCCAGTGTGAATTAACAAAGCAGACTCAAATGAGCAAGAAATAAGTAGCAAACAACCAAAAAAGTTAAAAAAAAAAAAAAAAAAAAAAAACCTAGAGAAATTAGCAAAACACCTACCCTCTTTCTCCCTGCCCTGCCAACACGAAAGGGAAATTTCCACCAAAAAGAAAAGACCTACCTGTAACACCCTTCTGCCAGCTAGCAAATCTGGATCCATCGAGAAAGAACGGGCAGGAAGGAGGACTGAACTGTCATCACTCAAGGAACTAATTACCAGGTAAGTGTAATTTCCTTATCGTTCCTCCAGTTCAGTCCTCTACCTCTGGGATGTACCAGAGCAGTAATCATTGGGGAGGGACCTTTCCAGCTGGCAGACAAAACCGCCAACCCGAAACTGGCATCAGCAGCTGCCACCACATCTAGCTGGTAATGTTTACTAAACGTATGCAGAGACAACCACGTTGCCGCCCTACAAATGTCTCCTGGCGGAACCAAACAGTGCTCCGCCCAGGAACAAACTTGCGCTCTGGTGTAATGTGCCCGCAAACCCACGGGCACCGGGTGATGCTGAAGCAAGCAGAAGCAATTGTCTACCGGATCCACTGTGCAATGGAAGCCTTAGCCGCTGCTTCCCCTTTGCGCACACCACCGAACAAGACAAACAAGCGATCCGACCTATGGAAGGACTGTCACTTGCAGATACTGACGCAACACTCTTCACGTCCAGACAACGCAGACTGCGATTAGATTCCTCGCCCTCCAGAACCCCCAGAACAGGCAAAGTTACCGCCTGATTCACAGAAAAGGGGGACACCACCTAAGGAGGACGGCACCGTACGCAAAAACCTTCTCCTTGGAAAAAGACAGAAACAGTTCACGACACGACAAAGCCTGCAACTCCGATATGCGCCTGGCCGAACAAATGGCCACCAGAAACACCGTCTTGAGCGTCAAGTCCTTTATCGAAGCTTGCCGCAACGGCTCGAAGGGAGGCCTAGACAACGCCCCCAAAACGGAGGTTGAGATCCCACGGGGAAACCCACACCCTGTGTGCAGGCCGCAGCTTAGACACCACCATTAGAAACCACCTCACATCAGGGTGAGACCCTAACGACACTCCGTTGACCTTACCGTAACAGGAAAGCGCCCCAACTGAACCCGCAAAGAACTAGCTGCAAGACCCTTAAAGCCGTCCTGCAGAAATTCCAAAATCGCAGGAATAGTAACTGAGGCTGCGTGCACCTGCTGCCGTGAGCACCAATCCTCAAATATCCTCCAAATGTGCACATACGCCAAAGTCATCAACCGCTTGCGAGCTTTAAGCATTGTCAACACTACCGCCGACGAATAGCCTTTCCTTCGCAGTTTAGCCCTCAAGGGCCATACCGTGAGAATCGATCCACCTGGCGCATGAAAAGAGGCCCCTGAACCAACAGATCTGCTATCTCTGGGAGCCGCCAAGGCTGCCCGTCTAGGAGACGCACCAGGTCGGCGTACCAAGGACGCCTCGGCCAATCGGGCGCCACCAACAGCACTTTTCCCGGATGAGCGTCGACCTTTTGAACCACTCGGCCTATCAACGCCCACGGAGGAAACATACAGAAGACCTTCTGACGGCCACCGATGTAACAGCATGTCTATGCCTTCGAACATCTGTTCCCGTCTTCTGCTGTAAAACCGACTGACCTTCGCCGAATGGAACGTTGCCATCAGATCCATTATCGGAGGAGCTCCCCATCGCGCCATTATCTGCTCGAAAACGTCAGGATGCAACTCCCATTCTCCTGCATCCACGTGTACTCTGCTGAGGAAGTCCGCCGCGACATTGTCCTTTCCCACAATGTGCGCAGCAGAGATCGCGTACAACCTGACTTCGACCCAAGCGAACAACTCGTCCGCCTCTTCCTCCATGGCGGCACTTCCCGTGCTGCCCTGTCTGTTGATGTACGCTAGAGTCGCTGAACTGTCAGAGAATTTGTACAGGTCGACCCTGGACCAGGCTTTCGAACGCCTGAAGGGCCAGACGAACAGCACGAAGTTGACGGTTTATCGACCAAGAGGCCTCCCGGGGGGACCAAAGGCCCTGCGCAAAGCGACTCTCGCAGTGAGCTCCCCAGCCTCCAGGCTGGCGTCCGTCAACAAGGGCAGCCACTCCGGCTGTTCCAGGGGCATGCCAGCTGCTAGCGACGACCGGAGCAGCCACCAGCAAAGAGACTGCCTGACCTTGAGCAGGCAGGGGAGGCGCCTGCTCAGAGGGTCAGACTGATGGGACCAGTGGCGAAGCAGCGCTCTTTGCAGGGGCCGCATATGCGCCTTGGCCCAAGGCACTGCTTCTAACGTCGCCGCCATGGTACCCAGCACTTGGAGATAATGCCAGGCTGACGGCGCCACCGACTTGAACTTCCGCACCAGAGACCGCAAGGCCTCGGCTTGTTTGAGCGGCAAAAACACCTGCCCCGACCTTGTGTCGAAGCAAACCCCGAGATATTAGAGGTCCTGGGTGGGCTCCAAATGACTGTCGGGTTAACCACCCAACCCCAGACTCTGCAAAACCCGTACCACCCTGTCCGTCACTCGCAAACTCTCCTCTTTGGACTTGGCGCGAATCAGCCAAACGTCCAGATAAGGATGGACTAGAATTCCTTCCTTGTACAATGCTGCCGCCACCACAACCACGATTTTAGTGAAGGTCTGTGGCGCTGTCGCCAGACCGAAAGGTAAGGCTTCGAATTGACAGTGTCCCCAAGGGAGAGCAAATCTTAGAAATATTTCTGGTGAACCTCCCGAATGGGAATATGCAAGTACGCTTTGGAAAGATCCAGAGAAGTCAAGAATTCTCCGCGACGCACCGCCACTATGACCGATCGCAACATCCGCAAACAACGGTTGATGGCTTTGAGATCCAAGCTAGGCCGTAAAGTTCTGCCCTTTTTTGGCACCATGAAATAAATAGAGTACCGACCCATGCCGCATTTGGCTTTGGGCACCTCTACCACTGCTCCCAAGTGAAGCAGTCTGTCTAAAGTTGCGCAAACCGCCACAGTTTTCTTGGGTCCCCTTCACAGAGACATCACAAAAGGAGTCCCGCATGGGACGAGCGAACTCCAGAGCATAGCTGTGCTGAATAATCTCTAGCACCCACTGGTCTGAGGTGATGTGGGTCCAAGCAAAAAAACTCCCGAAGCCACCTGCCTATGGGAGGTCCCTCCGCCGGAACCCGCCTCGCTTCATTGTGGCTCATGCAAATCTGGTGCAGGGTTTGAGGAGAACCCTTATTACCCCCTCAAAACCCCCGGGTTCGGGACTGAAACCGGCCTCTGGAAACCACCAAATCGAACGAAATCTACGGAAATCGCGAAACTGGCCTCGAAAGCCCAGGCTGGACCTTACCGTTTCGGCTTATCTTCCGGCAGCCTACCCACCTTGGACTCCCCCAGGTCCTTTACCAACTTATCCAAATCGTCCCCGAACAATAAACCCCCTTTAAAGGGGAGCTTGCTAAGATGGGATTTAGAAGGTCTGTCCGCCGCCCAATTACGCAACCACTCTGACCGATGGGCTGCCACCACTGGACACCGTGCTATTAGCCAGGGCCCTGATCAAGTTGTAATGCACGTCTGCTAAATAAGCCGCACTGGACTCCAGACGATCAAGCTCCTTCAAATCCTCACCATCCATGCGGAAAGATGCAGTTGCTGGGTCCAGCGCAGACACGCTCTGGCTACCCACACTCCACATATGGAGACCTGCAGAGAAAGGGAATCCGCTTCGAAAGTCTGTTTCAGCAAACCATCAACCTTATGGGCTTGGGCATCCTTCAAGGCCGCACCCCCTTCCACAGGAATGGTGGTCTTTTTGGTAACTGCTGACACCACTGTGTCCACCCGCGGTGTCCGGAATCGGTCTTTATCTTTATCAGCCATAGGATATAGCCTATTCAGTGTCCGTACACCTCAGAGACCTGCTTCAGGCTTATCCCACTCCTCCTGAATCATTTTTGACAACTCTGTGCAGCGGAACCACCACCTGCGTCTGGCGTACCACCTGAATGACGGGGTCTTAGACCTCCACCATTACATTCGTAGCCAGATTCAACATCTGCAATATTTGATTAGCGCAGATAATTCCTCTCTGCGGAAAACCCTAATGATTTTAGCCTGATCCTCAGGGATCTCTCCTTCCTCCAGATCCGGAGAACCCAGTTTGGATCTTGGACGACACCCGTCCATTCGGTTTCCGCCACTGCTGGATCCTTCGTCCGAGCTCGTTTAAACGCCGGAGGCTCCTCGCCTATGGTAGTGACTGCCTCCAGCTGCGGAGCTGAAAATCCCATTGCCCCAGAAATCGACCCCTTGCCCTGGTGTCAGGCAAAAGGCCTGATGCATAAGCAAAACGAACTCAGGGCTGAATTCCGAGATCCGAAGCGTGGCCCACCAATGAAGTACAAGGCGGCCCCGCTAGTTCTTCCAACACTGTCCCGTGTGCCGGTGGACGTGGAGAAACCACCCTATCCTCTGGACGGGCCCCTGCGCTTCTGGGGCTTCTTTAGGCTCCATCTCCTGCACCACAGCGGACGAAAGGGAGGCACAGCTCCGGCACACCCCGGTATCTGCTACAGTACCCCTTTTTGTGCCACAGACAAGACACTGGTCTGGCAGCCATAATCCAGCCGAGCGCAAAGACTGTAAAGCTGCTCCGTTTCCTTTTCTTCTTCTATATATAAACCATGGTCTCCTAAACACCTCTAAAACCTACCAGCAGGTTGGAAAGCTACCTGCCCCGTTCCGCTTCCGCAGAAACCAAGCAATAAAACAAATAAAAGAAAAACACGGAGGCCAAGCAAAGAAGAATAAAAGAGAGCCTTACTGCACTCCAATAGCTGGCTCGTGGACCGCATGGTGCCCACATGGCTTTCCCGCGGCAGTCAAAATGGCCGCCACAAAGCTAAGTAGTACCCCAAAAAGGGCGCCAAAGCAAGCCGCTGCTGTACGTGGCCTAGACAAAGGACCGTCGTCTACACAAACAGCCTGACCAGGTGAAAAGCCTACCGGCCAGGACTGCTGCTCCGGTGCACAAAACCTCTGCGCGTTTGCAAGGACCCCAGCTCCCGGAGATCCAGAGAACTGATGTGCCCTTGTCCCCACAGCCGCATCACAGCTACGGGACACCTGAAGGCAAGGCAATAAAATGAAGGGCTCTCCCCCATAGCATCCGGGGGGAGAGAACTTCGGCACCAGCGTTAATCGACTCACCCCCCTGAGCAAGAACCCCCAGCGAAGGTGCAGAGAGAAGGAGGAAGAATGCCAAAGACGTGAAGTTTCTTTTTTTTTTCTGTGTTTTTTTTTGTTTAAAGGAACAGAACCCCCAAAAAGTTCAAACCTAATGCCAATTAAGCCAACATCTAGCTCCTTATTAGTTCCTCCAGAGAGCCCCACACTAGGGCTCGTCAAGTCTTCCTACTGCATGGAGACTGGTCACATACTGGAATGGAAGTGGGTGTGCAGCAGGCTATATCCAGTGATGTCATCATTCTGGCATACCAGTCTCCAAGCTGCAGGAGGAGATTGACAACCCAGAGGTAGAGGGCTGAACTGGAGGAACGATAAGGAAGTGCTAATTTACTCTTCCTTCCTCCAGTCAGTCCAGTTACTTGTGGGATGTACCTTAGCAGTACTAATCTTGGGAGGATCCCATGAGGCAGGCCTGAAGCACCGAACTGGAACATGAATCCCCCGCCACCTGCAATCCAGACGGTAATGCTTTCAAGGAAGACCAAGTTGCTGCCTAACAAAATTTCCACAGGAGGCATCAAGATTAACTCTGCCTAGGAGGCTGCTTGTGCCCTGGTGACATGAGCTCTCAGTCCTGGAGGCACAGGCTTGCATTGCAGGGAGATGGCCTCAAAATCAACCATGGGAATGATGCTCTGAAAGCAGTGTGTCCCTTGCAGTCCTCCAGAACTAGCACAAATAAGACAGCACCCCCCCACTACCCTCCTTCAAACAACATTGTCACATCCTACAAACACCCAACTTACTCTGTAGGGGATCCACCCTCGAACCTCCTGTCCCCCAAACACACCAGAAGCATTACCAATTGAAATGAAATGCTGAGAGCACCATGGGCAGAAAAGATGGCACTGGCCTAAGCACTACCTTCCTCTTGGTGATTCTCAGAAAAGGAGACACGACAGCACCTGCAGTTCTGATATCCTCCCAGCCAAATAAATAGCCAAACACACTGCCTTTAGTGTTGAGATCCTTCAGCGAGGAAGCAGAGGGACTCAAAGGGCACTGCAGTCAGATCATCAAATTGAGGTCCCAAGGCGAGACCATGGAGTGCAGTGGTGGCTGCAGCTGCTTTGCTGTCCTCAGAAAAACTAACATCTGGGTGATTTACCAGGACATCTTCAGCCTACCCCCATAACAAGAGATGGCTGCCACCTGTATTTGCAAGGAGCTTCAAGCCAAGCCTTTGTCAAATACCACCTGCAAGGCAGCAAGACCCTTCAGCACTGTGGCTACCAGTGGCCTACAATTGTGCTGCTTGCATTAGCCCTCAAAAATTCTCCATACCTTAAATGTATGCTAGAGAAGTTGAACGCCTGCTGGCCATCAGCAATGTTGCAATCACTGAGGCTAAATAGCCCCGCTGCCTCAACTAAGCTCCTTCAAGAGCAATGCCATAAGCAACAATATATCCACTGAGGCATCAGGATTGGTCTTTGTGAAAGTAAGTTAGCTCAAGCTGGCAGCCACCATGGGTGGTTGACTCATCTGGACCAGACTGAAATACCAGCGCCTCCTTGGCCAGTCCAGGGAAATCAGGCGTGTGTTCCTTGGTGCACTTCGATTTGCTGTACCACCCAACCTATGAGCACCCAAGGGGGGGGGGGGGGAGATACATAAAGCAATCCATCTGAGGGCCACAGCTGTACCAGTGGATTGAGCCCCTCCAATATGTGTTCCTGCCATCTGCTGTAAAAACTGGCTGCTTTTGCCAACTTGAAGGTCACCATTAGATCCATGGTCAGTAGACCAGCATCTCCAATGGTCAAATACTATCCTGTTGGGACTTCCGGTGACATCGGAGAGAATGGCGGAGTAGAAGACTGGATCCACCAACGAAACCTACCCAAGGGGGCCATATCCTCCTGCAGAGAGCTGAATAGAGTGGAATGAGAAGCTGAGACTGGGAGAGGAGGATAGACCTCAGCAGCGGCGGAGGAAGCGAGACGAGGTGCTGACTGGGGAGAGGTAGACTGCCCCAGGCGGAGAGAGAGCAGCTTGATGTGGTGAGGGGTGGCAAGATCCATTTCCAGGCCACGCGGTCTGTGAGAGCAAAGGAGGCAGATTGCTAGGAGGCACAGTAGGGAAGCGGAGGCTGTGCGGCACAGTGGAGAGCAGGAAACCAGGTGAGCGGCGTACATTGAATCCAAAAGCAGCCTGCTAGCGCGGGCCGGAAGATTAGACCGAGCAAGGGAACTCCAGGAGATACGAGCAGCCTGTGGAGGGAAAGAAAAGAGACAACCCTGACGTTGACAGGTATTGCTGGTGGTTAAGGGAGTGAAGCAGGCTCAGAGATCCCAAGGAGGGCTGCCAACCAGCAACACAGGCACCAGGCTGGACTGGTAGTGCAAGGGCACAAAAGTCCTGTGGTAGTAGCCAGACAGAGCTCTTAAGTGCTTACATTGGGGAGGAGAGGAAAAAGTACTGATCAAAGCAGCTGAAGCAAGTGGAGGGGAGGCCACACTGCCCAATAATGGATAAGACAAGGAGCAGTGAGAAAAAAAAAAAAAAAAAGAGACTGGAGGAATTCCGCTCCTCTTATGCTATACCAAGAGGTGGGAAGGAGGGAGAGAAGTCCAGCAAAAGAACAGCAAAGTCACCACCAAGCCAAAAGGAGGAAGCAGATGGGGAGGGGTGTCTGGGAGCGGCTCTTAGAACTAAAGGAGGACCTAAAAGAAGAGATAAGTGGAGTAAAAAAATGAGTTAAAGGAGACGCTGCAAGCCCTCAAGCAAGATGACATTTCAGACTTGGGAGAATGAGTAGAGGAGACTGAGTCTCAATTGGAACACCAGAGTGGAGTAATGGAACAAGTCCAGAAAGGATGGGACAAGATAAGGTTAGCCTAAGAGGAGATAAAGGCTAAAACAGAAGATCTGGAAGATCGCTCGAGAAGGTGCAACCTCAGGGTGAGAAGAGTCCCAGAAGAGCCTAAGTACAAGAACAGCGAGGAGGTGGTGCAAAAGGTATTCGGAGAACTCCTGGCAGTGGTGGACAAAACAGAGGAAGCAGAAGGCAGCCGCCCGAAAATAGAGAGCGCACATAGAGGGCTGGGTCCAATAAGGGATAGCAGGCCAAGAGACATCGTAGTGTGCTTGAGCTCATTTAAAATGAAAAAACGCCTGCTGGGAGTGGCCAGAAAATTAAGGCACTACCAGTGGGATGGGTATAAAGTAGAGCTATTTCAGGACTTGTCCCAGGGTACACTACAGCACAGAAAGGAGATGAAAGGTCACGGCCGATTTGAGATACAAGTGGCTATATCCGTTTGGAATGTTGCTCACAGTGCAAGGGAGATCAAGAAAAGTAAAAACCAGTGTGGAAGCCTGGAAAAAGTGTTGAGAGCTTGGAGTGGAATCCCTTCCGGAGGAGGCTAGAAATCCAACCAAGTTGGGAGATATGGAGAGCAGAGTCACTAGGACAGAGAGCATGAGATGGTAGAGGGCGGTGGCAGAAGATTGGCAAGGACGGTCAAGGATGGTCAGCGAAGCAGAGCGTTGGAACAAGAAACTGGTTGATGTTGCAGCTAAAAGATGGACTGGAACCAGATATTGTTACATATGGAAATGATTTGAGGGAATGAAACAGAAGGGGTTGTCTGGATGAGGATGGAGGGGGGAGGGGGAAGAGCATTAGGGGGTGGGAGGTGTCACAGGGGAGGAATGGGTGAGGATAGGATGGAGAGGGCAAGCAGGGAAGTTGTTGGAGAAGGGAGGTGGAATAAGAGTAGGGTAGGTGGGGAACAGATTTCGATCACTGTAATGGAAGTCAATGCTCCTCATAGGAGTCACAGGATGGAGAGAGGTGGGGGGAGGAGGGGAAGGATTTGGAGGGCAGGAGAAGGGGTGGAATGGTGAGAAGGGGGGTGGTACAGAGTGGAATGGAAGACGGGAATGGGGAGAAGGGGGTGAGGGAGGGGGGGAGGTGCTGGGGTAGGGGGTGGAGTGGAGGGGGGAGAGTACTGGATAGGGGGAGGATTAACTCAGGTGAACTGAAAACAAACACCTTACCTTAAATGTGAAAGGTTTAAATTCACCCTTTAAAGCGCCAGAAATTGTATAAGGAATTAACTAGGCAGAAAGCATCACTTGTTTTATTGCAAGAGACACATTTGTTATGGAGACATGAGTCAGTGGTGAAGCCTAAAGGCTATACCGAGTTATTGTTTGCATTTAATACAAGGGAGCGGAAGAAAGGTGGGGTGGCTTTGTTGGTAAGTGGGGCACTCAAACTTGAGATGCATACAATAATTTGAGACAGAGGGGGGAGATACCTAATGGCACAAATGAGGATAGGAGATGAATGGTTGTGTGTATGCTCCCACTGGGCCGCAAAAAAAGATTTTTGGGAAGAGGTGGATAAGAATGTGAGTCTATTGGGGGAGGGAGCGAGGATTTGTGGAGGGGACTTTAATATAACCTGGGAGGTGAGGGATTCTACAGGGAGGGGGAGGGGTGGAGAGTGGATAGGAGAAGATATTAGAAGTTTGTGAAAGATAATGACTTAACTGATGTGTGGTGGTTGCTTAATCTGGGTAGGTGTCAGTATTCATTCTATTCAGTGGTGCATGGGACCTATTCAAGAATTAATATCTGGGTGGGGGGGGAGGAGAAGAGCCGATTACGTGGTCAGACCATGCACCAGTGATTGTGAGTCTGGAGGTGTCGGGGAGAGGATAGGGGAATGCAATATTGGAAATTGAACAAGGCCCTGCTGGGAGATGCTAGGGTAGTTCAGGAGTTGGAGGAGCTGATACCAGAATAATTTTGTAAATGACAATGGATAGGTGAAGGAGGGTGTGGTGGGGGATGCGTTTAAGGTGGTGGTGAGGGGTGTGTGTTGATCAAATGGGGGGCGAGAATAAAGAGGGAAAGGAACTCCAACTCAGACAGCAGTTAGGTTAGAAGAGGCAGATGCCCAAGATACAAGCAGGGAATATAGGGGGGGGGAGGTTCTGGAGACTAGGGCCAAGCTCAATGCGTTGGAAGCTGAAGGGATACATTATCAGTTACAGTTATTAAGGCAAGAATTCTTTGAGGGAGGAACAGAGCGGAAAGTACATGGATCGGAGATTGAAGCAGAAACGGAACAAGTCAATAACACAGATTAGATGTAGGGGAGGGCTGGAGAGGGATGAACAGAAGATTAGAGAAGAATTTGTGGACTATTATCAGAAGCTCTATGAGGCAAAAACCAGATAGTCTCGCATCTCACCCTCCGGCCTATTTGGAGGCAGCAGGACTCCCACGATTAGAGGAAGGGGAAAGGGATGCTTTGAATAGAGAAATGCAGGTCGGGGAAATGGAGCTGGCGATCAAGGGTTTAAAAGTAGGAAAGGCCCCAGGGCTGGACAGGCTGACAACCGGCTTTTACAAAAAATTTAAAGGAGTGCTGCTGAAGCCTCTGACGAAGCTGTTCAATCTACCTAGGGAGGGGGAACGGCTAGCAGAGACGATGGGGTGGGCAGGGGTTACGATAATTCACAAAGAGGGGAAAGATCCGCAAGAGTGTGCATCATACCAGCTGATTTTGCTGATAAACCTAGATGCGAAGTTGCTGGCCAAAGTATTAACGGGGAGACTCAACAGGCTACTGGGAAAGTTAGTTCGAGGATCAAGCGGGCTTTATACTAGGGAGGCAGGTGGCAGGTAACATCCAGAAAATCTTAAACGTAATATGGTCAGCGAAACATGCGCCAGACCCGGTGTTGCTTCTCCCACTTGATGCAGAGAAAGTGTTCGACCAGGTGTTGTGGAAATTTTTGTTCAGTGTTGGAATACATGGGGTTTGGGAAAGGCTTTGTTGACTGAATAAAAGCATTATACGCAGGACCAAAAGCATGTGTGAGTCAACAGGGGTATTCAGGGGGTGACGGTGGGGCAGAGGGAGTATAAAATGGCCATGTTTGCTGACATCCTATTCATGATTAATAGGCCTAGGGACACGTTGCCTGCAATCATGAGGGAGATACAGGAGTATGGGGGCTTGGCTGGGTTCAGGATTAATTGGAGTAAATCTGAAATCTTAAACCTGACAGGTGGGGGAAGAGCTGCAAAGGAATTTACAACATACTTTCCAATTTCGGTGGGTAAAAAGATCTATTAGATACTTGGGAGTTCATTTTGGGTGGGACCTAGAGGACCTCTATGAGTTGAATTACAAGGCGGCTTTTGGACAAGTAGAAGCACTTCTGGGGTGATGGAACAAGGGGTATCTCTTGGCTGGGGAGGATGGAAGTGATGAAAATGCTCCTCCCCCAATTTCTTTTTATTTTCAAGTGCTTACAATACAGGTAATGGCAAAAGTGCTAAAATGACTGCAAAAGCAAGCGGAGGGGTTCATATGGGGAAACAAGTGACCAAGGGTGGCTGCATGGACCTTGCAGGTGTCAAGGTTGGAGGGAGGAATTAGGGACCCCAATTTTAGGAAATACTATGTAGCGGTGCAGTTGAGGGCAGTGTACTCATGGTTGAGGGAACAGCAAAAACATTGGGTAGTGATGGAGGAAGTGGAACTAAGGCCAGGCGAGCTGGAGAGAATGGTGTGGAGAGGGAAGGGGGAGAACCCAATGGTACTCCACACGCTGGAGATGTGGCATCAGCATAGGAAAGGGCTGATGGGTGAGAAGGGGTGTGCGCGTACAATGTCGCTGCTGGTGTGCTGTGACAAGGGGGAAGGCCCAGAAGTAGTTGTGTTGCAAAGGTGGGCGCAGCAAGGGTTAAAGCAAGTGTCCCAGATAAATTTCTGGGGATGGGGTAAGAGACTTTGAAGGTATACAGGATCTGTATCATTTGCGAGATGATAGATTCCACTACCTCCAGATTGGATATGTTAGGCAGAGAGGGCAGGATATTGTAAAGGAACCAGGCTGGTTTGAAGGCAGCTGCCTTGGTTTGTTGGGAAGGAAGGGGGTTATCTCCTGGATCTAAAGGACTAACACAGAGGGGAGGAGAAATTAAGCTATATGAAGGCATGGGAGAAGGAGTTAGGGGTCTCTTGGGAGGTAGAGGAGTGGGAGAGGATAGCTCAAGATATAGCAGAGTCATCCATAGCCACATCCCTGCAAGAGAATGGGTGGAAAGTGCTGTCCAGATGGTACTTGACACTGGACCGGTTGTATAAAGCAGGGGTTTGCAGGTCGGATGAATGTTGGAGGTTGTGTGGAGAGAAAGGAACTTGGTTGCATATATGTGGTGGACTTGTCTGGCTGTGCAACATTGGGAGAAAATTGGGGAGCATATAAGGAAAAATTACAGGTTCAAGCTTAACCCTGACGCCAGCGTCATGTCTCTTGTTAAAGAAGAGTGATGAGGAAAGAAGGAAACTGGAGCATAGTGTGGCAATGTATACTAGCGGCAAGATGTGAAATTGCATTACAGTGGAAGAATAGGGTACTGCCACCCTTGGGAAACTATGCCCAGCGCCTGTCAGAACTGTATCAAATGCATCGGTTAACTGGGTTAAAGAAAGGTAAGGTGAGGAGGGTGGAGAGGCAGTGGGTGGGAGTGTGGAAATGGTTCAGCATGGGGGGGTGGAAGTAGAGGGTAATATGTTTTATAGGTGCATAAGTTCAGGGGCCGATGTAAAAGGGATAAGCAAGGGGGGAGGGTGGGGGAATAAGGGAAAGTTATTGATTTGAGTTTTGGGTTAGGTATGAGTAGATGGAGGTGATACAGTTGGTGTTTTGGAGGGTACGTATAGTGAAATGTAAACAAAGATATATAAATGTACCTGTGGAGACAAGAGGATGTACAAAGTGTAAACTGTATTGATTGTGGTGTAAGTGCCTAATAAAAATTCAAGATACAAAAAAATAACCAAACACACAACACTATCCTGTTGAGTATCCACTCGCCAGGATCCAGGTGCACCCTGTCAAGATAAATCTGCTGCCACATTCTCCTTTCTGGCCACGTGTGGCTGATATTGCCACAAGATGGCGTTCAGCCCATTCCAAACAGACCTACTTCTCCTCCAACTGGACAATGCTTGTGCCACCCTGCTGGTTGATTTAGACAACTCCACAGCAGTGGCCTACAATTACTCACAGCTTTTCCCTCCAGAAAAATTTGAAACTCCAGAGCCAAACACTGCCCTCAACTCTAGGCAGTTGATGGACATGACCCTCTGACCACCAACCTTGAGCTAGTCATGCTTTGCAATGTGCACCCCATCCCAAACTGGCACTTGTTAGCAGGGTATTTTGAAGGGCATGCCCACTAAACAGCCTGTCAGGCTGCAGTCACCAATGGAGGACTTTCTATACCCCAATGGACAGGGCAGCTGCTACGAGAGCAGATGAAGCTGAGCCCAGCAACAAGTGCTGCTGCACTGATAGCACAACCTCATGCGAGACTGTGCCCAGGGCACCAGCTTGATCACTGCTGCCATGGATCACAACAGTTACAGGTAGTGCCATGCCAGAGGCTCTCATTTAGAGGAACTGATGAACATGCACTTGCAACTTGTGTGCCAGCTCAAAGGACAAACATCCAGCCGGTCTGTTTGAAATCAGGCTCTTAGATACTCCATCTTGGGGCAGCTGTCGACTACTCTTGGCAAAGATCACCACCCAGCTGAGGTCCTGGAAACCATTCTATTAACTCAAACCGTGGCTCACACTTTCTTCTAAATTTTTCCCAAAATGAGCCAGCCATCCAGGTACAGATGCACTAAGATGCCTTTTCTGTGTAGCACTGCTGCTGCCACCACTACCATAACCTTGAAGGTACAGGGAGTAGCTACTAGGCCGAATGACACCCAAAATTGGAAGTGACCCATTGGTACTGCAAACCTTAAACTCTTGGTCAGGCCAGATGGGAATATGCAGGTACACCTCTGAACTAGAGTGAGGTTAAGTACTCTCCTCATGCTGCTACTATCACCGACCAAAGAGTTTCCATATGAAAATAAACTGCTGCCTGCAGATACTGTATATGCTTGAGATCCAAAATTGGGTGGAAAGAACCTGACAGCACAAAGTAAATGGCGTATTGACCACTTCCGCACTGGTCTTTAGGCACCTCCACTACTGCCCACAGAGCCAGTAAATCAGAACAGAGCGACACTGCCTGCCTCCTCCTGGAGGTGCTGTAGGGAGACCTGAAACACTTGAAGTGTTGGCGAATTCTAGAATGTATCCTGCTCTGACGATTTCTAGTACCCACTAGTGGGATGTGATTTGGGTCCAGATGGTGTAGAAGTCCCATAGCTGACCTAAGGGGACCATGATTGCCTGGCCCATCATCTCAGAGATTCCTTTTTCCAATCCTCAAAAAACGTCTGCCCTCTAGAAGGGAACATCCCTTTTAGAACAGTGCAGAAGCATCTGAAATCCCAAGGTTGGTCCCGCACGGTTCTCTGCTTGTATTCAGGGAGCCAGCTGCCCTTTGGACTCCAAGATCCTTTACCAATTTTTCCAGATCCTCCACAAACTGAAGCTTGTCTTGAAAAAGGAAGCTTACTAAGCTGGATCTTTGAGACATCTGTGGTCCAATTTTGCACCATAAATAGCACCTTGCAGCCACCACCAATACCATACCTTTGGATAAACATCTGATCACATCATAACACGAAACGGAACCACATACAACATCTGCCAGGTAAGCAGCTCTGGACTCAAGCTTAGCTGCCTCCTGTGTTTGTGCTTAGGTGCCCCCGTGACCTCCAATATTCTTTGCGCCCAGCAGAAACACGCCTGTACCACAAAAGCACCACAAACTGAGGCCTGCAAAGGCAGGGCATTGATATTGAAAGCCTGCTTGAAGGTGGTTTCCAACTCCCTTTCCTGCACATCCTTGTGAGCCAAGCAGTCCTCAACCGGAATGGTAGTCTAACTGTAGAGGCTGCCACATCCACCTTGGGGGCTCTTGAGATTTCCGTGTCATGGCCTGGAAGAGGGTACAACCAGCAACCAGTCCAAGACATGATTTGTATAGGAAAAAGTTTTTCCAATTATTGGCCTGTAACCACCCGACACAGGCCGTGTTTTGTTTACCCTTCGTCAGGGGTGGAACTGGTAAAAAAACACATTAAAAGAAAATATAAAAATAAAACCATGAACAGAACAGATGCCTAAAAAACTCTAAACTATAAATGAAAATTACACATACCTGGTAATTGTAGTTCCTGGAGGGTCCAGTTTAGTCCTCCACATCCGGGTAGTGCACCTCCTCCTGCAGCCTGGACCAATCAAAATCTGTGTGTGATGTATGCAGTCGGAGCTCCCATCAGCCCCCAGTGAACTAGTAACAAAGCAGACTTAAAGCAGCAACACACGAGACTATCAGAAAAACGTATTCAGAAGAAAACCCATGCCCCTTATGAATGTATCTGCCCCCTCCCCAAACAAGGAAGCCAGAACGCTGCACAGCGCCGCTACCGCACCGGCAGAAAAAAGAGACAGCCAAAAAACCAGACGCCCAAGGCTAGAGGCTGGAATGGAAAAACAAAAAAGCAAACCGAGAGGAAGTCGCGGCCAGGAATATGAAGAGAAAGGCGGCCGCTCCCAGGCCGTGCCGTTTGCAAAAAGTGCGCCGCAACAGACAACCTGACACGCGGGAGGGAAGGAGGACTAAACTGGACCCTCCAGGAACTACAATTACCAGGTATGTGTAATTTCCATTTCCTGAGCGGTCCTCCAGTTTAGTCCTCCACATCTGGGATGTAACAGCAGTCAACACTGGGCGGGACCTTGCCATCCGGCGTGCAGCACTGCCGAACCAAAACAGGAATCCCGAGCGGCTAGCACATCTAACCGGTAGTGCTTACTGAAGGCATGCAACATTGACCAAGTAGCCGCTTTACAGATTTCCGCTGGCAGAACCAGACAATGCTCCGCCCAGGACGTCGCCTGAGCTCTAGTGGAGTGGGCTCGCAGACCCTCCGGAACCGGCAGATGCCGTAAAATATACGCCGAGGCAATCGCCTCTTTGATCCACCGAGCAATGGAGGCCTTAGCCGCCACCTCTCCTTTTCGCGCACTGCCAAAAAGCACGAACAAGCGGTCGGTCTTACGGAACGCCTCAGACACTTTCAAGTAACGCCGAAGAACGTGTCGCACATCCAGGCAGTGAAGCCCCTCGTCCGCAGGGCTCTTGGGAATGGCATGCAGGACCGGAAGGAAAACCGCCTGATTTAAATGAAACGGCGAGACCATCTTGGGCAAAAAAAGAGGGAACCGGCCTTAGCACCATGCGATCCTGAGGAAACGATAAAAACGGCTCCCTGCACGAGAGCGCCTGTAGCTCGGAAATGCGCCTCGCAGAGCGGATGGCTACGAGAAAAAAAACACATCTTCAGGGTCAGATCTTTAAGAGACGCTCGCCGGAGGGGCTCAAAGGGTTTGCGAACCAAAACCCGCAACACTAGGTTCAAGTCCCACGAAGGAATGGACACTACGCAAAGGCCGCAAACGGAATACCACCTTGATAAAGCACTGCACGTCCGGATGAGACCCTAGCGAAAGACCCAGCACTTTGCCCCTGTAACAGGAGAGAGCCGCCAACTGAACCTTCAGAGAGCTAGCCACAAGACCCTTGTCAAAGCCACCCTGCAGAAAACTGAGAACTACGGGCACGGAGACCATCGCCGCCCGAACACCACGCTGTGAACACCAGTCCTCAAAGATTCTCCACACCCGCACATAAGCGAGAGAGGTGGAGGTCTTCCGCACTCGAAGGAGGGTGGCAATCACCGCGGGGGTATAACCCCTCTTCCTCAGCCGAGCCCTTTCAATGGCCAAACCGTAAGCGAGAATCGACCCACTTGGGGCATCCGAAGCGGGCCCTGAAGCAGAAGATCCGGTAATTCGGGCAGAGACCAGGGAACGCCATCGCGCAACTGCACCAGGTCGGCATACCACGGTCTCCTGGGCCAATCCAGAGCAACCAGTAACAACCGGCCCCGGTGGCCCTCGATGCGCTGAACGACCCATCCGATGAGCGCCCACGGAGGAAAGACATAAAGAAGTCCGGACTCCGGCCATGGCTGAATGAGTGCGTCGAGCCCCTCGGACATGCGCTCCCTCCGCCTGCTGAAGAAGCGCCCCGTCTTTGCCGATTGAAACGTCGCCATGAGGTCCATGATGGGAGGCCCCCACCGACGAACTATCTGCACGTAAATCTGCGGGTTCAGCTCCCATTCCCCGGAATCCACCTGCACTCTGCTGAGAAAGTCCACTGTCACATTGTCCCTGCCTGCGCTATGTGCCGCCGAAATTGCCGGCAGACAGGCCTGTACCCAAGTGAACAAAGCCGTCGCTTCGGATTCCAAGGTCACACTTCCGGTGCCCCCCCTGGTGATTGATATAGGCCACTGTTGTCGCATTGTCCGAGAGAACTCGCACCGGCTGCCCTCTCACCAATGCTTCAAGGACAAGCAGGGCGAGCTGCACCGCTCGCAGCTCGAGCCAGTTGATCGACCAAGAGGCCTCCAGGGGAGACCATGTTCCCTGCGCGAAGCGGCCCTCGCAGTGAGCTCCCCAGCCCGAAAGGCTGGCATCCGTCGTGAATGAAATCCAAAGGGGTGGTTCCAAGGGAAGCCCCCTCCTCAGGTTTTTCGAGCACAGCCACCATCGGAGCGACCGATGAACCGGCAACCTCATGTTCAACGAGTCGAACTGGTTTGACCAACGATGTAACAGGGCACTCTGGAGTGGTCGCATATAGAATCTCGCCCAAGGAACCACCTCCAGGGGTCGCTGCCATCGTGCCGAGGAGCCGAAGGTACCACCAAACAGACGGAGCGGGCATCCCTAGAAAAAGGCGGACGAGGCCCTGCAAGGCCAGGACACGGCGCTCCAGCAAACACACCAACCCTCTCGCCGTGTCAAACTGAACTCCGAGGTATTCGAGGTCTTGAGTCAGCGACAGATGGCTCTTCTTTTCGTTGACCACCCAGCCGAGGGACTGCAGCAGAGTAACCACTCTGCCCGTGACTTGCACACTCGTCGTTGGACTTTGCTCGAATCAACCAATCGTCGAGATAAGGGTGAACGAGGATGCCCTCCTTCCGCAAGGCCGCCGCGACCACCACCATCACTTTCGTGAAGGTACGAGGAGCTGTGGCGAGGCCAAACGGCATGGCCCGAAATTGAAAGTGGCCCCACAGGAATGCGAACCGCAGAAACTTCTGATGAGCCGCCTGGATGGGAATGTGCAAATAGGCCTCCGAGAGGTCAAGGGACGTGAGAAACTCTCCTTGACGCACTGCCACGATGACCGACCTCAAGGTTTCCATCTAGAAATGAGGGACCTGGAGAGCCCGATTCACGCCCTTGAGATCCAGGATTGGGCGGAGCGACCCGTCTTTGGCACCACAAAATAGATGGAGTAGTGACCGGCGCCGCGCTCGGAAAGGAGGGACAGAGGATTACCGCCCCCAGGGCTATGAGTCAGTGCAGCATCAACCGAATGGCCCGAATCTTCTGGTCGCCTTTGCTGGGAGACAGGACAAAGGAATCTGGGAGCAGGCAAGCAACTCCAGAGCATAACCTTCTCTGATGATCTCCAGCACCCACTGATCTGAAGTTATTTGGGCCCAAGAAGGAAGAAAGTCGCGCAAGCGACCCCCGATGACTAGACTTCCCTCCGGAGCCCGCCTCGCTTCACTGTGGCTTGCGACTAAAGGAAGAGGGCGAGGAGGAGGCGGCCCCCGAGAAGCCTCGTCCCGCTCCTCAAAAACCACGAAACCCTTGGGAGCGGAATCCAAAGTGACCACGCTGGGAACTCCAAAGGCGGGAAGAGCGAAATCTGCGAAAGTCCCGAAATTGGCCTCACGAAGGTGGCAAGGTTCTATTTAGTTTAGGCTTATCCCCTGGCAGCCTACCGCCCTTAGACTCGAGGTCCTTAACCAACTTATCCAGAGCGCCTCCAAACAATAACTTGCCCTTAAAGGGCAGCTTACTGAGGCGAGATTTAGAAGATCCATCAGCCGCCCAGTTCCGCAACCAGATAGTATGGCTTCCTTGGTGGCGGCGCGACGGTCTATTAGCCAAGGTCCTGATCAAGTCATAATGCACATCCGCCAGGTACGCCGACCCAGACTTTTGGCGGGTCACCTCTAACAACCCCTGCTGATTCAAGCCGGAAGTCAACCGCAGGAGCTGAGCCCAACATAAACAGGCCCTAGCCACCCATGCACCACAAATAGAGGCCTGCAGGGACAAGGCATTGGTGTCAAAGGCCTGTTTCAACAAATTAGCCACCTTCTTATCTTGTGTATCTTTTAAGGCAGCACCGCCTTCAACAGGGATGGTGGTTTTCTTAGTTACAGCCGACACCGCTGCATCCACTCACGGAGACTTAAACATCTCCTTGTCTTTCTCGGCTAAGGGATACAGACGGTTCATAGTCCGAATCCCCTTTAGACCGGAATCCGGTTGATCCCACTCAGTTTGAATCATCTGCTCTACCACACGGTGTACTGGAACCACCACTTGGGACTCTCGCACAGCCTGTATGAGAGGATCCTCCAAGCTGTCTTCCTCAATAGGGCGAGTGACCACTAGATTAAGTGTCTGAAGAGATTCTGTGATCAAAGGCACCAGCTCTTCCCTACGAAATACCTGAATAATCCGGGCCTGGTTCTCCGGCTCTGGAATCTCACCGTCTTCCAACTCCTCAGCATCAGGATCTCCTTCTGCATCCAGATCCTGGTAACTCAGGGCGTCCTGTTCCTGGTCCACGGACCTGAAACGTTTGGCAGCAGGCTGGGAAGCACACCGGGACTCCCCTGCCGCAAAGGAGGGAAGGGACGCCGGCCAGGCCTCTGGCAGCTTGCCGGAACGGCTTAAGCGAAAGGCCTGGTGCATCAGAAGAACAAAGTCCAGGGAAAAATCCACAGGGTGAGACTCAGTTGCCGCACTCGGTAACGTACTAGCATGCCCGCTAGGATGGGGCGCAGAACAAGATGGGCGAGATCCAGGCGAGAGTTCTCCCTCTGCCAGAAGCGGAGGGCCGTCAAGATCCGGCAGCTCCTTCAGCTCCATTTGATGCTCCAAGTCTGAAGAAACCAAGGCACAGCCCCGACAGATTCCAGACTCCGCCACCGCTCCCCTGCGCGAACCACAGATCACGCACTGCGGTTTGGTAGCCATGCCAGCTCAGGAGCAGGCCCAGCCAATAAAGTCTGAGCTAAATTCCAAAGGGAAAAATAAAACACGCTGATGCTGTTATCCCCGTTTAAGCTAGCTTTTGGGTTTTTTGTTTGTTTGTTTTTTAGAAATAAAATATCCCCCAGAACATTGAGGGGACCCCTGGGCAAAATCGCCACCGCGGAAGGCCTAAAAAACACAAGGGGAACGCGTGCACAGCTGTTTCATCTGGTGGGAAAAAAACCAAAGCAGGGCTGTAAAATGGCCGCCGGAACCCATGCACAGAAAATGGCACGAAAAGAAACTAAGCAAGCAAATGAGGAAAAAAAGAGAAGAAATGAAAATCAAACGAAAACACGAGTCCCTCAGAACGGGCACTCACCGCACAGGCGAGGCTCCGTCGGAAGCCGGCTCACCGCTGGAAGCTGAAGCGGGAGCGTGCTGCAGTACCTGAGTTAGCAGGAGGGAGACAAGCACTGCGAGGCACAGGTTAAAAAAAAACAAAAAAACAAAACACAGGCACAGAAAGCAGCCCAAACCGAAGGAGCTGTCCAGTAAAGGTAGATCTCTTCCCCGTGCAGTCTAGGGGAGAGATCAAACCTGTCTGGCTGCCAAATGACCCCGGTAATGAAGGCAGGAGCCCAATGCAGGACTGGCTTCGACGCTGGGAGGCCCCTCCGTTTCCTTTTTTTTTTTTTACTTAAAGGAACAGCTACCTCCAAAAAGAAAAGGAACGATATTGGAGAAAGAAAAACCCCCAAACAAAAATACTATCTAGTGTTGCTCCCCCAACTGTCACTAAATGTGCCTAGACCAGGCACACACGTCCTCCAGCTGCAAGGAGACTGAACACACTGGGGGCTGATGGGAGCTCCGACTGCATACATCACACAAAGATTTTGATTGGTCCAGTCTCCAGGAGGAGGTGCACTACCCGGATGTGGAGGACTAAACTGGAGGACCGCTCAGGAACCTTATGTACATTAAAAAATGAAAGTCATATCATCCAACATATAGATTATAAAAAGAATATGACAAGTAGACAAATACCTCAGTGTTGAGTGTTGAGTATTGAGGACACCTCAACTGTGACCAGTCTAACATAAGTATTGTCAAACTATAAATACAAGTAGAATAATGGTCAATCTATCACAGAGCTAGACTTTGTCAAAATTACGGCTCAACTCTGCAGTAAAACTATGAAAGTAACGCAGTATCGTCAAGAACTGGTGTATACTTAAACGATGGTTTGAAAAACTCTAGTGGTTGCAATGCTAAATTGTAACATTCATCAGCAGAAGCAACAATGGGTCTCAGACTTCCCGGGCAAAACAGCATGGCACTGGCTTAGCACTACCATTCAAGCATTTTGGCAAAGCTAAGTGTTAACCACTCTTTTGATGTATTGCTGTTGAATTGTTTTCAGAAGAGTTGGTTTAATTCCATCGCAGAGCAACTACTGTCAAGGGTCATTGATGCTAGCAGGGCTATGCCGTGTCAGTTCAATCTGATCGGTTTATGTTTTGCCCAGGAAGTCTTGAGACCCATTGTTGCTTCTGCTGATGAATGTTACAATTTAGCATTGCAACCACTAGAGTTTTTCAAACCATCGTTTAAGTATACACCAGTTCTTGACGATACTGCGTTACTTTCATAGTTTTACTGCAGAGTTGAGCCGTAATTTTGACAAACTATAAATACAAACAAGGAGATCATAACAAAAGAATGCAAACAAAAATAAACCAAACCCCATATATGAAACAGCAGCAACCAAGAACGTAGCAGGAGCGAATAAGGAAACATGACCTGCATATTTTATGTATGAGGAGCATAATACCAAATATGAACCATATGTACCACCATCTGTTGTATCTTCTCTCTCAAAGATGCATCAATTTAAAAATGCAAATCAATAAAAAAAAACTGTAAGCCACAGATCAGATTACAACAATCAGGACAAAAGAGTGCCTAACCAATAAAGAGAATAAATAAAATACATACATGAGTGAATAGATAAGGAACCCATAAAAAGATATAACCTATTAGAAAACCACCCAATGTAAACCCATGTTACAGGGCAACTTAAAATGTGCAGCCATCCCAAATTCTCAAAATGTATCAAATAGAGAAGGGCATGAGCGGCATGAAGTATTTATACCGCTACTGCGTGCGGTGTGCAATACAATATATAACAACTTCTGACGATTTCCAAAAATCCCGCTCCTTTCTCTTTAATTCTGAACGCGCATGACCTGGTGTTTTTTTAGAAATGCTTTAGATGCTATGCGTGTGGTGCGAAGGAGTCTTCATCAAGTGAGGATTGGAATACATTTACTTTTTAAATTTATCGCATTTCTAAGATTTAATGATTTTTGGAAATGGTTAGTAGTTATATTGTACTGCACACTGCACACAGTAGCAGTATAAATACCGCATGCCACTCATGCCCACCTCTATTTGATACATTGAGAATTTGCGATGGCTGCACATTTTAAGTTGCCCTGTAACGTGGGTTGTTACATTGGGTGGTTTTCTAATAGGAAACATCTTATGGGTTCCTTATCTATTCACTCATGTATGCATTTTAGTTATTCTTATTATTGGTTAGGCACTCTTTTGTCCTGATTGTTGTAATCTATGATGTTCTGTGGTACTCAATATAGTTACATTGTGGCTTACAGTTTTATTGATTTGCATTTTTAAATAGATGCATCTTTGAGAGAGAAGATACAGATGGTGGTACGTCTGGTTCATTTTTGGCATTATGCTCCTCATACATAATATACAGGTCATGTTTCCTTATTCGCTCCTGCTACGTTCTTGGTTGCTGCTGTTTTATATGGTTTTTATTTAACATTTCTTATATACCTCACTATTACCATCAGTGCGGTTTACATGGAACAGAGCATATACCTACAGGGTAACTGTAGTGCATTTTACAAGTAATGTGTTTGAGAACTTGGAGGAAACAGGGTAAACTATATACAGTTATTCACAGTTGAAATTCTCTAGATCTGAACATGGTGTGCCTATTTCTCTTAGGAAAAGTTATACTGGAAAGTATGTTTTGTTTTGGTTTTGTTTATGATGCATTCTTTTGTTATATAATTGATCTCCTTGTTTGTATTTATAGTTTGACAATACTTATGTTAAACTATGACACCTCAACTGTGACCAAATACCTCAGTGAGTATTGAGATGTCTACTTGTCATATTCTTTTATAATCTATTATATGTTGGATGATATGATTATGATTTCAATATATTTTTAATGTACATAAGGTTATATTTATATATATATTTGTTTAAGCATCTGTTCTGTTCATGGTTTTATTTTTATATTTTCTTTTAACATGTATGTTTATGGTTGTAGTGTTTTTACCAGTTCCACCCCTGACGAAGGGTAAACGAAACACGGCCTGTGTCAGATGGTTACGGGCCAATAATTGGAAATAAACTGACTTTCCTATACAAATCATGTCTTGGACTGGTTGCTGTGTTTTCATGTGATTTTCTGCTTTTTTGGTGGCACATTTCCAGAGGGTACAACCAGGGCATTATCTGTGTTCCCCTTGGAGCAGCCTCTGGGATGTCCCATTCGTCCCAAATCGTCAGACTCACTGTATGAGGGGAAAAAAAAAAAAAAAAAAAACACACACACTTTATCCTTACTGCTTGAAAAAAGAGAGAGAGTCCTCCAAGGGCTCTAAAACCATCTGTGTCTTTACATTAAGTATCTGAGCAATGAGCAATCAAGGCCACCAATTCCTCCCTGCAGAATACCCAGATAACGCAAGTTTCCTCCTCAAGTTTGCCTTCTTCCAGATCAGACTTGGCCTCCCGCTGAGTTTTGGGATCTTATGCCTTCTCCAAATCCTCCTCTGAAGGGAATGCAAGTCTTCAAAGGTCACCCTCCATCTTTCTCCTATTACGCCCTGGTTCCCCCTTTGCACTCTCCTTCAAAGGGTTCCCTGGAAGCCCCCACATGTAGGTTCTTGTGCCCTCCCTGGATCATCCCCCCCCCCTCTCCTACCAAGCACTGCCTCATAAAGGCGGCTTTATGCAAAGGAAGCCCAAATTCTGGGGAAACACTTGTGGAAGAACCTCCTGACCTGCCCTTGGACCCAGGGGTCTTTGTCAGCTTCTTAACTTTACTCAAGTAACTTAGCAAGTAAAGGTGCTCCCTTACCTCTGCCTCCCCTAGCCAAAGTTGCTGTAACCGGTGCTGATGCATCACTCCCACTTCCTACATTCCCCCTAGGCGAATTTCAGGCCCTTCAAGAAGCTCTGCCTCAAGAGACCTGGATTCTGTCTCACAGCTGCAGCAAAACCCACTGACAAACTGGCCCCTTGCATGACCTACAGGCCAAGAATAGATACTGAAGCAGTTATAAAGCTCCCCTCCCCCATGGATATGTTAAGGCATTAACCATAAAACCAAAGAAAGCAGACATATGACAAGATCTCCACAGTATCTGAAACGTGTCCAGAGAGCCTTGCTTTTGCCAACTGGGGGGGGGGGGGGGGGGAGAAATAGGCTACACAAAATGGCACCTATTCTTGTGCTTACTGGCAATGCTCCTATTCATCATGTGGTTAACGCTGAACCGTCAATCTCCACGGGCCATGCTAATCCACTCTGTGCAGCACCCTCTGGAGGTAACAGAAATATCTCCCTTTAAAACTGGCCTCATTTGAAGCTGCTGGCTGTTGTGTGCAGAGCTGCTGCTCTGATGTTCAGCCCTCTTTACAGTAGCTTCAGCATCAGATAGCACTGTTGAAAAGAACCCTGCTGCTGACAGCTCCTTACCCACCCACACAGCTCTGGAGTTGTGGTCTTTGTGCTCTAAGGGCAAGCTTTTCTGAACTGTTTGGGCTTCTGCCTTGTGCTAAACTGGCTTTTTTTTTTGGGGGGGGGGGGGACCCACACACCTGGCTTTAATTGCTTAGCACACTAAAAGCTAGCAAAAAACTAAGCTGTCAGGCTTTCCAAGTTGTTCTTAGTGATTTCTGTTGTGGGATTCACATCTCTCCAGCTGCTTGCAGACTGAGCTACAAGTGGTGCTAGCTCCCTAACTGGGGTGATGTCATGAAGTTCATGACTCAGTCTCCAAGCTGCTGGTGAAGATTGAACACACAGGTAACTGGACAACGATAAGATCTATTTTTGTCCTGGGGAAGATTAAGGGGGTCTGTTTACTAAGCAGCACTAGCAGCTTGTGTGTGAAAACAGGGCTGTGGCTCAGACTTCACACAGAAGCTGCTAGCGCCACTTAGTAAACAGACCTCCAAGATTTGCCTAGATAACCTAGTGATCAAGAACTGAGTAACTTCTTGGAAGCTTAAGTAAAATTAAGGAGAGGGCAACTATTGATAAACTGTTGCCAATTTAGCGTACTCACCTGTAACAGGTATTCTCCAGGGACAGCAGGAATCAGTCCTCACATATGCGTGATGTTGGCACCAACGGAGCCCTCATGCGGAGCAATTCCCCAGCTTTCAAAGAAAGCCTTTTGGATTGTGCCACGCAATCCCCTTCCTGCCCAAGGGTGCCATCTTGCTCAGTCAAATGACATAGCTAAAGAGACAGCAAAATGCATTAAAAAAAAATCAATAGGACTGCAACTCCAGGGGAGGAGGGAGGATCGATTCCTGCTGTCCCTGGAGAACACCTGTTACAGGTGAGTAACTACGCTTTCTCCAGGAACAAGCAGGAAGTCAGTCCTCACATATGGGACTCCCTACAGGCTACCGAGAACCCCTAGCTGAAAAATGGCTCCCTCTAGAAGAGCCGCAGCAGCTGTGATAGGAATTCAGCAGAGATGCCACCCCCCCGAAAGCCTGACACCAGAGGGCTGAAGGGTAGAAGTTGCCTAGACCTCAAAGCAGCTATGGAGTACCGCCTGGCTGAAAGCACTGTCCTGTTGGGACTCTCCATCCAAGCAGTAATGGGCTGCAAAAGTCTGGCTTGAAGACAAGGTTGCAGCCTGGCAGATGTCTGTCAGTGGAATGGAGCCACTGATGCGGCCTTAGCCCTGACAGTGGGCCATGACTAGACCCTGCAACGGAAGGTTGGCTGCCCTGTACGCCCAGGCAATGCAGTCTGCCACCCAGGTGGACAACGTGCGCTTGGAGACAGGTAGCCCCAGTTTACTGGGGTCATAAGAGATGAAGAGCTGGGTAGCCCTTTGATGTCCCCGCATACATTCCAGGTAGAAGGCTAGTGCCCTCTTACAATCAAGGGTATGCAGCACTGCCTCTGCCTGGCTGGCATGCAGTCTGGGAAAGAATGTCAGAAGAACCACCTCTTGGTTGAGGTGGAATGGAGAGACCACTTATGGAAGTTGGGATGGGTGCGCAGGACCATCCTGTTCCTATAAATTTATTTTATTTACATTTCTTATATACACCGCACTATTCGACATCAGCGCGGTTTACATGGAACAGAAACATCCGACAAGTTGCATGTCTGGTCATTACAATTAACAGGATATAGAACTTGGATAACAGGGTAAACTATATACATAAGAAGTGTAGCGAGAAAAAGGATACCGTTTGGTGTTTTACATAAAACGGTCTGTATGGTCTTTGACACCAGAGCTTGTAGCTCACCAACTTGTCTGGCAGATGTGAGTGCCACACCAGCAAGAGCACCTTCCAGGAGAGGAAGCGCAGATGGCAAGCGGACATCAGATCAAAAAGGTGGGCGAGTAAGCTGTTGCAAGACCACATTCAAATCCCACTCGATTGCTGGGAGACGAACTGGGGGGTTTTAGTAGAAGTAGACCTCTGAAGAAACTGGACACCAAAGGGTGAACCAACAGAGGTTGTCCTATGGGGGTCATTCCATGTCAAGTGGTCTAGTATATATATATATTAAAAAAAAAAAAAGTGCCCCACTCGACCATCTTGGATTTTGCTGAAATTTTGTATGTACACTACCATGATTCTCTCGTGGAATACTTTGAGATAGTCATTTGTCTGATCACATACCTTGACTTTGTACAGTACGAGTGAGATTTCAGCAACTTTGAGACCCTATGTTTTCTTTGCTATTATAAAAAATGAAGCTAGACTATCCTGTACAATTTTGTGCTCTATTTAATGATACTGATAATATTTTTTGAATATGTTGGAAGTAGATATTGCAGCAAAGTCAGCCAAATAAATTGACGTTCTAAAAAAATTTAGACATTATGCAGCTTCCTAAAATCAAGTAAAAAGTATGAAATTTTGTACATAATACCTCTGTACTGAAGTTCTTGAATTTATAATTTCATGCTCTTAGCATTCTCTGTTAGTTTACAAATTAAGTGTAAAGTTCATGATTTTTTGCAAAAATGTTAATAGGGTATTTTTAATCTCCTTTTACACAAAAAGTATCTTCTAAAATCGTTTTGAAACCAATTTCATTAGAAAGAGCATGTTTTAAGCTTTCTAGAAAAGCGGATTTAATTTACTAACCCTGGCGTACAATACCCTGAAAAGAGGGCTAAACATAGCAGACATTGCCATGCTTGACAAAGGCATGTAATTCAACCTGCAGTTCTAAAGTTATCCAAATGTTATATTTAAAACTCATTTCCATAGGAGTTGCTCAATAACTGTTAAGTGCATATATGTCGTGAGCTTAACGTATAGATTCAGATTAGCATTAGTTGGTACACATTTACTAATTTACTTCAAAATGTAAATCGACGAATCACTTGATAACAATCCTCCTATGCCCAAATGTACTGTTGGACAAAAGTTATCAAAATGTCACCATGGCTCATTTTATTCCAATAAAACTGGGCTCAATTCTGTGAGCTGCTTGTCAGCAAGCGAGAAATTGCTTATTACGCGATCAGAAGTTGATCTTACAGACAATGACAGTATCTGCTTGCATCACCAAGCACAGTATCTCAGCAAATATGAAATGAACCAAAAGTCGTGTTGCAATCCGTTTGAAAAAGCAGAATCACGTCACTAAAAGTGGATTATCAAAAGTAACTTTAGCCATGTCTGAGGGCTTGAAAAACATGACCAAAATGAATGTAAAGCCAGGCTAGAAAATTTGCATCAGGTGCAAAGCAAAATATGCTTCTATGGTTGAAACCACAGCATCTTCATCTTTGGATGATTTTGATCCAGATGCCTTGGACACCTTTGTCTGACCAAATATTGACACCAAAACATCTGTATAACTTGTGACCAAAATATACATGGAATTAAATATATGTCGCAAAAGATGAAATTGAAAAAAGCAGGAAGTTTCAAGGTGGAAAGAAAGCAGCATAATAGCTGGCACTAGAGAGCATCACCAATTTGTACCAGTTGACTCAACTTGGTTTGTGTCAGCAGAGTTTCAAATGATACAATAAGTTTTTTTGCCAAAATTTCCAATACTGCTATTTTGTATTTGAAATTATCTGAGTTGTCCCTTGGTTGCTACGTAGCAGCTGAGGAAAATGATGCATTGATAACATATGCATCCTCAAGGTCCTGCTCATTCATTTTATTGGCCAGAAAGGCAAGATGTTTGCTGGATTCCAGAGCAGCACCTCATTAGCATGCTCCCTGCACCTTCAGTTACATCATCTGGCTGACAGTATCAAATTCCCAGAATCCATTTTGAAGGAAGTGGCTTGCAAACATAACAGAATGTAAAAAGAATTGCTAGCATTAAAATTGAGGCGAGTACTTCGGCTTGGGAACCATATAAAACAAACAATTTAGGCTTGGGAACCTAGGATAAGATGCCCAGTCATTGGCTTGGGAACCAGCTAGACACCCACTGAAGGCTTTGGAACCTCAAATAAAAAACCAAATTAAAGGCTTGGGAACCTAGATTAAGAAACCCACCCGTGGCTGGTATTGCACAGCTATCGGGCGTGACCTCTATGGCAATGTCACTACCAGTTCAGGAACTTGAACTGGCAACCCCAATGTCACCATGGACCAACACAATACAATATTGATAATTTTTCAATATAAAACTGTTAAACACAAGTATGATCCAAAAAATTAACAATATGATGAAATATACACTGTTGCCATAGCAATGTCTGCTGACTTTGGTCCTGTTTTTAGAACACTGTATGCCAGCGTTAAACTCACTAAAAAAGTTAATTTGACTAACACATGCTCTAATGGTAGTTTTACACAAGTATCTTCTAGAAACGGCTTTCAAAGGGAGTTAAAAATACCCTATTTTTAGCCTTTTTTGCAAAAATCATCAACTTCACACTTAATTTGCAAATTAATGAACAGGGCTAGGAGCTTGAAATTATAAACAAATACAGTACCACGAGATACTATGCCTCATTTCATGTTCGTTGTTTACTTATTTCAGGAGCTATGCAATGTTAAACTTAAATTTTTTTAGGCTGCCAATTTCTTTGCCCGACTTTGGTGCAATGTGTATTTGACACAATCAAAAAGGATTAGTCTCATTAAAAAGCGCAAAAAGATGTGCAGGGTAGTTAAGTTTCATTTCTTAGAAACAAAGAATATTAGGTCTCAAAGTTGCTGAAATTTCGAATCGTACTGTACATGTTCAGGCTATGGGGTCAAACAAACGGCTATATCTCAACAGGCTTAACACCAGAGAACCTAAAAACTCTACCAAAGTTCATTTGAGACATGGGGGGGGGGGGGCTCTAAATATAAAATTTAGTCAAAATCCATGATGGTCATGCGGAGAGCCCTAGACCACTTGACATGGAATGACCCTCCAGCTGTTCGAGGCATTCCTGCTTGCAGAGACATGGGTAGCAGCCACCACCAGAGGGACTGCCTGACCTGCAGAGGGCAAGGGAGATCTTTGTTCAACAAGTCTGACTGGTGTGACCAGCAGCGAAGTAACGACTGCTGTAAAGGTCTCATATGGAACCTGGCCCCGGAACGACCTCCAAAGTTGCCACCATTGTCCCCAGCACCCAAAAGGTAACTCCATGCCATGGGTGCTGGAACCGCCCTGAAGCTTCGCACAAGCTTTTGAAATGCTTGGGGGCTCTCTGCTCCATCAGAAACACCGACCCTGTCTGAGTGTCAAGCTGTACTCCCAAATACTCGAGAACCTGAAATGGAGTCAAGTGGCTCTTGGCCGGATTGACTACCCAGCCAAGTCCCTGCAGAAATGTCACCATCTTTTCCATGGCATGCTCGCTCGTGGCTTTGGATTTTGCCTGAATCAACCAATCGTCGAGGTATGGATGAACTAAGACTCCTTACTTTCGTAGGACTGCGGCCACCACTACCATGATCTTGGTGAAAATTTGGAGACGTTGCAAGACCGAAAGGCAACACCTGAAACTGATAATGCCCCCAAGAAAGCACAAACCGTAGGAATGTTTGATGACAGGCTCCGATCGGGACATGTCAGATACTCTCCCTGATGTACTGCCACAATACAGACCACAGCGTTTCCATTTGGAAATGCGGCACTGAGACAATGATTTACCTATTTTGAGATCCAGAATTGGAAGAAGGGACCTGTTTCTTTGGCACCATGAAATAAATGGAGTACTGCCCCATGCTGTAATCTGTCACCGGAACTGGCACCCAGCTGCAAGAGCCAGTACAGGGTTTGTCCTTATTAGTTTCTCTAGTGAGCCCAACACCTAGGCTCACTACGTCCTCCTGCTGCATGGAGACTGGACACACTGGGGCTGATAGGGGATTCCCGCAAGCTACATCCAGTGATGTCACATGTTTGACATGTCCAGTCTCCAAGCTGCTGGAAGAGGTGCTCAACCCAGAGGTACGGGACTGGAGGGACGATAAGGAAGAATTAGATCTTACCTGCTAATTAGTGTTCCTGAAGGAACGACAGTCCAGTCCCTTTACTTCTAGGTTACGCAACCCTTCCAGCAGCTTGGAGGCTGAGCCCAACCTTTTTGGAGGTGGGGCGGTAGAAATACCACTGGGACCACCCCTCAAATCCAGTATTCGAATGACAAAGCAAACTACAGCAATTTCGAAGAACCAACAAACTAAAAACCTAACTCCCCTAGGGGAAGATCAACGAACCACCCCTCAAAAGACCCCCCATTTTCACTTTTTTTTTTTTTCCAGAAACAATAGGAACAAGAAGGAACAAGGAGGAAGGGCAACGGAGGGAGGAGGTATGCCCGAGACTGCCAGAGGCGACGACTTCTGCTCTCCTTCGCCCCGACCTGGATCTCTGCTCGATCCGCTGCTCCGCCCTCATCTGATAGGTCTTCAAGTCCGGCCGAGTTGGGTGGGATCAGGGACTGGACTGTCGTTCCTTCAGGAACACTAATTAGCAGGTAAGATCTAATTACTTCTTCCTTATCGTCACTCCAGTCCAGTCCCTTTACTTCTGGGATGTATCAGAGCAGTTCAACCCTGAGAGGGATCCGGCAAGGCGGACTGAAGAACTGCCAGACCAAACCGCGTGTCCGCTGCGCTCTGTACGTCCAGCCTGTAGTGTTGTGAAGGTATGCAGTGAGGACCAAGTCGCCGCTCTACAAATATCCAAGGGGGGGAACTAGACTGAGCTCAGCCCACGAGGTGGCCTGAGCCCAGGTAGAGTGCGCCTGTAGTCCCACTGGGACCTGCTTCCCTTTTAGGATGTAGGCGGAGGCAATTGCTTCTCTGATCCACCTGGAGATGGAGGCTTTGGCCGCCGCCTCCCCTTTGTGCGGGCCTCCGAACTGGACGAACAGTCGTTCGGACTTACGGAACAGAGCTGTGCGGGAGAGGTATCGCTTCAAGATCCTCTGGACGTCTAGCAATCGTAGCTTACTATCCCTACCTTCAGGGTCTCCGGCCGGGCAGGCCGGGAGGGTAACTGTCTGGTTCAAATGAAAGGGAGAGATGACCTTGGGCAGGAAGGAAGGTACAGTCCGTAGGACCACCTTGTCCCTGAGAAAGGATAGGAAAGGAGGTTGAGAGGACAGTGCTTGCAATTCGGAGACTCGTCTGGCTGAGCAGATAGCAACCCTCAAGAGTGTCTTTCTGGTCAAGTCCTTCAGAGAGGCCTTCTTTACCGGTTCAAAGGGTTCCCTAACCATTGCATTTAGAACAAGATTGAGATCCCATGGGGGGGGGGGGGGGGGAAAATCACCGACCTCCGTTGCGGACGCAGGCGTCTGACTGCCCTTAGGAACCTGGAGACGTCTGCATGGGCCCCTAGGGGCTTGCCGCGGACCTTACCTCTATAGCAAGCGATGGCGGCTAGTTGGACTCGTAAGGAGCTGGGCACCAGGCCCTTGTCAAAACCGGTTTGTAAGAATTCCAGGATCTCAGGGACTGAGGCCGCAAGGGGTTTCCTTCGGCGTTCTGCACACCACGCTTCGAAGATGCGCCAGATCCTTACATAGGACAAACAGGTCGAGCGTTTCTTCGCATTCAACAGCGTTGAGATTACTGCTCCCGAATAACCTTGCTTCAAGAGCCGCGCCCTTTCAATAGCCAGGCCATAAGCGAGAATCGATCTACGTGGGGCATCAGTACGGGACCTTGCCTGAGCAGGCCCCTTTTGCAGGGGAGCCGCCAAGGCTGGTCGGCTAGCAACCTCACCAGATCCGCATACCAAGGGTGACGCGGCCAATCCGGGGCAATGAGGATCACCAGGCCCTGGTGAGACTCCACCCGTTGGAGAACCTTTCCGATAAGGACCCACAGGGGGAACACGTAGAAGCGCCGGCCACTTTTGAGATAAGGCATCCAGGCCTTCGGACATTCTTTCCTTCCGCCGACTGAAGAACCGGTCCACCTTGGCTGACGAGAAACTTGCCATGAGATCCATGACTGGGAGTCCCCATCGGGTCACTATCTGGTCGAAGGTCCCCTTCTCCAGCTCCCACTCTCCGTGGTCTATCCTGTGCCTGCTGAGGTAATCGGCCATGAGATTGTCCGTGCCTGCCACGTGTTGTGCCGAAAGCGCTTCCAGGCGGAGCTCCGCCCACTGTAAGAGAACATCTGCCTCCTTCTCCAAGGCGGGGCTGCTGGTACCGCCCTGGTGGTTGATGTAAGCTACCATGGTGACGTTGTCGGAGAGGACGCGAATTGCCCTTCTCCGTACTAGAGGTTCGAGCACTCTGAGCGCTAAGGTGACGGCCCGCAATTCCAGTCTGTTGATGGGCCATTGAGATTCCAAGAGAGACCAGCGGCCCTGGACAAACTGGTCCTCGCAGTGAGCCCCCCAGCCTGACAGACTGGCATCCGTTGTCAACAGTACCCAGAGATGAGGCTCGAGGGGCATCCCACGTTCCAGATTCCTTGTGCACTGCCACCAGCGAAGGGCTCGTTTGGTCCTCAGAGCACATGGCAACTGTGTTGAGAGGGGATGGTGTTGTGGGGACCACCGACGCAAAAGAGCACGCTGTAATGGTCTCATGTGGGCCCTGGCCCAAGGCACTACCTCTATTGCTGCCGCCATTGTGCCCAGCACCTGAAGATAGTGCCATGCTGAGGGGTTTCGTCTGCTCAGAAACTGCGCGACTAGTAGTTTTAAATCCCTTGATCGCGTTCGAGATAGGAACACTCTGCCCCTTCCGGTGTCGAATCTTGCTCCGAGATATTCGAGATCCTGGGGAGGGAGTCATCCTGCTCTTCGCTCGGTTGATGACCCACCCCAACTCCTCTAGGACCTGCATTACTCTGTCCGTCGCAGAGCAACTTTCTGCTTCCGACTTTGCCCGGATCAGCCAGTCGTCTAGGTACGGGTGTACTAGTATTCCCTCCTTCCGGAGGAAGGCCGCTACTACCACCATCACCTTGGTGAAGGTCCGTGGGGCCGTCGCTAGTCCGAAGGGGAGGGCCTGGAATTGAAAGAGGCCCCCCGGCACAGCGAATCTTAGGAACTGTTGATGGGACTTCCTGACTGGAATATGCAGGTAGGCTTCTGTCAAGTCGAGAGACGTCAGGAATTCTCCGCCCCTTACTGCTGCGATGACTGATCGTAGGGTCTCCATGCAGAAATGTGGTACCCTGAGACAGCGGTTGACCTGTTTTAAATCCAGGATTGGCCAAAAGGACCCCTCTTTCTTTGGCACTACGAAGTAAATCAAGTATCGACCCAATCTGAACTGGTCTGGTGGTACTGGGACCACTGCCCCGAGTACAATTAGCCGTGCAAGGGTTGTCTCTATTGCCGCCCTCTTTGCAGGAGATCCGCTGGGCAAATGAATGAATGCTGGAGGTATATGCTTTGCGAATTCGAGAGTGTATCCCTCTCTGATCACCTCCAGTACCCATCAATCCGAAGTGACCCGGGACCAGGCGGGAAGGAACTGCCTTAAGCGACCTCCCCCTGGCCCCCCGTCGCTTCATTGGTGCTTTCTAGGGGCCGAGGAGAATGAGGAGGCAGCCCCAAAACCACGACCTGCTCCCCGAAACCCCCGGAAACCTTGACTCCTGGCGGGGAAGCGTCCCCTGGAAGGGGGGTTGGATCTGGCAGGGCGAAACCTCCGAGAGTCCCTGGACTGGGTGTGATTCGGGGGCAGAGGACGACTTTGTTTCGGTCTGTCTTCTGGTAGCCTGCCTCCCTTGGATTCGCCAAGGTCCTTTACCAGCTTCTCTAAATCCTCCCCAAACAGCAGCTTCCCCTTAAAAGGGGAGTCGACTCAGACGTGCCTTTGAGGAGGCATCCGCTGCCCAATTTCGTAACCACAAATAATGCCTGGCTGCAACCACCGAGGCCATGTTCTTGGCCAGGCTTCTGATGAAGTCATACTGACTATCCGCCAAGTAGGCTGCTCCGGATTCCAACCTAGAGGCGTTGGGCCGTGCGTCACCCGTGGAAACCTCTGCTGCCTGAAGTTGCTGTGACCACCTTAAGCAGGCCCGAGCTACCCAAGCTCCCGAGATGGAGGCCTGTAAGGCGAGGGCGCTTACGTCAAATGCCTGTTTCAGGAGCGTATCCAGTTTTCTGTCCTGAGAATCCCTTAAGGCCGTGCTGCCTTCAACTGGGATAGTAGTCTTCTTAGTGGCTGCTGATACCGCTGCATCCACTCTGGGAGACTTCAGCAGCTCCTTGTCTGCCTCTGGGAGAGGATATAGGCGCAGCATGGAGCGGGTCCCCCTTAGGCTAGATTCTGGCTGGTCCCATTCTTCCTGGATCATCTGATGTACCACTCTGTGGACCGGAAAGACCTTCTGGGATCTCCTAATGGCCTGGATCAATGGGTCCTCCAACGCCTCTTCCTCAACTGGCGTATCAGAGGCCACATTTAGCACCTTTAGGGACTCATTAATTAATGCCGGGAGCTCCTCCCGAAAGACCCTGATGATCCTGGATTGGTCTTCCTCCGGGATCTCTCCTCCTTCCAGCTCCTCCTCCTCTTCGTCCAAGTCCTTGTCCGAGTAAGTCTCCTCGGGGGTACCCTGTGGAGAGGGTCGTAAGGGGCTCCTCTCCTCACTCAGTCGGGGGCGCTTTGTTGGCATGCTGGATTCTGGATTGCCTGCCCCCAAGAGCCTGGCTGGTTTGTCTTCCCTTGACAGTCCGGCCTCAACTGCCCCTACGCCTTGCTTCCGTAAGCAATAGGCCTTGTGCAGTAAGAGTATGAAGTCCGGGGAGAAAAAGTTCCCGGACCCTCCTTCCCCCGCAGGGAGGGGGGAAGGGGAAGGTATGTCCGAGGACGTAGAAGGAGGAACCTGAGACCCTCCCTCCCCTCCTAGGTGGTCTCCTGTCCCCTGAGAAGGGAAAGCCACAGCCAGATTAATCTCCTGCTCCACTGAAGCCGCTACTGCGGCGCAGCTCCTGCAGATTCCTGCCTCTGCGGAGGTGCCCTTGCGTGTTCCGCAGGAAGGGCAGTGGGGCTTGGACGCCATGGCCTAGGTCTGGGGACTTCCCCCTGTAGGAATAAAAATTCAATATACTTCTCCCCGTCCTCCTCCTCTTGGAGGGGAAAACCAACCAGCCCCTTATCTTGGGCACAAAGGCAAACAAAGGAAAATTCAAAACATTCAAATGAAACTAAATGCAACTAAATGAAACAGAATTAAAAGTTAAACGTTAAAAACTTAAAGTTTTGATCCTTTTCCTCAAACGGAGGTAGCAAATGGATCCTGGGCCCGGCTCGAAGAACGTGGCCCGCAGGCTCTACACGTGGTAGGCCTCACCACGTGGAGCCAGATCAGGAGACCGTGGGGTTCACTGTCGGGCCGCGCCGAATCTTCAGATGCAGTTTCGCGCTGAAGCTCTGCCCCTCTCTAGATGCTCCTCCACGATGCCGGGAAGGCCGGTCCTCGCCGCCGCGTCCGTCAGCCCCGGGACGGGATCGGCGGTAGGCCCCAAATGGCGGTCTTGCCTCCAGCGCTCAGCCACCCAGAGGGCTTCGGCGCGAGGCAGGGAATGGCTGTGATTCTTCTAATGAGCCGGCTGTTCTTGTCTGGTGCAGGAGAGAGCCGAAGTCCTCCTCGACGCTGCAGGCCGCCGCTCACCTCCGTTACCCGGCCCGATCAGGAGGGGAGGGGGGGGGAGGGAGAAGAGAGCAGGCAGAATTTAAAGGTGCAGAGCTTGCAAAAAGAAACTAAACTCCAAATGCAGAAATAAATGTAAGTAAATCAGAGGAAATTAAATAAAGTATAAAGTGTAAATAAAGTATAAAGTAGGACTCCAGTAAGCCCTAGGCTTACAGAACCCTCCAGCTGCTTGGAGGCTGAGAATACTGGAGTTGAGAGGTGGTCCCAGTGGTATTTCTACCGCCCCACCTCCAAAAAGGTTGGGCTCAGCCTCCAAGCTGCTGGAAGGGTTGTGTAACCCAGAAGTAAAAGGGACTGGACTGGAGTGACGATAAGGAACACCGGATTAAAATGGGAAGTTGAGGTTTACTCTTCTCCATGATCAGTCAGACAAAAAACACACAAAAAAAGCGTTATGCTATAGTGACCTAATCTTATTTGTTGGATTAATTTCAGTGACTAGTGTCTTTTTTGGGTATTGCTGAAATTTATATTTTATCAGGCCATAGTGATATGTGAAGCAAAAAAGGAAGTTGCCTCGGGTGCAGCTATAAAGAATCACCAATATGCTGCTGACAATCTACTCATTGGAACTGGTGGAAAGGGGGGGGGGGAGAACTGCCTAATTTAGCTCTTCCATAGAAAAGCTCAGGAGACAGTAAAATCAGGCCCTTAAAGTGGGGGGAGGGGGGGTGTCTCAGTCTGGACTGGAGGGATGCTATGGAAAAGCAGCAGGGTGGGGGGAGGGGGGAGATCTAAGAAGCCAGCTCTAATATTCAAACAGCCAGCTAGTCAAGTCAGTTAAAAAAAAAATCTTTAAGATGTTGGTGCTAACAGCTTAGTCATGCGCCCCCCCCCCCCCGAGATTAAGGTCATCCTCCAGGAATGTGCTCTCCCTTGTCCAAAGGGTTATCTAGTTTAGTGCTCCCCTAACCTTAACTCATGATGGCCCCATTTTAAACATTAAGCGTTTGACCTCCAAATGAAAAAGGATTAAGTCTCTGCTCGCTTTTCTCCCCCATGAAGACACTACTACTAGCAACAGTTAGCACAGGACTGAGTCAGTGTGCATTCACAGAATCTAGTACTGAATGAGCTTGCAGTCTGGGAAGCTTACATAGGAGGGGGCAGTCAACAGCAACTGAAGCAGAGACCCCACACTGACTATTACTAGGCATAGGTCAAAATGAAGGTCCAGAGCAAGGGGGCAGTTCCTTTGTGAACCCATCCACTAATATTGCCCCATATGGCATCCCAAACCCAGTTTGGAAACACTGGCCTAGTTCTTAAAGCCTTCTTTCCTTCAGACTCTGGTGGAGTACATGAAATGTAAAGCAAGACTAAGAATGCTATCCTGAGATTTAAGTTTACTACCAAATCCTAAAATAGTTTCAAGAAACTCCACCCTACTATTTGTGTTACTGGGACCCACACATACCAGAACAGTTGGCTCTGCCCCAGCCACTGAAAGGCCTATCAACCAGGCAAGTCACCATGCAATCAAGATCAGCAGATAAGATAGAAACCAAATAGGACAGCTGAATTCAAAAGCCTGGGACAGCCAACAGTGGCATAAACAAGGTTAGGAGACAGTAGCATCATTAACAACCCATCCTTTATTCTTATGAAGAGGATAGAGGTTATCAGAACAAACAAAAGGCACTGACAAAATAAGCACACAAACTTCATCAACACTGGTCAATTAGTGTCCTGGTACCTTCCAGCAAGGTCATGGGCATTGATGTGGTTGGATGTTCAGGCAATAACTTAGTTTTGGTAGCTGTTCACATTACACTAAAGCATGATGGTAACATAGGAGTAGGTAATCCCAGGCATTAGATTAAGGGAATTTGTGGAATCACACACCTTATCCAATGAAGTTTCTTCCCATCTATGTACAAGTTGTCAAGCTTCTATGGCTGGCAGCTAGGACACTAGCAGCATAAACCAGATAACCAATAAAGACAGACAATCACTATCTGGTCTGTCCAGTTATCTGTTCTTGAGCCATTTTTCATAGCAATAGCCTAGTTGAGGGCTTCCAACATCATGTTTAGAAGACATGACTAAAGAATATGCATGAGATGTACACTACTGTACAGCAGGCCTCAAATTGTGTGAATTTAGGAGCCAGGATTTGTGACCACCTTATTCCCCCTCCCTCCCCCCCCATTGTCTCACACTGATCTCATGTTCAAGTCTCATGAGACCAGCACCAGAGTTCCTATACCATGCAGCATCTTTTGACAGAAATACAAAATAGTTATAGCTTCAGTGTGCCTGTACACATGCATGTGTGCATGATACAGGTGCAAGGTGGCTTGTGTGAGTTCTGGGAGGAGGGGAATGCACCTTTTTTGGCATCATGCACTCTTCCCTCTCACCCCCTCTTCTGCTGGTTCTCCCCCCTTACCCAATGCCCCCCCCAATCCCCCTAGCATACCTATCCTCTGCCCTAAAAATCTCACCACCCCCTTGTAATTTAGGCTTGTTCCTTTAAGTTGTCTCTTCTGTACCTCACTGCATCCTCCCCTGCCACACCCCCCCCCCCCCCCCGAGAAAAACACAAAACAAACACACTTAAAACTTTTGTGCTGCAGGCTTCCATGCCTCTTCTGCCTGTGGGAGATGGGATCCCTGAAGGAAGACATAAGGGGTCACAGCCATCGGGGCAACGCTGCCTCCTCATCCCTGCAAACTATGCGCATGCCTGTCCCTTGTCCTCCATTACCCCATCCTCTGCTTTAGGCTACTGTCCTTTTAGGTTTTTGCCACCTCACTCCCCTTTCCTCTCCCCCCCCCAGGGCCCCCATCTGGCTGTCCTCAGCCCATGAGGCAGAGATTATGGAGAGACTGAAGTAGGGTACAGGGACTAAGACTAACAGATACACTGTCTCCTAGATCCCAGTGCCCAGTTCCTAAGTTTAAAAATATGTCAAGGCCTGTATCCTAAAACCCCTAACACCCTTGGTGGCCCTCAAGGACTGGGAGTAGTATTAATAGATTCTTACCCCTTTCCTAATTGGGCCAAAAAGTCATTTTACTTATGTTCAACGAATTAGGCTCACTTTGCCAAGTAATTCTTCCAAAATGGGAAAGATCTTTCACAGGCTATTGATTGCCACCAAAATCACCTTTAAATTTTCCATGCCTGGGGTCTCATGAGACCTTATGTGGAATCTTACCACAGTTCCCCTCACCACTACCTTTGATGTATGCTATTAACTACTTGGTACTGTCTTAACGCGAGGCCATCCAGTGCATCATATAGATGACGTCGTCATTTGCAAATGGAAATTCAGAGTAAGATGTTAATTATGTTTCCCACTTAATAAAGTGGGCCAGAAAAGGGTGCACACTAAATTTTTAGTCCAATCTTTAGAACAAGTTCCCTCCAGACATCTGTCCTAACAACTTGGCAAAAACTAGATAAGGGATAAGGTGAAATTAGACCTACCTGCTAATTGTTCTTCCTGGAGTAAATCCAGTCTAGTCCTGGACCTCTGGGTTGTCTACCTTATTCAGCAGCTTGGAGACTGAGGAACGTCCTTTTGTGATGTCACTGGTATATCCTCCCAGGAGCCACCTCCATTTACCAGTTCCCTATTGACAAAGCAGACTCACCAGAACAAGTAAGATCAACTGTCATTACCTACTATAATTATCAACTGTAGAACTTGCCACTAACAACCAATTAACTTTAAGAAAAAAAAATTCCTTTCCCGCCAATAAACTTTAAAACATGCTGAGGCCGCTCCCTCACCTGATTGGAAAGAACGCCCCAACTTACTTGCCGCCTCAAAGAAAAAACCAAAATTGAAATTTACCTGTACCAACTTCAGAACCTTCAGGCTTCTGTCCATAGGAATAAAATACTGGGGAGGGACACGGGACTAGACTGGATTTACTCCAGGAACAATTAGCAGGTAAGTCTAATTTCATAGAAACAGAAATATGACAGAAAGACCACATGGCCTATTTAGTCTTTCCCTCCATAACTACAACAGTCCCCTTTTTACCTTTAGAGATCCTCTGTTTGTCCAATGCTTTTTTGAATTCAGTTACTGTCCTCATCTCTACCACCTCCACTGGGAGACTATTCCACGGATCCACTACTTTCCGTAAAGAAATATTTCCGCATATCACTCCTGAATCTCCCTTCACCCTCATCGCAGAACTTGCTTTCAATTGAAAGAGGCTCTCCCTGAACATTTATGCCACGAAGGTATTTAAACATCTCAATCACATCACCTCTATCCCGCCTTTCCTCTAAAGGTGTACATTTTAAGATCCTTCAGTCTGTCCTCATATGCTTTATAATGAAGACCACTAATCATTTTAGTAGCCACCCTCTCTGCACCGACTCCATCCTGTTCACATCCTTTTGAAGGTGCGGTCTCCAGAATTGCACACTATACTCCAAATGAGGTCGCACCAAAGACTTATACAGAGGCATTATCACCTCCTTTTTTTCTGCTAGCCATTCCTCTCCGAATGCAGCCAAGCATCCTAGCTTTTGCCGTTGCCTTTTCTACCTGTTTAGCTACTTTTAAGATCAGACAACCACGCCTAGGTCCCGCTCTTCTTTAGTGGACAAAAGTACGTCACCCCTTATACTATATTGCTCCCCTGGATTGCTGCAGCCCAAATGCATGACCTTACACTTTTTAACATTAAATCCCAGCAACCAAATTCTAGACCATTCTTCAAGCTTAGCTAGATCCCTCTTCATGTTATCTACCCCTTCCTGGGTGTCTACTCTATTGCAGATTTTGGTATCATCCGCAAAGAGGCAAAACCTTACCTGAAAGCCCTTCTGCTATATCATTAACGAAGATGTTAAAAAGAATCGGACCAAGGACAGATCCCTGGGGCACACCACTGATAACATCCTTCTCTTCAGAGTGAGCTCCATTTACTTGTACTCTGTCGCCTCCCACCCAACCAATTTCCAACCCAAGCAGTAACTTTAGGGTCCATCCCTAGGATGCTCAGTTTGTTTATAAGTCGCCTGTGAGGAACAGTGTCAAAAGCTTTACTGAAATCTAAATACAGCACATCTAGGGCTCTCCCTCAGTCCAACTCCCTAATCACCCAGTCAAAGAAATCAGATTTGTCTGACAAGACCTGCCTCTGGTGAATCCATGCTGCCTTGGATCCTGTAATTTCACCTTCCTGATAGTCTCTCCAGTCTAGTCCTGGACCTCAGGGTATGTACCAGAGCAGTAAATCAACGGGAGGTACCTGCTAGACCAGCCTGAAGCACTACTGATCCAAAACATGTGTCCTCTTCCATCTGAAGATCTAGATATTGAATTCTTTTGTTAAACATTACTGACAACCAAGTTGCCGCCTTACAAAATTTCTACTGGTGGCATTGAAGATTCCACCCAGGATGCCGCTTGAGCTCTAGTGTAATGGGCCTGCAGCCCCTCAGGCACCAGCCTACCTTTCAACGTGTATGCTGATGCAATCGCCTCCTTGATCCGCCTTGCGATGGAGGCTTTTGATGCCGCTTCTCCCTTCCTTGGTCTTGCGAAGAGGACAAAGTCTCTCAGACCTGCGAAAGCTCGCTGTCCGACGCAGATAATTCAACACCCAGACATCTAAGATTCAATTTCCTAGTAGCTGGACCACCGGTAAGAAGATTTCCCAATTCAAGTGAAACGCCGACACCGGCCTCAAAATTACCTTTGACTCAAAAGAACAAGAGATAAGGTTCTTTATAGGATAACGCTTGCAATTCTGAGACTCTTCTCGCTGAACAGATCGCCACCAGAACCACCACCTTCAAGGTGAGATCCTTCACTGACACTCGGGTCAAGGGTTCAAACGGCTCCCATTCCAATGCCTCTAGCACAAATGGTAGGTGCCATTTAGGTACTGCCTACCCGGCAGTCTTTAAGACACCCCTTGTAAGAAACGCTTAATATCCAAATGCCCCCCTGAGCGATTGACCACTTCTTACCTCTAAGACGATAAAGCTGCCACCTGCACCCGATGTGGCAGCTAAACCCTTGTCGAACCCATCCTGCAGGAACTCTAAGATCTGTGGCATGTCGCTCTTAACACTTCGCATGTCCTGTCGCCGCACCATGCTTCAAAACCTCCAGATTTGCACATACGTTAAGGACATTGACCTTTTCTTGGCCTTCAACAATGTGGTAATTACTGCTGAGAAATAACCTCTTGCCTTCAACCGAGCCCTCTCAATAGCCAAGCCGTAAGTGGAAACCGATCCAGGTGAGGCATGAGCAGAGGCTCCTGCGATAACAGGTCTGCCCAGGACAGAAGATGCCACGGCCTTGCTACCAGGAGCTGTATCAGGTCTGCGTACCAAGGACAGTGCGGCCAGTCTGGAGCTATCAGAATCACCTGGCCTCTGTGCTGCTCTATACACTGAACCACTAATCAAGACCCATGGAGGAAAGACGTACAGAAGCTGTTCCTCTGGCCAGCTTTGAATGAGAGCATCCAGCCCCTCCGACATCCTTTTTCTCTTCATCTGCTGTAGAAGCGACCGACCTTTGCCGAATGAAATGTTGCCATGAGATCCATGACCGGCGTGCCCCACCAGTGCAATAGTATTTTTGAACACTCTCCTGGATCCACCTTCACCCGACTTAGTCGGCCTCCACATTGTCCACCCCTGCTACATGTGCTGCCAACAAAGCCAGGAGGTTCTCCTCGGCCCATCTGCATAGGACCTTGGCCTCAGTTTCCAGCACCACACTGCTGGTTCCCCCTTGCTGATTGACATAAGCCACTGCGGTCACGTTGTCAGAACACACTTGAACAGCCGTCCCTCTGAGATAAGCCTGAAAACTCTGTAAGGCCAGCGACACCGCCCGCAACTCTAACCTGTTGATTGACCAATTCTTCTCTTGCACGTTCCAGGGTAGGTTCACGCAGGGGCAGTGGAAGTGCGCTCCCCAGCCCAGGAGACTGGCATCCGTCATTAAAGGCAACCAGTCGGGCAATTCCAATTGTTTCCTGCTCTCCAGCGATCCAGGAATCAACCACCAGCAAAGGGCCACACGCATCTCCGCTGGAGAAGGGAGCCTCCGAGACAGCAGATCCTGCTGATGCAACCAGCATCTGAGTAAAGCCCTCTAACGGGATCATGTGCACTCTTGCCCAAGGCACCAGCTCTATCGTTGCTGCCACTGTACCCAACAGTTGGAGGTACTGCCATGCTGTGGGTGCCCTGCTGTGTAAGAACCTTTTGACAAGCTGCCACAGACCCTATGCCCTTTGTTGCAGTAGAAACACCTGTCCAACCTTCGTGTCGAACCAAGCCCCCAAGTATTCCAGGCTTTGCAAGGGGACCAACTGGCTCTGTCATATTGACCACCCAACCGAGACTTTCTAGGAAGGTCACTACCTTGGCCATACCACTACCATGACCTCTGTGAATGTGCGTGGAGCCATCGCTAGGCCAAAAGGGCAACGCTTGGAACTGAAACTGCCCGAAAGGAACTGCAAAGCAGAGATACCTTTGATGATCCAGCCTTATGGGCATGTGAAGATACGCTTCTGACAGATCCAGGGATGTGAGGAATTCTCCCCTTCAAACCCCTATTATGGATCACAGAGTCTCCATGCAAAAGTGAGACACCCAAAGACAAACGATTCACACCCTTGAGATCCAAAATTGGATGAAACCCCACCCCCATCCTTCTTTGGAACCATGAAGTAAATGGGGAGTATTGACCGCAACTGTATTGGTCTAGAGGCACCGGTACTATTGCCTTGAGGCCTAGGAGCCTTTGTACTGTCCCCCTCACTGCCTCACACTTGCTTGGCAACTTGCAGGGAGACCTTACGAAGGCATCTCGGCACTGGATGCTGTAACTCCAATGCATACCCCTCTCGGATAACCTCCACCCCCCACTGATCTGATGTGACTGACCCAGGCGGCATAGAACTCTTGCAATCGCGCGCCCCCCCCCCCCCCCACCCCCTATGGGAACTAGGGGCACCTGGGTCCCCCTGACTTCATTGAGAGACTTCCAAAAGGTTGGAGGAAGAGGAGGCGGCGGCTCCAAATCCTTTTCCTACTCCTCGAAACCCTTGATGTCTATGGGGGGGGGGGGGAAAAAAATCAGCCTCTGACTGCAATTAAACCTTTGGAAACAGAACCGATGAAAATCCCACTGCTGCCCCTTGCCCATGGGTGTCGGCTGCCCTTGCTTATGCTTGTCCTCTGGTAATCTACCACCCTTAGATTCACCGAGATCCTTGACCAATTTCTCCAACTCTTCTCCAAAGAGCCACCCTTTAAAAGGAAGCTTAACCTCACCTTAGACGAGATATCCGCTGCCCAATTATGGAGCCACAGATAATGCCTTGCCGCTGCTGCCGATGCCATGCTCTTTGATAAACTGCGCACAAGATCATAATGAATATCTGCAAAGTAGGCTGCTCAGGACTCCAGCCTGGACACCTCACTGGCCCATCTCAATCTCCTGTCCACCCTGGACCCGCTGTGACCTCCTGTAGGCAGGCTCTGGCCACTCATGCACCAGATAGCTGCCTGGAGCAACAGGGCATTCACATCAAAAACCTGTTTTAGCAAAAGCATCCAACTTTGTCCTGAGCATCCTTGAGGGCAGTACTGCCCTCAACCGGGATAGTGGTCTTCTGTCACTGCCACCACGGCTGTGTCCAATTTGGGAGCCTTAAATATCTCCTTATCCTGGTCCACCAAAGGGTAAAGACAGCTTATCACTCTGGAGCCCTTCAGAGGTGCCTCTGGTACATTCCACTCTTCCTGAATCATTTTCTGAAACACTGTGTGCACCAGAAATGCTCCGAGTCTTCCGAAAGACCTGCAACAACGGATTCTCCAGGGTCTCATCCTCTGCTGCCCCTGGAACCAGCATATTCAGTGCTTTTAGTGTCTACAATGAGCGCCAGCAGTTCATCTCTGCAGAAGACCAGTACCACCCTCGCTTGATCTGCCTTATCAGCAAGCTCATCTTCCTCTAACTCATCCTCAAGATCCACACTCCAGCCTTCATCTGACAGCTGTCCCTCGAGACTATAGGCTCTCCATCTAGCTGCATCAGCTTGGCCACGTCCTGAACTCTTCTGTATTCAGAGAGGCCATGAGTCTTCACTCTGAGGCCATCGATGGATTATTTTTCCTGCCTCTGCGGGGTACCTACAACTGCTTGCTGCAGGAGAGCCACAAACTCCTGTGAGAAAATGGACGCCAGACCTTTGGGCCAGGTCACAGGTGAGGGGGGAATGTCCGGGGAGGAAGACGGCCTTGCCACCGGTTCCCCAAGAGGCGAGCCTGATGCTTGAGCAATTGAAAGACCTGCTTCAGCCCCCAGCTGCTCCTCCTTTTCTTCCCCGGCCTTCCTTTGTGCAGCTCTTACGTACCCCTGAGTCAGACACTGTTCCTCTTCTAGCCCCACAGACAAAACATTGAGGTCTAGAAGGCATCCCGGCCCTGAGAACAGCCTTAAGGCACCCTTACCTGACCCCTGCCAAACTCAGTACTCTAAGCAGCCAGGATGTGAAAACTCAAAAGGAAAACTTTTTTGTAATCAAAGCTCAACAGCTAGCTCCTCTGATGTACAATGCCACCCGTCAGAACACTAAACGAGGCTCCCCTCCACAGAAATCCCCTTTTTGCAATGCCCGATGCTGCCCCTGTGCTTCCCACGCTCCTCATTTCGTGCTCAAACACGCTGACAAGATAAGCTTCCGCCAACGGGCCTCTTTACCTTTGCCGGCTTCCCCCCTCAAAGCAGAAGCATTGTCTCGATCTGCTGTGCTGGCCTCCGACTCCAGAGAGCATTTGTGGACCAGGGGGCTTTGAGAGCCGTGCACCGTGTGAATGCCCACCACCAGATGTTTGCCACGATCAGCCAGAGCACGCTGACAGACAGATCTTCTGTGAAGCGCTGGCTGTGCTCTGCCCCGGTTCTTCACCCCTCCCCCCTTGACGGCTTCTGAACCAGAGCAGCTCCTGCTTCTGCAGTGGTAACTAACCCACAGGTAGCAGGGGAACCAAAAAGGTCGAGGGAAAGCCTCCTGCAAATTTAAAGGTACAGGCCTTACAATGCTAAAGGACCATGACCCCCCCCCCCTTTTTTTTTTTAAATCACAAGTCCTAAGACTATCCTCAATTGTTCCTCCAGTGAGCCTGGACCTCCAGGCTCACTGTCCCTTAAGCTGCTTGGAGACTGAGGTAACTGGTGAATAGAGGCGGCTCCTGAGAGGATATACTGGTGACATCACAAAAGGAGGTTCCTCAGTCTCCAAGTTGCTGAATAAGGTAGACAGCCCAGAGGTCCGGGACTAGACTGGAGAGACGATCAGGAATGTACTTTCTACAGCAGCAATTCTCAAATTGTGGGTTGCAACCCCAGAAGGGGTTGTGGCCACATGCAAAGTCTTGGGGGAAGACAGACAACTGTCAAATACTCTGCCACTGCAACCTTCAACCAACTTCCCCTACCCCCGGATTCAGCAGCCTTCTCTTTCCTTCAGACAAATTAATCATGCCCCTCCTGTGTTAATGGGAAGCTGCATCAGCAAATGCTCACATAACAAAGTGCAAGGACCTTAAGCTGCAGTCTGTGCATGCACAGATGTTTTAGCCTCGGTCATGTCCTACCCATAACAAAAACTTCCTGTTTCAATAGGGCAGGATGCAGCTAAAGCTGAATCTTCTGTGCATGGACTCCAGCTTAAAAGGTCACCACACATTTTATACTGATGCAGATTTCATGGAAGGAGTGGTGCAATTTAGTTGGCTGCAGAAGGGGGAAGGATGAAGCTAGATTGGGGTGGGAGAGATTGGTTGAGTGCGAGTGCATCATGCCCCTGAACCTGCAGTAGCAGTCAGCTACAGCCTGCCTAAAATAGTGCACGATTTGGTAACTATGTGGACTGAAGGGGGAGGGACTTTGGAGGCTGGACTAGCAGAGGGGGAAATAGGAAGGAAGCTAGACATGATAGGGTTGGAATAGTAGGTAGATATCTGACATGGGAGTGGCACAGGGGCAGGCAGACAAAGGAGATGTTGAATATGGGAAGGGTGGGTACTGAGGAGGGGAGAGAAAGGAGCTACTGAATGGGGGGTGGGCACAAGTACTAGTGAGACTAACAGAACATGCTGAACAATATGGGGTGGAGCTAAGGAGACAAAGGAGATACTGGACATGAAAGGGGGAGACAGAGATGCTGGACAGGTTTGGGAGAGTTGTGGAGACATGGTCCATAGACCTTCATGACTGGGATGTAATTATACCAGGCTATACTTTAATTCAGTAAGGACAGGATAGGAAGACAGAAGAAATGGCACTATGTAAAAAAATATTTAAGCTATAGAAATAAAGGGCTTAAAAAAAATAAATTAAAAAAAGGAGCAAGGATGCACTGTCGGTTAACCTAGAAAAAAAAAAAAGGGAGGGAAAAAATATCAATTTGCATTGGAGTGGCATACAAATCTCCTTTACAGGGACGAAGCGGACGGGGACTTAGATAAGTAGTATTGCCATGAAAGGAGGAGAAGTGCTACATAAGAACATAAGAAATGCCATACTGGGTCAGACCGAGGTCCATCAAGCCCAGTATCCTGTTTCCAACAGTGGCCAATCTAGGTCATACGTACCTAGCAGTTTCCCCAAAAGACAGGTTCTGCAGTGCTTGTACTAGGTCAAGCATTGATATCCTGGGTCCCTTTTTAATAGGGGTTTATGGACCTTTCCTCCAGGAACTTGTCCAAACCTTTTTTAAACCCAGCTATACTAACAGCCCTTACTACATCCTCCGGTAACAGATTCCAGAGTTTGATTACACGTTGAGTGAAGAAATATTTTCTCTTATTTGTCTTAAATAGTTTACCCCGTAGCTTCATTACATGTCCCCTAGTCTTTCTATATTCTGATAGCGTAAACAATTGATCCACGTTTATCCGTTCCACTCCATTCATTAATTTATAGACCTCTATCATATCTCCCCTCAGCCGTCTCTTTTCCAGGTTAAAGAGCCCTAACCTTTTTAGCCTCTCTTCATAGGAGTAGCCTTCCATCCCCTTCACCAATTTGGTGGCTCTTCTCTGTACTTTTTCTAATAACTCTATGTCCTTTTTAAGATACGGTGACCAGAATTGCACACAATATTCAAGGTGCGGTCGTACCATGGAGCGATACAGAGGCATTATAATATCCTTTGTTTTATTCTCCATCCCTTTCCTTATGATACCTAGCATTCTATTTGCTTTCTTGGCTGCCGCTGCACACTGGGCGGAGGGTTTTAACATGTTATCCACGATGACTCCTAAATCTTTTTCCTGGGTGGTGGTTTCTAATGTGGAGCCTTGCATCGTGTAACTATAGTGTGGGTTGTTCTTTCCTAGGTGCATAACTTTGCACTTGTCCACATTAAATTTCATCTGCCATTTGGATGCCCAGTCTTCCAAATTATCCAGATCCTCCTGCAGTTTTCCACAATCCTCTTGGGTTTTAAACACCTTTAAACAGTTTTGTGTCATCTGCAAATTTGATATCCTCACTAGTTATTCCCTTTTCCAGGTCATTTATGAATATGTCAAAAAGTAGCGGACCCAGTACAGATCCCTGGGGTACTCCACTATTCACCTTTTTCCATTGGGAATATTGGCCATTTAGCCCTACCCTCTGTTTTCTATCTTTTAACCAGTTCCCGATCCACAATAGTACACTGCCTCCTATCCCATGACTTTTTAGCTTTGCCAAAAGTCTGATGGGGACCTTGTCAAAAGCTTTCTGAAAGTCCAGATACACTATATCAACCGACTCACCTTTGTCTACCTGTTTATGCACACCTTCAAAAAAACATATCAGATTAGTAAGACAAGATCTTCCTTGTCTAAAGCCATGTTGGCTGTCTCCCATTAGGCCATGACTATCTACATGCTGTGTAATTTTGTTCTTTATGATGGTTTCTACCATTTTCCCTGGTACTGACGTCAGGCTCACCGGTCTGTAATTTCCCGGGTCACCCCTGGAACCCTTTTTAAAAATTGGTGTTACGTTGGCGACCCTCCAATCTTCAGGTATTACAGATGATTTTAATGAAAGTTCACAGATTACCAATAGCAGGTCTGCAATCTCATATTTCAGTCCTTTCAACACTCTGGGATGTATACCATCCGGTCCAGGTGATTTGCTACTATTCAGTTTATCAAATAGTTGTAATATATCTTCCCAGTGTAGCGATATTTCTCTCAATTCCTCTGCAGTATCACCTTTAAATACCACTTCAGTCTTGGGTAACATCCCTACATCTTCCTCAGTAAAGACCGAAGCAAAGAATTCATTCAGTCTCTCTGCTATAGCCTTGTCTCCTCTTACTGCCCCTTTTACCCCTCTATCATCTAATGGTCCAATTGACTCTCACAGGCCTTTTGCTACGAATGTACTTGAAAAAGTCTTTATTTCGTGTTTTTGCTTCCATAGCAAGTTTCTTCTCAAATTCCCGCTTTGCCTGCCTTATCAATGCTTTGCATTTAACTTGCCAGTGCTTGTGCTGTTTCCAGTTTATCATTTGGCTCTTTTTTCCATTTCCTGAAGGTTGCTCTTTTGGCAGCAACAGCCTCTGACCTCACCTTTAAACCATGCTGGCAGTTTTTTGGACTTTCTTCCACTTTTCTTAATGCGTGGAATACAGCTGGTCTGGGCTTCGAGGATAGTATTTTTAAACACCCAAGCTTGCTGTAAGTCTTTCACCTTTGGAACCGCTCCTTTTAGTTTTTTCCGAACTATATTCCTCATTCTATCATAGTCTCCCTTTTGAAAGTTAAAAGGTAGTACTGTGGATTCCTTTACTATCTGTCCTCCACTGATTAAATCAAACATGATCATACTATGATCACTATTGCCAAGTGGTCCCAACACCCTTATTTCTTGCACCAGATCTGGCGTTCCACTAAGGACTAGGTCCAGTATGGCTTCCCCTCTGGTCGGTTCATGAATCAGCTGCTCCAAGAAGCAGTCATTTATTTCATCTAGAAACTTTATCTCTTTAGCTTGTCCTGCTGTGACACTGTCCCAGTCGATACTGGGGTAATTGAAATCACCCATTATTACTACTCTGTTGTGGCTTTTGTTAGCTTCCTTGATTTCTTTGAGCATTTCATCATCCATTTGTTCATTCTGGCCAGGCGGTCGATAGTATACTCCCACTGCCATCACCTTCCCCTTCATAAATGGAATTTCAATCCATAGAGATTCTACAGCAAATTTTGTTCCCTGCAAAACTTTAATCCTTTCTGACTCAATGCCCTCTCTAACAGAGCGCAACCCCTCCACCAATTTGTTCAGCTCTATCATTACGATATAGTTTGTATCCAGGTATCACAGTGTCCCACTGGTTATCCTCCTTCCACCATGTCTCTGAGAGTGCAATCATATCTAACCTCTCATTTAGTGCTATATATTCTAATTCTCCCATCTTATTGTTTAGACTTCTAGCATTGGCATACAAGCATTTTAGAGACTGTATTTTATTAATATTAATCTGGCTATTGGTAATTGGGAATCTTTATGCTCTGTCTGCTCCTTACTCAAGGGCATTTGGGCTACTATACTCCCTTTTGGAACCTCACTGCTTTTGGTAGTATCCTTCAAGGATACCTTTGTCCGAACCATGCGCTCTTGGGTGACTGTCGGCTTTCCCCTATTTTCTAGTTTAAAAGCTTCTCTATCTCTTTTTTAAAGGTTAATGCCAGCAGTCTGGTCCCATCCTGATTAAGGTGAAGCCCATCCCTTCGGAAGAGCCCCCCCTTTCCCCAGAATGTTCCCCAGTTCCTAACAAATCCAAAACCCTCATCCTTGCACCATTGTCTCATCCACGCATTGATACTCCGGAGCTCTGCCTGTCTTTTGGGTCCTGCACGTGGAACAGGAAGCATTTCGGAGAACGCTATCCTGGAAGTTCTGGATTTCAACTTCCTACCTAAAAGCTTAAATTTAGCCTCCAGAACTTCCCTACCACATTTTCCTATGTCATTGGTACCAACATGTACCAAGACAGCAGACTCCGCCCCAGCACTATCTATGATCCTATCTAGGTGGTGCGTGAGATCTGCTACCTTCGCACCAGGCAGGCATGTTACCAGGCGATCCTCACGTCCACCAGCCACCCAGCTATCTACATTCCTAATGATTGAATCACCAACTATAACAGCTGTCCTGACCCTCCCCTCATGGGGACATGGCCCTGGAGAAACGTCCTCTGTGCGAGAGGGTTTTACATCACCTGGAGGACAGGTCCTAGTTACAGGATCACTTCCTGCCACACCAGGGTGATGCTCTCCTGTCACGTGACCTCTCTCCTCCATGGCAACAGGGATGCTGCCAGACTGGAGGTGGGACTTCAGGACTATATCCCTGTAGGTCTCGTCCATGTACTTCTCTGTCTTTATGTCTTCCAGGTCTGCTACTCTAGCCTCTAGAGAACGGACTCGTTCCCTGAGAGCAAAGAGCTCCCTGCACTTAGTGCATATGTAGGACCTCTCACCAACTGGGAGAAAATCATACATGTGACACTCAATGCAAAAGACCGTAGAACCCCCATCTCGTTGCTGGACCTCTGTCTGCATCTTAGTTTAAAGCTTGTGTTTAGGTCTTTTAAATTCGGTATATAATAAGGATTGGTGTAGATGCTTATACTAATAAAAGTGTATTTAATACCCCTAATACACCCTGTGTACCTGAAGCTTAATTAATCTCAGGTCCTCTGTGTATGACTGATTTGGATTAAGAGCTGCACCTGAGAGCAGCCCCTTTCCTCTAAGATGTGCAAGTACCTATAAAACTACAATTACCCCAGGGGTGGGTGGGTGCTGGGGAGGGAGGGAGGGAGATAAGTCCTATTAAAGAGGGCAGTTACAAGGTACCCTGTCCTGAACCCTCAGCAGGGGGATGGGGGTACCACACAAAGCCCAGTTAGTTGAGAGAGGCAAGGTAAGTACAGCTGAGAAAGCTGAACTAGCACACCACTAAGACAAACAATTAAACAAACAGTTAGACAAACAGTAAATAATTAAATAAACAGCTAGAACTCACAGTAAGATGTCCCAGGAGGCAAATATCCACTCACTAGCAGAGCTCTGTAAAAGTACAGTCCTTCTCTGATCAGAGAAAAGCAAACTAATGCTACCAATACATGATTTCAATATGCCAGATTCGGACTGGCACATCCCTACTTCCATATCATCTAGAATCAAGCAGATCCTAGATTTTTTACTGGGAGAACTCTTCCAGCAACTGGTAACAGAGCCCACATGTGAAGGGGCCATACTGGATTTGGTGCTCACCAATGGGGAGGTGTTTCTGATGTCAGTGGGAGATTCTCACATCTGGTGATCAGATAGTGTGGTTCAGTATTAGGACTAGAGTTGATATCAGGGTCTTAGACTTCAGGAAAACTAACTTTGCCAAGATGGACAATACCTCAAGGAGTTAGCAAGATTACACAATAGCTGGATGATGTAGAAAAGTAATGGACAAAACTGAAAGAAGCTATTTTAAGGGTAATAAACCTTTTTGTTAGAAAGGTAAATAAGTGTAAAAGGAAGAAGAGGAAGCCACTATGGTTCTCAATAGTAGCTGAAAGGTGAAGAACATCTTCAAAATCTTACAATGCTCATTCATCTATTGCCCAATAACAGATTAAGACGAGACGTCTCTCAAAACACTCTGGCTACACCTAAGGAATTCACAAAAAGCAACCAAATAGACTTCTAGGACAGCATTCTTGCTATACACCCAATATTCTAGAACTCCCTTCCCCATACTTTGAAAGCAGATATCAGACCTCTCAACATGCACTTGTTCACAGAGCACATTGAAGGAAGTTCCAGCACCACTCACCACCTCCAAACCCATACACTCCACCAAAAACAAAATCCCACATACCCCCATCTAAATGTCACAAAAAGCCACCCACAAACCTAGCCGCACAACCCCATATATTCCCTAACAGGACAGTCTTCCCACACCTGTAAGTGTCATATTTATTTCAGTTAAGCCCAACACAATGAAGGACTAGAAAGGGGGACTTACGTCTGGAGAGAAATCTGCAACTGTGAGTATATACTTCTGGTAATTTTCTAAAGAGAATTCTTTGTATTAAAGCTACTTAATCTGTGAACCCACTGTTTTTTGTTGGATCAGTTAGGGCCTAGTAGCAACAATTAAAGTTTGAATTTAAAACAGAGTAGAACTTTCTGGTTACATTTCATACCCAGCAGAGAGCTTGTAGTGTACATTTAATAGTCACTCAGGGCCTAGCATCAGAAAAGTACTTTTAGTTTAAGTTTCACACAGAAGAGAGCTTTCTGGTTAAATTTAGAACCCAGCAGAGAGCTTGTAGTTTAAATTTCATAAGTTAGAGCCTAGAAGCAGCTAAGAGCTATAATTTAAATCAAATCAGAATTTAGCTTACCTCAGCAGCACAAGACAGGGTACTGTGTAGCAGCCCTCTTTTAATAAGTGTTATTTTCTTCCCTCCCTCCCCACCCCTGGGATAATCATAGCTTTATAGGTACTTACACATCTTAAAAGACAGGAGGTGCTTTCAGGTGAAACTCAATTACCCAAATCAGTCATAAACTAAGGACCTGAGATTAATTAAGCTTCAGGTGAACAAGGTATATTAAACGTATTAGGTACAGTTTTATTGTTATAAATACCCATAGCAACCCCTAGTAAGTAAGAACTTAAAGATCTAGACACAAACTTAAAACTAAGATGCAGACAGCAGTCCAGCAGCAGGATGGGGGCTTTCTAGTCTTTTGCATTGAGTGTCACATGTATGATTTTCTCCCAGTTGGTGAGAGGTCTTACGTGTGCACTAGGTGCAAGGAGCTCTTTGCTCTCAGGGAACAAGTCTGTTCTCTAGAGGCTAAAGTAGCAGACTTAGAAAACATAAGACAGAGGTACATAGACAAGACCTACAGGGATATAGTCCTGAAGTCCCACCTCCAGTCTGGCAGCACCCCTGTTGCCATTGAGGAGAGAGGTCACGTGACAGGAGCGCATCACCTTGGTGTGGCAGGAAGTGATCCTGTAACTAGGACCTGTCCTCCAGGTGATGTAAAACCCTCTCGCACCGAGGAAGTTTCTTCAGGGCCATGTGCCCATGAGGGAAGGGTTAGGACAGCCGTTATAGTTGGTGATTCGATCATTAGGCATGTAGATAGCTGGGTGGCTGGTGGACGTGAGGATCGCCTGGTAACATGCCTGCCTGTTGCGAAAGTAGCGGACCTCACGCGCCACCTAGATAAGGTCTTAGATAGTGCTGGGGAGGAGTCTGCTGTCTTGGTACATGTCGGTACCAATGACATAGGAAAATGTGGTAGGGAGGTTCTGGAGGCAAAATTTAGGCTTTTAGGTAGGAAGTTGAAATCCAGAACTTCCATGGTAGCATTCTCCAAAATGCTTCCTGTTCCACGCGCAGGACCCAAAAGGCAGGCAGAGCTCCGGAGTCTCAATGCGTGGATGAGACAATGGTGCAGAGATGAGGGTTTTGGATTTGTTAGGAACTGGGGAACATTCTGGGGAAAGGAGAGGCTCTTCTGAAGGGATGGGCTTCACCTTAACCGGGATGGAACCAGGCTGCTGGCATTAACCTTTAAAAAGGAGATAGGGGAAAGCCGACAGTTGCCCAAGAGTGGATGGTTCAGAAGAATGTATCTTTGAAGGATACTACCAAAAGCAGAGAGGTTCCACAAAAAAAAAAAAAAAAAAGTGTAAACTAGCCCAAATGCCCTTGAGTATGGAGCAGACAGAGCTTAAAGATCCCAATTTACCCATGTCTAACAATAGCCAAATTAACATGAATAAAATACATTTCTCTAAAATGCTTGTATGCAAATGCTAGAAGTCTAAAAAATAAGATGAGAGAGTTAGAATATATAGCACTAAATAAAAGGTTAGATATGATTGGAATATCAGAGACATGATGGAAGGAGGACAACCAGTGGGACACTGATAACTGGGTACAAACTATATCGTAATGATAGAGCTGATCAAATTGGTGGAGGGGTTGCGCTCTATGTTAGAGAGAGCATTGACTCAAAGGATTAAAGTTTTGCAGGAAACAAAATCTGCTGTAGAATCTATATGGATTGAAATTCCATATAAAAAGGGGGAAGGCAATGGCAGTGGGGGTGTACTATCGAGCACCTGGCCAGAATGACCAAATGGATGATGAAATGCTCCAAGAAATCAAGGAAGCTAACAAAAGTTACAGCGCAGTAATAATGGGCGATTTCAATTACCCCGGTATCGACTGGGTCAGTGTCACGTCAGGACATGCTAGGGAGATAAAGTTCCTAGATGAAATAAATGACTGCTTCTTGGAGCAGCTGGTTCATGAACCGACCAGAGGGGAAGCCATATTAGACCTAGTCCTTAGTGGAACACCAGATCTAGTGCAAGAGCGAAGGGTGTTGGGGCCACTTGGCAATAGTGATCATAGCATGATCGCCTTTGATTTAATTAGCGGAGGAGGGATAGTAAGGAAATCCACAGTACTACCTTTTAACTTTCGAAAGGGAGACTATGATAAAATGAGGAAAACAGTTAAGAAAAAACTAAAAAGGAGCAGTTGCAAAGGTTAAAGACGTACATCAAGCTTGGGTGTTGAAAAATACTATCTTGGAAGCCCAGACCAGCTGTATTCCACGCTTTAAGAAAAGTGGAAGTAAATCCAAAAAAAATGCCAGCATGGTCTAAAGGTGAGGTCAGAGAGGCTGTTGCCAAAAAAGCATCTTTCAGGAAATGGAAAAAAAAGAGCCAAACGATGAAACCTGGAAACAGCACAAGCACTGGCAAGTCAAATGCAAGGCAATAAGGCAAGCAAAGAGAATTTGAGTAGAAGCTTGCTGCGGAAGCAAAAACGCGAAATAAAGACCTTTTCAAGTACATTTGTAGCAAAAAACCTGTGAGAGTCAGTTGGTCCATTAGATGATAAAGGGGTTAAAGGAGCAAGAAGAGGCAACAAGGCGATAGCGGAGAGACTGAATGAATTCTTTGCTTCGGTCTTTACTGAGGAAAATGTAGGGATGTTACCCACGACTGAAGTGGTATTTAAAGGTGTGGAAGAATTGAAGGAAATATCGATACATCGGGAAGATGTCTTACAACTATTAGATAAACTGAAGAGTAACAAATCACCTGGGCCGGATGGGTGTTGAAAGAACTGAAATATGAGATTGCAGACCTGCTATCAGTAATCTGAACTATCATTAGAATCATCTCTAATACCTGAAGATTGGAGGATCGCCAATGTAACACCAATTTTTAAAAAGGGTTCCAGGGGTGATCCGGGAAACTACAGACCGGTGAGCCTGACATCAGTACCGGGAAAAATGGTAGAAACCATCATAAAGAATAAAATTACTCAGCATGTAGATAGTCACAACCTAATGGGAGACAGCCAACATGGCTTTAGACAAGGAAGATCTTGTCTTACTAATCTGTTATGTTTTTTTGAAGGAGTGAATAAACAGGTGGACAAAGGTGAGTCGGTTGATATTCTGTATCTGGACTTCCAGAAAGCCTTTGACAAGGTCCCTCAGAGACTTTTGGCAAAACTAAAGAGTCATGGGATAGGAGGCAGTGTACTATTGTGGATCAGGAACTGGTTAAAAGATAGAAAGCAGAGGGTAGGGCTAAATGGCCAATTTTCCCAATGGAGAAAAGGTGAATAGTGGTGTACCCCAGGGATCTGTGCTGGGTCCGCTGCTTATTGACATTCATAAATGACCTGGAAAGTGGAACAACGAGTGAGGTTATCAAATTTGCAGATGACACAAAACTATTTAAAGTTGTTAACACACAAGAGGATTGTGAAAAATTGCAAGAGGATCTTGATAAATTGGAAGACTGGGCATCAAAATGGCAGATGAAATTTAATGTGGACAAGTGCAAGGTTATGCACCTAGGGAAGAACAACCCAAACTATGGTTACACGATGCAAGGTTCCACATTAGGAACCACCACCCAGGAAAAAGATTTAGGCGTCATTGTGGATACCATGTTAAAACCCTCGGCCCAGTGTGCAGCGGCGGCCAAGAGAGCAAATAGAATGCTAGGTATGATAAGGAAAGGAATGGAAAACAAAACAAGATATAATGCCTCTATATTGTTCCATGGTGAGACCGCACCTTGAATATTGTGTGCAATTCTGGTCGCCGTATCTTAAAAAGGATATAGCGATTTTAGAAAAAGGTTCAGAGAAGAGCCACCAAAATGGTAGAGGGGATGGAAGGATACTCCTATGAGGAGAGGCTAAGAAGGTTAGGGGCTCTTTAACCTGGAAAGGAGACGGCTGAGGGGAGATATGATAGAAGTCTATAAATTAATGAACAGATTGGAACGGGTAAACGTAGATCGATTGTTTACGGACATGCAATGAAGCTACAGGGTAAACTATTTAAGACTAATAAAAGAATATTTTTTCACTCAACGTGTAATCAAACTCTGGAATTTGTTACCGGAGGATGTAGTAAAGGCTGTTAGTGTAGCTGGGTTTAAAAAGGGTTTGGACAAGTTCCTGGAGGAAAGGTCCATAAACCATTATTAATAAAAGTGACCGAAGATATCAATGCTTGACCCAGTACAAGCATTGTAGAACTTGTGTCTCTTGGGGAAACTGCTAGGTACATATGACCTAGATTGTCCACTGTTGGAAACAGAATACTGGGCTTGATAGACCTTGGCCTGACCCAGTAAGGTATATCTTATGTTCTTAACCCCTTCCACCCCACATTTCTGCTAGCACAACCACTAGCTTCCAGTACCCTTAATACAACTTCTTCCAATGCTATAGTTCTTTGGCACCAATATATAGTTCCGTCAGCCTATAATTCTTTGTTAATGATGTTCCCTATAACAACTGTACAGTTATGAAATCTACAGTTCTATCATGCATTCTCTGTACCTCGTTTGTTTTAATGTGAACAGCTTTGATTTATTGAAAAGCAGTATATAAGAACTAATAAGAGGGTGGCCTTCATAAAATACAAGAGATCAGAGGACAAGAATCTATATTTGGGATGGGTTGGGGGAGGGGGAACCACTTGAGAAGCAAGCAAAGTAGTCGGGAAAGCAAAGACAGAAGAAATATCCCCCCCATTTTATTGTATTAGTTAAGACTTTCGGATATGTTAGCAAGGAGGAGTAACGGCAAGAATGGAGTGGAGGAGTGGCCTAGTGGTTGGGGCAAGGTACTTCAGGCCGGAAGGTCGGGGGTTCAAATCCCACTAGACGACAGCCACCTTGGGCCGGAAGGACTGGGGTTTCTAGTCCCACAGGTGCTCCTTGTGGTCTTGGGCAAGCCACTTAACCCTCCATAGCCCATGTTCCCTGTAAAATAGTTATTTCCAAGTTATAATGCCCTGTTCAATGTAATTTCAGTTTGTTCAATGTAAACCGCACTGATGCAGAATAGCGCGGTATATAAGAGAATGTAAATAAAAAATAAATTTAAAAAAATGGTATTGTCAGACTCCAAGGCAAAGGGAAGAAATATGTAAAAGCCAATGGGAAGAAAGCAGAATTGCATAATATTTGTGTTGTGTGTCCAGATGAAGGGCCAGGAGCGGGACCTCAGACATCCATAAATAGAAAAACAGAAGCAACTAGGTCTTGAACACGTTTTCAAAAGACTGTACATGAGGAACTAGCTAAACTAAAGTAGACAAAGCAATATGACTGGATGGAATACATGCCATATTGAAGGAACTTGGGGGACATTCTAGCAGCTCCACTGACTGAACTTTCAAATGCTTCTTTAGTCAAGAGTAGCCCCAGAGGGCTCGAGAAAGGCATATATGGTCCCTTTACACAAAAGCAGAAGCAAGGATGAGGTTGAGAACTATGGGCCAGTTAGTCTAAACTCTGTGGAGAGTAAAGTTATTGGAAACACTGCTATGAGAATAGCGATGTTTCTGGAGTCCAATGGATTGCAGGATCCTAGGCAGAATGGGTTTACCAGAGGCAGATCTTGTCAGACAAATCCGACTGCTTTCTTTGACTGGGTGTCAAGCGAGTTAGACCAAGGGAGAGCCCTAGATGTGGTGTACTTAAGATTTCAGTAAAGCCTTTGACACTGGTCCACACAAGTGACTTATAAACTGAGTGAATGACGGTTAGAAATTGGTTGAGTGGGAGGCAACAGAGGGTACAGGTAAATGGAACTCACTGAGAAGGTTTCTAGTAGTGTCCCGCAGGGATCTGTCGTTGGTCTGATTTTTTTTAAAGCATTAGCATCTAGGGGGGGTCACAGGAATTTTCAGCTGCTAAAAAAATGGAGTCACATAGGAAAAATGTTTGGAAGCACTGTTGTGCAGTGTTTTACTCCCACCTATCCAGGATGGTACAAAGTCTCATATTGTGCTACAAAATCTAGCGCTGCCCCCTCCCCCAAAGCCAGTATTAGTACAGAATTTTGTAACAATCTACATCAGCTACCAAACTAATAAAGGCATCCACACACTCACTTCCCTGTGGTCATGAACTTTATTCAGCCACCTGGCACTAAGCTGATTAGTTCCCGATATAGGTACCCACTAGGCACTTGGGGGGGGTGGGGGGGGAGACAACACAAGCAAAAGAGGAGCTGTTAAGTGACTAGTCACTTTAAAAGCCAGGCAAGAAGCAAGAGAAACAAAGATAGCTTATCGTGAAGCGACAAGGGTGGTTTAAGAGGTACAAGTTTACTACACAGTCAGTCATTTAACAGTTTAGACTCAAATGGGTCCATATTGCTCCTTCCAAGGCACTAACCTGCAAAGAGTAAAAATAACTTTAGAGTTTCATCATAAATGCTATTCAAGTCCAATAAAAATCAATGGCAAGCTTGTGCAACACATTGAATTAGAGCAACAGGATTTTATCAAAGGATAATCATGCCAAATAGTTTCTTTGATGACCAAAAAACTAGATAAAGGGCATGTGATGGGCTTTGCTGAAGTCAAGAGTAGATGACATCCATGATCCCTCAACACGGTTTCTCATAAAAGGCTTATGAATAAGCTGAACAGCCTGGGGATCGGTCCCAAATGTGGTATGCAATGTGCCTTCAAGCCAATACTGACTCCTGGCAACCCAGCAGCTCCAGGGTTCTTTTGGCAGTATAACCAGAAATAGATTGCCAGGCCTTTCTTCCGAAGCAATGGAGGGTTAAGTTCCTTGCCCAAGGCCACAAGGAATACTAGTGGGAATTGCATCCTGGTCTCTTGATCATCAAGTCAGTGCCTCCATTCCAAGACAGTATACTGGTAGACTATGCCTCCATTCCAAGGTGGGATACTGGATCAGAAATTGATTGACCAACAGAGTGTTGGTAAATGGAATTCACTCGAAAAGAAAAAAAGGTAAATTCTGGAGTGCCTCAGGGATCAGTCCTGGGACCGACACTGTTCATAAGCAATATTTCTTTATTGCAGGTAACATGAAGACATTGAAGATTTACAGAGTTAACACCTTGAAAGTAGAAAACATGTAAAGGAAAAACAAAAATTTATAGAATGAATTAAATCTTAATTGCCAAAACATTAAATCAAATTAGTGCAGAGGCACGGGTTCAGAAATCCAGAGCAACTATGTGAGGACAAGAGGCTGGTGCCCAGAGACCAGGAGAGGTATTTCCAAGTGACAGGATCCAAGGACCTCAAGATAATGATAACGTGTGACAAAGTGGTGGCCAAAGCAAGAAGGATGCTAGGCTGTATAGAGAAAGGAATAACCAGTAGAAAGGAAGATGTAACAAGCTGTTGGTGAGGCCTCAATTAGAGTACAGTGTTCTGATCTGAACACTGTACCTTGCAAATGATAAGGAAAATTTTCAAAAGGAAAACCCAAACCATAAACAAACCAACTCAAAAACACAAAGCCACACTTAAAACAGCCAGAGAAGAGCAGGCATGATTCGGAGCTTGTGCCAGACATACAGATGATATTTGAAGACCTGAATATATGAGAAGAGGGTAATATACCATATTCAAATACTTGAGATTAATGAACCCCTTTCAAAGGCTGAAAGCTATAGAGCTAAAGGACATGAAATGAAGTAGTAAAGAGGTCAACCAAAGCATCAGTAAATTTTCACAGAAAGGGTGGGTACATCCTTGGCATGCCCTCTCAATGGAGGTAATAAGGTAGAAACAGAATTCCAGAAGGCATGGGACAGAGGATCCCTAGGTAGCAAAAAGGATGAAATCAAAGCACAACTCAAAAGCAGAAGGGGGGAGCGTAAATAACCTGTACAGAGCAGCAAACACTCAGCTTCTTTACTAGATAAAGGCCAGTCTATCTAGTATAATCTGTCATATGAATTCACACTCTAACCATGCTGTTTTTAGCAAAAAAAGATAGATTTTTCTTGTTTTTGTGGAGACAGATGGCAATTGGCAGGGGTACTGGGAACAAGGGATGTCTTCTTCAGAAAAGGAAGAACCACTGCAGTTGTAAACATTAAGAATAAAATTAACGGGGGGGGGGGGGGGTTTTGACAATTTAAAAAGTAACTGCAAGTTCTTAAAAAGGGGGAAAGTAGACACCAGGCCCATGTGCGAATGCATCATTCCATCATCGTAGATGTTAATCAGAAAACTCAAAGAGAAAGTAGTCGAGGTAATAAAACGTAAATGCAAAGAGATGTTAGAAAGAGACAGGCTACACAGACAGCCAATGGGAAAGACTCTACTATCATGGTATACGTAGAGACTAAACCTCTGAAGAAAACTTCTCTTATTGCCGTTGAGTTACAGACCCTACCTTTCTATCCCATACTTTTCTGACTAAAAGTCATGTGTTTATACAAGCATTGGTCTATCCATTGGATATACTTGCTTCGTAGTGTAGTCAAGTCATTTTTTAAAGGCACCCCAATAAGCCCCCTTTTTTTACATTAACACAAGTGCCAAATTCTTGACCATGCTTCAAGCTTAGCTAAAAATGCAGAGAACAGGAGAGAGAAAAAACCGCTAGCGTGATGGATCAACGGTCTCCCTCGTTCCTAATGCAATAAAACTATAGAAATCAAGAAAGCTTTCGTTATATGCTTTTAAACATACACGCCTCTTGATGCTGGAAATGGTTTATGCACTTTTCCCCCACCACCACCACTACTGAACGATAGCAAAACATTAAGAAGGCCTCAAACGCTAACGCATACCCTCACTTAACAGCATTAAGAAAGCACACTTCAGGGGAAGTCCGAAGATACTTCCGAGCACTAACAAAACTGGACACACCAGGCCATTGAGGATGACAACACACTTAGGTGACTAAATAGTAAACACCCACCTGTCCCTGATATTAAAGGCCCACAGACACAGGAGAGCCTGCTACCACCTAGTTCTTCTTATCTACCACCTTACCATGTGCCCAGGATACTGACTGAGCAGCGAAAGTCTCGTACTACTTCATTAGGCACCCAATAGTCCAGGAAATGACATGAGGTTCTTAATTCACTTTCTCAGCCACTGGCTGTCCCCCAAAAAGGCAGGCACGGACTCATGGAGGTAGAAGTTTGTTTTTGTTTTGGGTTTTTTTGTTTTACATCTCAGGCTTCCTTGAGAAAGAAAAGGCCTGAGCACTTGGAGTTACAGCCACTGACCCAAGACTCGTTCAGACTAATTAAGCCACTGAACCACTAAGTCTCTTCCCATAACGGAAACCAGTTGAAACCATTAATAAACTACAAACACGTCCCCTTCAGAAAAAAAAGCAACTAGAAATGCTGGCCAAACAGGATTGTAGGCCAAACTCCTCTGCTCACTTCAGTCCATACCTGCTACACCATTGCCCAGCATAAAGTCCCACCTTAAAGGTTCCGTCGCCACAAGCTTTATTGACCGTGTACACGTTCTTCAGTTTCTGTTCTCTTCGCGGGCAGTCTGTTCTGCTCTTGTTTCAGTTTAGCTGCCTGTTTCTCCATAAAATGGCGCCGGAGGTCACGCGCTCACGTCGCGGCCTTTCCCCTCCCCGCTCCTATTTCACCTGCTGCGGAGCTCCTCCCCCGTGCCCCGTACAGATCCGCGCGCGCAACCTCCGGCCGAACCCGGCGCGAGATAAGTCTGCTCAGTAACAGTAAGAAGACAAGACCCGGGCGGAAGTCGAATCCAATGGCAATGACGGGAAAAGGGAAGTGGGTGGAGTCAGTCGAACGTAGTAGTAGTCGATTCAAAGTGCTTTTGACTTCATCTCGACAGGAAGAGCAAGGCCGTGAGTGACTTTTTTTTTTACCGAACTTGATAAATTGTAAGGTCCAGAAACAATCCCACCTCCTCGCTTGTTCCTTCTATATCTTGTGGCTGTACGGGAAAGGGTGGAGAGGATCTCCCGGGCTATGAGATGGATGGCACAGCCCCGTTGATGCTTAAATTGGATGAAATAGTGAGAGTTTAGGGTTTGAGGTGTGGATGGAGGTTTGTCGCTAGAGATCAGGGAAGGAGTTAATGTATGTATTTAGAAATCAGGGGTTCTCAAGGCAATCCTTGAACACAGCAAGTCAGTCACGTTTTGATAGCATGGTCCATCTAGTCTGCACAGCAAAATACTTGCAGTGCATGTTCCTTGCGGTTATCCTGAAAACGTGACTGACTTACTGTGTTCAAGGATTGCGTTGAGAACCCCTGATTTCTAAATACATACTTTAGAATAATGACATTGGTAAAGCCGACTTTAATATTTTGCTGCCTAAGACAAAACTGGGGAGATGTCAGGTTACTACTGGTTCTCATTTGAAATGCATGCCTTTAAAACATGGGTACTCGACCCAATTTTTGAAACACAGGCACTATGCTGATTTTTAGAATATCCACATATGTAAGATATAGGTTTCCATATCTTGCCTCCATAGTATGTAACTATTCTATTATTTATTTAAAAATATTTATATACTGCTACCATGTACAACATTCTAAGCAGTTTACAATAAGAAAATGCTAAATAAAACATATTACAGGAAAAATACAAAATAAAAAAAACAAGATTATGGCCCCACCCATCCACTCACCCCCTCCCCCTGCTGCAACCTAATTGAGGAACAAAAAGATCTTTAAACATTTCTGAAAGTGGCCCTTGTTTAATTCCTGTTGTACCTGCGCAGCCACTCCATACCCCCTCGATTTATCAGGATCACCAGCAAACTCTCCTGGCTGGACCTTAAGACACTGCCAGGCTGATACCACTCTAACACTCCCAGTACATAGCTAGGCCCCCCTGCTTAAGATTTCAAAGGTCAACGTTGCATTTTAAACAGGCAGCACTTTGAATTGGGAATCAATGTAATTTCCTCAGTACATCTGCAATGGATTCTCTCCTACCCCGACTGGATAACATCCATGAAACCACATTTTAGACCATATGCAACCGCTTAAACAAATAATCAGGCAATCCCACATAGAGGAGGTTGCTGTAGTCCAAAACCTAAATTGCCAGCGCTTGTGTTACCATGTGCATTGCTGCCTCATCCAGAAACAGGCAAAATTAGCACACCAGTCTCAACCATCCATAAACTGTACCCAGCTCTTTGGTAATTTGAGCCTGCATGGACAACTCCGCATCTAGCAGTGCTCACAAATCCAGCATCTCCCATCCCAACCTCTCTCTGAATAACCAACCAGTCTGTCATTAGCTCTGGGTCCAAGCCACGCAAATCAAAACCTTGGAATTCTGGGCATTCAGCACCATGCAACTCTCTTCTAACCACTCCACCACCCTATCCAAAATCATTCACCTTCTTAATGGCCTTCCCATCACACTCTAACAGAACCATAATTTGAATGTCATCTGTGTATAAAACCCCCCAAAACTTCTGATAATACTCCCCAGTGCTGCATAAAAATATTGAACAATAACTGCAAGAGTGCAGGGATGGGCTGACCATCTGATTGGCAGGGTATGCCCTAAGGACTGAATTGAGAACCATTGTCCTGAAGCAAGGGAGTGCAGGTTCCTCTTCTTGGCTGAGAGATTTGGATTTTAGTTGGTGCCTTCAGAATTTGATTTATAGGCAATTGTCTATGCCTGAAGATGGCAAGGGAGGAATCTGTACCTTTATTTGCGGTGGTGGTGTGAGTAGGTTATTATTATTACAGTATTTGTATAATCACCTTTTGCTCAAACAGTACAGTGGTACACAACAATGGAATATCACCAGTGCAATATGAGAAAGTAAGGGGGAAACATAGAAATATGATGACAGAAAAAAAACACATGACCTATCTAGTCTGTCCTTCCATATCAACAACTACAACAGTCCCATTTTTACCTTTAGAGATCCTCTGTGTTTGTTCCATGAATTCAGTTACTGTCCTCATCTCTACCACCTCCACTGGGAGACTATTCCACGGATCCATTACTCTTTCCGTAAATAAATATTTCCGCATATCACTCCTGAATCTATCTCCCTTCACCCTCATCCTATGTCCCCTTGTAGCAGAACTTGCTTTCAATTGAAAGAGGCTCTCTCCCTGAACATTTATGCCACGGAGGTATTTAAACATCTCAATCATATTACTTCTATCCCGCCTTTCCTCTAAAGTGTACATATTAAGATCCTTAAGTCTGTCCTCATATGCTTTATAATGAAGACCACTAATCATTTTAGTAGCCACCCTCTGCACCGACTCCATCCTGTTCACATCCTTTTGAAGGTGCGGTCTCCAGATTTGCACACTATACTCCAAATGAGGTCACACCAAAGACTTATACAGAGGCATTATCACCTCCTTTTTTTCTGCTAGCCATTTCTCTCCGTATGCACCCAAGCATCCTTCTAGCTTTTGCCGTCGCCTTTTCTACCTGTTTAGCTACTTTAAGATCATCAGACACAACCACGCCTAGGTCCCGCTCTTCTTTAGTGGACAAAAGTACTTCACCCCCTATACTATATTGCTCACTTGGATTGCTGCATCCCAAATGCATGACCTTGCATTTTTTAACATTAAATCCCAGCTGCCAAATTCTAGACCATTCTTCAAGCTTAGCTAGATCCCTCCTCATGTTATCTACACCTTCTTGGGTGTCTACTCTATTGCAGATTTTGGTATCATCCGCAAAGAGGCAAACCATACCCGACAGCCCTTCTGCTTTATCACTAATAAAAATGTTAAAAAGAATCGGACCAAGGACAGATCCCTGGGGCACACCACTGGTAACATCCTTCTCCTCAGAGTGAGCTCCATTTACCTGTACAAATGGGGAAAGCGTGCAGACTATGGCTCTTGGAATTCTTTCTAGCCCTTGTGTGTGTACACACCTATCTGTATCTGCATTGCCAGGATTGTGTGTGCATAGGTCTGTTTGTGTGTGTGTGTATATCTGCTGGCATCTGTGATCAAAAGAGGAAATGAAAGGGGAAGGCTGTTTGTTACTGTAAACCAGTACGTTGGAGGTGTTGGCACTGCTTTTCCAATTGAAATGCATGTTTGGGGGATTGGGGGCTTTATTTCTCTTCTGTCTCATATCACAATAGAAACTTAGAACATAAGATATGCCATACTCGGTCAAATCAAAGGTCCATTAAGCCAGTGTCTTGTTTCCAACAGTGACCAATCCAGGTCACAAGTACTTGGCAGGATCTCAAAAGGTGGAGAGATTCCATGCTGCATATCCCAGGAGTAAGCAGTGGATTTTAGTTCACTAATAATGGAGTGGAGGAGTAGCATTGGCTTGATGACATAGAGACCAGAGTTCAGTTCCCACTGACACTCCTTGTGGCCTTGAGTAAGCTATTTTACCCTTCACTGCCTTGGAAGGAAGGTCTGGCAATCTACTTCCATTCACTCCTTGCTAATGTACGGGGTAAAGGGTCAGTTGGACCGTGGGCCAGATGGTTCCCAAACAGATTCTCCCTCTGCCCAAGAGGGGGACAAACCGACCCATGTGGAGGACTTACCACCTCCCAATAAAAACTCACCTCATGCAGGACAGTACACTCTTATATGGTATTACTATCTCGTAGATTTTTCTTTGCAAAATAATCCTTTATTATATTTATTCCCTATTTTACAGAAGCAAATGGACTAAGAGCAAAGAAAAAGCAGTCTAGTGACATTACATATCTTGCCATTTCTCCTCACAGCAAACAAGCAGGATAATTCTGTTCTTATCTTGGTACAGATTTCCTAACAGCTAAAAACAAGAATGTCTCCTCCCCCTCCCCACATGATTCTGACTTACTTCCTGACTCAGAAATAGCAAGTAAAAAGTGCATCCTTCTGTCCTGTCTATAACAGCGAGTAAGAGAATGTGTGACAGGCATTCCAAACAAAAGAAATCAGTATTACGGACACACGGCACAATATCAATTTTACACAAGACAAACAGGTCAGAAAACACACACGACAATGAAAAACCTCTGTACAGTTTTTACTGCCCAGAAGACACTGTTCCCCAACAAAAGGGGTACACAGAGAATACTGGGAGCATAGAGAACCCAGGGAATTCGCACCCTACACAGCCTTCACTGCTGAGGAGACAAACTCATTGCCTATCTAGTTCTATCACATTTATATATCCTTGCTCAGGACCATATTTGCTTTTCCGGAATTTTTTTCTAATTACCTGATTTTTTTTTTGTTCCAGCTGTCTGGGGCTCTCACATGTGTGATTTGCCATGTTAGTCTACTCATGTCTGTACCCATCTCCGTTGACTTTTCTTAGGCCCATGTTTATCTAGGCCTTGTCCGGTTTATATTGTTATCTGACCTTTGCTCCCACTCACTTGGTTCTTTTACTTGGGAACTGAGGGGTGGGGGAGAACCAATAAATATATCTTGTTAGCTATCTGTGTCTTCTGTAGGAGATACTGAGAGTAGCAGATAAATATACATGTATAAATACTCGGCATGTCTAGGGAAAACTGCTACTCCCCATTTTCCCAGGATTCCATTGGACTACCTGGCAAACAAACCACATGATAAAATAATAACCAACCCTGTGTTTGTATATAAATTAGACTTTTTTACTGATGACAAAAATAGTACAAAAATTAGCATCAATTAGTATTCTGAGGTAGTATGTTGTACAGTCATATAATTACAATTAGCAAGGGACCTAATCTCTGTTTTAGGAACCATTGTCACTGATTCACTCTGCAGTCAGTCGTACAGTACATTGTCTGTCTAAGCTAGCACCAACCTCAGGGGGGGCAATTTGAGAAGAAGCTTGTTGTGAAAGCAAAAACGCATAATAAAGACTTTTTCAAGTACATTCGTAGCAAAAAAACTGTGAGTGTGTCAGTTGGACCATTAGATGATAGAAGGGTAAAAGGGGCACTAAGAGGGGACAAGGCCATAGCAGAGAAAATGATAGAATTCTTTGCTTCGGTCTTTACTAAAGAAGATATAGGGATGTTACCCATGAATGAACTGGTATTTAAAGGTATTGCAGCAGAAGAATTGAAAGAAATATCAATATACCGGGAAGATGTATTACAACTATTAGATAAACTGAAGAGTAGCAAATCACTTCGACCAGATGGTGTACATCCAAGGGTGTTGAAAGAACTGTAATCTGAGATCGCAGACCTGCTATTAGTAATCCGTGAACTATCATTAAAATCATCTGTAATACCTGAAGATTGGAGGATGGCCAATGTAGCAACAATTTTTTAAAAGGATTCCAGGGGTGATCCGGGAAGCTAAAGACTTTTGAACTTGACGTCAGTACCAGGAAAAAAAAACATTAGAAACCATTATAAAGAAAAAAATTACTGAACATGTAGATAGTCATGGCTTAATGGGAGACAGCCAACATGGCTTTAGCCAAGGGAGGTCTTGTCTTACTAATCTGTTATTTTTTTTAAATGCACAAATAAACAGGTTGACAAAGGTGAGCCAGTTGATATAGTATATCTGGATTATCAGAAAGCCTTTGACAAGGTCCTTCATGAGAGACCCTTGATGAAATTAAAAAATCATGGGATAGGAGGCAGTGTACTATTGTGGATCAGGATCTGGTTAAAAGATAGAAAGCAGAAGATGAGGCTAAATGGCCAATTTTCCCAATGGAGAAAGGTGAATAGTGGAGTACCCCAGGGATCTGTGCTGGGTCCGCTGCTTTTTAACATATTCGTAAATGACCTGCAAATGGGAATAATGAGTGAGGTAATCAAACTTGCAGATGACACAAAATTATTCAAACTTGTTAAAACCCAAGAGGATCTTGATAAATTGGAAGACTGGATGTTCAAATGGCAGATGAAATTTAATGTGGACAAGTGCAAAGTTATGCATCTAGGAAAGAACATCCCAAACTACGTGATGCAAGGTTCCACATTAGGAACCACAACCAAAGAAAAAGATTTAGGCATCATCATGGATAACATATTGAAACGCTCTGCCCAGTGTTCAGCAGCAGACAAGACAGCAAATAGAATGCTAGGAATCATAAGGAAAGGAATGGAGAATAAAACAAAGTATATTCCTTTTCGTCCCTCTAGTCCAGTCCCGGAACCATAGAGTTTAGAATCTCCTCCAGCAGCCTTGGAGACTGAATAACATCACAGCTCCTCTCTCTGATATAAATAGGCAAGGACCGCCCCCTTCCACCAGTACTTCAGTCTCCAAGCAGCTGAGGAGATTCTGGGCCTAGGGATAGGCCCAGCACAAATAGGCAGAGCTAGGAATTTTTTCTTTGTTTTCCTTTTCTAATTCTTGATGCTTTTTGTTTGGTTGCCTTTCTAAAATAAATAGCCACTTTTTTCTTCCCTCTGGCTCCAGTCCTGCTTCCTCCTTTCTCCCTCAATTTTCCCTCTCCTGGGGGGGGGGGGGGCTGCCCCTTTGGTGAGAAGGAGCAGCTTTACAGAGCAGAAGAAGTAGCCTCCCTGCTCCCGAACCCGCAAGCAAGGGTGAGGAGCAGGTGGAAGGCTTAGCCCCAGCCATCTCTAAGGGACAGTGAGAATGGTGGTGGGAGCACCGTCGGAGCCGAAGCCACGAGCAGGCTGAGCTCCGGCGCATGTCTGCCTCATTGCAGCACCTCAGGTTGAAGCAGGGAACTGTAAGTAGGTCTCGCCGACTTTAACGGCGTTTTTTCTTTCTTTTTGAATTTTCTTTTACTTGTTTCTTGGAGGGGAGTTGAGAGGGAAGTCCCTAGACGTGCCCCACAGGATCAGAATCCCAGCTACCTCTGAGGTAGGCCGGGACATCCATGTCTGAATCGAGCCCATAGTGTATATGAATTGGTACTGGTTAGCACCTTGTCCATCTTTGAGGTGTGTGGTGTCGAAAGCTCTCTGGAAGACATGGAACTGGATGAAAATCCTGAATTCCCCTTGGAAGTGAATGGCAGTGCACATGTGCAGGGGAATTACAAGCCAAGTCAGAGGAAAAGTCAGCTCCCTGCAAAAGTCGGGCCACGCCCTAGCTCAGGGGTGGAGACAGGCTTCCCTGCTGATTGGTCACACCGGTGCAGAGAACAGGGAGGGCCTAGCAGGCAGCAGTGTTTAAAATCACGAGCAGAGCAAAGCAAGAATCATTAAGGAAGTGGTGATCAGAGAGGTGAAGGAAACAGAGGCTCAGGCTGGAGCCCTGACACAATCTCAGACACGGGAGAGAAAGACCCGGAGACAGCAACAGAAGGCAGAGGCACAAGTGAACGGAAGAGAGGTGGACGTGGAGCAAGGAACAGGAACAGCTGTTGGAGCTGGAAAGGTGAGAGAGGAGAGAAATAAGCTGAAGCTGTGCTTAGCTGGAGGAGAAAGCCAGAGGGAATTTCCCCAGAAAGCAGCTACCTCAGAGGGACTGGAGTAGGACGGAAGGACCCTGCATTTCAGAGCCTGGTGGAACCCAGGAGGAAAGGAAGCAGCGTTTGTCTGAAGGAAAAGCCCCAAGGTAAAGACAGCAGTTTCATTTCTGATAATCTAGCAAAGAGACAAATTTCCAGTTTTAAAGGGCAGGAAATTGTGTCCTCACCTTCCACTGTAGGAGTGGTTAGAGAGCTTATCAGAAGCTAAAAGCCATAGTCTTGTTAAAAGTACAGCCTTTGAAACTTCAAAGTTAGAGGCATTAAGGAAGGTGTTCTCTGAAGAGAAGGTTCACTCCCCTAATTTAAAAGTGCCAGCACATGCTGAGTTGCTGTGGAGCCAATTTCAGGAGTACTTGAAAGAGAGAAAGTTTGAGAAAACTCCTAACCTTGAGAGAAACGCTATTTGCTCTGATGATACCGAAGGAATGCAAATAGACTCATGTTTGCCCATTCCAATGGACTGTTCTTTAGCCCTAAGGAAAGATTCTGCAGTGAAGAATATGAGCTGAGAATCTGTGAAAACCCTATAGGAAAATAAGGGCAGTCTCTGCTTTAAGCTGAAGAAAGCTAAGCTTATGTTTTACTGAGTTTTACCACTGGCTGAAGTTAAGCAGTGCTGTAAAAGAACCGTGTGCTTTCAAAAGAGAAACCACGGCTGTTAGAAAGTTTGTGTTACTGCTAATTGACCACACGGGGCAGTCCCCGGTGTGAATGTGTATGAGAAGCAGAATAGCTGTGAAGTGGAAAGCTTTTGTTACATTATCCTGATTTAGTTCTGATTTTATCTTTTTACTTTGGAGATATATCCTTCTTCTTATGTTGTGTATTGAACCTTTGCATGACCTGGAAAATCCCCACAATAATTTCTTGCCGCCTTACAACCACCGACTCAACTACAAATTCTTGTCCCTCGAGGGTAAAGAGCACTACAAGTCCCAGAATCCTCTGGTCACTTTAAAGGGAACTTTATTCAAGGGGGACATACAAGACCGTCTTCCAGTCTGTAAGCCCTTGGGCCCAGATGGAGATGTGGCAGGTGTTAGAGGGGGAGGAGTGGGAGGACATGCCTTTTTTTCACCTCTGGCTGCTATGGGTTTCCAGGTTCAGCGACGAGGAGGCCTTTCAGGGTGTCTTTTTTTTTTTTTTTTCCCCCTATGCAAAAATTGTGGATTTTGCACCCTTTAGAGGAGCAGCTTTTAAGGGACTACGGAGGGATTGGAGATCAAATGATATACATTACTTTAAGGATATGATTGAGGAGTGCTCTTTCTTGAGTTTAGAACAGTTGCAGCATAAAGAAGGGATACAGGTCCCCTTTTTCCAGTATTTTTGAATGCATTACTTTAATTATGAGAGGGGAGAATTGGTTCCACCTTACCTGTAAAGCATCTGCTGTGGAAAAAAAATATTTTTGGAGATGTCTAACGGGGCACCTTTCTAGATTATATTACTACTATTAATCACTTATATAGCGCTACAAGAGGTATGCAGCGCTGCACATATGAAAAAAAAAAACGGTCCCTGCTCATCAGAGCTTACAATCTAATCAAGACAGACAGTACAATAGATGAGAACCTGGTCCAAATAGGGAAAGATAAGGAAAGCAAGGGATCAGGATCCAAAAGCAGCCTCAAAGAGATGAGCCTTTAGCATGGATTTGAAAAGGGGGAGAGATGAAGCCTGACGTAGTTCCAGGCATAAGGAGCATCAAGGTAAAAGATCGAAGTCTAGAGTTGGTAGTGGAAGAAAAGGGCATAGGGAGAATTAGGCCAGTGGAAGAGCAAAGTTCACGAGGAGGAGTGTAGGGTGAGAGGAAAGGTAGTGAGGAGCAGAAGAATGAATGTATTTATAGGTCAGAAGGAGAAGTTTGAATTGGATACAGAAATGGAAGGGGAGCCAATGAAGTGACTTGAGAAGGGGGGTTAAATGAGTATAATGGGACTGGCCGAAGATTAACCACGCAGCAGTGTTCTGAACAGATTGAAGGGGAGAGAGGTGACTCAGAGGGAGACCAGGAAAGAGGAGGTTGCAAAAGTCAAGAAGGGAGGTGACTAAAGAGTGGATAAGTGTTTTAGTAGTGTGTTCAGAAAGGAAGGGGCACATTTTGTTTGTTATAGAGAAAGTTAAAACCTGTTCTTTCTATCTTTATTCACAAATTTGATATAGGCCCAGATGACATCAGGGCGGAGTCAAAGATGACACAAGATTGCGGGCTGAGGAAAAAGGAAGAAGAAGAGCGTTTTTAAAGAGAGAGAGAAAATAGGCAGGGGGAGGAGGGTTTAAAGAGAAAAATAAGAAGTTGTGTTTTGGCCATGTTCAATTTCAAACGGTGGTGAGACATCCAGACAGGGATATCCAATAGGCAGGCAGAGATGCAGACCTGGCATGTCAGAGAAATTTCAGGTGTAGATAGATCTGGGAGTCATCAGCATAAAAATGATACAGAAAGCCATGGGAGGAGATCAGAGCACCAAGGAACTGGGTATTGAGAGAAAAAGAGAGGGCCCACCAACTGAGAGTGGGATAAAGTAGAGTAGGAACCACCAGAACAAACACTGAAAGAGCGATGGGAGAGATAAGAAGAGGATAGAACAGAGCCCCTAAAACCAAGTGAAGACAATGTTTTGAGGAAAAGGTAGTGGTCAGCAGTGTCAAAAGCAGCAGAAAGGTCAAGAAGAATGAGAACTGAGTAAAGGCCCTTGGATTTAGCTAGGAACACATCACTGGAAACTTTGGCAAGAGCCGGTGTAGTAGAATGTAAGGGATGAAAGCCAGATTGAAATGGAGCAAGCAGGACTTGAGAGGAGAGAAACTCAAGGCAACAGTGGAGAACTGCATGTTCAAGAAGTTTGGAAATGAAGGGAAGAAGGGAGATGGGCCTATAATTAGAAGGACAAGTAGGTTCAAGTGACTGTTTCTTGAGGAGAGGTGTGACCACAGCATGGTTGAAGGCTGCAGGGACAGTTGCAATAGAGAGCGATAGGTTGAGAATATGTGAGATGGAAGGGTGACAGAGAAGGCAATGGAGTTAAGGAGACAGATGGGGAAAGGATCAGAGGAACAGTTAGTAAGTTTTTAGAGGAGGAAAGAAGATGAGAGGTTTCCTCTTTGTAGATCTTAGAAAAGGATGAAAGGGTAACGGAGATTGAGGGGAAATGTTGGTACTGAAGAGAGGGAAGAGGGGATGAAGCTGATTTGATGGGGAATTGGAGTGAAATCTTGTGGACTTTGTCATAGAAATAGTCGGCTAGGGTTTGGGTAGATAATGAAGGGGGGTTGGAGGCAGAGGCGCCTAGAGGAGGGCGCTGAGATGGCAGGGCTCTAAGGCAAGAGTGTTAGTCAGATGAACATAGTAGTTTTGCTTGGCAAGCGCTATGGCTGACTGAAAGGATACAAGCATGAATTTGAAGTGAATAAAATCAGAAAGGGAGTGGGATTTGAGCCAAATGTGCTCAGCTGAGCAGGCACAGGAGCGTAGATAGCGGGTAGTAGAAGATAGCCAGGGCTGAGGTATAGTGCATCTCACATGACATGGGATGGGCAGAGCAAGACCATCCAGAGCAGAGGAGAGAGCAGTATTATAGGAAGCTATAGCCTCATCAGCAGACTTAGGTGAACATAAGAACATAAGATATGCCATACTGGGTCAGACCAAGGTCCATCAAGCCCAGTATCCTGTTTCCAACAGTGGCCAATCTAGGTCATACGTATCTAGCAGTTTCCTCAAAAGACACAGGTTCCACAATGCTTGTACTGGGTCAAGCATTGATATCCTGGGTCCCTTCTTAATAATGGTTTATGGACCTTTCCTCCAGGAACTTGTCCAAACCTTTTTTAAACCCAGCTACACTAACAGCCCTTACTACATCTTCCGGTAACAAATTCCAGAGTTTTATTTTCTTTTATTAGTCTTAAATAGTTTACCCTGTAGCTTCATTGCATGTCCCCTAGTCTTTCTATATTCTGATAACGTAAACAATCGATCTACGTTTACCCGTTCCACTCCGTTCATTAATTTATAGACTTCTATCATATCTCCCCTCAGCCGTCTCTTTTCCAGGTTAAAGAGCCCTAACCTTTTTAGCCTTTCTTCATAGGAGTATCCTTCCATCCCCTTTACCATTTTGGTGGCTCTTCTCTGAACCTTTTCTAATAATGCTATATCCTTTTTAAGATACGGCGACCAGAATTGCATACAATATTCAAGGTGCGGTCTCACCATGGAACGATATAGAGGCATTATAATATCTTTTGTTTTTATTTTCCATTCCTTTCCTTATGATACCTAGCATTCTATTTGCTCTCTTGGCTGCTGCTGCACACTGGGCCGAGGGTTTTAATATGTTATCCACAATGACGCCTAAATCTTTTTCCTGGGTGGTGGTTCCTAATGTGGAACCTTGCATCATGTAACGATAGTTTGGGTTGTTCTTCCCTAGGTGCATAACTTTGCACTTGTCCACATTAAATTTCATCTGCCATTTTGATGCCCAGTCTTCCAATTTATCCAGATCCTCCTGCAATTTTCCACAATCCTCTTGGGTTTTAACAACTTTAAATAGTTTTGTGTCATCTGCAAATTTGATAACCTCACTCATTATTCCACTTTCCTGATCATTTATGAATATGTCAAAAAGCAGCGGACCCAGCACAGATCCCTGGGGTACACCACTATTCACCTTTCTCCATTGGGACAATTGGCCATTTAGCCCTACCTTCTGCTTTCTATCTTTTAACCAGTTCCTGATCCACAGTAGTACACTGCCTCCTATCCCATGACTCTTTAGTTTTGCCAAAAGTCTCTGATGTCATAGGCTTTCTGAAAGTCCAGATACACTATATCAACCGACTCACCTTTGTCCACCTGTTTATTCACACCTTCAAAAAAACATAACAGATTAAGACAAGATCTTCCTTGTCTAAAGCCATGTTGGCTGTCTCCCATTAGGCCATGACTATCTACATGCTGAGTAATTTTTATCTACATTTTTATCTACATGCTGAGTAATTTTATTCTTTATGATGGTTTCTACCATTTTTCCCGGTACTGACGTCGGGCTCACCGGTCTGTAGTTTCCCGGATCACCTGAGAACACCTCGGACTGTCTTGTGCCAACTGATCACCAGACCTATGACGGAGACTCATCATAAAGAATAATACAGTCTGCACAGAAGAACCTTTGTGCCTTTTTTGCTGTTTGTGCTCTGTTTACCTTGTGTCTGCTACCTGATCTGTCTGCAAGACAGACACACACTACGTATGTGTAAGGCCGTTCTCCTAAGAACTGAGATACCTTCAGTTCTGTGTTCTCCCGTGGCTCACCTCCGAAAGGGCTGTAGCCTGCATTCTCTAGCCTTGCTGCCTCTTTGGACCTGTGCTGCTCCAGAGACTTATTGGACCTCAGCCACCAGAGTGCCAGCAGGAGCTAAGGTACAGTCTTATTTCTCCTCCTCCGGATGAGCAATGATTAGCTAGAAACTTATTCCATAACTCCTCTTAGTGCAGAGCGAATCAGTGACTTCTGGTTACTAATCAGTGATTTATCACTTTGCCTAACTGTAATTTTTGTGCCGCAACAATTTGCTACCTCATGTTTCTAATTATGTATCCTTAGCTATATGTCAGTATATTTTTCTACCTCACTGTCCATAATAAACATTACATATATATATATAATATATGTAGCTAATTTCCCCTGGACATAACTGAGAGCCTTACTAACCTATCTTCCTTATCATCACTCCAGTCTAGTCCCAGAACTCTAGGTTGTGCTCCTCCTCCAGCAGCTTGGAGACTGAGAAACGTCATCTCTTTTGTGATGTCACCGGTATATCCACTCCGGGTCCGCCTCCTAACTCCCGTTATCTCAGTCTCCAGGCAGCTGGAGGATTGGTGAGTCTGGAGGTCCAGGTTTGACAGAGGGACAATTAAGGAGAGTTAGTTGTAGGACAGTGTGGGATTAAAAAAAAAAGAAAAGAAATGGGAGGTTTTTGGTTTAATTTTTAGTGAGGTGGCTAGACAGGAGGTCTTTCCCTCTTCTTGACCTTCAGACCCCTCTTCCTCCTTTTTCCCCGTTGTGCCTCCCTTCACAGCTGGATCTGTCGAGGGAACGGATCAGGAGCCGCCTGAATCGGGTTGAGCCCGCAGGGGCTGTTAGTCAGTCAGCGCCTGCAGATGCTTTGCCTGGCGGCACTGTGAAGAGGTTCAGGCAGCAAGAAAACGTACATTGGCTGCTTCTGGGTTTTTTCCTGCTTCTGATACTGTCAGCAGCTCTGTCGGTAAGCAGGGAGATAGGCCCAGATCGTTGTTGTGTGCCGGCTAGTTTTGGCGGGTCAGTCACCCCTGCTCCTGACCCGTTTGGCTGAGCGCGCTGGTAGAGCGGTGGGGGCGAGGCCGGTGGAAGGCACTAGAGGAAGATCATATTGGTGGAGCGGGGAGTGAGAGAGGAGACCCGAGGCGTCCAACAGCGGTAAGCAGACAGCGGAGGTAGGACGCGGAGCTAAATTTCCGTTCCTTATCGTTCCTCCAGCTTAGTCCTCGACGTATGGGTAGTGCACCTCCTCCTGCAGCATGAAGACTGGACCAATCAGATTTCAGCTCCACTGGAACCATCATACCCAGCAACTCAGGAACTCCAGTGTGTCCAGTCTTCATGCAGCAGGAGGACGTTAGTGAGCCTAGCTGGGCTCACTAGTTGATCAGATAGTTGTATTTGTCTTTAGCTAACCTTTTCCTTTCATTTGAGTCCTATTAGGGCTTATTTTCATTTATTTTAGATTAGACGGCTGTCCCCTTTAAATTTCTCCTTGGTTATCACGGCACTCAGTAGAAGGGGGGGGGGTGCCGGAGGGAGGTCCCTCTCCTGCTCAGCCTTTGCCGCGACTTTATTTTACACTGTCTATTTGGGGGGAAGTGGATCTCTGCCCCAGGAACCTTCGGGGCAGAGCTCCAGCGGCGGCTGTACTGCAGCTCCTCTCCGGAGGTTGGAGAGGGCTGCTGAATTAGTGCCGGTAAGTGCTGTCGGCTGTGGGAAATCGGGACGGCTGCTAAGTCAAGTTCGGTGATTTCCCCAGCTGTTAGGGGGTCTCTCATCGGGCTTGGGGGCTCCCAGTGTATACCATTTCAGCGGGGCGAAGTTTTCAGCCGCAGTGCTCTTTTCCTCGGGCTGTTTGCTTTGACGGAGCAACATTCAGAAGCGCGCCAAAATTTGCCTGTCTCCCGCGGCCATCTTTACTGCCTCGCGGTTCTCTCTCCGGGGTGTCCCGCGGTAGATTTATTGTTTTCTTTCACTTCTTTCATTTCTTTCATTTCTTTTGATTTATCCTTTTTAGTTTATTGAGTTTATTTATGTCCTTTTAATTTCTTTCTTATTTTAGCCTTGTCCTTCAGCGTTCCCGCGGATACGGAGGGGGGGGGGTGCTTCAACGAGTATTTTCCCCTCTCTTGTGGGACATTAATTGGTTGTTTGCTTTGGTGATTTGGTTTTGTTGATAAGCCCTCGGGTGTTCTTGGGGGAGTTTAAAAAAAAACAAAAAAAAAAAAACAAGAAAGAAAACATAAGCTGATTTTGTCACCAGGCGCAGGGGAAAAGTTTTCACCTTCCCTACAAAGACTTTCCATTGTGTGCTACTGCCCAGTTCCCGCATGGTTCTTCTGGGTCAGTGAGCAGACTTCTCCCTGCCATTTTTGCCCGCTGCCGGCTTACTTATCCCGGCGCTAGGGTATCCATGTCAGCCGGAGCTCTTTGTCTCATTTGTGGATCTCGGCGGGGTGCCGACGCCGAGACCGGAGTGTGTCCACGCTGTGCCTCGCTTTCTCGCAGCATGGAACAGTGTCTGGACAGTTCTTTGCCTGCGACGGCGCCGTCTGGTGCCATATCAGGGGACTTAGAATCGCTGCTGGAGGGGCCCTCGGGGCTTTCTTCTAACGGTGGTTCGGCGCCTGTAGCGCAGTCTGGCCTCGGAGGAGCATTGCCCTTGGAGGATTTTTCGCCCGATTTTGTTTTGCTCCTGCACCAGGCGTTCTGTCGGCGGCGCCAGGTCATGGGAGCGGCGCCTCTTCCACCGCAGGAGTTGTCGTCCCAGTCCTCTCCGAGAGAACCTCCGTTGACTGAGCACACGGCTCCTAAGCGTCCGCGGATGCACGACCCTGGTTCTGCGGAGACGGATTGGCCTCAAGGGGATGATCCCGAGTTTGACCCGGAGGGGGATGCTGACGGCTTGGAGGAAGGCGAGCTCCTGGAGCCGGAAGATCAAGCGAAGATTATTCGGGTGTTCCGACGTGAAGAGCTTCCTGCTCTTGTTTCGGAGGCGCTTCAGACGCTAGGACTGGCCCCTACTGCTAAGGTGGAGGAGGCGGACGGGGCAGATCCCATTATTCAGGCAGTACGACAAACTAATGTGGTTTTTTCCCATTCACAAGGTTATTGACCAGATGATTCAGGACGAGTGGGACACGCCTGAGTCTGGTCTCAAGGGCGTCAAGATCATGCGTCGTCTCTATCCTTTATCGGAAACAGATCTGGAGCGTTTTCGGTCTCCCAAGGTCGATGCGGCCGTGTCAGCGGTGACTAAGAAGACAACCATTCCGGTGGAAGGGAGTGCGGCTTTACGGGAGCCGCAGGACCGCAAAATGGATGGGCTGTTAAAGCAGGCCTTTGAGGCGGACGCACTGGCTTTACAGGCTTCCGTATGTGGAGCTTGGGTGGCCCGTGCCTGTTTCCGCTGGGTTCAGCGGTTTCAACACATTCCTTCCTTAGATACCGATATGCCGACGGAGATTCACCGCTTGGAATCCGGCACGGCGTATTTGGCGGATGTCCAGTATGATCTCATCAGAGCTCTCTCCAACAGCATGGCATCCGTGGTGGCGTCACGTCGAGCCCTTTGGTTAAAAAATTGGGCGGCCGATGGTTCTTCCAAGTCGCGCTTGGGCAAATTGCCTTTTAAAGGTAAACTGCTCTTTGGAGAGGATTTGGATAAGTTGGTCAAAGATCTGGGAGACTCCAAAGGCGGTCGCCTGCCGGAGGATAGACCCAAGCGGGGTAGGTCGCTTCCGGTCGCTAGGGGACAGTTTCGGGACTTTTGTAGATTCCGGTCGCCCCGTTATGGCAGCTTCCAGCGGGGTAGATATAGCTCCCGGGCGTCGAGTTTTCGCGGCTTTCGGGGAGCCAGCCGAGGGTTCTCGGCGGTTGCTTCTCCGACCCCTCGCAAGCCCCAATGAAGGGCAGCGGGTCCAGGTGGAGCTGCCGGTGATCGGAGGGCGTCTGCGACATTTTCTCTCCGCTTGGACCCAAATTACTTCCGATCAGTGGGTGCTAGACATCATACGGGACGGGTATGTTCTCGATTTGGCCCGTCCCGTGCTCGATTCCTTTGTAGCGTCCCCATGCCGGGGAGTTCGAAAGACCCTTCAGGTCCGCCAAACGCTCGATCGTCTTCTTCAGCTAGGGGCGGTTATTCCCGTACCGCCAGCGGAATATGGCCTTGGAAGGTATTCCATCTATTTCGTGGTGCCAAAGAAGGGTGGCGATCTTCGTCCCATTTTGGATCTCAAAGGAGTGAATCGTTGTCTGAGGGTTCCCCACTTTCGAATGGAAACTCTACGGTCTGTCATAGTGGCCGTTCGCCGAGGCGAATTTCTCACGTCTCTCGACCTCACGGAGGCCTATCTCCATATCCCTATTCGGGAGGACCAGCAGAGGTACCTACGCTTCGCACTGCCGTGGGGTCATTTCCAGTTTCAAGCATTGCCTTTCGGTCTGGCGACCGCGCCACGCGTCTTCACCAAAATCATGGTGGTGGTTGCCGCGGCCCTTCGCAAAGACGGGGTACTGGTTCATCCCTACCTAGACAACTGGTTGATTCGCGGGAAGTCTCGCGCAGAAAGCTTGGCAGCGACGGCGAAAGTCATCGCGCTCTTGCAGTCTCTCGGATGGGTGGTCAACCCACGCAAGAGCCATGTGGTTCCGACGCAGCTTCTCGAATATTTGGGGGTACAGTTCGAAACGTGCCGGGGGTTGGTTTCTCTTCCCGAACGCAGGATATTGACTCTTCAGTCTCTGGTGCGGAGGTTCCGGAGCTCTCCAGCCCCGTCGGCCTGGCTCTACCTGCAGTTGCTGGGAACGATGGCGTCTTCCCTGGAGGTGGTGCCTTGGGCTCGTTTTCACATGCGCTCACTCCAGCGAGCCTTGCTCCGTCGCTGGTCCAACCAGTCCGATCCCCTGAGCAAACGTCTTCCTTGTCCGATGGCGGTTCGGAGGGATCTCAGTTGGTGGTTGAGTCCATTCACTCTTCGAGTGGGGATGCCCTTGGAGCAGCCGGACTGGGTTCCGCTCTTAACGGACGCCTGCCTGACGGGCTGGGGCGCTCACTGCGAGGGCCAGTTCGTTCAGGGGCTCTGGTCTCCGGAGGAGAGTGCATGGTCGATCAACCGATTGGAGCTTCGGACTGTTCGATTGGCCTTGCAGCACTTCGAGACCCGGATATCGTCTCGGGCGGTTCGGGTTCTCTCCGACAATGCAGCGACCGTGGCCTACATCAACCGGCAGTGCGGAACCGGAAGCGTCGGTTTGGAGGCGGAGACTCGGTCGTTGTTCGAGTGGGTAGAGCCTCGCCTGCCGGCCATCTCCGCGGCGCACATCGCCGGGAAAGACAATGTAACGGCGGACTTCCTCAGCAGAGTTCAGGTCGATCCCGGCGAATGGGAACTCCATCCCACGGTCTTCACACAGCTAGTTCAGCGTTGGGGCGAGCCAGTCATGGACCTCATGGCCACCTTCCGCTCGGCGAAGGCAGCTCGGTTCTACAGTCGACGGCGAGAGCCGATGTCCGAAGGTCTGGATGCTCTTTTGCAGACTTGGCCCTCCACGGGTCTTCTCTACGTGTTTCCTGCGTGGCCCCTTCTGGGGCGCGTTATTCAGCGCATCGAAGCTCACCGGGGTTGGGTGCTTTTGATAGCGCCGGATTGGCCTCGTCGGCCTTGGTATGCCGATCTGATGCGGTTAGTGGACGGTCCTCCTTGGACACTTCCCTTGTTTCCGGACCTGTTGTGTCAGGGTCCCTTACGCATGCCGCAAGTGGAGAGATTCTCTCTTACGGCCTGGCTATTGAAAGGGCTCGGCTAAGGAAACGCGGTTACTCCCGGTCGGTGGTGGCAACACTGTTGCAAGCGCGCAAACGATCTACTTCGCTGGCCTATGTTCGGGTTTGGCGCATTTTTGAGGACTGGTGCTCTAGGAATCAGATCCGAGCGGCTACGGCCTCTCTTCCGGTAATACTGGATTTTTTGCAGGACGGTTTTGCTAAAGGTCTGGCCGCCAGTTCTTTGCGTGTCCAATTGGCGGCCCTGTCATGTTATCGCGGCAAAGTTCAGGGGGTGTCTTTAGGTGCTCATCCTGATGTCGTTCGTTTTTTGCGGGCGGTTTCTAGGTTACGTCCAGCCCGTAGAGTCTCGGTTCCCCCATGGGATCTTAATTTGGTGCTGCGAGCTCTCAGTGCAGCGCCTTTTGAGCCGCTTTCTAGGAGTTCTGTAAAGGATTTGACTCTTAAGACGGTATTTCTGGTCGCGATTTGTTCGGCCCGCCGTATTTCTGAGCTTCAGGCTTTTTCTTGTAGAGAGCCTTTTCTGTCTTTCTCGGCTCACAAAGTGGAACTACGTCCTGTGCCTTCCTTCTTACCTAAGGTGACTTCTCCCTTTCACGTGAACCAGGTTGTTTCCCTTCCGGTTTTCTCGGACTCCGAAGGGCATGCTTCTGATCGCGGACTCAGTAGGTTGGACCTCAAGAGGGTTTTGCGACGCTATTTAAAAGTTACCAGTGATTTTCGTAAATCAGACCGGTTGTTCGTGCTGTTTGGCGGTGCTCGCAAAGTGGAAGCGGCGGCGAAGGCTTCTATTGCTCGATGGATTAAAGAAGCGATTGGTTCGGCTTATCTTTTGCACGGTCGGGCTCTGCCGGCTGGGTTGCGTGCGCATTCCACGAGAGCGCAGGCAGCGTCCTGGGCAGAATTCAGTTTGGTTTCGCCGGTGGATATTTGTAAGGCGGCCACATGGTCGTCGTTGCACACTTTCAGTAAACATTATCGCCTTGATGTCTTGGCGGCGAGCGATGCCGGTTTTGGTTCCGCGGTTCTGCGTGCCGGCTGGCAAAATCCCACCCGTTAGGCTGCTTTGATACATCCCATACGTCGAGGACTAAGCTGGAGGAACGATAAGGAAATAGTAATTACGCTTACCTGGTAATTGTAGTTCCTTGAGAGACGACAGCTTAGTCCTCCTGCCTCTCCCTGTGTTCTTTCCTTTAGCACGGCACGCTTTGGGTTCAGAGGTCAGTATTCCCAGGTGAGTGCGTTCTAATATTTTTTGTTTTCTCCTTCTTTTCTACCTATCCGTTTCTGCTGTGGCAGGAGCGGGACTTTCCGTTACTCTTCGTAAAGGATTTGGCTACTAAAAAAAATAAATAAAATTTAAAAAAAAAACAAAAAACCTGTTATTCTTCAGAGATACATTTGCTGTGACAGCGCTATTGTTAAAGGTTAGCTACGTGTTTGAGTTTGCTTTGTCAGTAGTTCACTGGAGTTCCTGAGTTGCTGGGTATGATGGTTCCAGTGGAGCTGAAATCTGATTGGTCCAGTCTTCATGCTGCAGGAGGAGGTGCACTACCCATACGTCGAGGACTAAGCTGTCGTCTCTCAAGGAACTACAATTACCAGGTAAGCGTAATTACTATTTTCGGGCCCAGCCACGTGGCGTCTGCACGGGAAGCGCCGGATGGTCAGTGGGCATGCAGGAGCTCCGTTTTTGAGCGGGAAGCCTCGTTTGTGGTGCCAAAGCTTCTTTTCAGTCTTGGAGGGATTTGGAAGGGGCTGTAGTAGACATTTCCTTTTTACTTTTGAAAAAAAAAAGAGAAACGTTAAGTTTGAGTGTCCTAGTGTTTGTTCACCATATACGGTGGCCAATCGCCCCTACGGTGGGGCATGTTGTCCAGACCACTTTGTTTGCTCTGCGGCTCCAGAAGGGGGACTTCAGCGGACACGGGGGTCTTTAAGAAGTGCATGCAGCTGGCTACTACTATGGAGCCTGACTTGGAAGGGACGGCTGGGGTTCCGAAGAACCCTTCAAGTGTGCAGGATTCATTTAGGGTCGGAGGAGCCCATGGCTGGGCCGTCCTCAGCCCCAGATCTCCCAGCCTCGCCGGCGGCCTTACCAGGGGGTTTGGCAGCCATTTTTTCACAGGACTTTGTGGCTCTCATTCAGCGGGTTTTTGGGAGCCAGCGCAAGGAGCTGGGGGCGAGTTCCGCAGGGGAGGCCCACGGAGTTAAAAGGCCAGGAACACCTTTGGCTGCAGGGAGGCCAGGAAGCCCGGCTAAAAAGGCCAGGATGGAGAAAGAACAGCAGGAATAGCGTGGACTCTGAGGGGGTTCTATCGGACGAGGGTGAACTCGGCTTGGACGTGGAAGATGAGTTGGAGGAAGGAGAGATCACGGACAGAGAGGATCAGGCAAGAGTCATGAGAGTGTTTAGAAGGGATGAATTGCCTGCACTCATCTCCGAGACACTTAAGGTGCTGAATATGCTGTCGCCGGGGCCGGCAGAGGATGCTACATTGGAAGATCCATTACTGCAAGTGTTTAAGAAGACCCAGAGAGCCTTCCCGGTGCATAGAGTGATCAGAGAAATGATTCAAGAAGAATGGGATTTGCTGGAGGCCGCGCTCCAGGGTGATGGGTTGACTCTACCCCCTGGTGGACCAAGATCGGGAGCTGTTTAAGTCTCCAAAGGTGGATGCGGCCGTCTCGGCGGTCACTAAGAAGACTACTATCCCAGTAGAGGGTAGTGTGGCGCTCAAGGATTCCCAGGACAGGAAGCTCGATACCTTGTTAAGACAAGTGTTTGATGTGAATGCCTTGTCTGTTCAGGCAGCTATTTGTGGAGCTTGGGTAGCAAGGGCCTGCTTTCGCTGGGCCCAGCGAGTGCAAGGAGATCAGAGCGGAGACAACTCGGGAGAAGCAGCGAAGTTGGAATCGGGGATAGCATATATGGCGGATGTCCATTATGACCTTATTCGAGGCTTGTCAAAGAGCATGGCGTCGGTGGTGGTGGCACGACGTTACCTTTGCCTGCGCAATTGGGCAGCGGATGGTTCCTCGAAGTCCAGGTTGATCAAGCTCCCCTTCCGGGGGAAGTTGCTTTTTGGAGAGGATTTGGACAAGTTGGTGAAGGATCTGGGAGAGTCTAAGGGTGACAGACTCCCGGAAGACAAGCAGAGACAAGGGTAGTCTACTTCCTCTAGCCGGGGGCAGCAGAGGGAGTTCATGCATTTCCGGTATCCGAAATTCAGTCAAGCGCATCAAGGAAGATGCCTGGGCAGGAGCCAGGGGTTTTGTGGATTTCAAGGAGCAGGTAGGAGTTTTGGGGCCTCAACCTATTCCGCAAATTCCCAAAAGTCACAATGAGATCAGGAGGGCCCCGGCAGGCCTGATTCCTGTAGGAAGTTGACTTTGGGATTTTTACCCTGCCTGGGTCAAGATTACCTCAGACCAGTGGGTGTTGGAACTCGTTCGCGAGGGATACGCGTTGGAATTCCAACAGCCAGTAAGAGAATTCTTTGTTCAGTCCCCGTGCAAGTCGCTGATCAAGTGCAACGCCATGCGAGAGACAGTCGTGAGGTTGCTCGCATTAAAGGTGATAGTGCCGGTGCCTCAAGACCAATGCGGCTTCGGTCGATACTCCATCTATTTCGTAGTACCAAAAAATGAGGGATCTTTTCGACCAATTTTGGACCTCAAGGGGGTAAATCGGTGTCTTTGGGTACAGCACTTCCGTATGGAGATGCTCAGGTCTGTGATAGTGGTGGTACGGAAGTGGGAGTTTCTGACGTCCCTGGACCTATCGGAGGCGTACCTCCATATCCCGGTTCGGCGGGAGCATCAGAAATTCCTCAGGTCCTCGACAAAGGAATGCCATTGGAGACACCTTCTTGGATGCCCCTGATGACAGACGCAAGCCTCACCGGCTGGGGAGTTCACTTCCAGGGAAGATTTGCCCAGGGTCAGTGGTCCGAACTGGAGAAGACTTGCTCAATCTACAGGTTGGAACTGCGGGCAGTGCGTCTGGCATTGTGGGCGTTTCAAGCTTCTCTGCGCAACGGGGCCATTCGTGTGCTGTCCGACAATGCCACTGCGGTAGCCTATATCAATCGTCAGGGCAGCACCAGCAGTGTCGCCATAGAAGCAGAGCTGTTGTTAGAGTGGGCAGAAGTGAATCTCCTGGTGCTGTCGGCGGCACATGTAGCCGGAGTGGACAGTGTGGAAGCCAAATTCCTTTGTCGAGTGAAGGTAGATCCAGGCGAATGGGTTCTCCATCAGGACGTGTTTGAGATGTTAGTGGACCAGTGGGGGACTTCGGTGATGGATCTCATGGCAACGTTCCAGTCAGCAAAGGTCGCGCGGTTTTTCAGCAGAAGAAGAGAAAGGATGTCAGAAGGCCTGAATGCTCTTATGCAGAGCTGGCCGGAAGAGCAGCTCCTGTACGTATTCCCCCTGTGGGTGTTAACAGAAAGGGTGGTTCAACGCATAGAGCGTCACAGGGAAAGGTGCTACTAATAGCGCTGGATTGGCCGAGGAGACATTGTTACGTAGATCTTCTAAGACACGTAGTGGGGACACCGTGGCGCCTGCCTCTGCGGGCGGATCTATTGTCGCAGGGACCACTGCGCATGCCTCAAGTGGATCGATTCTCTCTTACGGCTTGGCTATTGAAAGGGCTCGGCTGAGAGCCAAAGGTTACTCTGCACCCATCATAACCACCTTGTTGAAGTCCAGAAAGAGATCTACCTCTTTGGCTTATGTGCGTATTTGGCGAGTGTTTGAGGCCTGGTGTTTGGACAGACAGACAGAGCCGTTGCGGGCATCTATTCCACAGGTGTTGGCCTTTTTGCAAGACGGTTTGGATAAGGGTTTAGTGGCCGCTTCCTTACGAGTACACGTGGCGGCGGTGACATGTTATAGAGGTAAGATTTGGGGGCACATGTTAGCTTCTCATCCAGATATCAAGCGCTTCTTGAGAGCAGTTTCTCTGCTTCGTCCACCATGTAGGCAGGGGGTGCCCAGCTGGAGTCTTCCGTTTTGTGCTCAACACAATAGGAAAAGAACCGTTTGAGCCCTTATCGGAGGCGTCCTTGAAGGATCTTACTCTTAAGGTGGTGGTCCTGATAGCTATATGCTCGGCTCGCAGAATTTTGGAATTGCAAGCCCTGTCCTGTAGGAAGCCCTTTTTATCCTTCTATGATTCCAAGGTGGTGTTGAGACCCGTTCTGTCGTCTTTGCCGATGGTAGTCTCGGCTTTTCACCTAAATCAGGCGGTCCCTTTGCCAGTGTTTAGGGAACAGTCCTCGGGCTCTTCCACCGGTAAGTTGCATCGACTGGATGTTCGTCGAGCTTTGAAGATTTACCTACGTAGGACCGCAAGTTTTCGTAGATTGGATAGACTGTTTGTTCTGTTTGGCGGACCTAGGAAAGGCCAAGCAGCTTCGAAGGCATCCATAGCCAGATGGTTGAAAGCAGCAATTTATTTATTTATTTATATTCTCTTATATACCGCGCTATTCTGCATCAGTGCGGTTTACATTGAACAAACTGAAATTACATTGAACAGGGCATTATAACTCGGAGATAGCTATTTTACAGGGAACATAGGCTATGGAGGGTTAAGTGGCTTGCCCAGGACCACAAGGAGCACCTGTGGGACTAGAAACCCCAGTCCTTCCGGCCCAAGGTTGCTGTCCTCTAGTGGGATTTGAACCCCCGACCTTCCAGCCTGAAGTACCTTGCCCCAACCACTAGGCCACTCCTCCACTCCTATAGCAATAGCGTCTGCTTATATTTTGAAGGGCAGAGAGGTGCCCGAAGGGCTCAGGGCTCATTCTACGAGGGCTCAAGCTTCATCTTGGGCTGAGTTCCAGTTGGTACCAGCGGTGGAGACTTGTAAGGCGGCCACCTGGTCATCACTGGATTCCTTTATTAAGCATTACCGCCTGATGTACAGGCGGAAAGGGATAACTGTTTTGGATCAGCGGTGCTTCAGGCTGGTCTAGCAGGTCCCTCCTAATGAGTTTTCTTTAATGCTCTTGTACTTACCCAGAGTTCCGGGACTAGACTGGAGTGACGATAAGGAAGAGGAAATTAGACTTACCTGCCAATTGTTGTTCCTTTAGGAACTCCAGTCTAGTCCCGTATCCCTCCCTGTTTGTTTGCAGGCACCAGCATGAAGTAGGATGCGATAACAGGTAAGATGGCAGTTTGTAGTGACAAGGAGGGGTGGTTGTCAGGTTCCCCATACATCCAAAGAAGGGAGAAGGGGGCCTCATAGGGGTAGATGAAAGCCGGGGCAAAGAGGGGCAGCTGTTTGAACAGTTGTTTCCTTATTGTTCGTTATGAGTTTAGTTGGAGTTAATACAGTTTTTCTACTTAATTGTTGCTCCAGTGAGTCTGCTTTGTCAGTAGGAAAAGAGTCAGGAGGCGGATCTGGAGTGGATATACCGGTGACATCACAAAAGAGATGACGTTTCTCAGTCTCCAAGCTGCTGGAGGAGGAGCACAACCCAGAGTTCTGGGACTAGACTGGAGTTCCTAAAGGAACAACAATTAGCAGGTAAGTCTAATTTCCTCTTTGTGTGCTACTAATAATCCCTACAATATCATAAGAACATACAAGCCAAATCTGGAAGGGCGCTATCACATTATGCTCCATCACTATGGAACTCGCTCCCAGATGACATGCGTGCAACTACGGACATTAAATACTTCAGAAAGAAATTAAAAACTCTTCTCTACATAAATCACCTGGGACATATATCACTTGACCATCTGAATGACGACATGATCCAAGCCACCATTTGTGGACCCATGGACTAGCAACCCATTAAACACTTCGCATTAAATTGTATATAGTTATGTCATACACTCATGACTTTGTACATAGCTAATACTGTTACCTCCCGTTTTCTCCCCCTCCTGTTCAAGCACTCTTGTATACTGTTAATTGTTCTATGTGTAATGTAAACCGCTCTGAGTGAAGGACAAAGCGGTATAGAAAAATGGTTGGCTACATAAATAAACAGGTAAGAGGAAACTGGGCGAGATTGAAAAAGGGAGTTATGAAGAGTGAAGCTTAGCAGGTGATGATCAAATAAGGGAAGAACTGAAATAAGGAATTAGGGGGGAAACAATAAGAAAAGAAAACAAGGTCAAGCAGTGACTGTGCTCATGAGTGGAGGCCAGAAGCTCAAAGCTGGAGGTTGAATGAGGAGGTAAGAGAAAGGAGATTAGAAGCATAGGGACCAGAAGGGTTATCAACATTAATATAACCTATTAAAGTCACCAAGAATAAGGAAGGGGGAAAAGAGTTCAGAAGAGCATTCAAGACAGAAGTACATTAATGAGATGCTTCTTGAAATATCCAAGTTCTCCAGCAGAGGTGAAGATGGGAGCCTACAAAATGATGAAAGTTGGACACAAGTCACCAGGGCCTGCAGAATCACCAATCCAACTCCCCCAGCCTTTGAAATGATGAACCATTATGCAGTTCTGGAAGTAAAAGAGGTGAAAGCATCCCAGGAAAGGGAGGAACCACAGTTCAAGCACCCCAAAGTTGCAGAATCAGTTACCATGAGGAAGCGAAGGGTAGTGGTGGTTGGTGACTCTCTTCTGAGTGGTACCAAGGCATCCATCTGCCGACCGGACTTGATGTCCAGAGAGGTCTGCTGTCTGCCAGGTGCCAAAATCAGAGATGTTACGGAGAGTTTGCCAAGACTCATCAAGCCTACTGACTATTACCCAATGTTGCTCCTCCATGTCGGTGCAAATGATACTGCCGGGTATCCCCCTGAGCGTATCAAAAGTAACTTCATAGCTCTGAGACAGAGGGTGAAGCAGACGGGTGCGCAGGCGGTGTTCTCTTCAATCCTCCCTGTTGAGGGTAAAGGCTAAGGCAGAGAAGCTAGCATCCTGGAAATAAATTGATTTAAGGAAAAGGTGGAATATAAATACTGTTAAATAAATAAATGCAAGGTTGCGTGGATGGTGTCATCAAGAGTGTTTTGGTTTCCTGGACCATGGGATGATGTTCCAAGGGCTGCAGAGCAGAGAAAGCATCCATCTGTCCAAGAAGGGTCGACATGTCTTCAGTAGCAGACTGGCTAACTTACTGAAGAGGGCTTTAAACTAGATTCATTGGGGATGGGTGAAGAAAGCCTCCAGGGAAGTGAAACATTAAATACCTCTATAGCAGTGGGTAAAGGGGGCAACATCTGGAAAGTGGTGTGTGAAAATGCCCGTAGCATGGAAAATAAGATCCCAGATGTTGAGGCTGACTTAGATTTAGTGGCAGTTACAGAAACATGATTCACGACGGCCATGACTGGGATGTAATTATTCCAGGCTACACTTTATTCATGGTGACCCTCTGGATAGCTATCCTAAATTGTGTTCGGTCTTCAGTCAGGCGGCTCATTGTTGACAGACTGGTACCCGTAGCTGCTGTTATTGTATCGATCCATCTCATTGCTGGCCTTCCTCTTTTGCATTGACCTTCTATCTTGCCAAGCATTATGTCTTTCTCTAATGATCTCTCTCTTCGCATGATGTGTCCAAAGTATGAAAGTCGAAGTCTTGTCATCTGAGCTTCTAAAGAAAGCTTAGGTTTGATCTCCTCTAGTACCGACTGGTTTGTTCTTCAGGCAGTCCATGGTATACACAGTATTCGCCGCCAGCACCATAATTCAAAGGCATCAATTTTCTTCCTGTCTGTCTTTTTCACTGTCCAGCTTTCACATCCATATGATATTGAAAATACCATGGCTTGAACAAGTCGAATCTTTGTATGGAGAGAGACATCTCTGCTCTTGAGAATCTTATCTAGGTCTTTCATAGCCATTCTGCCAAGAGCAATGCGTCGTCTGATTTCTTGACTGCTTGTTGCTTCTTTATTGATAGTTGATCCAAGTAGGTTAAAGTTGTTCACAATTTCAATTTCTTCTCCTTCAATGATGAACCTGTTGATTATGCCAGTTGTCATGATCTTTGTCTTCTTTACATTAAGGTGCAGGCCCATTTTGAGACTATGTTCTTTGATTGTGAGAAGCAAATGTTTCAGATCATCTTCACTTTCAGCCAGTAATGTGGTATCATCAGCATAGCGAAGGTTGTTAATGAGTCTTCCACCAGTCTTCACACCTCTGTTATCTTCATACAGTCCTGCTTCTCTGATGATTTGTTCTGCATATAAATTAAACAGGTAGGGGAAAAGTATGCAGCCTTGTCTTACACCTTTGCTTATTTTAAACCATTCTGTTTCTCCTTGTTCCATTCGAACTGTTGCTTCTTGATCAATGTACAGATTGCGCAAGAGAACGATCAGGTGTTCTGGTATACCCATGCTTCTTAATGTGGCACAGAGTTTCTTATGGTTTACACAGTCAAGACTTGCTGTAGTCAATAAAATATATATGTATATGCTTTTGGTATTCTTTTTATCTTGCCTTGCTATAGTCGATAAAGCACAAATAGATATCCTTTTGGTATTCTTTAGTCTTTTCAAGGATCCATCTCGCATCCGCAATGATGTGTCTCGTTCCTCGCCCTTTCCTGAACCCTGCTTGCACTTCAGGTAGTTCTTGTTCCAGGTATGGTGGTAGTCTCTCTTGAATAATCTTCAGTAGAATCTTGCTGGCATGTGGGATCAGAGCGATTGTGCGATAATTTCCACAGTCAGTTGGATCACCTTTCTTTAGTATTGGTATAAACAGATCTTTTCCAGTCAGTTGGCCATGATGTTGTCTTCCATATTTCTTGGCAGAGCCTTGTAAGTACGGTAACAGCTGCATCAGATTGCTGTAATACCTCTATGGGAATGCTATCAATGCCTGGTGCTTTGTTCTTTGATAAGACTTTCAATGCTGCTTCAACTTCTTTCATCACCAATGGTTCCCGATCATAAGGTACAGGTTGAAACGGCTGTTGGTCCACTTGATCTTTATCATATAAAAACTCTGTATATTCCTTCCATCTTTTCTTGATCTTCTCAGTATCATTCAACATAGAACCTTGAGCATCTTGTAACATTCCAATTCGAGCCTGGAACTTTTTCTTTAACTCTCGTAGCTTTAGGAAAGCCGATCTTGTTCTTCCTCTAATAGTTTCTGCTTCTATTTCCTTGCAAGTGTCATTGTAGTACTTTTCCTTGTCCTGTCTTGCTGCACGTTGGAAATCTCTGAGTTCTGAGATTGTCTTTCTTTCTTTCTCCTCTGGCTTTAGCTTCTCTGCATTTCTGGGCAATTTTCAGAGTTTCTTCCGTCATCCATTTTGGCCGTTTTTGCTTTTTCACCTTTTGTAGAGACTTCTCGCTTTCTTCCAACACAACCTTCTTGATGTCATTCCATAACTCTTCCGGAGCTCTGTCATTTGTATCTAAAACAGCAAATCGATTTTGCAGGCAGTCTTTAAATTCCAGTGGTATATTCTCAAGGTCATATTTTGCTGCATTCATGAGTGGTTTGCTCTTTTTCAACTTTAGTCTGAGTTTGCATACTAGTAGTTGATGATCTGTACCATAGTCAGCTCCAGGTTTTGTCTTTGTTGTTGTTACAGAGCTTTTCCATTGTTGACTTCCACAGATGTAGTCAATTTGATTTTTATAAAATCCATTGGGTGAAGGCCATGTGTACAGTCACCGCTTGTGTTGCTGGAAGAAGGTGTTTGAGATGAATAGATCATTGGTCTTGCAGAATTCTATCAGTCTTTCTCCAGCTTCATTTCTGTTGCCAAGTCCATATTTTCCAACTACTTTGCCGCCTTCTTTGTTGCCATCTTTTGCGTTCCAGTCACCCATGACTATCAGGATATCCTGTTTGCATGTTCTGTCAATTACAGCTTGTACTTGTTCATAGAACGCTTCAATTTCATTCTCTTCTGCAGCTGTTGTTGGGGCATATACTTGAATTATAGTGTTGATAGGCATTCCTCGTAGACGAATAGAGATTAAGCTTTCGCTGACTGCATTGTATTTCATTACAGTTCTTGCAAGTTTCTTCTTTATTATAAATGCAACACCATTTCTTCTTTGTCTTTCATTTCCAGCATAGTAGACCATGTGATCATCTGATGCAAAGTGCCCGATGCCAGTCCATTTCAGTTCGCTGACACCCAACAGATTAAGTTGTACACGTTCCATTTCATTCTTGACCCTCCAACTTCCCTTGGTTCATGCTTTGTACGTTCCATGTTCCAATGTGTAAGACATCTTTACGACTTCTGACTCTCATTTCATGCACAGCTACATCAGCAGTCAGACTTCCTGAGGGCTTTGATCCAACCACATCATAAATGCTGGCTTTACTCTGAAAAGTCTTCAGCTCTTCCCCAGTAGCTAGTTGAGTGCCTTCCGACCTGGGGGTCTCATCTTCCAGCACCATAGCACAATTTGTTTTGTTGTAACTATCCATTGGGTTTTCATGGCAAGATACAGAAGTAGATTGCCGGGCCTTTCTTCCGCGCAGTTTAAGTTTGGTGGTGTTGCCGTTGTCACAGAAATGTGATCCTCCGCCGTCAACACTATCCCATTCTGCTGCTGGCCAGATGGGTGGTTTGTCTTGGTCTGGGAACCTCAGTTGAGACCTGTCCATCTTGGGAGACCCTGCCAGTAGTTAAACTACCGATAGTTTAGCTCTCAGCATCACTGATGCACGCAAGCCCTCACGGCACGACAAGATGCAAACCAAGTGAGAGTGGTAGATGTGTGTAATAGTCTCCCTGTGGAGGTGGTGGAGGACAGTATCTGAATTCAAAAAAGCATGGGACAAATACAGGATCCAAATGGAAAAAAGAGGACTATTCTAGTAGTTGATATGGAAGGGCAGACTAGATAGGCCATATGGTCTTTTTCTGCCATCATATTTCTATGTTTCTAAATAAGGACAGCTGTGAATCAAAGTCAGTGAGAAAGGTAGAGGTAGACTTGTCAGTTGGTCTATAAATAGCAGCTATCTGGAAAGGTAAGGGATTAAAAAGATGGATGGAATGGACTTCAAAGGAGGAAAAGGAGTGATACTGAGGTGGAAGGAGGGGTTGAAATCGGCAGGAAGGAGAAAGCAGAAATCTAACACCACCACCACGGCCAGTGGCACGAGGAGTGTGGGAGAAATGGTAGCCACTGTGACAGAGGGCAGTGACCAAAGCAGTGTCATCAGGAAGGAGCCAGATCTCTGTAAGGGCTAGAAGATAGAAAGCATTCGAGATGAAGAGATGGTGAGTAAAAGGGAGCTTATTAAATATGGAATGAGCATTCCATAAGGCACATGAGAACCGGAGAGAGGAGAGGGTAAGGAGAGGAATATGAATGAGATTGGAGTGGTTGAGAGAGGAACTGTCTTGGAAGTGAGAGAAAAGTCTAGGGGGGGCGGCAGGGTTGGGATTAATGTTTCCGGATGATAGAAAGAGAAGGAGCAGAAGAAAGCAAGGCAGAGAGGAGATGGCATGGTGGAAAAAAGGATGAGGTTCTTTCAGAGAGTAAGAAAGGGATGAATGAGAGGAAGAAAAAGGTGAAGTTCAAGAGCTGAAGAAAGCGAGGAAGAAAAGATGAGAGAAGAAATGGGAAAGGAAGGGGGTTGAAGATATTGTTATGAAGGAAGAAGGTTAGGGAGTGTCAATAAGGAAATAAAAAATGATGTGGAGCCATAAGAAGAGATGGAGAGGAAAGCAGAAGGCTGAGGGATTGGTAGGAGAAAGATCAAGGGATAGGGAGCAGCTGGGAGAAAAGGTAGTAAAAATTAAACTTTAAGAAATGGCTGTGATGTCAAACAAGGAGAGGTATGGAAGCAAATTAGTACATGTGTAAAATTACAACGAAGTAATCAAAAAATTAGTTAAAATTGAAAGACCAAGATGGTCAGTGTCTAATTCAGTCTAGATGGGCGGTACCGGACCTCAGGACAGGAAGCTATTCTTTTCTGTAGATTTATGTTCTCTTTATGGGCAATCTGATCTGATCAAAAGTCAATTAGTTGCCTGGTAACTCCTAAAATGGCACCATAGGTCTTCTGAGATTGTACCAGACCTCAGGGCAGGAGGCTATTCTTTCTCAAGCTGGCTTCGGGATCCGCCACAGTTACTCGGGCTAGCATAGGCCAAAGCAGGGGCAGCAGATGGACAGATAGGCTGTTGAGGTCTATCACATAGTCATCACCACAGTGTGCTGGGTATCACTATCTCCATCTGCCATGATATATTAAAAGTTCTGCATGTGCAATTTCTTCTCTTCAATGATGAAGTGACTTACTTTCCCTTTGGATGATCTGGTTCTTTAATCTCCCAGCTCAGGAGTCCTTGATGATTTCCGCTCCTTGCACCTTCATTACTTTGTGGTCAGGATGCATGCCGTGTTGACGGAGCTCTATTTTCTAGAACCTGACTTTCATATGGATAAGTGGCATTGTTTTTTTGGATGGTCTCTCACACCACAAGAATGGCGGCTTATTCACAGATGTGCTCGTAGTACCAGTTGCAGACAAACCCATATAAAATTATTATGCAAGCATACATGACCCCGATGCATTTGAAGCAATTGGGTATTTACATTGTTTTTATTTATCAAAATTTCCAAAATACAAACATTTGCATATTTCATTCTTACAGTTGATCTTGTACTACTGGTATCATGTTATATCATATATGAGGTAAATTCGACATGCTTATTGAATAACATTCTCTTAATTAACCTTATGCTGTGTTAATTTGCTTTATCCAAAATAAACATTATATCTATATTCTACAGTTTCCTGCCTGTTATTCCATTAATTAACATAAACCTTTTTTAATATTATAGAACACCTCGTATGTTTTTTATGTCCAGTACCCTCTAAACTTTCCCCCTTCAAAATACTTCTACTATTCATCCCTCCCCTGTACCCTCCCCCACATCCCTTCCTTCAACACCCCAAGGGATCTTTTTCTATCTCCATCAGAGATGTTGCAGTTACACTATATACTTTCCTACCCTAGTTATCTAAGTTTAGCAGTATTGTTTATTGAGGGCTCAAACTCCTGCTTCCATCTCATATAGGGTTCCCATTTTTTATTAAACTGTATTTGCTGTCTTTTTCGGCCACTGATCTCAGACATCTGATATATGTAAGCCCAGCGGTTAACAATATAAGCCCTTTCCGAACCTTTGGTGTCTTTCCATTTTTTTGTTATTTCCATTCACACCCCCCCCCCCCCCTGCTAAATGTTTAAACATTAAACCCCATATTATCTCCTGCCTTCCCCCATTCGTTCAACAGTACTTCAGCCGGTCCCATAGGGCCTGTCCATCCTACCATCTTTTTGGCTACCTCCCTCAACCATTGCCACGATGTTTGTATTTTAGGGCACTCCCACCATACATGGATATAGGTTCTTACTTCCCCACACCCTTTCCGGCTTTGGGGGTCCCTATGAGCTCCCATTTTGGCTATCCATTGTGGAGTCAAATACATTCTATATAGCATTTTGTAATTGTGTTCTTGGATTGCAGCGGACACTGAGGAAATTTTAATATTGCTATGGATCCTGCTCCATCTTTCTGCATCCCATTCTCCACTTATGTCTCTCTCCCATGCCTTTTAATATCATCTTGTGGAACTCTCCTGCTCTAATCCGTGTAAATTTTTGTGACAAGGCGCTTTGTGTTAACTCCCTTCCTCTACATCTTTTGAAATAGTGATTCCCCTTTAGCGAGCTTTTCTCCCATCTCGTTATTGGAGGAAATGTTGCACCTAGCCGTATCCATACACCCCTTTTCTAACATAAATTTTTGCTGCAATTCTTCAAACAATCATATCTTCCCTCTGTTAGTTTTTCCTAAACCCTTTGTCTCTCACTTACTGAAATGTATTGCCCTGCCCCCATCCTTGAATCCCTCAAAGTAGTTATCCATTGTAGACGGATGCTTCCTCCTTGTCCCACCAATTTAGTCTTCTCAGATTGCCAAACCCTCCAGGTATGGATCACAAATGGATTCTTATCATCACGCCTATTCCTATGGGCGCTGGTTTCCCCAAACCCTCTATTATGGGCTCTTCCCCCCCCCCCCATCACTTCCTGCTCAGTCTTGACCCATTGAGAACTTGTTGGCCCCCTCTTCCACCTTAATATCGTTCTTAATTGCACAACTTTATAATAGCATATTATATCTGGCACTGCTAATCCACCTTCCACTCTACTGTGAGTCATTACTGCTCTACTCGCCCTAGGAGGGCGGCGTCTCCAAATAAAAGAAAAGATCCTCTTTTGTAGTAGCTTAAGCATCTGGGAAGGCACCTCAATGAGGAGTGCTAAAAACAGAAACAACATCCGTGGTAATATGTTCATTTTTATGATTACTATCCTGCCTAACCATGAAAATATTGGTTTATCCCATCTGATCATGTCATCCAACACTTTTTGTACAAGTGAGTCATAATTCATACTTTTTAAGTCTTGCCAATTTCGGCCTACTTGCACCCCAAGGTACCTGAGTTGTTTGGCTGTCCATTTAAAAGGGTAGGATGACTTTAGCTGTTCTTTCAACCCTGAACTCATATGGAATCTCAGAATTTCTGTCTTTCCCATGTTCATCTTATAGCCTGACACCTCGCTATAGTCCTTGATTTCTTTTAAAAGATTTGGGAGTGATAAAAGCGGTTTGCTCAACATGTAGACTATATCATTTGCGAAGAGCGCTATTTTATATTCTATTTCCTATCCACAGCCCTTCTATATCTTGTTGCTTCTGCACTCTCTCTGCCAAGGGTTCAATAACTAACGCAAATAACAATGGAGACAGCAGACAGCCTTGCCTGGTGCCTCTCCCCAAGGAGACTTCTTGAGTAAATCCCATTAACTCGAATTCTAGCCTTTGGATTGATGTACAGTGCTTGTTTCGATTTCAGAAAATTTGTTCCAAACCCCATCCCCACTCTGAAAGCCCCTGCCACTCTGTCAAAGGCCTTCTCTGCATCTACGACCATCAACAGTGATTCTACCTTATCCATTTGGGCAGTCCAGATCAAATTTAGTAGTTTGCAATTATCGCTCACCTGTCTTCCCGGTATAAAACCAGTCTGATCCTCTTTAATTAACTTTGGGATGTATTTTTGTGACCTGGTTGTAAGAATCTGTCAGTATTTTCGCATCTAAATTAATCTAGGATATAGGATGGTACGACCCAAATAGCTCCACATCTTTCCCTGGTTTCGGCAGGACTGCAATTCCCGCCATTGACTTTGACTTTGGTAGTCATCCTCCTTTTAAGACCTCATTAAAGAACCCCCTTGATTCAGACAGTATTTCTACTTGGAATTTTTTATAGAACTTCACTGTAATCCAGATGCCTTCTCCTCCTTCAGCTCTCGAATAGCGTGTTCCATTTCCTTCCCCTCTATTTCTCTATCCAACCAGTCCCTTTCTTCCTCTTCCAAGCGCGATAAGCCTCCTTTCCTTGACATATTCTTCAGCAGCCACATGGTCATCTCCCTGTTCCGAACTATACAAGTTCTGGTAGAATTGGCAGTAAAGTTCCCGAATTCTGCTAGTGCCAAACTCCCACTGCCCTTGAGTATTTTTTATTCTGTGTATCTGTTATGAGCTTCTCTCTTGCAGTTTGCGTGCTAAATACTTTCCTGGTCTATTTCCTCCAACAAAATGTTCATGCCTTAGCTTAGTCATTTGAAAAGCCCATTCTTCCATCCTTATTTATTCTAATTCCTCGCGTATCCCTTCAATTTGGCGTAATAGACGTCCCCCCCCCTCCCTGATTTTTATGTAAAGCAGTAAGGGATTACAACTTTTATCTTAACTCTTCTTCCCTCTGCACCTGCTGAGTTTTTGTTTTGTTTTTAGTTGCCAAAGATATAAAATATCTCCTTTTTATCACCACCTTCATCCCGCCCATCTTTGGGGATCTCACTTGTAGCATTATTAACAAAATATTCTTTAATAACTTCCTTATTATTCTTTACATCTTCTGAACTATCTAAAAGTGACTTGTTTAGTCTCCAGACTTTTAAACCTCCCCTATCCCTGCGTATATCCAGGTCTGCTATCACTGGCGCATGATCTGACCACATTATGGGGTCAATGACTGCTTTTCCCAGTTGGTTCACTATTTTCCCGTCAGCCCAGATCATGTCAATTCTACTATATGTGTTGTGTGGGTGAGAATAATAGATATATTATTTTCTTGTCCCATTCATATGTCTCCATGCATCTATTACTCCTAATTTTACCATCAATTTCTTCATTTTCACTCTCCTCCTCCCCCCCCCCCCCCATCACGTCAGGATGCGTCTATCTTAGGATTAACAGTAACATTGAAATCCCCAAGGAATAAGAATCCCTTTTGATGTTCTTATATAAGGGACAGTAGGCCATAAAAAACTACCTTGTGCAGTATTGGGTGCATAAATAGTGCCTATTGTAAGGCTTTCACCTTCAACTAGGCCATTCCACACCAAGTACTGGCCATTTCGATCCCTGATCAGTTTTTTCCTCAATTATTAAGTTCAGTGAAAACAGTATTCCTACCCCCTCCCTTTTTAGTGTTTTCTAAATTGGTGGCCAAGTATACTTCAAAGGATCCGATGCAGAGCCCCCTTGAGATCTCTTCAAATGCATCTCTTGAATTATTAATATCTGATTTTAATCTTACGCCCTCTCACATCAGCACCCTTCTTTTCTGCCATGATTTGAGCCCATGGATGTTCAAGGTCGCTATTCTTAATTCATGTCCCATGGCTTACAGTAAATGTCGTGTTTTCGGCGCTCTTACTCCTCGGTATATGTTGTAACTGCTTATGTGGTGCTCCCCCTGTTCCTTCTTTTCCTCCCTCCCCCCTTGTCCCCTATCAGAGCACCTCTGACTCCTCCACCAGTCAGAAATAATGCCATCCAACCCGGCCCCTCCTTGTTCCCTCTCATTCATCTCTCCAATCCTTCCCTTTTGTCTCCCTTATCCCCAAACCACCCCTTTAATCATCCCCACATCCACCCCTATTCATCTTCCTGATGACTCACTCATACATCCCTCTCCATTTACCATTTCTATTATTTTATACTTTTGCTGACTTTCATTACACATTTTTAAGTTTAGAATTAACACATTATCTTCTGCCCATCACTAAGGGTAAACCTTCTCTCTCAGCATACTGTTATCAGTATTTTAGCCAATGCGTTATCTCATTTAACGTTTGGTCAGCCTTCCAGAGTCTTTTGTTCCTCCTTTTTGATTTTTTTGCCTTTTCTTTCCACTCGCTTCCCCGTCCTCAAAATCTTCTTGTCCATTTTCACTCGTTTTCTCAGGGTCTGGTAATCTGTTGATTCCCACCTCTGTCATTGCTGCCCTGAGGTCTTTGATCGTAAGGGCGCTACGAGTTGTGCCATTGGTGGTAAAGGCCAGTCCCTTTGGATAGCCATTTATAACAAATACTATCCTCTCATAGTCTGGTAGTATAGGCACTCCATAGTTTACGCCGCTGAAGAGTGGCCGTGGCTATATCCGCAAAGATCACTATTTTGTGCCCCTGCCAATCAAATCTGCCTAGACTCCTCATCCATGCTGCAATTTTCTCTTTTATAGCATAATCATGGAAACAGATTACAGTATCTCTTGACTGATTATTCTGTCCAGTAATATTTCTCTTGTTGATTCCTCATCTCCTGCTGCTGTTAACACTGTTTTGCAGATTTCTTTGGCAATTCGATGGCAATCCCCATAGGTTTCTCCTTCAGGCTCTCCTTTTATCCTTGGGTTGTTTCTCTGTGTTCTATTTTCTAGATCTTCCAGTTTTAACGCCATAGCTTCTTTCTCCCCTTTAGCGCCTAGGCTCTCCGCTTTTCATTCTAGTTCCTCCAGTTGCCCTTCTGCCTCTGTCATCCGCTGCTCCACTTCATTTAAGTCCAACCAGAGCTCCGTCGTCATTTCTTCCATGTCATTTTGTCAGTCTTGAAGGACTAGAAAGGGGGCCTGTTACTTCTGGAGAGAAATCTGCAACTGTGAGTATATACTTCTGGTAATTTTCTAAAAATAATTATTTGTATTAAAGCTACTTAATCTGTGAACCCACTGTTTTTTATTTGATCAGTTAGGGCCTAGTAGCAGCAATTAAAGTTTGCATTTAAAACACAGAGGAGAGCTTTCTGCTTACATTTCATACCCAGCAGAGAGCTTGTAGTTTAAATTTAATAGTCACTCAGGGCCAAGTAACAGCAAAGTACTTTTAGTTTAAATTTAACACACAGAAGAGAGCTTTCTGGTTAAATTTAGTACCCAGCAGAGAGCTTGTAGTTTAAATTTCATAAGAAGTTAGAGCCTAGCAGCAGCTAAGAGCTATAATTTAAATCAAATCAGAATTTAGCTTACCTCAGCAGCACAAGACAGGGTACTGTGTAGCAACCCTCTTTTAATAAGTGTTATTTCCCTCCCCACACCCACCCTCCCCTGGGATAATCATAGCTTTATAGGTACTTACACATCTTAAAAGACAGGAGGTGCTTTCAGGTGAAGCTCATTACCCAAACCAGTCATACACTAAGGACCTGAGATTAATTAAGCTTCAGGTGAACAAGGTATATTAAACGTATTAGGTACAGTTTTATTGGTATAAATACCCATAGCAATCCCTAGTAAGAAAGAACATAAAGATCTAGACACAAAATTAAAACTAAGATGCAGACAGCAGTCCAGCAGCGGGATGGGGGCTTTCCAGTCTTTTGCATTGAGTGTCACATGTATGATTTTCTCCCAGTTGGTGAGAGGTCTTACGTGTGCACTAGGTGCAAGGAGCTCTTTGCTCTCAGGGAACAAGTCCGTTCTCTAGAGGCTAAAGTAGCAGACTTGGAAAACATAAGACAGACAGAGAGGTACATAGACGAGACCAACAGGGATATAGTCCTGAAGTCCCACCTCCAGTCTGGCAGCACCCCTATTGCCATGGAGGAGAGAGGTCACGTGACAGGAGAGCATCACCCTGGTGTGGCAGGAAGTGATCCTGTAACTAGGACCTGTCCTCCAGGTGATGTAAAACCCTCTCGCACCGAGGAAGTTTCTCCAGGGCCATGTGCCCATGAGGGAAGGGTTAGGACAGCCGTTATAGTTGGTGATTCGATCATTAGGCATGTAGATAGCTGGGTAACTGGTGGACGTGAGGATCGCCTGGTAACATGCCTGCCTGGTGCGAAGGTAGCGGACCTCACGCGCCACCTAGATAAGGTCTTAGATAGTGCTGGGGAGGAGTCTGCTGTCTTGGTACATGTCGGTACCAATGACATAGGAAAATGTGGTAGGGAGGTTCTGGAGGCTAAATTTAGGCTTTTAGGTAGGAAGTTGAAATCCAGAACTTCCAGGGTAGCATTCTCCGAAATGCTTCCTGTTCCACGCGCAGGACCCAAAAGGCAGGCAGAGCTCCGGAGTCTCAATGCGTGGATGAGACAATGGTGCAGAGATGAGGGTTTTGGATTTGTTAGGAACTGGGGAACATTCTGGGGAAAGGAGGGGCTCTTCCGAAGGGATGGGCTTCACCTTAACCGGGATGGAACCAGGTTGCTGGCATTAACCTTTAAAAAGGAGATAGAGCAGCTTTTAAACTAGATATTAGGGGAAAGCCGACAGTCACCCAAGAGCGGATGGTTCGGAAGAATGTATCCTTGAAGGATACTACCAAAAGCAGAGAGGTTCCACAAAAGAGTAAAGTAGCCCAAATGCCCTCAAGTATGGAGCAGACAGAGCTTAAAGATCCCAATTTACCCATGTCTAACAATAGCCAAATTAACATGAATAAAATACATTCTCTAAAATGCTTGTATGCAAATGCTAGAAGTCTAAAGAATAAGATGGGAGAGTTAGAATATATAGCACTAAATGAAAGGTTAGATATGATTGGAATATCAGAGACATGGTGGAAGGAGGACAACCAGTGGGACACTGTGATACCTGGGTACAAACTATATCGTAATGATAGAGCTGATCAAATTGGTGGAGGGGTTGCGCTCTGTTAGAGAGGGCATTGACTCAGAAAGGATTAAAGTTTTGCAGGAAACAAAATCTGCTGTAGAATCTATATGGATTGAAATTCCATATAAAAGGGGGAAGTCAATGGCAGTGGGGGTGTACTATCGAGCGCCTGGCCAGAATGACCAAATGGATGATGAAATGCTCAAAGAAATCAAGGAAGCTAACAAAAGTTACAGCGCAGTAATAATAATGGGTGATTTCAATTACCCCGGTATCGACTGGGTCAGTGTCACGTCAGGACATGCTAGGGAGATAAAGTTCCTAGATGAAATAAATGACTGCTTCTTGGAGCAGCTGGTTCATGAACCGACCAGAGGGGAAGCCATATTAGACCTAGTCCTTAGTGGAACACCAGATCTAGTGCAAGAGATAAGGGTGTTGGGGCCACTTGGCAATAGTGATCATAGCATGATCACCTTTGATTTAATTAGTGGAGGAGGGATAGTAAGGGAATCCACAGTACTACCTTTTAACTTTCGAAAGGGAGACTATGATAAAATGAGGAAAACAGTTAAGAAAAAACTAAAAGGAGCAGTTGCGAAGGTTAAAGACGTACATCAAGCTTGTGTTTTGTTGAAAAATACTATCTTGGAAGCCCAGACCAGCTGTATTCCACGCTTTAAGAAAAGTGGAAGGAAGTCCAAAAAACTGCCAGCATGGTTTAAAGGTGAGGTCAGAGAGGCTGTTGTTGCCAAAAAAGCATCTTTCAGGAAATGGAAAAAAGAGCCAAACGACGAAACCTGGAAACAGCACAAGCACTGGCAAGTCAAATGCAAGGCGTTGATAAGGCAGGCAAAGGGAGAATTTGAGAAGAAGCTTGCTGCGGAAGCAAAAACGCGAAATAAAGACCTTTTCAAGTACATTCGTAGCAAAAAACCTGTGAGAGAGTCAGTTGGTCCATTAGATGATAAAGGGTTTAAAGGAGCACTAAGAGGCGACAAGGCGATAGCGGAGAGACTGAATGAATTCTTTGCTTCGGTCTTTACTGAGGAAGATGTAGGGATGTTACCCATGACTGAAGTGGTATTTAAAGGTGCGGAAGAATTGAAGGAAATATCGATACATCGGGAAGATGTCTTACAACTATTAGATAAACTGAAGAGTAGCAAATCCACCTGGGCCGGATGGTATACATCTTAGGGTGTTGAAAGAACTGAAATATGAGATTGCAGAACTGCTATCAGTAATCTGTGAACTATCATTAAAATCATCTCTAATACCTGAAGATTGGAGGATCGCTCATGTAACACCAATTTTTAAAAAGGGTTCCAGGGGTGATCCGGGAAACTACAGACCGGTGAGCCTGACGTCAGTACCGGGAAAAATGGTAGAAACCATCATAAAGAATAAAATTACTCAGCATGTAGATAGTCACAACCTAATGGGAGACAGCCAACATGGCTTTAGACAAGGAAGATCTTGTCTTACTAATCTGTTATGTTTTTTTGAAGGAGTGAATAAACAGGTGGACAAAAGTGAGTCGGTTGATATTGTGTATCTGGACTTTCAGAAAGCCTTTGACAAGGTCCCTCATCAGAGACTTTTGGCAAAACTAAAGAGTCATGGGATAGGAGGCAGTGTACTATTGTGGATCAGGAACTGGTTAAAAGATAGAAAGCAGAGGGTAGGGCTAAATGGCCAATTTTCCCAATGGAGAAAGGTGAATAGTGTTGTACCCCAGGGATCTGTGCTGGGTCCGCTGCTTTTTGACATATTCATAAATGACCTGGAAAGTGGAATAACGAGTGAGGTTATCAAATTTGCAGATGACACAAAACTATTTAAAGTTGTTAAAACCCAAGAGGATTGTGAAAAATTGCAAGAGGATCTTGATAAATTGGAAGACTGGGCATCAAAATGGCAGATGAAATTTTATGTGGGCAAGTGCAAGGTTATGCACCTAGGGAAGAACAACCCAAACTATGGTTACATGATGCAAGGTTTCACATTAGGAACCACCACCCAGGAAAAAGATTTAGGCGTCATTGTGGATACCATGTTAAAACCCTCGGCCCAGTGTGCAGCGGCGGCCAAGAGAGCAAATAGAATGCTAGGTATGATAAGGAAAGGAATGGAAAATAAAACAAAAGATATTATAATGCCTCTATATCGTTCCATGGTGAGACCGCACCTTGAATATTGTGTGCAATTCTGGTCGTCGTATCTTAAAAAGGATATAGCGATTTTAGAAAAGGTACAGAGAAGAGCCACCAAAATGGTAAAGGGGATGGAAGGATACTCCTATGAAGAAAGGCTAAAAAGGTTAGGGCTCTTTAACCTGGAAAAGAGACGGCTGAGGGGAGATATGATAGAAGTCTATAAATTAATGAACGGAGTGGAACGGGTAAACGTAGATCGATTGTTTACCTTATCAGAATATAGAAAGACTAGGGGACATACAATGAAGCTACAGGGTAAACTATTTAAGACTAATAAAAGAAAATATTTTTTCACTCAACGTGTAATCAAACTCTGGAATTTGTTACCGGAGGATGTAGTAAAGGCTGTTAGTGTAGCTGGGTTTAAAAAAGGTTTGGACAAGTTCCTGGAGGAAAGGTCCATAAACCATTATTAAGAAGTGACCGAAGATATCAATGCTTGACCCAGTACAAGCATTGTGGAACTTGTGTCTCTTGGGGAAACTGCTAGGTACATATGACCTAGATTGGCCACTGTTGGAAACAGAATACTGGGCTTGATGGACCTTGGTCTGACCCAGTATGGCATTTCTTATGTTCTTATTTTTTAGTCCAACAATTTTTGTGCGTAATTCAGTAAACTATGAATGAAGTTCTTCTTTTTAAATGGATACAAGTGCCCCTGCACCCACCTGCATCTCCTTCGCATTCTGCTCATTCACTGTTTCCTGCTCTGGCGGCTCCTCCTGCCCCATCTTGTCCTTCTCCTTCTGCTTGTTGTGCACATTTTGCTTTTAAGGATCACTTTGTCATACGTTAAAATAAGCTTTTTCTACGGAGCTGGTCTCTTAGCTGTCCCTGCCAGGTGAGTGATACCCAATTTCTGAGGAAATGTTATTACTAAGGACAGTGCCTGCTGGAGAGGGTGTGGGCAGGTCGGTACCTTCTACCATATCTGGTTGCAAGTGCCCTAAGATCCAAGGGTTTTGGTCCCAGGTTTTAAGTTCCATCAATGAGATAGTTGATGGGTCTCTCCTAGTTGACTCTATATTCTGTCTGCTGAGGTATCTAGATCTACTGGAGAATGATTCGCAAAGTAATAAGTGGCTGACTGAAATGCTACTGTTAACTGCTCGGGCATGGAAGGATAAGAGAGGTCTGGGGACACTGGATTGGTGTGTGCATGTGAATGAGTTCATGAATATGGAAAACTCTCCTATGCTGAAAGGTCAGTCTGATGTATTTGAAGATCTATAGGCCCCAGGTTGCCGGTAGGTCTGGCTGGGTCCTGAATTTATTTATTTATTTAAACTTTTCTTATATACCGCCTCTTCCAGAGATCAGAGGCGGTTTACAGGTAACAAGAACTGAACAAAGTTTTACATGGAACAATTTTTGAACTATTTACAATCAACTTTTGAACAACATCTTGTAAAACTAGTTACAATCAACTATTTACATAAATAATTGTATAGGTATGAATTGAGTAATTACAGTGGAGATACTTGGGGAGTATTTTGAATTAATAATATCACGTAAAACTTTCTGAATGAGATGTCATCGGGCCAGGTTTCAGGGTAGATATATTGTTTGTCCCTTGCTCTATATTTTCTAGAAGTCCATCCCCTTTCTCCCAGTTTTTTCTCTTTTCTCCTTTTGGGGCCTCACCCTCTTTCTCTCTCCCCTTGCATCATATCAGTCACCTCACTACTAAGGGTGTGGCATTGGAGGCTATAAAGAGCAGAATTGACCTGCTGCCCCCAGTAAGCTATCTATGGATTTGTCTCAGTGCAATCTTTCCATTTCTTGATTTTTCTCTCTCAGCCTTTGGTTTCTTATTTTTATGCTCTAATTTTACGTTTTCTTTTTTGTTTTGGGAGTCCAGGGAATGTAGGGTTACTCTTACCATTTATTGACTCTTCAGAATTCCTGTATTAGAGCCCCTTCATTTTCCTTTTATCTTTCTTACCCTCTGTTGTAGCTAAAGAGAGCTCCTCTCCCCTGCCACACTACAGAGGGGAAGGATTTCTAGCTGATAAAAGCCTCTGGGTGCCTTAACTTTTTCTCTTTCCTCTTCGGTAACTATGCTGGATGGATTTTCATCTCTCTTCGGCTCATGTTAAGGACCATAGTATTGGCTACTGTAATCTATTATATCATCTCCAGGAACAAGCAGGAATGTAGTTTTCACATATGGGTATTGTCAGTACTGACGGAGCCTGCGGCAGAACGTTCCCCAGCGTCCAATAGGAACGCTTTTGGGAGCATCCCTCAGCACATGCGTGCTGCCTTCCCGCCTTTTCAACTGTCCCTCTTCAGTTCTTCGTTTTCCGCGGAGCCGACAGGATCTAATCCCTGTCACCGCAGAAAATTCCGTCTTTAAATTTGTTTTCTTGTGGTCGCGTTTGCCTGCCGCATGACGCTTACCGGTACCGCCGGTTCCTTTCTTTTCTTTTTCAAAAAAAAAAAAAAACACTTTTTCTCTTCAGAAACTTTTTTTTCTCTTTGGTGCTAGGCGCCATTTTGGGCACTAGGCCCCATATTCCTAAATCATGGAAAAGCCAACTAGTGGTTTTAAAAAATGTACTAAGTTTGGCGGTACCATCTCCGTCACTGACACCCATGATTGGTGTTTTAAATGTTTAGGACCTGAACATTCTCCAACTGAATGTCTCTCCTGTATGGGGATGACTAAAAGAGGAAGACAGAACTGGGCTACAGAGCTCAGTACCCTCTTTTCTTCGGATGCCAGATCCATTGCATCAACATCATCAAGGGCCTCTTCTTCCTCCCATGGATCTCAGGTAACTAAACATAAAAGCCGGTCCTCAAAGGTTAGCTCTCCTGCTAAGCATCGAGAGGCCATTGGCATTGCCCTTGAGGGAACCACACCGGTGGGAGGCTTCGGCTTCCAAAGCATCGATGGGGCTTCAGGATGTTCTCGAGACCTCAACCTCGCAAGAACTACCTGTGCTATGCTCAAGGGTTCCGGCCATGTTTACCGGTACCGGCCACCCATGCATCAGCAGCGTCAGTAGACCAGAGGTTCCTCGCTATCGAGTGCAGCATCGCAGCTCTTCTTTCAGCTGCGGTACCGGTGGTCCAACGGGCACCGGTATCGACACCGACACAGACGATACCGGTACCAATGGTACCGGCCCCAGTGGGAACTCTTCCCATGCCATCTCTGGCTGGAATCGACAGATCGGTATCGGGTCAGCTCAGTACCGACTTCGATCGGTACCGGGACCGTGCTTTGCAGGAGCATCGGGGTCAGGAATACTTCGATTCCTCCGATTCCAAAGACTCCGACAATTCTGATGTTACTAGATGTTTTCTCCCAGAAGATCCCTCTTCTCCCCAATGCAGAATGTCAACTCCAGAGGACATGTCTTTTCAGGATTTCATCCGTGATATGGCCAAAGGTCTTTCAATCACAGTAGCTCCTGAAGAGGAACCCAGAGCAAAGGAATTGGAAATTCTCCAATATCCTAAAGCTCCTAAGGAGGCAGCCACTCTGCCTATCCATGAAATTCTGCATAACTTGATACTGACTACTTCTCCTCACTCTAGGAGACTTGATACTATGTATCGAGTTCCGCCATGTCCTGGATTTCAGAAAACTCAGCTGCCACACCATTCAATGGTAGTGGAATCAGCCAAGTGTAGGATGAAAAGTGCAAAGAGGCATGCATCCAATCCTCCAGGTCGTGAATGCAGGACTCTGGATGCTTTTGGGCGCAGAACTTTCAAGCTTCCATGCTTTCAGCTAGGATCTGTTCATATATCCTATATATGGGAATGTTCCTCAAGGAAGTCACAAGAGACTTGGAACTTATGAGCCCGTTTCTCCCAGATGACAAGAGACAAGATTTTCTTGCCCTAGTTAAGTATGCTCAAGATGTCTCCAAGTTTGTTAATCGTGGAGCCTTTGACTGCTTCGAATGCATCAGCAGAACCTCTGCTATTGCTATTGACGCACAACGGATTGCCTGGCTATAGGCATCAGACTTGGAGACTTGGGTACAGGACAAGTTAGGCAACATTCCTTGCACGGGGGAGAATCTCTTCGGCAAGGACTGGCAGGAAAAGGCTAACGAGTTAGAGGCTGACAATACTACTCTAGATAGATTGTCAAAGTCTACAGCCACTCCAGCCAAAAAGAAGCCTTATAAAAAAATCCTCTTTCAGCAAAAATAGGAAGTTTTATCCCTTCCTATACCCAGCAAAGTCAGTCTCAGGGTCAGGTTGCCCAAAAGGGACAAACTAGACAACAAAAGAAGCCAAAAGGCCCAAGAGCCCAACCAGCTCTGCAGGTTCAGCCCCCTCAAGGGCTTTGACTCCTTCCTAGAGAGCTTAGCCTTCCTGCCTCTGAGGGATCCCCAACCCCCCAATATCCCAGGCAGGTTATGCCACTTTGCCAACAGATGGCATCAGATAACAGCAGAAGATTGGACCTTGTCCATTGTAGGAGAAGGGTACAAGCTTCATTTTCACAGCATGCCCCCTCCTACAATTCTAAAGCAATTCAATTCTCAAACCTCTGCAGACAATCTGCTAGATTACGAGGTCTCAACACTTCTTGCCCAAGGGGCAATAGAGGAGGTACCCATTCCTCAATGGGGTGCAGGGTTCTACTCCCCCTATTTTCTTATTCCAAAGAAAACAGGAGGACACAGACCCATTTTAGACCTCAGAGAATTGAACAAATATCTTTTTTAAGAGAAGTTCAAAATGATTTCTCTAGGAACTCTTCTGCCATACCTTCAAAGCCAGAATTGGCTTTGCTCTCTAAACTTAAAGGATGCATATGGGGAGTGGTTACTTTCAAGATGGTGGCGTGAGTTTCCCTTGGGATAATGCCTAAACGCAAGGGCAAGCACAGGACTCTGCCCGCGGAGTCTGTTCCTGCTGTTTCCTCCGATCCTATGGATCATTTCGTCCATTTATCTGAGCAGAAGAAAGGGGAGATTCGAGAGGGCGCTGTGACGCCGGTGAAGGTAGACCCAGCGTTACCAGCCCTTGAGGTGTCTCTCTCTCCCCCGACGATCGACTGCCTCCTCAGCGTCTGACCTCCCCCCCCCTCCCCCCCCCCGGAGTCTCTTCTCGCGATTGGTGAGTCAGCTCACCCGGAAGGTGTTGGAACTGACTTGCCGGTGCGGGCCCCACCTGATCAGAGTGCCGGAGAGGCCCCTTCGATGTTAGGGGCAGAGGGTATGACCGGACGGCCATCATCGGAGATGGAGGTGCTTTTGTGTCAACATGAAGTTTCAGCAGTTGGGAGTAACTCGGCTTTTACCGACTTACCTTGATATATCCCTCTGCAACGCCCAAAGGTTTTCTCGTTGGAATCCATCTGGGAGGCGATTTCGCAGCTTTCGACTGTAGTGTATCAACAGATGTCAGCGTCTTCCCAGCGTCTGGAGAAGTTGGAAGGTATAACAGATGGGATTAAGGCAGATTTGACTGTGCTTGGTGAGAAGACGAGTGGTGGTGATCAAAAAGTTTCTCAACTGATGGTATTGACTGACTCAATTGTGAAGGACAATGTTGCAATCCGTGGGAAATTAGAAAACTTGGAAAACGCTATACGGGCGTCTAATATACGGCTCTTAAATTTTCCCATGGTTAAGGGGTTTTCCCCTGTGGATTTGTTTAAAAAATATCTACATGAATCTTTGTCTGTGCCTGAGGATTTAGTTCCACCAGCTGTTAAAGTGGAGTTCAGGTTGACTTGGGGTCTTTCAAAGCAGACACACTTGATGTGTCTGCTTTGTTAGTCTCCCAATGAAGCTGATATCAAGGTTTCTACTCTGTTAGTTACTTTCACAATCTCCTCTGACCGGGATTGCCTGCTAAAGTTATATTTTAAGAAGCAGTCTGTATTATTTATGGGTAAGAAAATAGTGATTTATCCTGATGTATCCAGAGAAACCCAGAAGAGGCAGAAAGCTTTTTTGCTTTTGAGACCTGGTGTTCTTTCTATTGGTGCTACAATGTTACTTCGATTTCCTTGTAAATGTATTGTTTATTTTAGGGATAATAAGTATGTTTTTCTTCAGCCGGAGGACTTATCCATGTTTGTATCTTCTCATTTGCTGACCTCTTCACCTCTATGATAATTGATCGTTATATGTAATATGCTCTGATCTGTGCCTCCCTTTTGATATTAGTATTTTATTTATTTTTCCTGGTTATGGTGTGAGGCTTCACCTGGCCTCATTTCACTGCTTTCCTTACTTCCCCTCCATATGTTGTGTGGACTACATAACCCTGTGTACAAGAAAACATTTTCCTTTTATTGATTATTGGTGATTTTGTGGAATTTTTTTTTTTTTTTCCTTTGTGCGCAGTGGTGTATTTCTGTACAAGCTTTGCTTGATTGTTGTTGTAAAATTGCATAAATAAAAAATTAAAAAAAAGATGCATACACTCACATTCTGATCCATCCAGATCACAGGAAATTCTTGCGATTCCTTTTCAGAGGAAAACATTTCCAGTACAGGGTTCTTCCCTTTGGTCTGGCTTCAGCACCACTGGTATTTACGAAATGCATGGCAGTAGTAGCTGCATTTCTATGAACTCTGGGGATATTTGTCTTCCCTTACTTAGATGACTGGCTCATTCGAGCCCCTACAGTTGCAGAGGCCAGCACTGCACTGTCTCGCACAATGCGAATCCTCCAATACTTGGGGTTGGTAATAAACTTTCCAAAGTCTCAACTAGTTCCTGCCCAATGCCTGGAATTCATAGGAGCCTGTCTAGATACCAGACAGGCAAGGGCTTTCCTTCTACAGGCCCGGTGTCTTCGCATAATGCAACTAGCTTCTCAAGCAGCAGGCAAATCCTCCCTCACTGCTCGAGAGCTACTACAGTTACTGGGACATATGGCATCCACAGTTCATGTAGTCCCATATGCTCGCCTCCACATGTGAGCAGCTCAGTGGACCCTTTCCACACAGTGGACACAGGCCACAGGTCATTTGTCGGACAAAATAATAAACTCTCAATGTCTAATTTTGCCCCTCCAATGGTGGCAATCACTAGAAAACCTGACATTGGGTCTCCCTTTCATCAACCCCTTTTTCAGGCCACCCTGACGACAGATGCATCACAGGTGGGTTGGGGAGCACACCTGAATCATCTCTCTACCCAGGGAACCTGGACTCCACAGGAGGCTGGCTTACACATAAACCTCCTGGAATTAAGAGCAATCTATTTAGCTCTTCGAGTATTCCACGCCCAGCTCAGCTACAAGATAGTCCTAGTCCAGACGGACAATCAAGTAGCCATGTTCTATGTGAACAAGCAGGGCAGAACAGGCTCTCTGTTATGCAACAAAGCTTTACGACTGTGGACCCTCGCCAGAGAGCATCAAATTCACCTTCTAGTGGTATATCTTCCAGGCGTTCAAAACCTTTGGGCGGACAGACTCAGTCGAGTATTGCTGCCTCATGAGTGGTCCCTCCACCTAGACCAGGTGGCAAAGATATTTCATCTCTGGGGCACTCCAAAGATAGACCTCTTTGCAAGTCCACTGAATGCCAGACTTCCCCGGTTCTGTTCCAGGATTCCAGCTCATAATTGTCAGGCAAGGGATGCCTTCCTCCTTCATTGGGGCCAGGACTTTCTTTATGCCTTCCCACCCATTCCCCTCATCCCCAAAACACTCTTCAAGCTTCCGAGAGACGGAGGTCGCATGATTCTCATAGCACCACGATGGCCACACCAAACATGGTATCCTCTGCTTCTACACCTCTCTCAAGCAGCACTTCTGGAGTTAGGGCATGCTCCATATCTCCTTTCTCAAGAGAATGGGGCGCTTTGGCACCTGAATCCCCAGTCCCTGCACCTCACGGCCTGGTTACTGAAGGCTTAGACCTCCAGGATCTCAACCTGTCCCATCAGGTAAAAGATATCCTTCAGGCTTCTAGGAAACTTTCCACAAGAAGATCTTATTTATTTATTTAACAATTTTTTATATACCGCATCTTCCATAGTTCAGTTGCGGTTCACAATAAACAACAGTTAACAAATCAGAGTTTGTTTTACATAAAACATCATATGACCAAATAACATTATGCCTTCAAGTGGAAATGTTTTACTATATGGTGCTGCAAGAAGGGACTGAACCCCCTTGGCATACCCTTGGAATTGATACTAGAGTATCTCCTTCACTTATCAAATTCTGGTCTAAAGACCAATTCAGTAAGAGTCCATCTTAGTGCAATTGCAGCTTCTTATAAGCCTCTGAATGGACAATCAATTTCCTTCTTATCCACTCATATCAAGATTTATGAGAGGCCTTCTATTAGCCAAACCTCCCATCAAGCCACCTCCGGTGGCATGGGATCTAAACCTAGTTCTAGGGCAGCTTATGAAGCCGCCTTTTGAGCCTTTAGCCACTACAGCCCTTAAGTTTTTGACCTTGAAGGTCATCTTCCTAATTGCAATCACCTCTGCACGTCGCATTAGTGAATTGCAAGCTTTAGTGGCTGATCCGCCTTATACTAGGTTTCATCATGATAAGGTTGTTCTTAGGACTCATCCACACTTTATGCCAAAGGTGGTTTTGCCTTTTCATTTGAATCAATCAATTTATCTTCCTGTATTTTTTCCAAGGCCTCATGCCTCTAATGCAGAAAGAAACCTTCATACTCTGGATTGTAAAAGGGCCTCAGCCTTTTACATACAAAGAACACAGCAACATAGAAAGTCCTCGCAACTTTTTATAGCTTTTGACCCTAGTCATTTGGGACTTCCAGTCTCCAAAAGAACTTTATCTAAATGGATTGCCCAATGCATATCCTTTGCTTTTGAGAGTAAGGGTCTTCCTCTTCAGGACCATGTCACAGCTCATAATGTGAGAGCCATGGCTGCTTCCACGGCTAATCTCCACTCTGTGTCTATCGATGACATTTGTTGAGCAGCCACATGGGCTTTGGTACACACTTTCACAGCCCACTACTACCTGGATAAAGCCTCCTGTCTGGATGCCTTCTTTGGCCAAGCTGTTCTTTGAAATCTCCTTCAGACCTAATTCAGCTCCTACCCAACAACCCTGGTGGAATGCCAGAGATCCATGGGAGGAAGGATGCCTATCTCCCTGGCATCTTCAGCTAGGGAGTCCCCATATGTGAAGACTACATTCCTGCTTGTTCCTGGAGATAGCGTAGTTACTCACCTGTAACAGGTGGTCTCCGGGAACAGCAGGAACTCTTCACGACTCACAGTTGTCTCTTTCCTCTCTCCCTCTATCCTTTCACTTAGCTACAAACTTAACTGAAGAGGGACAGTTAGAAAGGCGGGAAGGCAGCGCGCATGTGCTGAGGGATGCTCCCAAAAGCATTCCTATTGGACGCTGGGGAGCGTTCCTGCGCAGGCTCCGTCGGTACCGACGATACCCATATGTGAAGATTAAATTCCTGCTGTTCCCGGAGATCACCTGTTACAGGTGAGTAACTACGCTTTATTATGTGTGTTGCCTTGGCAGTGTATAAGACTGTTCAGCTCAATGATGAGTGCATTCTCTTGCTGCTTATTTGTCATACTCATGCTGTGTCTCTATATGTATCTATATAGTATATGAGCTGTTGAGATGGAGGGAAGAGAAGAGAAGTGTTTGTTCCTGTATATGATATGTTAATTGATCTCCTTTTTTGTTTAGTCTGTTTCCTCATTTTTTTTTAAATAGGTTACAAAAAACTACTATAAATCAAATAACAAATATTACAATCCATCACTAAAACATCACATAAAAATGGAAAAGATAAAGAATAAATTTAAAAAAATGTTGTGAATTCACTTGATTTATAGGTGAATGATATACAGAAGTACTCCACCTACTAGAAAGCAATTGTTCTAAAAAGAAGGAGAAATTAGACCTTACCTGCTAATTGTCTCTCCTTGAGTTCTCTCCAGGCCAATCCAGGAATCGTTGGGTAGTCAGCCCCCTCCAGCAGCTGAGGACTGAATTGCACAGTCTTGCTGACACCACCCCCTTCACCCCCGCCAATCCGGTTTCCGTCCTGGGCACAGTGTGGAGACTATTCTTCTTGCCTTCACCAACGCCCTGCATGTAGCCCACGACCGTGGTGAAATCTCGGTGGCGGTAGCCCTTGATCTTTCTGCTGCATTCGACCTTGTGGATCACTCTCTCCTCCTCTCCCGACTACACGATGCTGGCCTCTGTAGCACTGTCTTCCGGTGGTTCCACTCCTTTCTTTCCTCTCGTTCTGGTGCCGTTCTCTCCTCCTCCCCTTCTTGCCCCTCCTCTGACTCCTTTCCCCTCCCTTGTGGGGTCCCCCAAGGCTCCGTGCTGGCTTCCCTCCTCTTTAATCTCTTTCTAACTCCTCTTACTCTCCTTATACAACAATTTGGTATTTCAGCTTTCTACTACGCGGATGACATCCTTCTTCTATACCACACCTCCCCAGCTTGCCCCGACCTTGCCCCCCTCAACTCCTGCCTGGCCGCTATCTCTGATTGGATGACCCATAACTGTCTGCATCTCAACCTCTCAAAAACTACAGCTATTTGGTTCCCGCACGGTCATCAGCCCCCCTCAATTGCCCCCTCGTTCCCTGCCATTCCTATCTCTATGGTTTCCACATTTCGGTATCTTGGGGTACTTTTCGACTCTGATCTCTTTCTCTGCCCATGTTTCTCATATCTCCAAAACCTCCTTTTTCTATCTCGGGCAAATTCACGCCGTTCGCCCCTTCCTCTCTCCCTCCACTCTTGCTACCTTGCTGCTGGCTCTTGTTATCTCCTGTATTGACTTCGCTAACTCCGTTCTCTCTGGCCTCTCTAAGCTCCAACTCTCACGTCTTCAACGAATCCAGAACACCGCTGCCCGTCTCGTGTCCTCTTCCTCCCCTAGAGACCATGTCACACCCCTCCTCTTCCGTCTCCATTGGCTTCCCATTTCCTTTCGAATCCAGTTCAAACTTCTCACACTCGTTCACAAAGTTCTTCATACCACCACACCACAATACCTGGCCGATCTCCTCATCCACTTTCACACCCCCCGGCACACCCCCTGCTCCTTCCACCTCAACCGCCTCACACTACCTCCCCCTCACTTGCTCACTTTCAATCCACCCGCTCCTCAGCTTTCTTCTTCATAGGACCGGCTCTTTGGAACTCCCTTCCCTCTACTCTCCGGCTGGAGCCCCATCACCCTACCTTTAAACACGCCCTAAAAACCCACCTCTTTTTCCCTTGCCTTTAATCCCCCTCCCCCCTAGCCTTTACCCTTTCCCTATGCTGACCCTCCTCTCTCGTCTTTATCTCTCTATCCTCTATTAAGTTGTAACTTTCCTTTCTTTTTCCGGCCTTGTGCCTACTGTAATGAAGATTTATTTTGTTGTAAACCGCTCTGTTTATCACTGAAGGGCGGTCAATCATGCTAATAAACATAAACATATCTAGCTCCCTCTAAAGCCTCCGACTCAGTCTTCTCTTGACAAAGCAGCCTACAACGACTAACTACAAAACACTAATCTTGAACAAAACCAAAACACAACCCTACTCTCTTGAGCGCTGACAGCCCCCCCCCCCCACACCGAAAGAGACAGAGAATCCAGGGAGCCCCATGCCCCCCCCCCTTATTTTTTTTCCTGAAGGAACCATCTGACCCAAGAACACTGCTTATCCCCTGTCCCAGAAAGGGAGAACAGGTGAGCAAAACCAACTGGCTGAACTGGCTCCCAGCCTCCAAACACACCCTTGCCTTGGGCTCAAACGTAGAATCCTTAAGCATCAGAGACCACCAGCCACACCTTCTCCAGCTTGTCACCCCCACTAGAAATCCAGCTGAACCACGCAAATGGACAGGGTGGGCTCTAGACTGGCTGGAGAGAACTCAAAGAAAGACGATTAGCAGGTAAGGTCTAATTTCTCCTACCTCTTCGTCTCTCCAGGCCAGTCCAGGAACCATTGGGATGTACCAGAGATAGTATCTAATCCCGGGTGGGACCAGCAAGCCCGGCCAGAATAGCCGAGGCCCCAACATTTGCATCACCCCTAGCCAATAATGTCTCAAACGTGTGGAGCAATGACCAAGTTGCTGCCTGGCAGATCTCCACCAGTGGAATCCATGAGTGCTTCGCCTAGGACGTCGCTTGGCCATGAGTAGAGTGAGCACTCAGACCCAAAGGAGGGTGCAGCATATGCAGCATGTGCAGCATATGCTGCCCCGATAGCCTGCTTCACCCACCAGGCAATCAAGGCTTTGGAGGCTGCCTCCCCTCTACGGGGCCCACCAAACATGACAAACAACCGGTCCATCTTGCAAAACGGCTCCGTCCTTTTGAGATATGTCCGGAGCACTCTACAGAGATCCAGCCAATGAAGCTTGCGATCCTGGTCCTCCCTTCTGATGTTCGGAAAGGTCCGAAGTGAAATAGCCTGATTCAAATGAAACCGTGATACTACCTTTGGAAGGAAGGACAGCACCGGATGTAGCACCCCCTTCTCTGCTGTAAACTGGATGAAGGGCTCTCTACACGAGAGCACTTGTAGATTGGAAATCCACCGTGCGGAACATAGCACCACCAAGAAAGCTGTTTTCCACGAGAGATCCCTCAAACTCGCCGTAGCTGCAGGCTCAAAGGGTGGTCCTGCCAGTGCCTCCAGGACCAGGTTCAGATCCCAGGGTGGTACCACCGGCCAAAAAGGCGGGCGTACATTCTTAACTGCTCGAAGAAAGTGAGCCACGCTGCCAGCAAGCGCCCCTGCACTCACCCCCGATAACAGGCCAGCACTGCCTCCTGCACCTTCAGAGAACAAAGGGTTAGCACCTTGTCCAGACCACCCTGAAGAAACAGCAGTATGTCTGGCAGCGAACAGGCGAACGGTTTAGTGCCCATATGATTATGCACCAAATACGGATATAAGACAATGACGTGGAATGTTTCCTGGAGTTCAGCATGGTGGAGATGACTGCCGCTGAGTAACCGTGGCGCCACAAACTCCCTTTCAAGAGCCAAGCCGTAAGCGAGAACTGATCCACCTATGGCATCAACACCGGACCCTTGCTCAACAAGTTGACCTGGCTGGGCAGCTTCCATGGCCGATCCACCAGTAGACGAACTAGATCCGCATACCATGGCCTCCGCGGCCAATCTGGCGCTATGAGAATCACCTGCCTGTCATGAACCTCTGTAGGAGCCGATCGATCAGCGGCCATGGCGGAAACACATATACAGCATCCCTTCCAGCAACCAAAGCTGCACAAGGGCATTGAGCCCCTCCGATATGTGTTCTCTGCACCTGCTGAAGAACTGTGCGGCTTTGGTATTGGATAGCATGGCCATGAGGTCCATGACAGGCTGTCCCCAATACAAACATCGAGGAACCTATGTCTTTTGGGGAAACTGCTAGGTACTTATGACCTAGATTGGCCACTGTTGGAAACAGGATACTGGGCTTGATGGACCTTGGTCTGACCCAGTATGGCATATCTTACGTTCTTAACTGTAATGTTGTGAAACACTGCCGCATTCAGTTCCCATTCCCTGGGGTCCAGGGCATGACGACTGAGGTAGTCGGCTTAAACATTGTCCTTTCCCGCTACATGCGCTGCTGATGAGACTATCAGATGCCTCTCTGCCCACTGTAGAAGCAGCTGACTCTCCTCTACCAAGGTGGCACTGCCCGTGCCTCCCTGCCTGTTGATATAGGATATGGTGATTGCATTGTTGGAGAAGTTGCGGATGGCTTTCTCCTCTACTAGGCCTCTGAAATCCTGCAGCGCCAGCCGCACTGCCCTCATCTCTAGAAGACCGATCGACCACGTGGCTTCCTCCAGCAGCCCTGACCTCATCTCTAGGAGACTGATGGACCACGTGGCTTCCTCCGCTGACCAGCAGCCCTGAGTCATCTGGGATTGACAGTGCACTCCCCAGCCAGAGAGACTTGCATCTGTGGTCACCAAAATCCACTTGAGCTGCTCCAACGACATGCCTGCTTGGAGATGAGCTGAATCCAGCCACCATTCTAAACTGGACCTTACCTCTTCCGGACATACTAGCCTCTGAGATAATGGCTTCTTCTGAGGCGACCACCACGAAGAAGCGCTTGTTGAAGCGGATGCATGTGGGCTCTGGCCCACAGCACTAGGTCCAAGGCAGCCGCCATCGAACCCAGCAGCTGCATGTAGCACCACGCTGTGAACCTGCGCCAGGGTCTTTCGTACCCTGACTTCGGGAAGCGATACCAAACCTGCCTCTGTATCAAACAAGGCTCTGAGATACACCAAACCGCTGCACTGGCCACAGCTGGCTCTTAGCCTGGTTGACCACCCAACTGAGCTGTTGCAGGAACTCCAGAACTCATTGTGTAGCCCTGTTCGACTCCACCTCGAAACTTGCCCGAATAAGCCAATCATCCAGATAGGGATGCACCAGAATTCCTTCCTGTCTCAGCACTGCCGCCAGTACGACTATCACCTTTGTGAATATGTGCAGCGCTGTGGCCAGGCCAAAGGGCAGTGCCCTAAACTGAAAGTGTCCCATAGGGACGGCGAAGCGCAGGAATCTTTGATGGTCCGGCCTGAAGGGAATATGCAGATAAGCCTCTGTGAGGTCTATGGAAGAAAGCAGCTTTCCCTGTCTTACCGCCAGTATCACTGAGCATAGCATTTCCATCTGGAATTCGGCACCCTCAAGCTCCTGTTCACATCCTTGAGATCGAGAATGGGCCAGAAGGAACCCTCCTTTTTGGGGACCACAAAATAAATGGAGTATCGACTGGATCTGCACTGGTCTCAGGGCACCGGAACCACTGCTCGAAGCTGCAGTAAGCGCTGGAGCGTAGCACCCACTGCTTCCCTCTTCTCCGGTGCCTTGCACGGTGAGGCGACAAAGGCTTCAGCCAGTGGTTTGAATTGCTCCAGTGCATAGCCCTCATGGATGATCTCCAAAACCCACTGGTCTGTTGTAACTGCGGTCCAGTCGGAGTAGAATTGCTGTAAACATCCCCCTATTGGCAAACTCTGGCTGGGCTTGCCTGGCTTCATTGTGGCTTTTTGGGCAGAGCATGCTGGGAGGCAAAATAACGCCGTCCAAACCCTCGGACCCCCCGAAAGGACTGCCCTCTGGCCACAAAGCGACCCCTCTGGTATGGAGTATACCGAGGTGCCTGAAACCTGCGAAATCTCTCATTTGCCCTCTCTGCAGCCCTCATGGCTTTGGGCCCTTTGAACGGTCCTCCAGCAGATGGTCTCCCTTGGAATCACCCAAATCTTTCACACTCTCTTCCAGCACCTCCCCAAAGAGCAGCTTGCCATTATAGGGGAGCTTACTGAAACGAGCCTTAGACGCATCTGCCACCCAGTTCCTCAGCCAGAGGAAGTGTCTGGCTGCAATCAGAGACGCCATAGTCTTTGAGGATATCCTCACCAACTTGTAGAAGGCATCAGCCAAATATGCAGCTGCAGATTCCAATTTGGCTCCCTCTGTGGGAGTATTCCCCCTCCAAGTCAGAAGAAGCTTCCCCTTGGAGCCAACGAATGAAGGTCCTGGAGACATAGGCCCCACAAATGGAGGCCTGCAGGGCTAGGGCACTCAAGTCAAACGCCTGTGAGTATAGATTCTAATTTCCGATCCTGAAGATCTTTAAGGGCCACGCCCCCTTCCACCGGAATAATAGTCTTTTTGGTTATGGTCAAAACCAACGCATCCACCTTGGGCATCCTCAATAGGTCCCTCTCCTCTTGCAGAACTGGGTACAGGTGGCCCATGGAGCAGCTAACTCTCAGGGTAGCCTCCGGACACTCCCATTCCGATTCAGTCATCTGTTTGATTACTTTTTGAACCGGAAAGCACATCTGCTCCATCTTAAACCCCTGAAACAGAGGATCCTCAAGCGGTTCCTCCTGCACTATGGAGTGAGCAGTAAGAGCCCCTAACTCCTCCCTGCGAAACACCGTGAAAATGCTAGGATCCTCCCCTGAGGCAATCTCACCTTCCTCCAATTCCACGTCCCACGGATCCAGACCTGGATCACAGAGGTGCTCTCCGGCTTCCGCTGCCTGGAGCCCCGGGGTTTCCTGCGCCAACCAATCCATGTCAGCCTCCATCCCAAGCTCCCCCTGCGAAGGCCCCTCCCTGGGGTCTTCTTTCATCATTATCTAACTTGGCGGAGGAGCTGGCAACTTGCTAGGAGGATCAGAGTCCTCTGCCTGCTTTCTTTTTAAACAATATGTCCTGTGTAGAGATAATATGAAATCCACTGAAAACAGTGGCTCTAAGCCGTCCTGTAGCCCTGGCAACAGAGGCTGAGGTGCTTGCACTGTTGACACAGGCTTTTTTGCCTTAGATTTGCCCTTTCCTGTTTTTTTTTTCTGCACTTCAGGAGAAACTGCTGCCTCCTGCAAGATGGCCACAGTTCCCACCCTCTCCGTGGATCCCAGAAGCCTATGAACCGCTTTCTCGGAGGGCGTTGTCATCTCCTCCATGGAGCCGGCAAAATTGCGCTCGAGACTGCTGCCCTGCTGAAAACACATGCGGCAGAAACCTGGCCCCAGCAACCCACGGCTGCTCCCATACTGAATGCACACTGCCGCAACCGGCAACATGCACTTCAAACTATCAAAAACACGCTGATACTCAGAAGACTGCGATGTAAAGGAGCTGACAATTCCTGCCAATAAAACTGCCCCTCCTCCCGTGGTCCCAGAGCCTGAGCACCAGGATGAGCCAGGCTCTGCCTCTGCTGCCCCTTCCAATCTCCAGAGGGAAGGATTCCCTCAAAAAAAGACTTCTTTGTCCCCTCCTCTGGCTTTACAGCCCTGTTAGAGCAAACCAGGTCCTCATTTCTTTGTTTGTTTGTTTTTTTCTTTAAATTCCCGTCTAAAACTTTCTCTCCTGTCCATGGAGCCTGTCCTAAGAGGTCACTCCCAGCTGCTGAGGACTGAAAGACTGAGTCTGAGCTCTAGAGAGAGCTAGATATGGCGTCAGCAAGACTCTGTGCAATTCAGTCCTCCGCTGCTGGAGGGGGCTGACTACCCAATGGTTCCTGGATTGATCTGGAGAGGCAAAGAGGAAAGATAAAGTTGAATGTGAACTGTTCAGGACCTAAAAATTAACATAACTAAGATAACTACATCTGTCCTTAAACACAAGTGGATGATTCCAGTTGGTATCACTTAATGGTGGATGACAGTAAACTAGATAAAAAAATAGAAGAAATCATCAAATGAAAAAAATAGCTATCATTAAGCATAACCTCACTACAAAAGAAGTGTGGGGGGGGGGGAAGCAGCCCAAAACACTCCTGTTAAAATTTGTCAGCCATTGTCCAAACCCATAAATATATACATGTACATATCTATGCTCAGCACAAAGGACATTAGAAAATAAAAAATGATAAAAATAGTGTAGACTGAATAAGAAGTAAAAAAAAATTTGAAATGTTTTCAAGGATCACTAGATTAATGAGTTAAAAAAGCATCTGGAAAAATGAAAACTTAAAACATGAGAATTTTTTTTTTTAAGCGACCCAGCAGCCCCTGGGTTTTCTTGGCAAGCTGTGACCAGAAGTAGATTGCCAGGCCTTTTCTTCCAAGGCAAAGTACATAAGAACATAAGATATATGCCATACTGGGTCAGACCAAGGTCCATCAAGCCCAGTATTCTGTTTCCAACAGTGGCCAATCTAGGTCATATGTACCTAGCAGTTTCCCCAAGGGACACAGGTTCCACAATGCTTGTATTGGTTCAAGCATTGATATCCTGGGTCCCTTCTTAATAATGGTTTATGGACCTTTCCTCCAGGAACTTGTCCAAACCTTTTTTAAACCCAGCTACACTAACAGTCTTTACTGCATCCTCCGGTAACAAATTCCAGAGTTTGATTACACGTTGAGTGAAAAAATATTTTCTTTTATTAGTCTTAAATAGTTTACCCTGTAGCTTCATTACATGTCCCCTAGTCTTTCTATATTCTGATAAGGTAAACAATCGATCTACGTTTACCCGTTCCACTCTGTTCATTAATTTATAGACTTCTATCATATCTCCCCTCAGCCGTCTCTTTTCCAGCTTAAAGAGCCCTAACCTTTTAAGCCTTTCTTCATAGGAGTATCCTTCCATCCCCTTTACCATTTTGGTGGCTCTTCTCTGAACCTTTTCTAAAATCGCTATATCCTTTTTAAGATACGGTGACCAGAATTGCACACAATATTCAAGGTGCGGTCTCACCATGGAACGATACAGAGGCATTATAATATCTTTTTGTTTTATTTTCCATTCCTTTCCTTATCATACCTAGCATTCTATTTGCTCTCTTGGCCGCCGCTGCACACTGGGCCGAGGGTTTTAACATGGTATCCACAATGACGCCTAAATCTTTTTCCTGGGTGGTGGTTCCTAATGTGGAACCTTGCATCGTGTAACCATAGTTTGGGTTGTTCTTCCCTAGGTGCATAACCTTGCACTTGTCCACATTAAATTTCATCTGCCATTTTGATGCCCAGTCTTCCAATTTATCAAGATCCTCTTGCAGTTTTCCACAATCCTCTTGGGTTTTAACAACTTTAAATAGTTTTGTGTCATCTGCAAATTTGATAAGCTCACTCGTTATTCCACTTTCCAGGTCATTTATGAATATGTCAAAAAGCAGCGGACCCAGCACAGATCCCTGGGGTACACCACTATTCACCTTTCTCCATTGGGAAAATTGGCCATTTAGCCCTACCCTCTGCTTTCTATCTTTTAACCAGTTCCTGATCCACAATAGTACACTGCCTCCTATCCCATGACTCTTTAGTTTTGCCAAAAGTCTCTGATGAGGGACCTTGTCAAAGGCTTTCTGAAAGTCCAGATACACAATATCAACCGACTTGCATTTGTCCACCTGATCATTCACTCCTTCAAAAAAACATAACAGATTAGTAAGACAAGATCTTCCTTGTCTAAAGCCATGTTGGCTGTCTCCCATTAGGTCATGACTATCTACATGCTGAGTAATTTTATTCTTTATGATGGTTTCTAACATTTTTCCCGGTACTGATGTCAGGCTCACCGGTCTGTAGTTTCCCGGATCACCCCTGGAACCCTTTTTAAAAATTGGTGTTACATTGGCGATCCTTCAATCTTCAGATATTAGAGATGATTTTAATGATAGTTCACAGATTACTAATAGCAGGTCTGCAATCTCATATTTCAGTTATTTCATTACCCTTGGATGTATACCATCCGGCCCAGGTGATTTGCTACTCTTCAGTTTATCTAATAGTTGTAATACATCTTCCCGGTGTATCGATATTTCCTTCAATTCTTCCGCACCTTTAAATACCACTTCAGTCATGGGTATCATCCCTACATCTTCCTCAGTAAAGACTGAAGCCAAGAATTCATTCAGTCTCTCCGCTATCGCCTTGTCGCCTCTTAGTGCTCCTTTAACCCCTTTATCATCTAATGGACCAACTGACTCTCTCACAGGTTTTTTGCTACGAATGTACTTGAAAAGGTCTTTACTTCGCGTTTTTGCTTCCACAGCAAGCTTCTTCTCAAATTCTCCCTTTGCCTGCCTTATCAATGCCTTGCATTTGACTTGCCAGTGCTTGTGTTTCCAGGTTTCGTCGTTTGGCTCTTTTTTCCATTTCCTGAAAGATGCTTTTTTGGCAACAGCCTCTCTGACCTCACCTTTAAACCATGCTGGCACTTTTTTGGGTAACGTGACTTGCCTAAGGTCACAAGGAATGCCAGGTGGGAAACAAACCCTGATCTCTTGGGTACTAGATGGTTGCTCTAACCACTAGACTACTCCTCCCCTCCAATAAGAAAATTAAAACACAAAAAATACAAGAAAGGCTGGTGGCTTAAATTGACAGGACTAGAAAAAGGGACTGTTACTTCTGGAGAGAGATCTGCAACTGTGAGTATATACTTCTGGTAATTTTCTAAAAGGAATTCTTTGTATTAAAGCTAATTAATCTGTGAACCCACTATTTTTTGTTAAATCAGTCAGGGCCTAGTAGCAGCAGTTTGTTTAAATTTAAAACACAGAGGAGAACTTTCTGGTTACATTTCATACCCAGCAGAGAGCTTGTAGTTTAAATTTAATAGTCACTCAGGGCCTAGTAACAGCAAAGTACTTTTAGTTTAAATTAAAACACAGAAGAGAGCTTTCTGGTTACATTTGGAACCCAGCAGAGAGCTTGTAGTTTACATTTAATTGTCACTCAGGGCTTAGCATCAGCAAAGTACTTTTAGTTTTAAAACACAGAAGAGAGCTTTCTGGTTAAATTTAGAACCCAGCAGAGAGCTTGTAGTTTAAATTTCATAAGAAGTTAGAGCCTAGCAGCAGCTAAGAGCTATAATTTAAATCAAATCAGAATATAGCTTACCTCAGCAGCACAAGACAGGGTACTGTGTAGCAGCCCTCTTTTAATAAGTGTTATTTCCCTCCCTCCCCACACCCACCCACCCCTGGGATAATCGTAGCTTTATAGGTACTTACACACCTTAAAAGACAGGAGGTGCTCTCAGGTGAAGCTCATTACCCAAATCAGTCATACACTAAGGACCTGAGATTAGTTAAGCTTCAGGTGAACAAGGTATATTACACGTATTAGGTACAGTTTTATAAGTATAAATATCCATAGCAACCCTTAGTAAGTAAAGAACTTAGATCTAAACACAAACTTAAAACTAAGATGCAGAGAGCAGTCCAGCAGCGGGATGGGGGCTTTCCAGCCTTTTGCATTGAGTGTCACATGTATGACTTTCTCCCAGTTGGTGAGAGGTCTTACGTGTGCACTAGGTGCAAGGAGCTCTTTGCTCTCAGGGAACGAGTCCGTTCTCTAGAGGCTAAAGTAGCAGACTTGGAAAGCATAAGACAGACAGAGAGGTACATAGACGAGACCTACAGGGATATACAGAATGTACCCCAGTGTAAATAAAATGTAGATATGTTCTGCCTGAAATCAGGTACCAGTGTGATACAATGTATAGAGTTAAGAATGTACATAGTTTCCCCCAGTTACTTCCAAGTTGATCTCCCTGTTTATTGTAAATACAACTCAAAGTTCCTTGTGTTGTATAGTTGATGTTAAATGTAAACCGCTCTGATCTAAAATAGAGCGGTATAGAAGAACTGTTAAATAAAATAAATAAATAAATAAATAATATAGTCCTGAAGTCCCACCTCCAGTCTGGCAGCATCCCTGTTGTCATGGAGGAGAGAGGTCACGTGACAGGAGAGCATCACCCTGGTGTGGCAGGAAGTGATCCTGTAACTAGGACCTGTCCTCCAGGTGATGTAAAACCCTCTCGCACCGAGGACGTTTCTCCAGGGCCATGTGCCCATGAGGGAAGGGTTAGGACAGCCGTTATAGTTGGTGATTCAATCATTAGGCATGTAGATAGCTGGTGGACGTGAGGATCGCCTGGTAACATGCCTGCCTGGTGCGAAGGTAGCGGACCTCACGCGCCACCTAGATAAAGTCTTAGATAGTGCTGGGGTGGAGTCTGCTGTCTTGGAACATGTCGGTTCCAATGACATAGGAAAATGTGGTAGTGAGGTTCTGGAGGCTAAATTTAGACTTTTAGGTAGGAAGTTGAAATCCAGAACTTCCAGGGTAGTGTTCTCCGAAATGCTTCCTGTTCCACGCGCAGGACCCAAAAGGCAGGCAGAGCTCCGGAGTCTCAATGCGTGGATGAGACAATGGTGCAGAGATGAGGGTTTTGGATTTGTTAGGAACTGGGGAACATTCTGGGGAAAGGAGGGGCTCTTCCGAAGGGATGGGCTTCACTTTAACCGGGATGGAACCAGGCTGCTGGCATTAACCTTTAAAAAGGAGATAGAGCAGCTTTTAAACTAGATATTAGGGGAAAGCCGACAGTCGCCCAAGAGCGGATGGTTCGGAAGAATGTATCTTTGAAGGATACTACCAAAAACAGAGAGGTTCCACAAAAGAGTAAAGTAGCCCAAATGCCCTCAAGTATGGAGCAGACAGAGCTTAAAGATCCCAAATTACCCATGTCTAACAATAGCCAAATTAATACGAATAAAATACATTCTCTAAAATGCTTGTATGCAAATGCTAGAAGTCTAAAAAATAAGATGGGAGAGTTAGAATATATAGCACTAAATGAAAGGTTAGATATGATTGGAATATCAGAGACATGGTGGAAGGAGGACAACCAGTGGGACACTGATACCTGGGTACAAACTATATCGAAATGATAGAGCTGATCAAATTGGTGGAGGGGTTGCTCTCTGTTAGAGAGGGCATTGAGTCAGATAGGATTAAAGTTTTGCAGGAAGCAAAATCTGCTGTCGAATCTATATGGATTGAAATTCCATGTGAAAGGGGGAAGGCAATGGCAGTGGGGGTGTACTATCGAGCGCCTGGCCAAAATGACCAAATGGATGACGAAAAGCTCAAAGAAATCAAGGAAGCTAATAAAAGTCACAGCACAGTAATAATAATGGGTGATGTCAACTACCCCGGTATCGACTGGGTCAGTGTCACGTCAGGACATGCTAGGGAGATAAAGTTCCTAGATGAAATAAATGACTGCTTCTTGGAGCAGCTGGTTCATGAACCGACCAGAGGGGAAGCCATATTAGACCTAGTCCTTACTGGAACACCAGATCTAGTGCAAGAGATAAGGTTGTTGGGGCCACTTGGCAATAGTGATCATAGCATGATCGCCTTTGATTTAATTAGTGGAGGAGGGATAGTGAGGAAATCCACAGTACTACCTTTTAACTTTCGAAAGGGAGACTATGATAAAATGAGGAAAACAGTTAAGAAAAAACTAAAAGGAGCAGTTGCAAAGGTTAAAGACGTACATCAGGCTTGGCTGTTGTTGAAAAATACTATCTTGGAAGTCCAGACCAGCTGTATTCCACGCTTTAAGAAAAGTGGAAGTCCAAAAAAGTGCCAGCATGGTTTAAAGGTGAGGTCAGAGAGGCTGTTGCCAAAAAAGCATCTTTCAGGAAATGGAAAAAAGAGCCAAACGACGAAACCTGGAAGCAACACAAGCACTGGCAAGTCAAATGCAAGGCATTGATAAGGCAGGCAAAGGGAGAATTTGAGAAGAAGCTTTTGCGGAAGCAAAAACGCGAAGTAAAGACCTTTTCAAGTACATTCGTAGCAAAAAACCTGTGAGAGAGTTAGTTGGTCCATTAGATGATAAAGGGTTTAAAGGAACACTAAGAGGCGACAAGGCGATAGCGGAGAGAGACAGAATGAATTCTTTGCTTCAGTCTTTACTGAGGAAGATGTAGGGATGTTACCCATGACTGAAGTGGTATTTAAAGGTGCGGAAGAATTGAAGGACATATCGATACATCGGGAAGATGTATTACAACTATTAGATAAACTGAAGAGTAGCAAATCACCTGGGCCGGATGGTATACATCCAAGGGTGTTGAAAGAACTAAAATATGAAATAGCAGACCTTCTATTAGTAATCTGTGAACCATCATTAAAATCATCTCTAATACCTGAAGATTGGAGGATCGCCAATGTAACACCAATTTTTAAAAAGGGTTCCAGGGGTGATCCGGGAAACTACAGACCGGTGAGCCTGACGTCAGTACCGGAAAAATGGTAGAAACCATCATAAAGAATAAAATTACTCAGCATGTAGATAGTCATGACCTAATGGGAGACAGCCAACATGGCTTTAGACAAGGAAGATCTTGTCTTACTAATCTGTTATGTTTTTTTGAAGGAGTGAATAATCAGGTGGACATAGGTGAGTCGGTTGATATTGTGTATCTGGACTTTCAGAAAGCCTTTGACAAGGTCCCTCATCAGAGACTTTTGGCAAAACTAAAGAGTCATGGGATAGGAGGCAGTGTACTATTGTGGATCAGGAACTGGTTAAAAGATAGAAAGCAGAGGGTAGGGCTAAATGGCCAATTTTCCCAATGGAGAAAGGTGAATAGTGGTGTACCCCAGGGATCTGTGCTGGGTCCGCTGCTTTTTGACATATTCCTAAATGACCTGGAAAGTGGAATAACGAGTGAGCTTATCAAATTTGCAGATGACACAAAACTATTTAAAGTTGTTAAAACCCAAGAGGATTGTGGAAAACTGCAAGAGGATCTTGATAAATTGGAAGACTGGGCATCAAAATGGCAGATGAAATTTAATGTGGACAAGTGCAAGGTTATGCACCTAGGGAAGAACAACCCAAACTATGGTTACACGATGCAAGGTTCCACATTAGGAACCACCACCCAGGAAAAAGATTTAGGCGTCATTGTGGATACCATGTTAAAACCCTCGGCCCAGTGTGCAGCAGCGGCCAAGAGAGCAAATAGAATGCTAGGTATGATAAGGAAAGGAATGGAAAATAAAACAAAAGATATTATAATGCCTCTGTATCGTTCCATGGTGAGACCGCACCTTGAATATTGTGTGCAATTCTGGTCGCCGTATCTTAAAAAGGATATAGCGATTTTAGAAAAGGTTCAGAGAAGAGCCACCAAAATGGTAAAGGGGATGGAAGGATACTCCTATGAAGAAAGGCTTAAAAGGTTAGGGCTCTTTAACCTGGAGAAGAGACGGCTGAGGGGAGATATGATAGAAGTCTATAAATTAATGAACGGAGTGGAACGGGTAAACGTAGATCGATTGTTTACCTTATCAGAATATAGAAAGACTAGGGGACATGCAATGAAGCTACTGGGTAAACTATTTAAGACTAATAAAAGAAAATATTTTTTCACTCAACGTGTAGTCAAACTCTGGAATTTGTTACCGGAGGATGTAGTAAAGGCTGTTAGTGTAGCTGGGTTTAAAAAAGGTTTGGACAAGTTCCTGGAGGAAAGGTCCATAAACCATTATTAAGAAGTGACCGAAGATATCAATGCTTGAACCAATACAAGCATTGTGGAACCTGTGTCCCTTGGGGAAACTGCTAGGTACATATGACCTAGATTGGCCACTGTTGGAAACAGAATACTGGGCTTGATGGACCTTGGTCTGACCCAGTATGGCATATCTTATGTTCTTAATGAAAATACCGACAACAATAATGACAAAAAATGAGGGGGAAAGTGGCATAAAACATGAAACGGTACTTCTCAAGCACAGTGTTTCCAAATTGGTTAGTTTTGCACATACCATTGCAGCAATGAATGTCATTGCTAAGCCTAAGTAGGTGGAATATCTCCTCAGTCCCTCAAATTTACTGCTAACACTTGCTGCACTACTTTCTTTCTTTATTTTATTTATTTATTTAACTGTATTTATATCCCGCTTTTCACTGGGTCAAAGCGGTATTACATATAGGGGTGGGGAGAATTAAGTTACAGGGTGGGACCATCACCAGGTAGGCAACATTGATGATTTCAACATAAGACAGACTTTAGACATGGACAGTGCAGAGCAGTTGTTGCTCAGGGGTACAGGATGATGCAGTTCAGGAGTTGGTGCGTTGTTTGGTGGGGGTTGTCTTGAAGTATTCTTGGAACAGGATGGTTTTTAGCTGTTTTCTGAATGACGGTAGATCGTTATTGTTTCTGAGGTGGCTCGGTAGTGAGTTCCATAAGGAAGGTGCATAAAGTTCAAATGCTCGGTTGCATGTCCATTGAGAGCATTTGGTTCTTTTGTGGGGGACTGTGAGGTAGTTGCTGGAGGCCTGTTTCGTTGCTTTGTCGTGGGCTGGACGAGTTAGTAGGGTGCGAAGTTGGGTATTCTGTGCTTGGTGGATGGCTTTGTGGGTGAGTAGGATGGATTTGTACTTAGTTCTTGCTTCGAGGGGAAGTATGTGTAGGTCTCTTAGAATTGGAGTGATGTGGTCGCTTTTCTTTGCTTTCTGGATGATTCTTGCTGTGGTGTTCAGTGCAGTTCAGAGGGGGTTGGTCTGTGTGGCTGGTAGTCCATGGTAGATTATGTTGCAGTAATCCAGATGTGGGAGTGTCATAGCTTGCATCGCCATCCGGAAGTCTTGAGGTTCGAGGAGGGGTCTGAGCCGTTGTATTGTTTTCGCTTTATGGAATATAATTCCTGAGGTTTTGGTAATTTGTTGCTTGAGGGTAAGAGCTTGGTCGATGATAATGCCTAGATATCTTATTTGTGGCTGTATTTGAATGCGTGTGGGTCCGATGTTGAGGTGTGTGGGTGGGGTGAAGTCTGGGTCTTTTGTTACTATGAGGGCTTCAGTTTTCTTTGTTTATGGATAGGTTTTTTTCTTGTAGCCAGTGGGACACTTCCGAGAAGCATGCTGAAAGATGAGTATTTGTTGGGTTTGTGGTTGTAATTGGGGCGTAGAGCATAATATCAGCATATACATGGAAGTTGATGTTGTGGGTACGTATGACTGAACAGAGTGGTTGTAGGTAGATGTTGAAGAGCATGGCTGAGAGCGTGGATCCTTGAGGTACTCCTTGGTGTTGCTGGAAAGGGGGCGAGGTCGAGGTGCTTGTACGGATCAGTTGTTGTCTGTTGTTTAGGTATGATTGAAACCATTGGAGTACGGTGTCTTTAATCCCAATTGACTGCAATCTTTGTAAGAGGATGTTGTGGGAGATGGTGTCGAAGGCTGCGGATATGTCGAGGAACATCATGGCATATCCGGAGTGTTTTTCTTGGGTTCCTATGTTGAGGGTGTTCATCAGTGTGGTCATGAGGGTTTCGACTCCGTGTAGTGGGCGGAAGCCGTGCTGTTGTGAGTCCAGTATGTTGTTGATGTCTAGGTGTTCTTGAAGCTGTTGCTGCACTATCTTTTCGATTATCTTGGCGGTAAATGGTAGGCTTGCTATCGGTCTGTAGGATGCAGGGTCTAGGGGATCCAGGTTTTGTTTTTTTAAGGATGGACGAATGATTGTAGTTTTAAGGATGTCTGGCATGCGACCTTGGGCGAAGGATTCGTTGACAATATGGGTTAATGTTGTGCACAGGTGTTCTTTGGATTTCTTTATCCAGTCGGTGGGGCAGGGGTCGAGCGGAGAGGTGGTGGTGTTTAGCCGGGAGATGTGGACGATATTTCTTCTGCAGTGGTTTCCTTGAAGGTAGTCCAGTCATTGTGTAAGTTGGGGTGGTGGTTTGTTGTAGTTGCCTCGGAGTTCAGATGAGGGTTTTGTGGTTGTTGGAGCTGTTTGTATTGTCTGGCCAGTATTTCTGGTGGGATCTTCGGCAGTTGGTCAGAGTTATTGGGTGCTTTTGTCAATTGTTTGACGATCTGAAAGAGTTCACAAGGTTTATTTATGGATGCGTTTATGATTTTCGTGTGGTAGGTTTTCTTTGCTTTGTCGGTCTCAGAGTGGTATGCATTGAGTTCATATAGGTATTTTGTTTTGTCGTTGTCATTTTTGGTTTTTCTCCATTTTCTTTCTGTTCTTCTGAGTTTTGTTTTTAGTTTGCGGAGAGTAGGAGTGAACCATCTGGCTTTTTTGGATGGATGCCTTGTGGTGGTTTTGTTTGCTGGTGCTTTAGACGCAGCGGAGATCGTGGTATTCCAGTTGAGAATTAGGTCATCAATGTTATTGGAGTTTGTTTGTTTGTAATTTAGGCATGCCAAAGAGAGCTTCCTTCTGGCATTCATAAGATGTGAGATGTATAGGCAACTTATCAGGATGTGGCTGATAACGGGGCCAGCCCAACCATGTTGGGTACGAATAGGCCATTGTGTAGGACAGCAGCAGTAAAAGCAAAACAGTAGATCCTGACAGCTGCACAAACTCTAAAAAGCCTTCAGCACATACTTTTACCTGCAGGGAGAGTGGGCATACACATACATACTGTTGTGGTCAATATTATTGGCACCCTTGCATTTTAGGTATGTTATGTACCATAACTTGAGAAATAATTGGAAATATTCCAGCTGTATGTCATCATTTATTTATTTTATTTATTTATTTACATTCTCTTATATGCCGCGCTATTCTGCATCAGTGCGGTTTACATTGAACAAACTGAAATTACATTGAACAGGGCATTATAACTTGGAGATAACTATTTTACAGGGCACATGGGCTATGGAGGGTTAAGTGGCTTGCCCAAGACCACAAGGAGCACCTGTGGGACTAGAAACCCCAGTCCTTCTGGCCCAAGGTTGCTGTCCTCTAGTGGGATTTGAACCCCCGACCTTCCAGCCTGAAGTACCTTGCCCCAACCACTAGGCCACTCCTCCACTCCTTTTAATAGTATGTTTAAAGGTATACAACAAAAAAAAGATGTCTGTGCCACTTGGACATAGTAATTTCTGAGAAAAATACAAAATATGATCTAGACAGGATTAATGGCACCCTTCACTAATATTTGGTTGCACAACTCTTGGCAATGATGACAGCCTCCAAACATTTCTGATAGCCATTCTTCTGGTAGTTTCTCCCACTCTTCAACTGCGATTTGTTTCAGTTCATGAATGTTTCTAGGACTCCTTTTCCCAATAGCAGATTTCAGCTCTTTCCAAAGGTTCTCGATTGGATTGAGATCAGGACTCGTTGCTGACCTGTTTGAAAAGGTCCATTTTTTCCCTTTTAACCATTCTTTTGGATGTATGTTTTGGGTCATTGTCCTGCTGGAGGACCCATGACCTTCGACCCAGACCTAGGTTTCGGACACTAGGCAGCACATTTCTCTCTGAAATACCTTGGTAGTCCTCTGACTTTGATTCCTTCAGTACATTCCAGGCCTCCAGTTCCTAAGATAGCAAACAGCCACACAACATTATGGAACCTCCACCATATTTAACTGTAGGAAGGGTGGGGTTTTTTTTTCTTTATAAGCTTCATTTCATGAAGTCCTTGTTTGTGCGCGGTGTATGGTGCAGGTTGAAATCGGGGGCGGCCCAAAGGGGGTGCGGGGCCTCATTTGCATAAATATTTGCATAATGTTACCATATGCTAACTTTTAGTAAACATGCCTCTTAATGAGTGTATGGATAAAGAAAGACTAAAAGATTTCTACATTACTATAATCCAGTGCCAACCGCCAGGCACATTAGGAACTACTACAAACACTGCCCATTTAGAACCCATAGCAAACCCACCATATCGTAACAGCACTACCAGGACTCACAAAGCACCATTACCTATCAAAAGGCAACCCTGCAAATATTAAACCAATACATTTCAGAGAATAACAATACATGACCTACTGGGGAAAGAGAACAAGTAGCAATGTCAAATAGGAATTACATAAACAGAATACCTCAGCTCACTTACACATGCAGAACATAGACCATCACCAAACAAGGAATCACAGTTTAGAAACAGGACAATAACTAAACTGGGAACCCCAAAAGACAAACTTGGAATGTACAACACCACTGTAGAAATAAAACTATAAATTAATTTCCTCTTGTACTAAACAAAGCGCAGACGTTAATGATGCACATTTCCCAGAGCTGACATATTCCAGTTAATAAATTCAAAATAAAGAGAGATTTTTCTACCTTTTTGTGCATTTTTTTCAGTTGCAATTGCTCCAGCCACTTTCTTCTGGTTTCTTCGTGTCGTCTGCTGTCCATTTGTCCTTTTCTTCTCTCCTAGTTTTTTTTTTCCATTCTCTCTCTACATCTGCTGCTTTAACATACTAATCTTTCTCCTTTTGCTATTTCCTCATTCCTATTTCATCCACTCAAATTTTACCCCTCCATCCTCAATCCCCATCTACTCTCCCAATACCCGGCCAATTGTAGATTTTTCTTCCCTCCCACACAAAAAAAAAATTCCCCTCTCCATTTCACTCTCCCAGCTCCATCCCATTCTAATCCTCCCCCAACATCAGTTCCCTTCTAGTTCCAGCCCCACCCAGCATCCGCTCCCTTCTAGTCCCCGCATCAGCCCATTTCCAGTCCTAGTCCCCGCATCAGCCCATCTCCAATCCTATCCTAGCCACACCATCAGCCCATTTCCAGTCCTATCCTCCATCAGCTCATTTCTAATCCTGGCCCCTCATCAGCCCATTTCTAGTCCTTTCCTAGCCCTACCATCAGCCGATGTCAAATCCTAGTTCCCCTCCACTCAGCCCATTTCCAATCCAAGCCCACCATGAGCCTACTTCGTTCTAGCTCCTCCATGAGTCCATTTCAATCCAAGCCCATTTCCAGTCCTATCCTAGCTCCCCCCCACTCAGCCCATTTCCATTGCTAGCTCCCTCTCCTCACAGCCCATTTCCATTCCAAGCCCCCTCCCCATCAGCTTTTTGCAGTTCAAGCCCCCCCTTCCACTCAGCCCATTTCCAGTCCTAGCCCCCACCCCCATAGCCCATTTCCAGTCCTAGCCCCCACCCCCATAGCCCATTACCAGTCCAGCCCCCCCATCAGCCCATTACCAGTCTTAGCCCCACCCCCATAGCCCAGGTAGATTTTAAAAAAAAACCCAACTTGCTGCCGCCGTGGCAGCTGCAGAATCGAGCGTCCCACGGGGCCCCCCCCCCTGCCCGGCAGAGTCCTCCATGTGGCCTCAGCTCCCTCAGCACGGGCTTTTCAGAGCTGCGAAGGGAGAGTTTCCCTTTCTCGCGGCTCTGTTTAAGCCTGCGGGGCTGATGGGAAACAGGAAATCCTGTTTCCCATCAGCGCCAGCAGCTTAACAGAGCCGCGAGGGAGAAGCTCTCCCTTTGCGGCTCTTAAAGTCGGCACTTAGGGAGCTGAGGCCGCTTGGAAGATGCAGGGGGCGCCCTGCGGGACGCTTGATTCTGCTGCTGCCACAGCGGCAGCAAGTTTTTTGTTTTTGTTTTTTTTTTTTTTTTTAATAACTGGCAGATACAGAATGTTGTTTGTGCGGGGCCCCCTGAAACGCGGGGCCCTGTGCAAACAACATTCTTGCACAATGGACGGGCCGGCCCTGGTTGAAATCACCACTCCAGATTGTTCCAGGTCAGCTTTAAGCTCTTTGGATGGTGGTTTTTCAACAGTTCACACTAACCTTCAAAGACTTCTTGGATTAATTTTCCTCTTTCCACCACATTCTGGGAAGTTCTTGAAAGTTCCATGTGCAGAAAACTTCTTAATAACATTGTGAACTGTAGATCTTTGGAGATGGCCTTGTATCCCTTTGAGGTTTGGTGATAATGACTCTTCTGGCGGTCTCAGGCAGCTCTCGTCTTCATTGTGAAAATGGAACAGGGAGTGAATGTGGTCATTTTAAACATTAGAGCCATCATTCATTGGTTGATTCAAATCATATGAGTACTGACAATAGATAACAGGTGTGTCTTTTACTGCAATGGAAATGTGGTTCTGTTCAAAGATTTGAATTGTTCATAAGGGTGCCAATCATGTCCTGGCAATGTCCCATTTTTTACACTATTTCCTTTTTTTAACTGGTCTTGTTTCAATTGATTCGTTTATGTGTCAGATATGTGTGCATATATAGTCAAAAGCCATTTCACTGGCCACCTTTTTTTTTTTTAAGGAGATATTGGACATTAAGGGGTTGAACTGCAAGGGTGCCAATAATGTCGACCACAACTGTATACATATAAAGCAAACTTTAATATTTAAAAGTATGAAGGGCATATTCAAAGCTATTTAGGCAGTTTGCAGATGCAGAGTGCATAGTATCCAGAAGGTTGTGAGCAGAATCTGATAGTGCCAGTGATTTTAGTACAAAGTGGAGTAAATTGTTGGGATTGTTGTGCCCAGGTTGTGTCTGAGACAAATTAAAAATGTTTCTTACAATGTAAGTTATCCACAACTTTTGCTATTCACAAGACTGAGGAATGAGTATGCTGGAGCTGAAAAAGATGAAAGGAAGACAGCAAAACATAGACCAGGACAATCAAGCCATAGAAGGGAGGAGAGAAAAACCATCTGAAAATATCATCATCAGGCCCCATCAATAGGCAGGACAGCACATGTCGAACAGGGGCAACATTGGAGAGAAGTATAAGAAAAACATGGGGTACCTAAGAGCTATCTTGTCCTTCTTTGAAGAAATCACTAGTAATATAGGTCTTGGTGCAGCTTGTAGGCATGCCATACCCAGAGTGACAAAGTTACTCTCAGCACCTTATATTTCCTAGGCAGTGCATCATTCCAGAACACTACTGCAGTAGTCTGTGGAAAGGAACAACCATACTTTTCAAGACATTTCAGCCAGGTATTGCAAGCATTGGGGAATAAATTGAGGGCGCCGTCGGGCGCGAGGAACGGCTGCACGCCGCACATCAGGGCGATCGGCCCTTTAAATTGAGGGCGCCATCGGGCGCGCCCGCACCTGAGGGCCTCGCCAGAGGGCCCTTTGGCGTGGTCCTTAGGTGCGGACCCGGGGGCTCTGCGGCACGTTCCATCAAAACAGCTACAGCAAGCCAATGAAAACGCCAAGAGGACTCGCATCCTGACAGCGACCAACTCTCGATCACTACCCTTTATTACAAGTAATTCTACTTTGTGCTTGTTTCCCACTCCTGGCGGACTTGCTATCAACTATTGACATAGAACCTGACTCCTATTGCTTGCATAGAACTTGCTCCATTGCTGACTCCTATTGCTTGCATAGAACTTGCTTCCATTGCTTGCTCAAAACTTGCTACCCATCAATTGCATAGAAATTGCTACCCAATGTTTGCATAGAACATATTTCCCATTGCCTGCATAGAACATAGAACTTGCTTCCCAGTGTTTGCATAGAACTTGCTTCCCATTGCCTGTTTGCTTCCCACTGTTTGCATATAACTTGCTACCCATTACCTGCATAGAACAGACTACCCATTGTTTGCATTGTAAAATAACTCACACTGCATAACCTATTAACTCCAGTATTACCCCATTGATCGTCTGCTAACAAACCACAACAAATACAACATACAGATTAAAGACACCACTACCAAAGCAGAACTGCAGGAAAGAAGAAACTGCACAAAAAGAACAAACAAGTACACAGAAACAAGAAAAGGGCCAAACACCCACCACCTATAGGCCACAACTCAAGTTGAGCCCAGGTCAGTAACCCACAAACTTAATCCCAGATCAGTAAAATACAAATTACAAAATGCACTCCACTACCAACTACCTCATGGCCTACCTCACACTCCTCCACATGTTCGCTCCCTGCACACAAGGCATAAAACCCAACGAGCAAATCCCTTTGATCAACCTACATACCACCCAACCCAGATGCACATCATCACACCTATCCAAAGAACGCCAGCAACCTAAACATACAGCTCACAAACCACACAATGCCACCCGCTCATCATTCAAATAATAAACACACCAACCCAATCATAACCACAAAAATCAGGTGTGCCCTACTAAACGCCAGATTCATCAGGAACAAACCAAATACTATCCTTGACCTCATCCATGACAAGAAGCTGGATATAATATGCATCACCGAGACCTGGCTAGACAATTCAGACCAAGTCATATTAAACCAAGTAACTCCAACAGGATACTCGGCGTTTAACTGCATCAGAGAAAAAAAGAGAGGAGGAGGAGTAGGAGTACTAATACTTACCAGAAAGGAATACAGATTCAAAACAATCGCCAGCACTAACACAATCAAATCCAACAAACTCACTATAGCCAACAAGTACCTAAGCATCGCACTCACATACAGACCACCTGGAACCACAACTGAACACCTCTATACACTAATCAAAACAATATGCGCACATAGCAGAAGACACAAACCCTTTGTGGCACTAGGAGACTACAACCTAACATCCGCACCCACCAGAGAGACCGCAACGTTCTTAAAAGCCATGGAGTCATTAAAATATTGCCAGACAATCACCGCCCCAATGCACCAGCATGGTACAACCCCGGACATGGTCTTTATGCCAGTACAATTAGTGGAGCAGAACAAGATCACAAAACCAACAATCACGCCAGTCCCTTGGTTAGACCACCATGTGAATGAATTCACCATGACACTGAATAACCCCACCTAACGCAAAGAAGATGAAAGAGCAACCAGACGGTTTAAAACATTCAACAAAGAATCATTCATAAACTAAATCACTCCACAACTTCAACAGGAATAAGACACTCTTGACCTAAACATAGAAAAATGGAACACTATAATATCTAACGCAGCATCTGCCCCAGCAAGCACAGAACCACAAACACGCAAGAGATCCAATGCCCCATGGTACTCAAATGAAATCAGAATTGCAAAGCGCACACTCAGAAGACTAGAAAGAAAATGGAGACGGAACAAATCACACAACCTCCTAACCCAATACAGAGCCAAGCAACTGGAATATAATAATCTAATAAATGAGCGTAAACAGCAGCACCATACCAACCTAATCATGAAATCTACTAATAGACCAAGAGAACTCTTTAGCATTGTCCAAAAGCTCACCAAGGATGACACACAACAAAGTACACGCCACCTTGACCCACAAAAATATGCAGATTACATGAAGTCTAAAAACACCAACCTAAGATGCTCTAATATACCACAAACAAACGATTGCAAGATAAAAAAAAACATGGGAGAGCTTCAGCATACCAACAAAGCAGCAAGTAGAAGACATTATATCTGGACTAAACACAACAACTTCACCGTCAGACCCATGCCCAATGGCGTGGCTCAAAGCTACAAAAAGCCAACTCTCTCATCACATTCAAAAAATCGTCAAAGAATCACTCCAAGGATACATGCCGCAACCTCTAAAGCACACAATGATACAACCAATGCTCAAAAGTAGCAATCTGAGCCCATCCAAAGCAAAATCATACTGTCCCATCTCCAGCCTGCCATTCCTTGCTAAAATCATAGAAAAGGAAGTGCAAAGATAACTTCAGGACCATACTGACATAAATGCCCCACTAGACATCCATCAGCACGGATTCAAGCCCCAACACGGCGTGGAAACTCTACTCACCTCCCTCTTTGACAATCTCCTAAGAGGCATTGACAACATAAAAAACGGCTTCTTGCTAGTGTTTATGGATATTTTGGCGGCCTTCCACACTGTGTCCCACACTAAGCTACTGCATCGCTTACAACAGATAGGACTATGTAAGAAAACCCTGAATTGCTTCACATCATACTTGGAAGGGCGAACACAACAAGTCAAATGCGACCAAAAGAAAGCACTGCAATTCCCAGTCATGCAAGGAATACCACAGGGCTCAGCCCTATCATCAATGCTCTTTAACATCTGCATCCAGCCCATATGCAACATCATCAAGCACCATAAACTACACTATAACATTTATGCTGACGACATCATGATATACGCTCCAATCTACCTACTAGCACTAAATACCACAACAATAACCAAATGCCTCGAAGACATGAATGACTGGCTCATAGCCAACAACTTAACGGTCAATTATGATAAAACCAAGGCAATGTTAGTCACCAGGAACCCCACTTTCATACCTCCACGAACTATCAACATCTTAGACAAACATATAGTAGTCAAACCGCAAACAAGGCCTATCAACGTTTGAGGACCATCAGACAAATCAAACCGATACTCCATCAGGACCACTTCCGCACAGTGTGCCAAGCACTCATCACACCACTGCTTGACTATGGAAACTCACTATACCAAGGCCTCCCTCAGCAGACACTACACCCACTACAGATAAGAACATAAGATATACCATACTGGGTCAGACCAAGGTCCATCAAGCCCAGTATTCTGTTTCCAACAGTGGCCAATCTAGGTCATATGTACCTAGCAGTTTCCCCAAGAGACACAAGTTCCACAATGCTTGTACTGGGTCAAGCATTGATATCTTCGGTCACTTCTTAATAATGGTTTATGGACCTTTCCTCCAGGAACTTGTCCAAACCCTTTTCAAACCCAGCTACACTAACAGCCTTTACTACATCCTCCGGTAACAAATTCCAGAGTTTGATTACACGTTGAGTGAAAAAATATTTTCTTTTATTAGTCTTAAATAGTTTACCCTAGTCTTTCTATATTCTGATAACGTAAACAATCGATCTACGTTTACCCGTTCCACTCCGTTCATTAATTTATAGACTTCTATCATATCTCCCCTCAGCCGTCTCCTTTCCAGGTTAAAGAGCCCTAACCTTTTTAGCCTCTCCTCATAGGAGTATCCTTCCATCCCTCTACCATTTTGGTGGCTCTTCTCTGAACCTTTTCTAAAATCGCTATATCCTTTTTAAGATACGGCGACCAGAATTGCACACAATATTCAAGGTGCGGTCTCACCATGGAACGATATAGAGGCATTATAATATCTTTTGTTTTGTTTTCCATTCCTTTCCTTATCATACCTAGCATTCTATTTGCTCTCTTGGCCGCCGCTGCACACTGGGCCGAGGGTTTTAACATGGTATCCACAATGACGCCTAAATCTTTTTCCTGGGTGGTGGTTCCTAATGTGGAACCTTGCATCGTGTAACCATAGTTTCGGTTGTTCTTCCCTAAGTGCATAACCTTGCACTTGTCCACATTAAATCTCATCTGCCATTTTGATGCCCAGTCTTCCAATTTATCAAGATCCTCTTGCAATTTTTCAGAATCCTCTTGGGTTTTAACAACTTTAAATAGTTTTGTGTCATCTGCAAATTTGATAACCTCACTCGTTATTCCACTTTCCAGGTCATTTAGGAATATGTCAAAAAGCAGCGGACCCAGCACAGATCCCTGGGGTACACCACTATTCACCTTTCTCCATTGGGAAAATTGGCCATTTAGCCCTACCCTCTGCTTTCTATCTTTTAACCAGTTCCTGATCCACAATAGTACACTGCCTCCTATCCCATGACTCTTTAGTTTTGCCAAAAGTCTCTGATGAGGGACCTTGTCAGAGGTTTTCTGAAAGTCCAGATACACAATATCAACCGACTCACCTTTGTCCACCTGTTTATTCACTCCTTCAAAAAAACATAACAGATTAGTAAGACGAGATCTTCCTTGTCTAAAGCCATGTTGGCTGTCTCCCATTAGGTTGTGACTATCTACATGCTGAGTAATTTTATTCTTTATGATGGTTTCTACCATTTTTCCCGGTACTGACGTCAGGCTCACTGGTCTGTAGTTTCCCGGATCACCCCTGGAACCCTTTTTAAAAATTGGTGTTACATTTGCGATCCTCCAATCTTCAGGTATTAGAGATGATTTTAATGATAGTTCACAGATTACTGATAGCAGGTCTGCAATCTCATATTTCAGTTCTTTCAACACCCTTGGATGTATACCATCCGGCCCAGGTGATTTGCTACTCTTCAGTTTATCTAATAGTTGTAAGACATCTTCCCGATGTATAGATATTTCCTTCAATTCTTCCGCACCTTTAAATACCACTTCAGTCATGGGTAACATCCCTACATCTTCCTCGGTAAAGACCGATCAAAGAATTCATTCAGTCTCTCCGCTATCGCCTTGTCTCCTCTTAATGCTCCTTTAACCCCTTTATCATCTAATGGACCAACTGACTCTTTCAGAATTCCAGCCATATTGATGCAAAACACCACAGCACGCATCTTTACAGACACTCCAAGAACAGAGCACGTCACCTCTGTCTTACAACAACTACACTGACTCCCAATGCTGGCAAGAGCTAAATACAAAACATTCATGATCATCTTCAAAATAATTCACCATCTCTCAGCAGACGTACTTCAAGACGTTATAACAAGAGATATCAGCAATAGACCAAGAAGAACCAATAATGACAACATGATCGGCACACCTGCAGGCTATCACAAAACCAAGCAAACAACTTCAAAAAGAGCTCCATCACTACTGGCATCCACACTATGGAACTCCCTCCCAATGAGCCTGAGGGCACTGGATGACATCACAGAATTCCGCAAAGACCTCAAAACACTGTTATTTATAGAATCATATGGACATTTAGACAACAGCCCATACCCAAACAGAAACACAACCACCTCCGCCAACTAGGCATGCACTCATCCTACCTACACACGCAAAATTATTATATACGTTATTAAACACCCTCTTGTTAAATGTTACCTTCAATTGTTCTGTCTAAATGGTGTTAAGTAATTGTTCTGTCTAAATGTATACAAATACCCTAATGTTAAATGTAACCCTCCAATTGTGATGTGATGTGATGTGACGTGACGTGACCACCTTGATTGAAGGATAAAGTGGAATACAAATCTGTTTAAATAAATAAATATACATTACCCTGAGAAACAGGCCAATGGCAAGAGATGAAAGCAGAAATTTTCAATATGGCTGGAATGCCAAACATGATTGGTGCAATAGATTGTACCCATGTTGCTCTTAGATCTCCCACTTGATAGAGAAATGGAATTCTGCAACAGAAAACACTTTTACTCATTGAATATGCAAGGTGGTGTATGTTGCACAAATGAAGACCTTGAACTTGGTCTCCCACGTTTTCAGGGAGCTGCCATGATTCCTATATTTTGCGCAATTTGGTACTTGGGTGAGCATTAATTGCTGTCAGGAGCATGTCCCTCTATAAAATGTATTGTTATAATGCTCCAATGGGGAAAATGGGTGAGGGGGATAATGGCAGCATAACGGTTGTTTGGTATACATGATAGTGGTAATGCTTTATAAATTTTATTGGGGGGGGGTCAAAGGTTGTGGGGGGAGATTGGTTGGTTGGTAGGGATAAGAATAAACACATTCACCATCATACTTATTCATTTACAGGGGACGCTAAATATGGGTGCAAGCCAATGGTTGCTAGCCCTCCCTACTTATACCATGCACATACACCAGCAGTGAGGCAGTATAACAAGGCACACACTATAACAAGATCAGTTCTACAATGAACCTTTAGGGTACTAAAAAGCCGTTTCCACTGCTTGGATCATTCTGGAGGAGCACTGCAGTATACAACTGAAAAATGTTGTAGATGTCATGATATTTTGTATGCTTCACAAATCTCCCTAAGTCATGGCATGCCAGATGACATAGATCCAAACTTGTTGCCTGAATCTTCCATCTGTCCTTTAACCACCATTCCAGACTGTGGATTTCTGGAGTATTTGGCGCCAAGACATACAGGCACAACCTCACTTTAATGCTGTGGCTCAGCACATGGATTTCTAAAGCAAGGAAAGCCTGATTGTTTTTTTTCTGCTGGGATGCAGAAAAAAAAATGTAAATCAGCTATGTGCAGAAATAAATGCAGGCGTATGTCACACAGTTTGTGCAAAACTGTGTGACATACGCCTGCATTTATTTCTGCACATACTTCTGCCATGGGCCAAAACCAAAGTCATCTAAGCTGAGGTTTGAAATATCACCTCGGATGACCCAATTAGCACATGCCCTGGATCGTACATCCTGGGACGCACAGCATGGGGTTGGTCAGTCTGCTGAAAGGTGGTGGTGCAGAAGGAGGGTGTGGGCAACGCTCCTACTTCCTGTCACAAAGGTAGTGGGAGGTAGGGCGGCCAACTGGCTCCGTGATCCAGGCCTGATTTTACTTTACCAATTTCTCTAAGGAAATCTAGATAGCAAGTCCCTGCAGCTAGTAAGGTAAAACCAAGGCTGGATCAGGCTGTCCCTAAAATCTCGAACCAGTTGGCCACCCTATTGGGAGGGGGGCTGCAAAGGTCCCATTTCTTGGGAGGTAGGGTCGGGCTAGTAGCAGTTTGGCAGGGTGTTTTTTTTTTTGTTTGTTTGTTTTTTTAAGGGACTGGGGAGGTTTCATAATGAGGGAGCAGGGAACTGGACATATGGGCCTACTTGGGTCATGTGAGGTGAAGTGTCAAAACTTCCCTTTAACTTTCTGCTGCACCTTTACGCCTACCTAAAACTGGCATAAAGATCCAGCATTAAGAAATTATTTTTTTTACATCAAGAATTATTAAATATTAATTTGCATGCAATTGGCATGCACACTGTGTTGTGCAGGTTCCCTGTATAGTATTATAAATCTAGGAATTTAGTGTCGGCATCTAGTCCTCAGATACAATTTAACAAGAGGCACTGTATCAGCAACCTCATAAAACAGAAGGCATCCTAATCCTCTGCTGATATGGCCTCAAGATTCAATAATGTATGAAATGTAATCCTATAATATCTGATGACATCAGTATTCCTTTTATTTACATTACAGTTTTAAGTATAAAACAGAAAAAGCACGTGTGCAGACTGGACATGTGGTAATAGATGCTGAAAAGAATTGAAACAGCACAAGTCTGAAATCTGTGATCAGTAGCAGCAATCATAAAGGGTAAGTCAAGTAGTTAGTATTAATGGGTACAATTTGCTTAGCCACATTTCAGACAGCAAAACAGACTATGTAAAATAATTAACAGAAAAAAAACCTGTCAAGGCCTAAAAGAGCATAATTTGGACTGTCACAGTAGTGCCAAATCTCATCTCCTAAATTCTTACTAAAAAGTATTTTCTTTGAGCCTTCCTCCTTTCAGTATCATGTACAAATGATCCCTTGTCCTGGAACGTTTCAGACTGTGTAAATATTGCCATTTGGTACAGTATCTCCTTGAAACATGCAAGATATTTGAATCTTTGTATCTTTGTCCTTTCTTCTAGAGCAGAGATGTCCAAACTATAGCCTGCAACTGCCATCCCCCCCCTTTGGATTCAGCCCACACTGTTTCCTCCACAGTGACATCCAGTTCCAAACCTAAAAGTGTGACAGCTGCCGCCATGGGAGAGCATCACAAAAACTGCAGAACTGGGGAAGTAGCTCTAGCAGCCATGGAGAGCAGGGAAGAGAGAACTACACTGCACCAGCAGCCATGAGGAAGAGCAAAGCCACTGCCACTGGTGGAACGCTCAGACACCACCAGCAACCTTAAAGGAGCTGCAGCACCCAAGGCAGTGAGAGGCAAAGGCAGCACATTATAAAGTGATTCCTTCAAGAGCTGTATTGGGAGTCATGAATGATGTACGCTCTTAGCATGCTCTGAGCTAAGTGTGTACATCCACCATCTTATAAAGATCTTCTCCAAAGGACTATTTCCAGCCCCTCTAAAAGCTGCATCCATCAGGCCCCTTCTCAAGAGTCCTAAACTAGATCCAGCAGACGTAAACTCCTACAGACCCATTTCAAGCCTGCCCTTCCTGGCCAAGGTAATGGAGAAGATTGCACAGCAACAAATTCAAAATCACATTGATGCCCATTATCCACGGATGACAGCCAACATGGATTTTGCCTATAACATGGTGTAGAAACACTTCTTGTCACACTGATGAACAATCTGATCTCAGGCATGAACAAATCCAAACAAGGATTTATTCTTTTCTTTCTTGACATTGCATCTGCCTTTGATACTTTGTCCCACAATCTATTCCTAACCTAGCTACAGCTGTTAGGCATTCAGAGTCTAGCCTTAGACTGGTGCAGATCTTACCTTTCAGACCGACAGCAAATGGTACGCATAGGTATGCAAACGTCATCCAGTTATATACAAACGCAAGGAATACCACAAGGCTCCTCATCAGCCCTACTGTTTAATATTTATATTCAGCCTATTTGTTCCATAATTAAATCATAAAAATATTCTACCATATTTATGCCAATGATGTGCTTCTTTATACTCCCTTCTCTACAGTCAATCCAACCTACTCCAGAATCATAGACTGCTTCAATGCAGTATCTGACTGACTGAATCTACATAAAAGTAAATTTCAAGAAATCTGAGGTTCTCTTTGTTACTAAGGACCCTTCATTCATACCCCCCTCCCACTTTACCAGTGAGGGATTCTGAGATAAGCACTAAGCAAGAAGTATGATACCTGGGGGTCACCCTAGACCAACATTTGACAATGGAGCCACACATAAAAAACATTACCAGAGCAATATACCTAAAATTACAGACCCTTTGTCAACTCCGTCCCCTGCTTGAAGTTGCTGACTGCCAGACATTATTCCAAGCATTAATTGCCCCACATTTTGATTATGAAAACATCGTTCTCTATGGTCTTCCAGATTATGCACTTCACCCCCTTCAACTGGCTATGAATATGGCAGCACGAACCCTGGTTTAAGCCTCAAGATATGAATATGTTACTCTGATCCTGAAACAACTCCATTGGCTCCCCATTGTTAATTATCTCAAATATAAGGCTCTCATCATAACATTCGAAATTCTACACAACCTCTCAGCTACTGCCCTTAATGAGATTCTACAATGGACACCTGACAACAGAGTAAGAAGATCTGCCATGTTGAACACTCTTACAGTTAGTCTATGGTAAGAAAAGGTTCAGTTAGTGAATGGTCAAGCATTCAAATTATATGTTCCACCTCTCTGGAACACTCTTTCCCCCCCCCCCCCATCCATGCCATCTCTGACTTATCTACTTTCAGAACACTTCTTAAGACACATCTGTTTCAGCTATATTATGAATATGTAACGTAGAACACTGCACGCTATCAAACCCCTTCAACCAGACCCTCAAACCTTCTACGAAGCTCAGTGTATTTATTATACAACTAATGTATATACTGTAATTTCCATATTATGATGCCCTCGGCAGAAAGTGCTATGAGGGCTCGCTGTTCATCTGCCGCATCCAGGCCTACAAGCTGTACATAAGCATGTACCTGAGAGACCTGGCAAAGGAACTCGCCGAGTTCATGACGAGGACCAGGCTCTCTAAGAAGACCACTGCCCCTCCCCGATGGAAGGACTCAGGTAACAAGCCCTTTTACCTGAGGAAGGGAGCTGCTTGCTGAAACTACCCACCCTATCAGACCTCCCTGGCTCTCCCACAGCGTCAGCAGGCCAAGGGACATGAGCATGGCTCACATAAGCAGAAGACTCCAAAACCCCAGGTACCGGCCCCGGCCCAGCCAGGGGGTAGCTTTTCATTCCTTGAGCATAGCCTCTCTACCTCAAGGAGATCAGCAGCCCACAGGGGGATATCTGGCCCTCTATGCCCAGAGGTGGGTGGTCATCACCACTGATTCCTGGGCACTAAGGGTAATCTGGGAGGGTTATCTCCCCCACCTGGCTTAGACACCTCCCCCTTATTTCCCAGGAGAGCCCCTCACGTCTCCTCTACACCGGGACCTTCTTCTGAAGGAGATGGCAGGTCTTTGAGGACAAAGCGGTGGAACCGGTGCCCCACCACCTCAAGGGCAAGGGGGTTCTACTCCAGATACTTCCTTATCCCAAAGAGGACAGGGGGCTTAAGGCCCATCCTCGACCTGCGCAACCTCAACAAATTCCTGGTGAGGGAGACTGGCTATGTTCCTTAAACCTCAAGGATGCTTATACTCACATCCTCATCCACCCCAACCACAGGCAGTACTTCCGGTTCGTAGCAGAGGGCAGGCACTTTCAATACAGGGTGCTCCCCTTCGGCCTGGCTTCTGCCCCAAGGGTCTTCACAAAATGCTTGGCATTCGTGGCCGCCTTCCTCCGGCTCCAGGGAATCTTCCCTTTTCCCTTCCTGGATGACTGGCTTGTAAGGGGAGGCACAGCAGGCCACTGCAGCACTTGGGCTTCATCATAAACTACCCCGTCTCGCTTCCTCCCGACACAGTGCCTGGAGTTCATCGGGGAAAAGATACACTCTTCAGTCGAAGGCCTTCTTGCCCAAGGACCAAGCCGATCGTCTCTGTTCTCTAGCTCGGGACGTACAGCACCGTCCCTCGGTGCCTGCTCGGCTTCTTCTGCACCTCCTCTGGCACATGGCCTCCACGAAACACGTCACCCCAGATGCTCGCCTCCATATGAGGACGGCGCAGTGGTGTCTCGGGGACCAGTGGTCTCAGGCCACAGGCCGCCTTCGAGACAGAGTTTCAGTGATCCGCCAGTTGGTGGACTCCCTGGTCTGGTGGCAATCGCCACAGCATCTCGAAGCAGACATGCCTTTTCAAGCCGCAAGCCACTCAAGGGTCCTCACCACGGATGCCTCCCTGCTCGGCCGGGGAGCCCACTGCGGAGATCTCCGCACACAGGGCAATTGGTCGCCAGATGAGAGCACCCAGCAGATCAACCTCCTGGAACTCCGGGCCATACACTCTGCCCTGAGGGTCTTCTGTCACCACCTGCATCAGCAGCTGGTGCTAGTCCAGATGGACAACCAAGAGGCGATGTTCTACGTGAACAAACAGGGGGGCATGGGGTCTTGTGCCCTTTGTCAGGAGGCCTTGGTCCTCTGCTCGTATGCAATCCAACAGGGTATCCTCCTAAGGGCAGTATACGTGCCAGGCCAGGACAACCTGCTGGCCGACAGACTTAGCAGAGTTCTCCAGCTGCACGAGTGGCAGCTGGACCCCAAGGTAGCCAGTCGGCTTTTCCGTGATGGACCTGTTCGCCAGTCCGGACAATTTTCAGTTGCCCTGCTTCTGCTCCTAGCAAACCCACCCCTCCAGGCTGGCAGCAGACATGTTTCTGGTCTCATGGTTGGAAGGCCTCATGTACGCCTTCTCTCCAACGCAGCTGATCGCCAACACCTTGTTCAGGACCCTCCGCGATAGCTCCTCAGTGGCCCAGGCAGCTGTGGTTCCTGCTGCTGCTGCAGTTGACTGTGGAGGCTCCCATCCCCCTAGGGTTTGCCCCGGGGCTCTCACCTGCACCCGAACTTTGGGTCCTTCTCGCTGACAGCGTGGCTGCTGAGAGGATGACTCTGGGCCCTCTCAACCTTCTGGTTGAGTTGGAGGACATTCTGCTGGCCTCTCAGAAGGCCTCTATGAGGAAGGCTTACGCCCTCAAATGGCGCAGGTTTTCTGCTTGGTGCTCCCAACATGGGGCCGATCCTTTCTCCTGCACGGTGACCCTGGTGTTACAGTACCTTCTCCACCTCTCTGGGCTCGGCTAACTCTATCAGAGTGGACCTGAGTGCCCTGGTGGCGCACCAACATCCAGTGGATGTTAAGCCACTCTCAGTCTAACCATTGGTGACCCGTTTCCTCTGGGACCTGCTCTTATCGAAACCCCCGGTTCGCCCTACGGCAACTGAATGGGACCTCAACATTGTGTTGAGGCAGCTCACTCACCCACCCTTCGCTACCTCTCCTGGAAGGTGGTTTCCTAGTTGCACTCACCTCCACTCGCAGAGTTAGCAAGCTCCAAGCCCTTGTGGCAGAGGCACTGTATACCAGGTTCTACAAGAACAGAGTGGTGCTTCGCACGCATCCCAAATTCCTGCTGAAGGTAGTGTCGCCCTTCCATCTTAACCAGGAAGTGGCGCTTCCTACCTTCTTTCCAAGACCTCATTCCAGTCAGGCGGAGACGGTCCTTCACCCCTTGGACTGTAAGAGGGCTTTGTCCTTCTATATACAACGCACTCCGGGCCACCGCAAAGCTTCTCAGCTTTTCATCTCCTATGACCCCAGCAGGCTGGGGGAGGCGGTGACCAAGAGTACGCTGTCCACACGGGTGGCGGACTGTATTGCCCTTGCTTATGAGTGGGCAAGGCTCCCACTTGAAGGCCACATCACGGCACACCGTGTCAGGGCCATGGCGGCTTTGATGGCAAACTTGCGCTCTGTCCCAATGGTGGACATCTGCCGGGCCGTCACCTCGTCTTCAGTCCATACCTTCGCAGCTCATTACTGCCTGGAAAGAGAGTACCGACAGGAGAGTGCTTTCGGCCAGGCTGTGCTCCATAACCTTTTTGGGGTCTAGGCAACTCCTACCCTCCAACCCTTCTGTGTTCAGGCTACCGGGAGTGCTGGTTTCATCGGATACAAGGGTCCTACTGTGTTCACAGACTGGAATATTTATTTTATTTATTTATTAGGTTTTATATACCGCTTTATCATTTCAATCAAAGCGGTTTACATTATAACTTAAACTTAGTACTGTAATGTAGATTAAACAGGGATATTGATAACTTGGATTTTCCTGCTGCTCATGGCTCCCCCGTGAGGGAGTCCCTATTTTTTCCTATGGGCTTTTTGGTAGCCTGTAGCTGGGGAGTCCCATATGCGAGGACTGACTTCCTGCTTGTTCCCAGAGAAAGCGTAATTACTCATCTGTAATCTGTCTCCGGGGACAGCAGGAATCGGTCCTCACAACCCTCCCTCCTCCCCTTGGAGTTGCTCCTTTTACCATCTTTGTTTTTTTGCTGTCTTTTAGCTATGTCATCTGACTGAGCAAGATGCTGTCAGCATACATGACATAGGAGTCATGGCTTTTTCTCCAGACCCTGGATTCCATGCAGCTGTGGACTCTGGTGACTTCAGTCTCCAAAGGTAATAGGACAGTTTACAAGATGAGATTAACTCTGACCCCCTGGTGATTTCAGTCTCCAAGGCCTGTCTGAAGCCCCTCCTTGCTAAATCAAGAATGGCAGACCTCAAGGGGCGTGGCTAGAAACAATAGCAGACCTCAAGAGGAAGTGCTGGAGAGGGTTCAATTCACTATAAAGGACAGAAACACTTCCTCTCTCTCTCTCTTCCACCATTCATCGGACATGAAGGACAGGAGGCTCTGATAACACAGGTACACTACCAAAAAACTGCCTCCAGTTTTGCAACTGATTCCTATAGATTTTGGGGTGCTGAATCCAGGAAAAATATCCAAAATGTTCCATCACGTCACGTTTTCTTGCAAAATTAGATTTCTTACCCATATAAGGAATGTTCACATAATTTCTTTTTAGCCGACTGCAGTTTATTTTCTTGGCCCAAAATAGAGGTTGTAATGGTTAACTAACTAGAAACACTCCCTCATGATATTTTAGAGTGTTTTGTATTCATTTTATACATTAACAGGACAATTGGGAGGCGGGGGGCTAAATCCAGTACTCGCGCTGGCGCATGTTCTTTCCTGTTCGCCTCGCCTCGTTCGCTCGCTCAAACACGGTGGTTGCGACATGAACGTTCCTGTCAAATTTCAGTTTCTTGCAAGTTCATTATTACCTTTTATTTGCTCAGTCGTAATCCAGCTTTATTCCGAAGTGGTTCACTACAGTTGTAGTTTGCAGTGCTGTGTATTTGTGATGGCTCACAGAGCCAGAGGTTGCGTCAACTCTCCGGACAGTTTTTGTTTTATTTGTGGGGAATATACCGTGAAAAAGCGGCAGAGGAACATTTCTGCATTTATTAAAAAAGTATATTTCGCCTATTTCGGTTTGAAGTTAGGCGATCAAGACAAACCGTGGGCTCCTCACAAAGTGTGCAAGACATGTGAGGAAGATCTACGCTTATGGATGAAAGGTAAAAAACAAGCATTTCGTTTCGGAATACCTATGATGTGGCGTGAACAAAGAGACCACAGCAGTGACTGCTATTTTTGCTCTTGCATTGTGAAGGGATACAACTTAAAAAATAAGAACGTAATAAGTTACCCCAACCTTCCCTCAACAATTAGGCCTATGCCTCATAGCAACGAAGTACCTGTGCCTGAACCACCAAAATCTTTGGATCATATTTGTGTGGACGGTTCTGATCATGATGAGACTCATCAGATGGCTTTTCCCGATGAGTCCAGTACTTCCGAGTTTGAAACTGAACCAGATCCGAAACCTGAACTTTTCTCTCAAGCTGAATTGAATGATTTAGTCCGGGATTTAGGACTCCCAAAAGATGCTGCCCAACTGCTAGGTTCTCGGCTTAAACAGAAAAATCTATTGTCACCAGGAACAACTTTTTATTGGTACCGCAACCGCGAGACACAATTTTTGAAGTATTTCAGCAAAGAGGAAGATTTGGTATTTTGCAACGATATACGGAGTGATGGAAAAGTTTAAACTCAAGTATGATCCTGCTGAATGGCGGCTGTTCATTGATTCGTCAAAAGACAGCATAAAAGGTGTTCTTCTTCATAATGGCAACACATTCGCTTCAGTTCCTATTGCTCACTCTGTTATTCTCCAAGAAAAATACGAGAATTTAGCCCTGATTCTTCAGAAGATTCGTTATGATGAGCATAAGTGGATGATTTGTGGAGACTTTAAAATTCTATCCATGCTATTAGGGCAGCAATCCGGTTTCACCAAATATCCCTGCTTCCGATGCTTGTGGGATAGCCGGGCCCGCGACCTACACTGGGGGAAAAAAGACTGGCCAATTCGGGAGTATTTGAGACCCGGTGAGAAAAATGTTCTTCATGAGAGCTTGGTACCTCGTGATAAAATTCTATTACCACCTCTCCACATTAAGTTGGGTCTCATTAAGCAAATCATCAAGTCCCTTCCAAAAGATGGTGAGTGCTTTCGGTACCTTTGCTCAAAGTTCCCCCGACTTTCTGAAGCAAAGCTAAAGGAAGGAGTGTTTGTTGGCCCTGATATAAGGAAACTCATTTCAGATGGAGCATTCGCTGAAACGATGTCTGAGAAGGAAAAAGAAGCCTGGGATTCCTTCAAGGATGTTGTTCTCAAATTCTTGGGGAACCGGCGGGATGAGAACTATAAGGATATTGTTGCCAGGATGCTCAATGCCTTCAAAGAACAAGGCTGTAACATGAGCCTGAAAGTCCATTTCTTGCACTCCCATGTGAACTACTTTCCCGAAAACTTGGGGGCGTACAGTGAAGAACAAGGTGAAAGGTTTCACCAGGACATCAAGGACGCAGAGAGAAGGTACCAAGGAAGATGGAACACCACTATGATGGCTGGTTGCTGCTGCGGGAAACCCCAGATGAAAAATACGCCAAGCAGCGCACCAAGAGAAGCATTCGGGGAAGAAGAAACGGGCCCACCAGGAGATTGATTGACCCAAGAATGACTTTAAAATCTAAACTGTGTTGACAAATATCGTGTTTTTACTAAACTTTGAAATAAAAATTTGCTAGTTATTACCACAGTGTCAGATCTCATTTATTAGAATTTTATTTTCACACCATCGGGTGTTTGTCTTCATGTATTGCAATGGTGCGGTTTGCGTTTTCTATTCTTACATACATACCTGTACAACATTTTTTGCACATTTCTTTGCTTTGCTTTGTGTCTAACCTCGCTCTTATATGCTCAATGTTTGTGCACATGTATGTGGCTGTTTTAAGTGCAGACAATTTTGCTACCATCACAGTGAGTTTTGTTGACATTATTCTTATGTGCTGCCTTGTTACAATTTTCTTTATTCTTATTTGAATAACTACTAAGCAATTAGTATAAAGAATTCATCCAAGAAACTTTTATCTCGATCGCACTCAATCTGAAACGTTCACCTCAAACTGCTAACCCAATGTAGCAAAATATCTGTACATGATGGAGCAAATTGGTTACCAGATTTGGATTCAGCGCACCAAAAAACGTAAAAATCAATCGAAACATTAGAGGCAGTTTAAAAAAAATTTTTTTTAGTGTACCTGTGTAATCAATTCCCTTCACCCCTCCCCCGCTCTCTCTCTCTCTCCCTTGCCATGAGGCTCTAAACACATGTTCTGGCCTATCTCTCACACATGCACATGCACACACAGATTCATTGATGCACACTGAAACAGCTCTGTAACAATCACTATATACCTCTGTTCAATACCTATGTATTAAGCCTATTTCTACATAAAAAACCTTTCTCCAAGCCACACCTGTTTGGTTGTTTTATTACAAGCCCCACTGCCTCTGTGAAGTGAAATGAACCCAGGACCTACAGGAAAGTAACCTGACCAATTCTTACATCTTTATGGGGGCTCATCTCTCGGATTTCACAGCAGATCACCAGTTGGGTAAGTAATAATTTTGTATAATACATTAAGTAGATTTCAGACAGAATCAAAAGTCCTTGTGACCATTTACAATTGACAGACTGGATGACACTTAGACACTATTTACTGAACAGTTCCAGTGATAAATTTCTTTTGTGGGTTAGACAAGGTGAGATTTTTATTGTCAAAAGGCTCTGTAAGCATCTAGAATTTTAAAGACATCACACAGAGTGGCTTGCAATTGTCGTATTATGATGTATAGGCTTGCTATAGTATTTGAGCTGCTAAGAAAAGACAGAGAGATAGTCCAGATTTAGTTTGGAAGTGGTACACAGGTAAACAGTCCCTCATTGAATACAATATACATCTTTCCTGATAAAGCTATTACCTCCTGTCCCTTTTAACTTTTATTTCTCTGTCTCCTGTCAGTAACTACCTTAGTGAGAGTGTAGCAGCAAAGCGCAGACAAACCAATGATACCAGGAGTCTGTTCAGAAGGTCCAAATCATTTATTTGTGCACAAGTCTCAAGCAAGGCAATTTCAAAATGGCTGAGCAAAGTTTTCAAGCATTACAACAACTTTTATAGACTTCTGTTCCATTCTAGGTATAGAAAAACATTTCATTGGTCCCGGTACTCTCCCGTACCTCCCGTAGCCCTTCTATTGGTCCCGGTACTGATAAGTTTCTCCAATTATGTTCCTTCTGTGGGCTTCTGCGGGCATGACACCTGCCTGCCCCCCTTCTAGTCCCAATTACAATGGTCAGTTCATCAACTTGTTACTTTCACACTTTCAAGATTATGGGACCATTTGTGCGTGCAGAAGAGCAAGGTTCTGTAACTCATCTGTCAGCACTCCTCAATATTTCTCTGCAAATGTACTTTTTCTTATCAGTAACTTTTAAACATGTCTTTTCTGTATTTTTCCATTTCTTAATTCTGCAGTTCTGCTTATCTAAGCTAATTCAATATTTCTACTGAGTTCTTTCTCTCAATAGCAGCATATTGGGGGATGTGCAATCCTATATGCCTCTCCACAGGCCTCATTTACAGGTCAAGCTAGCCATGCTGGCCTGCCTATGTCAGACACCGTGGGTCACAGGCCTGCACCTGCCACATTCCCCCCTTTGATTAATCTCACCCTATTACTTAATAAGGTGTGAGAATTAAATCACTTTCTAGAAGATTCACATCCTGATTAAAGGATTCTTACTAGTTCCATTAGGGCTAGCTTTGTATAAAGCCATTATTCTAGTTGCGGTCTTCCGCTCTACTGTACTATCAATAGCACTATGAAGGGAACGCATACAGCATGGGATTAAACATGGTAAGCAGAGGACAACAGCAACAAGGATTAGTACTAAGATAACGAAAGTCTTAAATCCTCCCAGCCAAGAGAAAAGGTTAGCAAACCAATTAGGAAATTTCAATGCGTGCCAAGTCTGTACTGGCACATAAGCATGTCTTTGCATATCTTTAGCAATTTCTTCAACTACTTGACCCTTATCATCTATTTTCAAACAGCAATTAGTTAAATTCAGTTTACCACATACTCCTCCTTCAGCTGCTAGCAAATAATCAAGTGCTAAGCGGTTCTGATATATCGCAGTGCGCATCTGTGTACTTTGTCTAGCTAAAAGCGTAAGAGCATGACTAGTTTCGTTAGTTATTATTTCAACTACTGCTTGTAAGCGAATAATACGATTGATCATATAAATTGGGGTACGATAACCATACATACCATCATCATTCCAAGTGGCAGGTCCATAATACTCAATAATTCTTTCTGGTGGCCAGTCATCACCTCGCCACTTCTCCCACTTGCCTATCTGTAAGGCCTCTCTTTTCTGTCTTGATGCTCCTTTGTGTTTGTGGGTAGTATATACAGGGTATCCTAATTGTTCTCCATGTTCAGTGTTTAACAGGAAGAAAGAAGGTCTGATGGTTCCTAAGACACATGCTCCTCCCCATTGTGGCGGGAGTTGCGCATATGCTCGGTTTCCACAGATCCAATATAGGCCAGGTGGGGCTTGCCAGGCTTGGACTTTGGCAAGGTTAGTCCATAGACCTGCAAGTTCAGGAAATCTAGCTAATGGGTTAGGAGGTTCAGGATGTCTGATTCCTGACCACCATGCTGTCTTTTTGGTCGTGGCATTATAGTATTTCTGGCTAAGACAGACCAGCTGTCCTACCTTTTGGGTGAACTGGGGTCCAGTTCTGGCATAGCAAAGACGTCCAACGATTGAGTGCGCTAACACCCATTCACTGGTAGTCTTGTGTAATTCAGTCTGATTGTAAATCATGGAATAATTCAATTCTTGGGCTTCCCAGGGCCATTGGTCTCCCATTTGGGTTCCGCCACAGAAATAACAATCTGTGATCTTAAGACTGGATACTACTGCTCCGGCTAATTCTAGAAACAAATTCTGTGAAGGGTGAGGGATCTCAAACTTATTTACATGCATAGCTTCATAAAAGGTATTATGAATATGATATTTAGATGACTTGTGGGCTTGAGTATTCAATCTAATATACACAATGGTCCCTGGGTCTGTTCCCCCTCCAGCAATACGTAAACCAAACTTATATCCTTGTTTCCATGCATGGGGATTATGTACACGCAAATGTAAGGGGTTGCAAGCATCTTTCTGACATTTATCATTTGTGGTTGGCTTGGTTAGAGTAGCCATCCGTTTATCTATTTTCTCATCAGTTATACCAGTGTTCCAGGTAGCATAGAAAACACATTCCCAATATGGACAATAGTAATCTGCCGCTGTAGCAGTACTATACCCTGATCCTGTTTTACCTGTACACTTCCACCAATTTGTGGCACCTTCTGGACACATATACTTATGGTCATTTCGATACGCTTTCTCCCATGTACCACAGGTGGATTGACTATCTCTATTAATAGCATTACATGCATCAAAATTCAAAACAGCAGGTTTAGTAATGTCCTTAAGTGGTGGTGTAGCAGCTAATATAGGTCCATCTGCATCCTTCCATCTTATTTCCAACGTGTAATAGGATGGATTCTGATGCGGATTATAGCATGCTTTAATTTTGCCATGAGTGCAAACATTTAGTTCAGTGGTGTTATAGATACACCGAGTTATTGTTCCCTTGCAGGTATAGTAAGAATGGTAAAGCAAAGTCTGAGTTACTTTCAGTCCAGTTCTAGTAGAAGTAATGCAAGCGGTGCATGGAGGTAGAGCATAAGTCTGTTCAAAACCTCCAAAGAAGGCAACCAAGGCAAAGCAGAAGCAAAGGTACATGTTGATGTTGATTGGAGTTCTTCTGAATCCTCAGCTTGCTGATTTTGATCACGACGGTCTATTATTCTTCGTCCCGTTTGCTAATGAAGCAATTTTAACGGGTGCTGAGTGTTGATTGAAGATCCTCAAGATGTCCAGCACACATTAACCAACTTAGTAATTCAGTTGGCTTGTGAAGTCTGGCTTAGTCAATGTAGTCTCAAAGTAGTGTGTCAAATTACACACAAATCAGGTTCGTTGAAACAAAACTGTTGCTGCATGGAAAACAGCAATCCTCTTCGAAAGACTTGGCTGCTGCAAAGCACTTGTGATGAAGTGTCTATGCTGCTGGTTGCCGTCTCAGAGTAACTCGCAAGGGTACATCAGGGTGCTGCTCTGCTGTCCACCGCTCTGGTTCAGGATCGGCGGCGGGCTTGACTCTGCTGTGGTGGATCCAGGCGTCGATCTCGGCTACCTTTACTGCAGTTGGGGTAGACAGGATGACGGTGTACGGTCCCTTCCAATGGGGTTCCAACGGTATCTTCTTCCAATCTTTGATCCACACCGAAGTTCCAGGCTGGTAGGGATGCAAGGGTTCCGTCAAGTTGATAGGCAACTGGTCTTGGATCCACGTATGGAGAGTCTGCAGAACAAAACTAAGAGCTAGGAGTTCTTGCCTGGTTACTTCTGAACCAATCTGGGCTAAATTTCCTTTGACTCCCTGCACTATTGGTGGGGGTTTACCATACAAAACTTCAAAAGGGGAAAATCCTGTTGACTTTACAGGGGCTGAGCGTATTCTGAGTAAAGCTATGGGGAGCACTTGGGGCCATTTCAAGTGTGTCTCCTGACAAAGCTTAGACATTTGGGTTTTCAAAGTATGATTCATTCGCTCAACTTTCCCTGAACTCTGGGGTCTGTATGCAGTGTGGAGTTTCCATTGTATCTGCAAAGCTTTTGCTAACTGCTGAGTAACTTGGGAGACAAATGAGGGTCCATTGTCTGACCCTATTACTGCTGGAATTCCAAATCTGGGGACAATCTCTCTCATTAAGGCTTTGGTAACTTCTCGGGCTTTCTCAGTTCTGGTTGGGAAGGCTTCTACCCACCCAGAGAAAGTACAAACTAATACTAGTAAGTAATGGTATCCATTGGCTTTCGGCATTTCGGTGAAATCAACTTGGAGGTTATGCATGGGGGTGACACCTCTTGACTGAACTCGGGGTGCTGTAATAAGGCCTTGCTTGGCATTATTCTTGGCACAGGTTTGACATTGTTGTGCTACTGAGGCTGATATGGTTGTCATCAGAGGGATGTAGAAATGTGGTCTGAGTGCTTTTTCCATAGCACTCTTCCCATAGTGTGTGGCTTCGTGGAAAGCTTTGACAAAGGATGGTCCTAATAGTTCAGGAATTACTGTTCGTCCTGGAGGTTGACTGCCCTCTTCTGGTGGCAGCTCAATCCATCCATCTTTCAATACTCCATTTTCTTTGTCACAATAGTAATCCAATTCTTTGGTGGTATATCGTGGGGTCCATAGATTCAAAGGTACTGGAAACAAGGCTGCTTGCATTGGCATAGCTTGTGGGGCAATCTGTCCTGTCATAGCGGCTTGTCGTGCTGAGGCATCTGCGAATCTATTTCCTCGGGCAACTTCTCCTTTTCCTGCTTGATGTCCTCTACAATGCATGACAGCTACACGTGTTGGGGCCCAGACTGCATCAAGTAACATCAATATCTCGGGACCATATTTGACTGATTTTCCTCCTGATGTGATGAGTCCTCTTTCTTTATAGAGAGCTCCATGGGCATGCAAGGTAGTGAAGGCATATTTGGAATCTGTATATACATTTAGCACAAGTTTTTCTCCTAACAACAATGCTCTGGTGAGTGCTATCAATTCGGCTTTCTGGGCTGATGTGCCTGAGGCGAGAGCTGATGATTCAACTACTTCGTGTTGAGTGACGACTGCATATCCGGCACAGCGTCGTCCATCAAGGATGAGACTGCTCCCATCAACATAATAGATCTGGTCGGGATTGTCTATGGGCACATCTGTTAAGTCAGGTCGGCTGGAGAACACAGTCTCCATGACTTCGATACAGTCATGTTCTGGGAGTTCTTCACTGATGGGTATCAAGGTAGCTGGATTCAGGGCATGGCTCACTTCGAGTTGTATCTGTGGGTTTTCACATAACATGCTCTGGTACTTCAACATTCGGGAATTGGTGAGCCAATAATTTGCTTTTTGTTCCATAAGGGCAAGGACTGCATGTGGCACAGTGACTCGTATGTTCTGTCCTAGTGTGAGTTTGTCTGCTTCACTCACTAGTAGTGCTGTAGCTGCAACTGCTCTCAAGCAAGGTGGCCATCCCTTGGCCACAGGGTCCAATTGTTTCGATAGGTAGGCTACAGGTCGTTCCCAATTTCCTAATTTCTGAGTCAACATGCCTAAGGCATTTCCCTGTGTTTCATGTACAAACAAGTGGAAAGGTTTGTGGACATCTGGTAGTCCAAGTGCTGGTGATGACATCAATTCTTCTTTTAACTTCTGGAAGGCTGTATCCTGCTCAAGTCCCCACTCCAGTGGTGACTTCTCTTCTCCTTTGGTGGCTTCATACAGTGGTTTGGCAATTTGGGCAAAGTTGGGTATCCAGATTCGGCAATATCCTGCCGCTCCCAGAAAGGCTCTGACCTGCTTTCTGGTTGTTGGAGTTGGAATTCTGCATACTGCTTCTTTTCTTTCTCTGCCTAATCTTCTGCTTCCTTGGGTAATACGAAAACCCAAGTATTTCACTTCTGTTTGACATAGTTGTGCTTTGGCTCTGGAAACTTTATATCCAGCTTCATTTAGTAACTGCAAGAGATCTTTGGTGGCTAATATACATTCTCTTTCTGATACGGCAGCTATCAACAGATCATCCACGTACTGGAGAAGTACTCTCTTCCCCGGGGCTACTGGATAGCTTGAAAGGTCTTGATTTAGTGCAGCACTAAAGATGGTAGGTGAATTCTTGAATCCTTGGGGTAATCTTGTCCAGGTGAGTTGGCCCCCTCTTCCAGAGATGGGGTCCTGCCATTCAAATGCAAACAATATTTGGCTTACAGGGGCTAATCTTATGCAAAAGAATGCATCTTTTAAATCCAGTACAGTGAAATGGGTAGCTTCAGCAGGTATCAGTCCTAGAAGAGTGTAAGGATTGGGCACAACTGGATGTATAGTTTCAACTGCATCATTTACTCTTCTCAAATCTTGCACTGGGCGATAATCATCTGTCTCGGGTTTCTTTACTGGCAAAAGTGGGGTATTCCACGGGGATTGACATACTTTTAGTAGGCCATACTCGAGCAATCTCTGTAGGTGGCGATGAATGCCTTCAATTGCGGCTCTTGGGAGAGGGTATTGTTTGACGTGCACTGGTGTAGCACTAGGCTTGAGGGTTACAATTACTGGAGCTATATGCTTGGCTAGGCCTGGGGGACTGCCTTCTGCCCATACTTCAAGTGGTGCATGAATGTTCTTTAAAGTTTGTTCAAAATAGGTATCTTGAATCGAATCATCAATGTAGTATCTCCATTCTTCTTCTCGGGGTACTGTCAGCAGCATCACTCCTGCTGGTTTGGCTTGAGAATTCACTGTCATTTGCATTTCTCCTTGCTCGGAGAAAGATATTTGGGCTTGAAGCTTGGCTAGCATATCTCGTCCCAGTAATGGCACTGGACATTCGGGCATGTAAAGGAATTGATGAGTTACTTGCTGTCCTCCTAGACTGCATATCCGGTTTTGAAGAAAAGACTTTGTGGCTTTGGCACCAGTTGCTCCTATAATGGTGACTGCTTTTTTGGTGAATGGGGCTATCTTTTTGTCTATTACTGAATGTTCTGCTCCAGTATCAACCATAAAGTTCATAAATTGGTCTCCTATTTGTATTTCGACCATAGGCTCCTGGAGACCTAAAGCAAACTTGGAGCCCGGTCTGTCCTAATCCACGTCATCCTCATCATGGGCCTGTGTGGCCAATGCTTGAATGGCTCCTCCTCCCCTCTCTCTCTGGAATTGTTCTCGATTGGCTCCTCCTCGGCCTCGGGACGGCCTCGTCTTTCTTCTCGCCACTGATGATCGTTGTCGTCATCTTGCTGGGCGTCTTCGAGTTGCGGGCACGTATCTCTCCAATGTCCTTCCTCTTTGCAATAGGCGCATTGGTTCACGCCTAGTCTCTGGGTCCGGCCTCCGCCTTGACCCCGCCCTCTTCCTCTGCTCCTTCGATTAGGGACACCTCCCCTTTTCTTTTCAACTATGGCCGCAGCCAAAAAATCAGCTTTCTTCTTCATCTTTCTATCACATTCTCTCTGTCTTTCAGTATCACGATTCACATACACTTTATGAGCGACTTCCAATAACTGTGTTGCATTCATGCCCGCAAACCCTTCTAATTTCTGTAATTTACGTCTAATGTCTGGTTGAGACTGGTTTACAAAAGCAGAATTCACCATGCATAAACTTCCTGGTGCCTCGGGATCATAGGGAGTATACATTCTGTATGCTTCAGTTAATCTTTCATAATAATCTGCTGGGCTCTCATCTATTCCTTGGATAACTCCTGCTACTTTGGAAAGGTTCATAGCTTTTTGGCCCCCCCTTCTCAGGCCTTGTAAAAAGCCTTGGCGAAAACGGGCTAGGGCTGTGGATCCTTCATCTGTATTTGGATCCCATTGGGGGTCTTCATTCGGGAATTCTCTCTGAGCTGCTTCTCTACGATCTATTATATTCTGCCCCTGCGCTGGAGCTGCAGGGTTTTTCTGCCATCCATTCAATAGCTGCTTTTCTAATTCTCGCTCGTTCTTCTGTAGTGAATAGGGTGGTCAGGAGCTGACGGCAATCTGGCCAAGTGGGTTGGTGAGTTTCCATAATACTAGTTACTAATTCTGTCAGCTCCTGGGGCTTGCTAGTATAGGAGGCATAATGCGACCTCCAATTTAATAAATCAGTTGTAGAGAAAGGGATATACACATAAGTTAGGGGTCCCGCTACCACTTCATCATTATCATTCTTTACGGGCACTCCCGGGACTTGCCTTAAGGGAAACAGTTTGGCTGTCCCAGGCGTCATTTGGGTTTGGGATCTAAGGGTTATTGTCGTTGTCTTTGCAGGAGTCGCTTTCTTTTTCTCAACTGATTTTGCTTTGGGTTTTTCTTTCGCTGGCATGCTAGTGCTAGCGCTGGCTTCCTCAATTATTTGTACACTGTCCTCCTCTTCTTCTGGGTAATTTCCTTCTTCTCCTCCTTCTATCTCCGCTTCTGACTCACTTTTTACGTCCTCCACTTCTCCTTCCACTAATTCTTTCTCTTTCTCTCCTCCGGGAGGAGGAGGGTCAGGGGTTGGGTCCCGCCTCGGCTCTGGCCGTCTCTGGGGTTCTGGGGCAGGACGCCGCCGGGCTACCCTTACTGGACCTGGGGTTCGGGGCTGCCTGAGGACTACTTCTGGGGAATCAGGATCTGCCAGGATGGGTTTCTTCGTGGCTTTCTTATCCTGCTCTTTCATTCTAGGCTGCTCCTTTTTCTGTCTAGAATCTGTTTTAGCTAACATTATTCTGCACTGTTCCTCATAACAGCGCTGCGCCCAGGAGGGCGGATCTTCACAAATACTTAACCAGGAATCTATATAGGGGTACTGATCGGGGTGCGCTACCCGCACTCTACGATGTATTGACTGGATAATCTCTACGGTGAACGTTCCCTCTCGGGGCCAGATGGGGTCTAGATCGGGCCACTCCCTAGTACACAAAATCTGCAAACGGGCTGCTGTCATTTTAATACCATAATCTCCTGAATATCCCTCTTTAAAATGTGCGATCATACATTCTAATGGAGTGTTTCTAGTAGACCCCGCCCCTCCCATTTCGATGTGTGCGCGCAACAACAGACAGAAGGGAAAAGGAGTGCGGACCGTGGGTAAGGGGTCCTCACGGCCCTGGAAACGTACAGGGAATACAAATAACAAGACAAGACGACAATCGCTTCCCCCTTTTCGCGACCTGAACGCAGTCGCCCGGTCAGGAAATGCGCTAATCAGGGGTCCGCCTTCACTTGGTCCGTGCTGCCAGACCTCTCATTCACACTTCGTTCACACAATCATGCTAGCAACGTATCCCAGAATGCATTCGTTTCTATCTGTTCTGACTAGTCTTTTCCCAATTACAAAAAGGATGAGGGTTTCACCTAGCGAATTCCCATGCCAGGCTACTCGGCTCTTCCTTGAGAGTTGATCATGCTCTCTTACCAATTCCCAATATCTCGAGATTACAAATTCCAAATTCCAAGTTCCAATGGCAGTACTGCTCTTTCTATTTCTGTCTAGACCCAAAATCAAGACTATACTCACCGGATCCGGTCCTCAAACTTCCCAAGCAGGCGCATGAGTTGGACCTCGGACTCCCCTCACTCGGGTTCGAGGCGTTGACTCCAACCGGGCCCGTCACCCGCCGAGGTCCGACCAGCTCCCTCCGATACAAGGGACCGGTGGCGCCAGGGAGCGGCCCTCGTCGGAAGGGCGCGATCCCGGCAGGACCAAGCCTATAGAGGCGGAAAGTCGTGGTATATTGCCCTATATACACTTTGATTCCACAACTTCCCGGCCAACGCACCAAGGAATATGTAGCAGCAAAGCGCAGACAAACCAATGATACCAGGAGTCTGTTCAGAAGGTCCAAATCATTTATTTGTGCACAAGTCTCAAGCAAGGCAATTTCAAAATGGCTGAGCAAAGTTTTCAAGCATTACAACAACTTTTATAGACTTCTGTTCCATTCTAGGTATAGAAAAACATTTCATTGGTCCCGGTACTCTCCCGTACCTCCCGTAGCCCTTCTATTGGTCCCGGTACTGATAAGTTTCTCCAATTATGTTCCTTCTGTGGGCTTCTGCGGGCATGACACCTGCCTGCCCCCCTTCTAGTCCCAATTACAATGGTCAGTTCATCAACTTGTTACTTTCACACTTTCAAGGTTATGGGACCATTTGTGCGTGCAGAAGAGCAAGGTTCTGTAACTCATCTGTCAGCACTCCTCAATATTTCTCTGCAAATGTACTTTTTCTTATCAGTAACTTTTAAAACATGTCTTTTCTGTATTTTTCCATTTCTTAATTCTGCAGTTCTGCTTATCTAAGCTAATTCAATATTTCTACTGAGTTCTTTCTCTCAATAGCAGCATATTGGGGGATGTGCAATCCTATATGCCTCTCCACAGGCCTCATTTACAGGTCAAGCTAGCCATGCTGGCCTGCCTATGTCAGACACCGTGGGTCACAGGCCTGCACCTGCCACAAGAGCAGGCTTAAAGCTGGCTGCAATTGATACAACAATTCTGTTAATCTCCTAACACCCTTCTTACTATAACTTCACCCTAAACGTCCACCCTGTTAAAAAGGGGATAAGCACTTTTTATTCAGGTATAATTTTAAGGTGTGGTCTGTATGCCAGTACTCTTTACTGAACACCCATAAAATTTATACCATTCCAACTATAATTCTAAGTCTCACTTCTTCATAAAAGTGAGCATTCCTCCTTCTAAGGTTACACATTTGAGATAGCCAACTACAGCCTTTCTGCAGTATCAAATATGGAAGCCTTTGATTTTAAAGAAATGGTAATTTCATACTGTAAGAGGAAAGGGGGTCCCTTTGAAGGTGAATTCCCTGAGTCATCATGGTATAATATTCAAAGACAAATGTTAAACCATGATCAAGAATTCAAAAAGAAAACAAATAAAAGAAAATGCCTTTTTATCCAAGGCATGTGTAAGGGGGCTCATTAGCATGAAAAAGGACAATACTGAACTGACTTCTCAGTGTACCCAATTGACCAAAGACCTTGAGGAGGCACAAATTTGCATCTCTATACAAAGAACTCAAGTGATACAAGCCACAAATTCTTTTATAATTGTTAGTGAGCAATTAGAAGCACTTAAACTTGAATTGAGGCATGTTAAGGATCAATTGGCATCTGTAAGACAAAGGCCAACACCCACATCCCCTTATGCCTATGACACACCTTATGAGCAATGCATACAAGCTACTGACAAACAAAAGAATGCTAAAGTATGCATAGTTCAACTTAGAAATGGGAAGAATACAGATGAATCACATGAAGAAATTCATGATAGTTTATCTCAGCCAGAACCCAGCAATAATCAGGATCTCTGTCAGGAGGATAATTCAGATGACTTAGACATGGCACCCAGTACTGAACTCAAAGCACCAGTTAAAGTAATGTTGCAGGGAAATTTAAAAGATAGAGATATAGAAAAAAATAGTTGAGAAAATTGGCACTATGCCTCTTAATGTAAATCAGTGGGTTAAATGGGCGATTGATATTCTGATTCACTGGGGTCTAGGGAAATACAGAAGAAAACAATCAGACTTTGATAGACTTATGCATTTGGCTCTGGGGCCACACTATTATAGAGTTGGCTCTCTCACTCACCCATACCAGTTGGTTAAAAGGGGTACTGAGAAACTATTTCACTGTTCCCCAATGCAAGTATTTAAAATTATTTCACCTCTACCAAATGATACACTGGAACAGTATGCATATAGAGCCTGGATTTTAAAAGCAGTTCTTAATGAGCAGGAGTCCTGGCCCAAGGCAGAAGATTATGGGGAGAGCATGCATAAGGAATTTTTATTAGAATTGCTATCCCCTGAGATTACAAAACACCTTCTGTTATTTTCTGAAGACCCTGAAGTAACCCCTTTTGATACTTTAATGCTCAGAATTGGGTCTGTTTGGAAGACCCAGCCCTCGCAGGTCATTACAGTATCAGAAGCCGAAGAATCCTCTCAGTACACAAGAAACACAGACAGAGGGCACACACCTTGGAGAGCACATGGCAGAGGTACTTTTCGAAACTCCTCAGGTTACATTCCTTTTCAGGAGCTCAAAGCACAGAGAGATGGGCTAGAAAAGGAGAAAACTAAATGGGAACAAGACAAACACATACTGCAGATAGAAATAGATAAACTAAAACAGGATTTACAAGCAGCTCAGGACAAACACAAGGCTAGTGCATAGGGATGTCCTGACCTCTTGAGCTCAGATATCAAAATGTCTCAAGCCTTCATAGCCCTGCCTGCCTCCTTTATCTCAGCAGAGGACTCAATTCCAGAGCCTCTGGATGATGAAATGGATACAGGCCCAGGACACAATTTAAGGCTTGTAACACCCTTGATACTGGACTCTTGTGCATGCCCCAATGTTATCAGCAGAATAGGGGGTCAGGATAAATTAGCTTTGATTGACACAGGGGCTGGAATTAGTTTTACTAACAGAGCTTCTCCCACTGCAGATCAGAAAAATATGGAAATTTATGAAATTCAAGGAATTAATGACACAGCTTCCAAATGTGTGGCTATCCCAGTTAAATGGGGTATCCCTGTGCACAGTGAACAAAATAAGGAAATGTTAGAAACCACTGCCTCCACTATAGTGAACACACCAAAAGAAATAATTGGAATTGATGTTCTCAACCAGTTAAATTTGGTGGTGGATATGGCTAATCTTAAATTGTGGCAGTATTCAGGAACTTCAAGTGCTTCTAAAACTTTAGTGCATGAAGTCATTCCCATGCAGTTAGCAACTCAGTGCACCAAGGCAGCTCAGTAGTATGATCTGTGTGTAATTCCTTCAGAGGTGGCTGATATTCCAGTCTGGGCTCAAGACAAGTTAGGTTGTGGGAAAATGCACACAGAACTACTGCTGGAAGGTGAGGATCCTCTACCACAGAAGCAATACCCAGTACCTCATCAGGCTATAGAACCAGTGACTAAAATTGTGAAGATACTGGAGGAGAGCGGTCTGATTAGACCTATTTCTTCCACATGTAATTCACCAGCCTGGCCGATAGTTAAACCGGGGGGTTCCTTCAGGCTCACTATGGACTTCCGGGCCCTGAATCAAGTTTCAAAATCTGTAGTGCCCGTGGTAGCCTCATACCCTGAAATGATCTCTAAACTGAATCCCAAATGTAAATTTTTCTCTGTTTTAGACATATCCAATGGGTTTTGGAGTCTGCCCCTGGCCCTTGAGTGCCAGTACAAAACAGCCTTTCAGTGGCTGAATAAACAATATGCATGGACTGTGCTTCCACAGGGATATAAGGATTCCCCATCAATATTTCATGAATACATGAAGGAAGCCCTGTCACTAGTGTCTTGCAGAGATGAGACCTAGACCAACCCTCCCCTTTGGAACTGCACAGTGGGAGAGACCGTACTTAGCTACTGATACCTTAGGCCCAAGCCTATACCAAATCCTAATGCCTGACAACCAGCAGTACTGGAAACACATCACCCAGTTAAAACCATATGGGTAATACGTGTTTTATCAGTCTTTGTTTTCAGATACCACCTGAAGACAGCACAGACAGCTGCTTTCTGAAGACAGCACGGACAGCTGCTTTCTGAACAAAAGTCGCTTGAGGACGGTAACTAGTTACTCCTGCTGTACATGTGTTTAATAGTTATGTAAATAAGTAGTAAAAATTATTACTTTTTTTTTTGTTTTGTTGTTATATAGTATAAGTGGGGAGCATTAGTTTACTCCCTAGTAGAGTGAAACAAGTTAGCTTTTATTATGTCTCGGTTTCCTGTTGTTCTTGTATCTGCTCTCTTCTACTCAAGTCTCATTACAGGAACTATCATCCGAATATGCACGATTGCTTGGGCTAACTCCACAGGTGGAGTGTATCGCTACCAAGAAATACCCCCACCTTTCCCGGAAGGAAAGGATCTGGTCATCCTGAGTTTCTGTTCGGTACAGGACAAGCCAGTGTTCTATTCATTAAACATCACTCAAGTACAGTGGGAGCCACCAGTTTCCACTTCTCTAGAAAGGACACAAGAATTGAGGGCACGCCCAGAACGTTACTTTCTAGGTCCTCCTGCTTTGATTTTGTACAATATTTCCTGTCAGGACAGAGGTACCAGGAAAATAACTTATACATGGGTTGTGAGTGATCAACAGCACATCACTGAGACTTCATTCCTTTTGGATGTATCTTGTTTACCTACCACCCCTCATCCCACCACTTCTGCTCCTCCTGTACTCTACCTTTCTGATATCCACCCATTTCAGGAAGGACATCTCTTTCAGATTAAATATGATGCACCACACGATGTTTTATATGATGTGGAATACCATTTTCTTACTTGGCATCTATTTCCCAAATTGTTTCTAGTTACTCACAAATATCCAAATTGCTCTGAGTTTGTTGCCAACCACATACAAATGCTCAATACTTGGTTTGATATGCAGTCAGTAACACCCAGAGCCAAGCAATTTCGACACAAGCGTGAATTAATTGATACAATTTTAGGTGGCACTGGGTGCCCTTAATATAATTGATATAGAGGTGCTCCGTAATAAAATGGGATCCACTGCTCCGCATGCTGCTGATGGTTTTACCTCACAACATATTATTAATGAAGCTTCCTCTAAATTGTCCAATGTAGTTGTAGATACCTTTGCTCTTATATCTCCCATTATAGAACAGAAAATTGTTACCTTAGCACATGCAGAATATAGATTGGGAAAGAATATTTCCTGGGCTCTTGCCTGTGATCAAGTACAGATCGAGCTTATTACTATACTAAAGGAAATTCTGATCACTGCTAAGTTAGGACACTGGCCACCATTTCTCATTCATATGGCTAGTACCAAAATACCGGAATTTGCTATAGCTCACCTTGATTAGTGGACAGTTAGTGTTCCCATTTGTTCACCACAAGGCTGCTCTATCTGTACTTTGATCTCATGGTCAGGACAACACACAGTTATTTATCCTATTGTTAATATTGGGGTGCAGTTTGATAATATGCTTATGTATCCTGTGGACCATCTCACATGGGTGCAGCCACTGGACGACACCTGGACTTCATTCAAGCTGATGGACCCCAGTTTGTGTGAGCAGACTACATTTCAGTTCAAGTGTCAACCTCACCAGTTTAAAGAGGCTGACACCTCCTGCTGGAACAATTCCTCCTCTTGCTCCCTGACTGTTAAGCTCTCATATTCCCTGACTACCTCACACAGTTTGTATTACCTTGGAGCTGGACACTTTTGTTTTCATCTGTTCTTTCCCCAGAATGTTTCTTTTTCGATTGCTCCCAGAATGCATGACATTCGCCTTCCCAAGAACACTTCGTTGTACAGTTCAAACTATTTACCAAACAATACCTGGTGCAGTTATACACCACTGGTCTCCCTCACCATTAATGGGACAACTTATTCCACACCGCTGGTTACCAATGACTCTATGGATATTCCAGACTTTATCTCATATGCTGTGCATCCCTTACCACTTGGCATGGGAGAAGAGACACTACATAAACTGCTCAACTTTACAGAACTCCATGCTTATATTGATCACCTTAAAACAACATCCACTGAAGTGAATCACACCATCGCTTATGAGAATGGACACATTCAACAAATTGTTGGACACTTGCTACAAGATGCTCATGTGTCTGTGTGGGAATTGTTATTTGGTTACTCACCTACTGCTGATCATGTCTTTAATGTTTTTATTCACCCTATTATTATTTTAACTGCTCTACAAATATTGCTATGCATTATCGTAATTTTCCTGTGTTGTAAAATGAAACAAATGTACATATCCTTGCAGCACATGTCATACAGAACCACAACATTTTAAGGTAGTTACACTGAACTTCTCCAGCATCCACCCCTACATCCAGGCTAATTTGGCATTTCCTATTACACTGAATACCAAAGTCAGCTGCAGTCTAGTATTGCTTCCTATCCTCACTCATAGCATCCTAGTACCTTTTTGCTTTAGCCTCCTCACAAATTCCTGCAGACCTTATGCACTGTTCACTCTCTCTAAGACGGGCAAGGAGGTAGCATATTGGGTTCCCCCCTCCCCCCCCAGTAGTGGCTGCTCTACCTAAGACACGAGGTTTGGACTCATAAGGAGACTTGTTTATCTCTAGAACACTAGAGACAGTACTGTGCAGGACAGGGGACTTGCTGGACATAGCAAGGTATGTAATACAGGAGGTATTAGACAAGCTGCCTACTATCATGTAATGGCAGCTGGGACAGGTACCACAGGCTTGCTTCCACCATTTCCAGGCACAAATAATAAATAAAAAGAAAAGTGTGGGAGATGTCAGCATACATGACATAGGAGTCATGGCTTTTTTCCCCAGACCCTGGATTCCCTGCAGCTGTGGACTCTGGTGACTTCAGTCTCCAAAGGTAATAGGACAGTTTACAAGATGAGATTAACTCTGACCCCCCTGGTGATTTCAGTCTCCAAGGCCTGTCTGAAGCCCCTCCTTGCTAAATCAAGAATGGCAGACCTCAAGGGGAGTGGCTAGAAACAATAGCAGACCTCAAGGGGAAGTGCTGGAGAGGGTTTAATTTACTATAAAGGACAGAAACACTTCCTCTCTCTCTCTCTTCCACCAGTCATCGGACATGAAGGACAGGATGCTCTGATAATCAATTCCCTTCACCTCTCCCCCGCTCTCTCTCTCCCTTGCCATGAGGCTCTAAACACATGTTCTGGCCTATCTCTCTCTCACACTTCACACATGCACACACAGATTCATTGATGCACACTGAAACAGCTCTGTAACAATCACTATATACCTCTGTTCAATACCTATGTATTAAACCTATTTCTACATAAAAAAACTCTCTCCAAGCCACACCTGTTTGGTTGTTTTATTACAAGCCCCACTGCTTCTGTGAAGTGAAATGAACCCAGGACCTACAGGAAAGTAACCTGACCAAATCTTACAGATGGCACCCTTGGGCAGGAAGGGGACCACGCATGCGTTATGACATCTCCCAAAGGTTTTCTTTGAAAGCTGGGGGGATGCTTTCACGAGGTATCCGTCGGTGCTGATGTCACCCATATGTGAGGACTGATTCCTGCTGTTCCCTGAAAACACCTTTTTACAGGTGAGTAAAGCGTAGTTACTCACCTGTAACAGGTGATCTCTGGGAACAGCAGGAATTGAGTCTTCACATATGGGTTGTGATGAAGAAGCCCCAAGTTCTACTTTAAAAATGCAAAACTCACAGCATTTCAGTTCAAAAGCTGACGGGAGAACAGACCCTATGGGCAGCTGTTGTCAGGGACAACGACAACAAAGGCAGCCACGAGGTCTGAGAAAACATTTAGCAAAGAGAAACACCCTAGTTCCTGATAGCCTTATAAGGACAGTGCAGGGAACACAGGGGAGAGTCATTACAAGAGCAACACCTCCAGGGAGCTGCCACGAGGAGAGGAGTTGTTAGAGGAGTCAGACTTGGAACAAGACTTGAGTGTAAGAGACCTGGAACAGCATGAGCAGTGTAGGCAAAGAAGACAGCCTGTCTTACCTACAGCAGCTGGCTGGGAGGAACCAGGAAGAGTCTCTCACTTTAACCTAGGAAGTGACTCAGAATCAGAACCAGGAAGGACGCACCCACATAGCTACCCAGAATCCACCAAGAGGAAGCAGCTTACTCGTGCAGAAGCCAGGTGTGCATGCCCTGCTGATTACAGAGACGTTGGAGCATGGAGGCTACGTTCTAGCCGGAATGAGTGCAAGCCAGTGTCAAAACAGTATGTACCAAGAAGCTGGGACTTGGGGAATGAATGTGGGCAGTTAAAAGGTAAGAAGGACAAAAGTTCTTATCGTGTGAATGCAGAGCAGCCTTATACAGGAAGCCTAAGGTGGGGGCAGGGCAGCAACTCCCAACCTAGCCGTTTAAGCAGAGAGCATTCACTGCCTTCAGAGAAGCAGAGAGATTTACCAGAGGACGTATGCATGTCAGATGAGGACCTGGTAGGAATCTCTAAACCCCAAAGAAAACCCTGCAGGCTAAAGCTTGATAGCAGGAAGGGAGAAGAATACCCTCTATCCCAACTAGAGGATAGAAACAAGGAAGGCTTTGGAAATGTGCAGGAACCAATGTTAGTAGACACCCTCAGTGAATGTTCATCCACCTGTGACCCGATGGACTGTACATTGATTTCATCTGAGAAAATGTCTTTATGCTAGCCAGAGCTAAAACCTAGTGTTACAGGAAAACACTACATGTGGGTTTCACGCATAAAGGCTGTGTGCTACAGATAAATATATAACCGTGGTTCTTACTTTGAAGCAAGAAGATATTGCCCTTATGTTCTTTGTGTTTTGCCAAAAGATATGGATACTTTTGTTTAAGTGCTTGTGTTCTATTTACCTGTTTGAATAATCCAACCCCGGGAGGGGAATAAAACCTCATTTTTGCTTTACCACTCGAGTTGCACAACTATTTCTTCGCCATCAGGCGCAGGCTTGCTGGATTGGAAGCGGTCTGCCCCCTGGTGGTGACGGTATCGTCGGCACCGACGGAGTCTGCATGGGAATGTTCCCCAGCGTCCTATTGGAAAGCTTTTGGGAGCATCCCACTGTGCCTGCGCTGCTGCCTTCCCAACTCTCCCTCTTCAGTTGGGTTTGTAGCTGAGACAAAAGGAGATAAGGAAAGAGAGAGAGAGATACAACTCCTAGGGGAGATGGGTGGGAAAGACTCAATTCCTGCTGTTCCCGGAGATCACCTGTTACAGGTAACTACGCTATCTCCAGGAACAAGTGGGAATGTAGTCTTCACATATGGGGACTCCCAAGCTTAGAGATACCAGGGAGATGACCCCACAGAGCAGCTAAACCCAGGCTGAGGTGGGTCATGATTCCTTCCAAGGATCTCTGGTATCGAAACCCGGGACGTTGGGTAGGAGTTGTTCTAAGTTTGAAAGAGATGCTGGAGAACAGACTGGCCAGACAAGGCATCCCGACGGGAGTCCTTGTCTAAGCAGTAATGGGCTGCAAAAGTGTGAACTGAGGACCAAGTGGCTGCTTTGCAAATGTCATCGATGGACACCAAGCGAAGGTTAGCCATAGAGGCAGCCATTGCTCTAACATTGTGAGCTGTGACATGACCTTCGAGAGAAAGTCCCTTACTCTCATGTAAAAGATATGCAATCCACCTGGAGAGTGTTCTCTTGGAGACTGGTAACCCCAGGAGGCTGGAATCAAAGGGAACGAAAAGCTGTGAAGCCTTTCTATGCTGCTTGGTTCTCTGAAGGTAAAAGGTCAAAGCTCTTTCACAATCCAGAGTGTGAAGATTCCTTTCTGCATTTGAGGCATGAGGCCTAGGGAAGAAGACAAGATGATAAACTGACTGGTTTAAATGAAAAGGCAAAACCACCTTTGGCATAAAGTGAGGATGAGTCCTAAGGACTACTTTATCATGGTGGAACCTTGTATAAGGAGGATCAGCCACTAAAGCTTGTAGCTCACTGATGCATCTTGCAGAAGTGAGGGCAATTAGGAAGATTACCTTCCAGGAAAGAAGCTTTAAGGATGTAGTGGCTAAGGGTTTGAATGGCAGCTTCATGAGCTGTCAGAGGATGAGATTTAAGTCCCATGCCACTGGTGGTGGCTTAATGGGAGGCTTAGTTAAGAGTAGACCTCCCATAAACCACACCACAGGCAGCTGAGGGGAGACAGGTTGTCCAAAGGGCTTGTGGAAAGCTGCAATGGCACTAAGGTGGACTCTTACGGAATTGGTCTTGAGACCAGAGGATGACAGATAGAGGAGATAATCCAGTAGCCTCTACGGGAACTGAAAAGGGATTAAGTTCCCTTTTTGAACACCGGATAGAGAACCTTTTCCACTTAAAGGCATAAGCCCATCTTGTGGAAGGTTTCCTTGAGGCTAAAAGGATATCCTTAACCTGTTGAGAAACTGGAATTCTAAGCTCTCAGCAACCATGCCATCAGGTGTAAGGGCTGAGGATTCGGGTGCAGCAGCATCCTGTCTTCCTGGGATAGAAGATCTGGAGCACATCCCAAGTCCAAAGGCCTGGCTTGAGAGAGACGTAGAAGCAGTGGATACATCGTCTGTCATGGCCAGCGTGGGGCTATATGGCCCCTGACTCTCTGGAGTTTGAACAGTCTTGTGAATGGGTGGGTAGGCATACAGGAAGTCATGACCCCAGTGGAGGTGGAATTCTGGAACCGAATTGGGGAAGTTTGACATTCTGAGGACTTGCAAATAGGACTATATCTGGGGTTCCCCAGATTCGAAAGATTCAAGCAATCTGTTCTGAATGAAGAGACCACTCGTGTGGCAGCAGCACTCAAATGAGTTTGTCTGCCAGGAGATTCTGTGTGCCTGGAAGATACACCGCCAGTAGATGAATCTGAAGGCCTCTTGCAAAGGACCAGAGGTGTAGAGCCTCGTTGCACAATGCCTGAGAGCCTGTTCCTCCCCCCCCCCATTTGTTTACATAGAACATGGCTACCTGATTGTCCATCTAGACAAGGACTATCTTGTAGCGCAGATGGTCCTGAAAAACTCAAAGAACATAGAAGATGGCTCTGAGTTCTAGTAGATTTATGTGAAGACAAGTCTCCTGCTTAGTCCAGAGACCTTGAGTGGAGAGGTTGTCCATATGAGCCCCCCAACCTGACTTGGACACATCCGTCGTCAAGGTAGCTTGGTGCAGTAGCTGCTGAAAAGGTGACCCTAAGAGAAGGTTTTCCAGTGTCTGCCACCACTGAAGGGAGGAGATTAGGCGTGCAGAGTTTCTGATTTTGTTCCTCAGACGACCTGACGCCTGTGTCCACTGAGAGGATAGGGTCCACTGGGCTGCTCACATGTGTAGGCGAGCATAGGGGACCACATATGCCCCAGCAACTGAAGCATTTTTTGAGCAGTCAGGAAGGTATTCATAGCTGCTTGAGACACCAGTTGAACTATTCGAGCGCAGTGGGGTTGTGGCAGGAAAGCCTTTGCCTGCCTTGTGTCTAGAAGAGCCCCTATGAACTCTAGAGACTGAGAAGGGGCGAGATGGGATTTTGGGAGATTTATGACCAATCTCAGATATTGAAGAATTTGCATCATACAGGAAAGAGCTGAGCTGGCTTCTGGAGCAGTTGGTACTCGGATTAGCCAGTCGTCTAAGTAGGGGAAAAAGAATATCCCTAGAGTCCTTAAAAATGCTGCTACCACTGCCATACGTTTTGTGAAGACTCTTGGGGCTGAAGTCAGGCCAAAGGGTAGAACTCTGTACTGTTAATGTCTTCCCTGAAAGAAGAATCGAAGAAACCTCCTGTGCTCTGCATGAATAAGGATATGTGTATAGGCGTCTTTTAGGTCTAGAGAACATAGCCAATCCTGACTCTGAATGTAAGGGAGGAGTGCTCCGAGAGAGATCATCCTGATTTTTTCTCGGAAGAGGTACTTGTTTAACTCCCTGAGGTCTAGTATGGGCCTGTACCCTCCTGTCTTCTTTGGAATAAGGAAGTAGGGGGAGTAGAAGCCCAAACCCTGTTGAGAAAGAGGTACCTCCTCTATTGCTCCCTGAGCAAGGAGTGAGGTGACCTCTTGACACAAGAGAGTGGTGAGGGGGGCCGAGAACTGAATTCTTTTGGAGTAGAGAGAGGGGGCATACTGTGGAAGTGGAGTTTGTACCCCTCTGTCACTATGGAAAGAGTCCAATGCTTTGATGTTATCTGCTGCCACCTCTTGGCAAAGAAACAGTCTGCCTGGAATGTTGAGAGGCTCTGGTATTTCTAGAGAAAAGATGACTAGATTCTCTAGGAAGGAGTCAAAGGCCTTGTGCCCGGTTGAGCTCTTGGGACCTGAGCCTTCCTTTGTTGTTTCGGCTGCTGCTGTCCCTTCTGGGGAGCATGGACTGGACAGTGGCCAGCTTGGGTGTAAGACAGATAGATAGAATTTCTTTTTCTTGTTGAAAAAGGGTTTCTTAACTGTCTTTTTCTTAGCTGGGTTGGCAATTGTCCCTGGATAATCTATTTAAAGTAGTGTTCTCGGACTCAAGCTGAGAAGCTTTATCCTGCCAAGCAGGTTTTCTCTTGTGCAAGGAATATTTCCCAATTCCTTATCGTTCCTCCAGTTCAGTCCTCCTGCAGCTCGGAGACTGGTATGTCAGAATTATGACATCACTGGATATAGCCTGCTGATCTCTCCTCTCAGCCCCAGTGTGACCAGTCTCCGTGCAGCAGGAGGATGTGGAGAGCCTTGTAGAAGGCTCCCTGGAGAAACGGATAAGGAGCTTATCGGATAGTGTAGATTTAGTTGGGTTTGATTTGGTTTAATTTGATTTTCTTTGAATTTAAATTTGGTGCAAGAGCACTGTCTCTTAAAAAAAAAAAAAAAAAAATTGCGTCTAGGCATTCTTACTCCCTGACTGTCTGAGGCAAAAAAATAATATTGCTTACTCAGGAGATCATTGTTTCTCTGTCGGGGGGCCAAAGGTTCTCTCCCCCGGACTCTACGGGGGAGAGCACTGCCGCTAGCATGATTCCCCTTCAGGACCGTGGCGGTTGCTTAGCACGGCTCTGGAGGGGTTCAGTCTATAGCAGCTTCTATCAGGGCTCAGCACAAGAGAAGGCTTGTATCGCGCAGACCTGACCGGTAGGCAATTCACCGGTTACAGGCTGGATCTCACAGAGGCGTATTTACACGTACCTATCCGGGCATCTCATCAGAAGTATTTAAGGTTCGCCTTTCCTTGGGGCCACTATCAGTTCCAGGTATTGCCCCTCGGCCTGGCAACGGCGCCGCAAACCTTCACCAAAATTATGGTGGTGGTGGCGGCGTTGGCGTTGCACAGAGAATGAATTCTGCTGCACCCTTACCTCGACGATTGGCTAATTCGGGCCAAGTCCGAGGCAGAGAGCATCCGGGTGACAAGCAGAGTAGTGGAGTTTTTACAGTCTTGGTTGGGTGGTCAATCCGGCCAAGTCTCGTCTGGAGTCTTCCCAGGATCTCGAGTACCTGGGGATCCGCTTCGACACGAGGAGAGGACAGGTGTTCCACACAAAAGAGCTCAGGCTCTGAGGAGTCTGGTTCGACAATTCAGGTCCATTCCAGCGCCGTTGGCCTGGGCCTATCTTTGAGTGCTCGGCACAATGGCAGCGATGCTGGAAGCGGTGCCGTGGGCCAAGGTGCATATGAGGCCTCTGCAAAGGGCGCTGCTTCGCCGCTGGTCGCATCAGTCCGATCCTTTGAGCAAGCGGCTTCCGTGTCCAGTCAAAGTCAGGCAATCTCTTCGTTGGTGGCTGCTCCGGTCATCATTGTCTGCCGGCATGCCGCTTGAGCAGTCGGAATGGCTGCCGTTATTGACGGACGCCAGCCTGGCGGGTTGGAGAGCCCACTGCGAGAGCAGGTTCGCGCAGGGTTGGTGGTCTCCTCTGGGAGCTTCCTGGTCAATAAATCGCCTGGAACTTCGGGCAGTCTTCTGGGCACTTCAGGCATTCGAGAATTCGGTGCTAGGTCACCCAGTTCGAGTTCTCTCCAACTCTGCGTCGGTCGCCTACATCAACCGTCAGGGTGGCACGGGGAGTGCAGCAATGGAAGAAGAGGTGGACGTGTTGTTTGCCTGGGTGGAGAGTCTGTTGTCGGCGATTTCGGTGGCTCACCTCGTAGGAAAGGACAATGTCCAGGCGGATTTTCTCAGCGGTTTCGGGTGGATGCAGGAGAGTGGGAGCTGCATCCCGAAGTCTTTGCACAGATAATACTTTGCTGGGGGGCTCCACTGGATTTGATGGCGACCTTCCAGTCGGCAAAAGCCAGCAGATTCTTCAGCAGAAGGCGAGAAAGAATGTCGGAGGGCATAGATGCACTGTTGCAGCGGTGGCTGTGCTCGGGTCTGCTGTATGTCTTCCCTCTGTGGGCGTTGATAGGCCGGGTGATTCAGAAGATCAGAGCTCACCCGGGAAGGGTGCTTCTGGTAGCGCCCGACTGGCCGAGGCATCTGTGGTACGCGGACCTGGTGCATCTTCTAGACGGAGATCCCTGGCAGCTGCCTGCGAGAGCGGATCTGCTACTGCAAGTACCTCTTTTCATGCCCCAAGTGGATTGGTTCTCGCTTACGGTATGGCCATTGAAAGGGCAAGGTTAAGAAAGAAAGGCTATTCAGCAGCGGTTGTGGCTACGCTGCTTAGAGCGCGGAAGCAGTCTACATCCTTGGCGTATGTGCGGGTCTGGCGTATCTGAGGATTGGTGTTCTAGGCATCAGATTCGGGCGTCTACGGTGTCCATTCCGTCTATCTTGGGGTTTCTGCAAGACGGGTTTGATAAGGGTCTTGCAGCCAGTTCCTTGCGTGTTCAGTTGGCATCCCTTTCCTGTTATCGCGGCAAGGTTAAGGGAGTGCTGCTGGGAGCTCACCCTGATGTGGTTCGCTTTTTGAAGGCGGCTTCTCGGTTACGGTCATCGCGTAGAGTGTGGGTTCCGCCTTGGGATCTCAATTTGGTGTTAGCAGCATTGTGTAAGTCTCCCTTTGAGCCGTTGCTTGGGGCTTCGGTGAAGGACTTGACATTAAAGACGGTGTTCCTGGTGGCGATCTGTTCAGCTAGGCGCATTTCAGAGTTGCAGGCATTGTCGTGTAGTGAACCGTTCTTATCCTTCTCGAGGGAGAAAGTAGTGTTGCGTCCGGTTCCGTCCTTTTTGCCTAAGGTGGTGTCTACCTTTCATTTGAATCAGGTGGTGTGCTTGCCAGTTCTGGGTTCACTAGAAGGCTGTGAACGGGAGCGCAGCTTACGTCGTTTGGATGTAAAGAGGGTATTGTGACATTATTTGAAGGTGACGAAGTGTTTTCGCAGATCGGACCACCTCTTTGTGTTGTTTGGAGGGGTGCATAAAGGAGAGGCGGCGGCTAAGGGTTCCATTGCCAGGTGGATTCGAGAGGCAATTGCTTCCGCCTATGTTCTTCAAGGTTGTTCTGTGCCTGAAGGGTTGCAGGCGCATTCCACCAGAGCGCAAGCGTGTTCCTGGGCAGAGCGCAGTTTTTGGTCCCGCCAGGGGACATTTGTAGGGCGGCGAATTGGTCGTCTCTGCATACGTTCAGTAAGCATTACCGTCTTGATGTAGCAGCATCTAATGATGCCCGTTTCGGTTCAGCAGTGTTAACTGCCGGCTGGCAGAGTCCCTCCCAATGATTACTGCTCTGGCACATCCCAGAGGTAGAGGACTGAACTGGAGGAACGATAAGGAAATGATAATTACACTTACCTGGTAATTATAGTTCCTTGAGTGACAACAGTTCAGTCCTCCATCCCACCCAGAGTTCTTAAGGAGGGGTCCAGCGTGACGGGCAAGAAGAGAAGTTTTACAGGTAGGTCTCTCATCGTTTGGTTCACGCGATTTTATCTTTGATTCCCTTTATGGCAGTAGAGGGTGTAAGAAAGCCTTGCCGGAGGGGTAGAAAGTTCTATGCCTAGTTTGTTATAGGTTTAATTAATTGAATTCAGCTACTTATTTGTTGCTCCTTTGAGTCTGCTTTGTTAATAGCTCACACGGGCTGAGAGGAGAGATCAGCAGGCTATATCCAGTGATGTCATAATTCTGACATACCAGTCTCCGAGCTGCAGGAGGAGGTTGACAACCCAGAGGTAGAGGACTGAACTGTCGTCACTCAAGGAACTACAATTACCAGGTAAGTGTAATTATTATTTTATCTTGCACCCACTGCTCTAAATCGGATGCTTGTAGCCAAGCAATCCGATGTGCACCGATAGAAATAGCAGATGTTCTGCTAATACATTTGAAACAATCAAAGGTTGCCCTGTTCATGAACTTAGAAACATTTTGGGCATGTTTAACAAGAGTAAGAAAATCAACCCTCTTGTCATCGGGGAGAAGAGGGGCCATGAGTTTTAAATCTTTAGTAACCTCTCGAAGAAACATACTCATATAGAGTATGTAAGAACTTATTCTGGCTGACAGCAGACGCCTGAAAACATCTACGACCAAAGGCATCAAGAATCCTCACCTCACAGCCCAGAGGATTAGAGGAATGTGTCTTAGCACTTTTGATCCGGCGTATCACTGATTCCACGACTATAGAATGCTGTGGTAACTGCGTCTTTTGGAACCCGGGACACTGCGGTACCTGGTACATTGTATTGAGTCTTCGGGAACGTGCAGACACCGTTAAGGGTGTTTCCCACATTCTGAGCATGAGATCACGCAAAATCCGGTGTATGGGAAGGGTTTGGCCTCCTTAGGGGCTACTGGATACTGAAGAATTTCGAGCTTTTCAGCTCTCGGTTCTTTCTCGGGGGTCACGGTGATGGAGAGGCCCTGAGCTATATCCCGTATAAAGTCTTGAAAAGACATGTCTTCCGGAGGAGACATCCGCTGCTTTGGCGAAGGTTAGGGATCCTCCGGAAGAACTGCTCCGGTATCGATGGATTCATCAGAATCATCAGATTCGGAAGACTCAAAGTATCGATGGGCTGGGTGCTCCCGTACTGCCAGTCGTTGGTACCGATTGAAATCGGCATCGGAATGCCTCGATACCGGACCCTCTATGCCAGACACCGATTCTAGGGCTGGCATGGGTGGTAGCATGGAGCGGCGGAACTGTAGCTACCGATACCGATAGCTGCAGAACCAACTGTAGTAGCTTTAGCAGTGCAGAGGCTACTAATAAGGCTGCTAGGCTACGCTCAGTGGCTAGGATATGTTGATCCATAGAGCTTGCCGATGTCTGGGTGTCGGTACCGGCGGAGTGGGCCACGACCCCAGAACATGGCTCCAAGAGCTCTCTGGAGTTGGACACCTCAGGAACATCTTGGGACCCCGATTAATGCTTTGGAGGCAAGGACCTCCTGCTGTAGTTGTTTGGTCAGTATATTTTCCTCAAGGGCTGTGATGGAAGCATCTCGATGCTTAGAAGGCGATCTACCCTTTGAGGACCGACTGGTCTTCGAAGACCTGGGTTTGGTTACCTGAGATCCATGGGAGGAAGATGAAGCCCTGGACGACATCGATGCAACAGACATTGCATCTGAGGCAAAAAGGATGCTGAGTTTTGCAGCTCTATGGTCTGGGCCCAAACATTTAAGACACCAGTTATGGGTGTCGGTAGCGGAAATGGTACCACCACATTTTGAACATTTTTTTGAAACTACTGGATGGTTTCTCCATTTTGAGAAAAAAAAACAGGGCCTAGCGCACAAAATGGCACCAAGCACCAAAAGGGGACAAACACTCAAGAAAAAGCACTTTTTTTTTTTAAAGAAGAAGAAAAAGACACCGGTGGGACCAGTATGGGTGTCGACGGGAAGGCAGACGCAACCACAAAAAAAATTTTCTGCAGTGACAGGAGTTGCTGCCTGTCTGCTCCATGGAAAACAAAAAACTGAAGAGGGAGAGCTGGGAAGGCAGCAGCATAGGTGCAGTGGGATGCTCCCAAAAGCTTTCCTATAGGACGCTGGGGAGCATTCCTGCGTGGGCTTTGTCGGTGCTGACGATACCCATATGTGAAGACTACATTCCTGCTTGTTCCTGGAGATCTACGCTTTACGGCCAGTTCCCTTTTTCGTGCTGAAGGTAAGCTTAGTTTTCCACCTGAATCAATCAATGTCCCATGCAGTCTTCTCGGGGACAGAGGGGGCAGTGTAGTCAGAACCTCTTTTTTTCAAAGCCTTTATGTGCGTCAGGTATTAAAGAGGTACCTGAAGAGCACAGAACCCTCCTGTAAGTCAGAGTGCATGTTTGTATTATTTGGAAGGCTGTGTAAGGGAGATACGGCATCCATTTCCAGATGGATTAGAGAGGCCATCTCTCTTCTTACCTACTGAGGTGTCTGGCGGTGCCCTTCGGTTTGCTAGCACATTCGACTTGTGCCCAGGCAGTGTTGTAGGCAGAGTTTAACCTGGTACCACCTGTAGATATATGTAGAGCGACTATCTGAGCCTCTTTGTCTTCCTTTATTTAACAGGTTCTATATACTGCTTTATCATTTTAATCAAAGTGGTTTACATTGAAACTTAAACTTGGTAATGTACATTAAACAGGGACATTGATAACTTGGATTTTTCTGAGGCAATGGAGGGTTAAGTGACTTGCCCAAGGCCACAAGGAGTACTAGTGGGAATCGAACCCTGGTCTGTGGGCTCCCAAGCCAGTGTTCTTAACCATTAGGCTACTCCTCCACTCTACTTCACTTTGTGAAGCATTATCGGTTGAATGTGCAGGCTTCAGAAGAGACTCGTTTTAGCTCAGCGGTACTGCAGGCCAGGTTTGCGGGTCTCCCATGGATAGTACTGTTGTGGTACATCCCAACAGTGCCAGGATTGGACTGGAGGAACGAAATGTAAGAAGAAATTTAGATCTTATCTGCTAATTGATGTTCCTTGAGTTACTCCAGTCCAGTCCCGAATCCCTTCCAGGTAGCAGATAACTGAGGCTAACTCTTACCACGTGGCTCCCCGGCTGCAAGAATTATACCTGCTTCAAATTAAGGATGTCCAGGGAATAGGAGTGCAAGGAGTTAGGAAAAAAGAAAAGAAAAGAAGACAGGGCGAAAGGAGTTAGAAAGTGGGGCCACAGGAACGACAGGGAGGTCTGGTACTAGTCTCCTGAAAATCACTGGCACCCAAAACAGGTGAGCATGTTGGACTCTCCTTCCCTGGTGGGGAGGGGGATTTTTTGATTCAACAAGTTGTTTTTTTTAAGCGTTTTGGTTCTAATGGTTGTTTCCGTGAGTCTGCTTTGTTAATAGGATACGGAAGGCTAGGGGAGGCGCCAGCTATCTAGGGGAAGGTCATGAAAATCATGATATGCTCAGTCTCCAAGCTGCTGGAAGGGCGTGAATACCCAACGGTGCTGGGACTGGACTGGAGTAACTCAAAGAACATCAATTAGCAGGTAAGGCCTAATTTCTTCATAGTGAGGTTTCTGGAGTACAACAGATTACTAGATCCAAGGCAGCATGGATTCACCAGGGGCAAGTCTTGTCAGACAAATCTGATTGATTGATTTCTTTGACTGGGTGACCAGGGAGTTGGACTGAGGGAGAGCCCTAGATGTGCTGTATTTAGATTTCAGTAAAGCCTTTGACACCGTTCTGCAAAGGCGACTTATAAACAAACTGGGCACCGTAGTGATGGACCCTACAGTTACTGCTTGGGTTAGAAATTGGTTGAGAGGGAGGCAACAAAGGGTACAGGTAAATGGAGTTCACTGAGAAGGAGGTTACCAATGGTGTGCCGCAGGGATCTGTCTTTGGTCAGATTCTTTTTAACATCTTTGTTAGTGATATTGCCGAAGGGCTGTCGGGTAAGGTTAGCCTCTTTGCAGATGATACCAAAATCTGCAACAGAGTAGACACCCAGGAAGGTGTAGATAACATGAGGAAAGATCTAGCTAAGCTTGAAGAATGGTCTAGAATTTGGCAGCTGAGATTTAATGCTAAACAAATGTAGGATCATGCATTTAGGCTGCAACAATCTGGTATAGGGGATAACATGCTTCTGTCCATGAAAGAAGAACGAGACCAAAGCGTGATTGTGTTGGACGATCTCAAAGTAGCTAAACAGGTAGAAAAGGCAATGGCAAAAACTAGAAAGATTCTTGGGTGCATAGGGAAAGGAATGGCCAGCAGAAGAAAGGAGGTGATAGTGCCTTTGTATAAGTCTTTGGTGCAACCTCGTTTGGAGTATTGTATGCAATTGTGGAGACCGCACCTTCAAAAGGATATTAATAGGTTGGAGTCAGAGGGTGGCTACTAAAATGGTTAGTGGTCTTCGTTATAAAGCATATAAGGACCTTAATATGTAAACTTTAGAGGAAAGGCGGAATGGAGGAGTTATGACTAAGATATTTAAATACCTCCGTGTTGTAAATGCACAGGAGAACCTCTTTAGATTGAAGGCAGGCTCTGCTACATGGGGCCATGGGATGAAGGTAAAAGGGTGCAGACTCAGGAATAATATGTTGAAATATTTCTTTATGGTAGATGCGTGGAATAGTCTCCCTGTAGAGGTGGTAGAGATGAGGGCAGTGTCTAAATTTAAAAAAGCATGGGACAAGCATAGGATCTTTAATGGAAAAAAAGGGGACATTTGTAGTGGTTGATATGGAAGGGCAGACTAAATAGGCCACGTGGTCTTTTTCTGCTCTCATGTTTCTATATAGTAATTGAAGATGGAATAGTGTTACCACGCTGGGCTCTTTCAGTGATGTCGCTCGTGTTATAAGGACTTGCAGCAAGTTCAAAGTCTCATAAATTGGATGTCTCGCTTATGTAGAATATCAGTGTAAACTTGCTGGCATAATTAATGCTCTTCTATACTGAATATGCCAGCCTTTAACTTTTTTATTCATTCTTAAATATTTAGTAATAACAAGACTTAAAGAACTATAGTTTTAGGACTATTTTGGAGTGTAAATTACTACAGTTTTCCATAGAGACAGTCTGCCAACTATTTCTCCTCACAAATAAACCATTTGCTCATACTGCTACTATGGGGAACAAGATTTTCAGATTCACCCACCAAAAAAAATCTAGTAATCTTACTGCCATGATATCCAGCAGTATCTCCCCACTCTTGAAGTAGTAACAAAGTCCCTTATGACAACCTCTGCAGTTTTTGTAGACCCAGGGCCTTGTGCTTCCTGGCTTTACACCAGTTCCCATTTTCTACCCTTTTCTTGTTCTTGTGCATCTCCTTTGCCTGTTAACCTCTGTAGGAGCCAACTGAGGCTATGGAAAGGACAGAACCCACCAAGGGCTCCAAAAAGGAATCTGCTGACAACATATTATGATTTATTGCTTTTGATATACCACCTTTTGTGGATACATACCGAGCAGTTTACAGCTCAAATTAAAAATTCAGAAAGGAACTACAATTTTGAAGAAAAGAGAGTAGACAGGACAGCACAGGTATAATAAGTGAGGAGAAGGAAGAAGCGGTGTAGGCCAGAGGTGCGGCAATTAATCCTCTACGCTTGGTCCAATTCCAAAGGCACAAACAGTTATGACTGTAACAAGGACTTGAATTCTTGAATATGAGTTCCAATTGAATCTGAGTTGACAAATAGTTCCACAGGGCTGGGGGCAACAAAAGATTAGGCAGAGTGTCTAGCGCTCTCATATTTGGCACTGAAAGGTAAAGGAATGACTAACCTATTTTCATGTAGAGAGCACAAGCATTGGGGGTGACCAGTCTAGATACTTGGGGCATGTTGTTATGATGGGCCTTGTGTTGTATGTGTTTGAGCAATGATACTGGATAAACAATGGAGTAACATTATCATATTTCTTAGTATGAGGAGTGTTTTGTGTAGTTTGAAATCTTAGGTGATAACTTGGTAGACCAGAATAAATCATGTTATAATAATCAAGGCATGCTACTACAGTATTAAGTAGAACAGATATCTGCACAGGGACATCTAAGAAGGGACGCAAAGCACAGAAGTGATAAAGTGCTGAAAGGCGGATTTGGACAACTGGGTAATTTTGCATATTAAAGGATAGTTCAGAATCAATGTGCCCACCAAGATATTTAAAAACAAGATTGTACTGAGATGATAGGAGAGCCAAGAGAAGGAGACAATAAAGTTACATCTGTAATACCTGTGACCCAGGCGGCAGTTGTTTGGGGGGGGGTGTTAAGTTTGAGAGCATTGGTTTGAAGCCAAAGGCTGTATTCTCAAGGCAATTACACAGGTACACTACCAAAAAACTGCCTCCAGTTTTGCAACTGATTCCTATAGATTTTGGGGTGCTGAATCCAGGAAAAATAGCCAAAATGTTCCATCACGTCACGTTTTCTTGCAAAATTAGATTTCTTACCCATATAAGGAATGTTCACGTAATTTCTTTTTAGCTGACTGCAGTTTATTTTCTTGGCCCAAAATAGAGGTTGTAATGGTTAACTAACTAGAAACACTCCCTCATGATATTTTAGAGTGTTTTGTATTCATTTTATACATTAACAGGACAATTGGGAGGCGGGGGGCTAAATCCAGTACTCGCGCTGGCGCATGTTCTTTCCTGTTCGCCTCGCCTCGTTCGCTCGCTCAAACACGGTGGTTGCGACATGAACGTTCCTGTCAAATTTCAGTTTCTTGCAAGTTCATTATTACTTTTTGTTTGCTCAGTCGTAATCCAGCTTTATTCCGAAGTGGTTCACTACAGTTGTAGTTTGCAGTGCTGTGTATTTGTGATGGCTCACAGAGCCAGAGGTTGCGTCAACTCTCCGGACAGTTTTTGTTTTATTTGTGGGGAATATACCGTGAAAAAGCGGCAGAGGAACATTTCTGCATTTATTAAAAAAGTATATTTCGCCTATTTCGGTTTGAAGTTAGGAGATCAAGACAAACCGTGGGCTCCTCACAAAGTGTGCAAGACATGTGAGGAAGATCTACGCTTATGGATGAAAGGTAAAAAACAAGCATTTCGTTTCGGAATACCTATGATGTGGCGTGAACAAAGAGACCACAGCAGTGACTGCTATTTTTGCTCTTGCATTGTGAAGGGATACAACTTAAAAAATAAGAACGTAATAAGTTACCCCAACCTTCCCTCAGCAATTAGGCCTATGCCTCATAGCAACGAAGTACCTGTGCCTGAACCACCAAAATCTTTGGATCATATTTGTGTGGACGGTTCTGATCATGATGAGACTCATCAGATGGCTTTTCCCGATGAGTCCAGTACTTCTGAGTTTGAAACTGAACCAGATCCGAAACCTGAACTTTTCTCTCAAGCTGAATTGAATGATTTAGTCCGGGATTTAGGACTCCCAAAAGATGCTGCCCAACTGCTAGGTTCTCGGCTTAAACAGAAAAATCTATTGTCACCAGGAACAACTTTTTATTGGTACCGCAACCGCGAGACACAATTTTTGAAGTATTTCAGCAAAGAGGAAGATTTGGTATTTTGCAACGATATATACGGAGTGATGGAAAAGTTTAAACTCAAGTATGATCCTGCTGAATGGCGGCTGTTCATTGATTCGTCAAAAGACAGCATAAAAGGTGTTCTTCTTCATAATGGCAACACATTCGCTTCAGTTCCTATTGCTCACTCTGTTATTCTCCAAGAAAAATACGAGAATTTGGCCCTGATTCTTCAGAAGATTCGTTATGATGAGCATAAGTGGATGATTTGTGGAGACTTTAAAATTCTATCCATGCTATTAGGGCAGCAATCCGGTTTCACCAAATATCCCTGCTTCCTTTGCTTGTGGGATAGCCGGGCCCGCGACCTACACTGGGGGAAAAAAGACTGGCCAATTCGGGAGTATTTGAGACCCGGTGAGAAAAATGTTCTTCATGAGAGCTTGGTACCTCGTGATAAAATTCTATTACCACCTCTCCACATTAAGTTGGGTCTCATTAAGCAATTCATCAAGTCCCTTCCAAAAGATGGTGAGTGCTTTCGGTACCTTTGCTCAAAGTTCCCCCGACTTTCTGAAGCAAAGCTAAAGGAAGGAGTGTTTGTTGGCCCTGATATAAGGAAACTCATTTCAGATGGAGCATTCGCTGAAAAGATGTCTGAGAAGGAAAACGAAGCCTGGGATTCCTTCAAGGATGTTGTTCTCAAATTCTTGGGGAACAGGCGGGATGAGAACTGTAAGGATATTGTTGCCAGGATGCTCAATGCCTTCAAAGAACAAGGCTGTAACATGAGCCTGAAAGTCCATTTCTTGCACTCCCATGTGAACTACTTTCCCGAAAACTTGGGGGCGTACAGTGAAGAACAAGGTGAAAGGTTTCACCAGGACATCAAGGACGCAGAGAGAAGGTACCAAGGAAGATGGAACACCACTATGATGACTGATTTCTGCTGGTTGCTGCTGCGGGAAACCCCAGATGAAAAATACGCCAAGCAGCGCACCAAGAGAAGCATTCGGGGAAGAAGAAACGGGCCCACCAGGAGATTGATTGACCCAAGAATGACTTTAAAATCTAAACTGTGTTGACAAATATCGTGTTTTTACTAAACTTTGAAATAAAAATTTGCTAGTTATTACCACAGTGTCGGATCTCATTTATTAGAATTTTATTTTCACACCATCGGGTGTTTGTCTTCATGTTTTGCAATGGTGCGGTTTGCGTTTTCTATTCTTACATACATACCTGTACAACATTTTTTGCACATTTCTTTGCTTTGCTTTGTGTCTAACCTCGCTCTTATATGCTCAATGTTTGTGCACATGTATGTGGCTGTTTTAAGTGCAGACAATTTTGCTACCATCACAGTGTGTTTTGTTGACATTACTCTATTCTTATGTGCTGCCTTGTTACAATTTTCTTTATTCTTATTTGAATAACTACTAAACAATTAGTATAAAGAATTCATCCAAGAAACTTTTATCTCGATCGCACTCAATCTGAAACGTTCACCACAAACTGCTAACCCAATGTAGCAAAAAATCTGTACGTGATGGAGCAAATTGGTTACCAGATTTGGATTCAGCGCACCAAAAAACGTAAAAATCAATCGAAACATTAGAGGCAGTTTAAAAAAAAATTTTTTTAGTGTACCTGTGTTATTAATAGAAGAAAGATCCAGGCACAGGCTATCACTTTAAGCAACAAGTATCTATATCATCAGCGTACATGTAAAACAAAATACCGGTTGTTCAAACAACACGTGCCAGGAGGCTGAGAGAAAAGGCAGAAACTATGAAAGAAAAGCAGAAAATTGTTCCTATTATCTATAATCTGAGGTAACCAGCAGAGGTTGCTAAGGGGAAAAATGATTGAGTTTAATTATCAAATTTTTAAGGGGGAAAGGGGGCACCTATGGGCCCACACCATAAATCTAATTATCTAGTAAAGCCTCTGTCAGAGATAGTGATCCCTCAATCCAGGGCAACAATGAGTAATTAACAGTAGATAACTATGTACAGGAAAGTAAAAACAGAACACTGAAGATCAACCTGTAGAGCCAGGTATGAAAATCATAGCAGTCCAAAGGGTACTGTAGCAGAAGAACAAAGCTCATACAGGGGCAGGCCATGGACTGGTCTAGCAGGACATTAACTAGTAAGTAAAATGTCACCTTCCATATCGTCATGCTAGACCAGTCCAGACAAGTGGGATATGCCAAAGCTATGCCTCCACTGGGCAGGAAGAAGACAGCAGCACACAAACCCTTGAGCTCAAGGTTGTGTCAGCCTGCGCATGGACATCCAAGTGGTAATGCTTGACACAGAAGTGGAAAGTGATGCCCATGTTGCCAGCTCTATCCTGCCCATGAGGATGCCTGTGCTCAGCTAGAATAGGCAGCAAACCTTTTTGAACCGGCCAGTGTCACAAAAGATACACCAAAGCAATAACCACCTTAATCCAGCACCCCAAAGTCAATTTAGCTGCCGCATCACCTTGCGTGGGCCAGCAACAGCACAATAAGATGGTTGAACTTACGAAAAGAATTCGTAACTCCCAAGTACCAGAGAAGCACCCTCTGGACATCCACAACGTAAAAATCCTTATCCTTCCCCCAACACTGCTCCTTTAGAGAAGGAGGGCAAGCGGACCACCTGGTTCACATGAAAGGGAGAAATAACCTTAGGTAAGAAGAAAGATACAGGCCAAATAGAGAAGGCCTTCTTCGAAAACAACAGATTAGGATCTCAGCAAGACAGAGCCTGCAGCTCAGAAATCCACCTTTCAAAACAAATTGCAACCAAGAAGACTATCTTAACCATCAAAGTAGTGCCCTTCAACAGCTCAAAGGGTGCCAACATCAGGGCCCTAAGTACCAGACACAGATCCCAGGAAGAGACCACAGATCAGAGTGGAGGATGCAGAAACAGAACCCCCTGGAGAAAGCATGAGATATCCAGGTGCAAGACTAGAGACTTACCAGCCACTGGAACTTGGAAACTGGCCAAAAGCTTCCACCTGAACTTTCAGGGAGCTAAGCGAAATGCCCTTCTCCAAGCCATCCCTTAGAAAAGACAACAGAGATGACACCTTGGCCACCTCAGGAGCTAACTGCAGAGGACAGACCCATCGCTGAAAGAGGCACCAGACCCGCACATATGCGAGCTTGGTAGACCACCTCCGAGCAGAGTGGAAACCACTGCTGGAGAGTAGTCCTTATAGGCTAGCCATCTCCTTTCAAGACTCAAGCAGAAAGTGAGAAGGGAACAGGGGTCCTTCAGGATGGTCTGTCCCTGCCGCAATAGGACCCCAGATGGAGGAAACCAAAGAGGAGGCACATCAGGTCTAGGAACCATGCTCTTTTCAGCCAATCCAAAGCCACCAGGACAAAACTGCCCAGGTGACATTCTATATGCCAAATCACACGCCCCACCAGGGGACATGGAGGAAACATGTAGAGCAGGTGCTGACTAGGCCAGGGTGTTGACACCCTCTGACTCCATCTCCATGTAGGGACTAAAGAAGTGGAAAACTTTGGCATTGGAACGGGTCACCATCAGATCCATTTCAGGGCAACCCCAGTAGCGCAGAATCGACTAAATCGCCTCCTGACTCAACTCCCACTCTCCAGAATCCAGAACGTGCTGGCTGAGGAAGTCCACTTTCACATTGTCCACCCTGGCAACGTACTCATCCACCCAGGCAAACAGGAGAGCCATCTCCAGAGCTACCCTGGCACTCCTTGTGCTGTCCTGCCGACTGACAAACTACCACTGTGGCATTGTCCAAAAACACTCAAACCGCCCAGCCTTTGACTAGGGACCAGAAATGTAGAAGAATCATCCTGATGGCCTTTGCCTTGAAGCAGGTGATGGACAACACCCCTGCAGTTCCAATGGTCCTGGGCCATACAGTCTTTGCAGAGGGCTACCTAGATAGAAGGATCCAGGAGAAATCGTTCAGTGGCACGCCCTTTCTCAGATGACAGGGCCTCTGCCATCACTGCAGGCTGGCCTTCAACATTATCAGAAACGGAAGCCTGCACTCACACTCCTGAGAGTGCGGGGACTACAAAGTCAGCAAGGACCACTGGAGTGGTTGCTGTCATCAATTCGATGAGCTGAAGTTAATACCAGACTCTGGGAGCCTGTTGCACACAGGACAGCGCCAGGCAATTTAACAGTCTTGACTTTTTTTCTGGCAGGAAAACTTTGCACTTGAGTGTCGAAACATGCTCCCAGAAACTTCAGGGACTGGGAGGGCAATAGCTGGCCCTCCCTGACTGATCACCCAGCCAAGGCTTTTCAAAGATGACACCACCTGAGATGCCACCCTAGAAGCTGCTAAAAGGGAATGGGCCAGGATGAGTCAGTCATCTAGATATGGATGGATACAGATCTCTCGGCACCACAGCCACCATCAACATGCCCTTGGAGAATGTCCTTGGGATGGTGGATATCCCGAAGGGGAGGGCAGCATACTGATAGTGAGAGCTAAGCACAGCAAACAACAGATACTTTTGCTGATCCATCCTGCACTTCCAGATGAAAACTTTGCATTCTCCAGGACCAAGCAGGAAGTCAGTCCTCACATATGGGTGATGTCGGCGCCGACGGAGCCCCCGCGGAGCAATTTCCCCAGCAAAGAAAGCCTTTGGGAATTGCAGCGCGCATGCGCGGTCCCCTTCCCGCCCAAGGGTGCCATCTTGCTCAGTCTTCTTTTTTCCGCGGAGCCCTACAGACGCTGTTTGTATTCACTGCTGAAAAAGTTGATTTTCTTTCTTATTATTTATTCTTTTTCGATTCGACACCGGATTCTTTTTCCCGCCCGGACCCGCTACGCCGGTATCGGGTCCGTTTCTTTATTTTTTGGGTTTTTGTCCTTCGTGACAAGCGTTCGCACCATTTTTTTCCTTTTCACTGGCAGCCCTGTCTTTTGACCTCGCAGGGGCCCTTTTTCCCTCGATGGCTGCCAGCGGGTTTAAAAAGTGTGATCGCTGTAAGAAACTCATGTCTCTTACCGACACACACGACTGCTGCCTCGGACCCGATCATGACCCGATGATCTGTGGTCCGTGTGGCAAAATGTCCTCAAAAGCGTTGAGGAGTCGGCAGCATCAGCGAGAACGAATCTTCTCTGACTCCGCGTCCGGCCGGGCCCGGACCTCGTCAGAGGCTTCGACGTCCCGGGACTCCGGTCCTGAGCATCGTCGGAGTTCCTCTGAGCGGGGGTCTCCTACCCGGGAACATCATACCTGGACGACTGGCTCATCCGGGCCCAGTCTTCCAAGAGGCCACTCAAGCCACTCATCGCACTGTCTCTGCTCCAGCACTTGGACTTTGTCATAAACTTCGCAAAGTCCACTTTGCTCCCCTCTCAAGATCTCGAATTCATCGGCGCAAGGTTAAGCACACTTCAGGCGCGGGCCTTCCTGCCTCTGGACAGGGCCCACAGGCTCATGAATCTCGCCAGCCACTTTCGAAGCAATTCCCTGGTCTCTGCCAGGCAATTTCTGAGACTGCTCGGCCATATGGCTTCCACGGTCCATGTGACCCCCAATGCCCGCCTGAACATGCGACCTGCTCAGTGGTGCCTTCACACTCAATGGCATCAGGCCACGGGGAGCCTGACGGACTCAGTACAAGTCTTGGACCTGCTGGTCTCTTCTCTGCGGTGGTGGCTTCATCTGCCAAACCTAGTACTGGGAGTGGATTTTCAATCTCCTCCTCCTTCTCAGGTACTAACAACCAATGCTTCTCTCCTGGGATGGGGAGCACATTGCCAAGGGACATGTACTCAAGGCCTCTGGACTCCTTGGGAGTCTGCGCAGCAGATAAACTTCCTGGAGCTCAGAGCCATCCGCCTAGCTCTGAGAGCCTTCTCCCACCTCACTTCTCACCAGTCTGTACTGGTCCAGACGGACAATCAAGTAGCAATGTTCTATGTGAACAAACAGGGAGGCACAGGCTCCTTCCTTCTCTGTCAGGAGGCACGCCGGCTGTGCTCTTGGGCAGTCGGCCACGGCATACTCCTCAAAGCGGTCTGTCTCCCAGGTCAAGAAAATTACCTGGCAAACTAAGCAGGATCCTCCAACCACACGAGTGGAGATTGGATACATTAGTGGTTCAGCAGATCTTTCTCAAGTGGGGACTCCCTACCTTGGATCTGTTTGCCAGTCCTCTGAACCGGCAACTACCCAGATTCTGCTCTCGACAATCGCATCCTCTCAGAGTAGCGCCGGATGCTTTTCTGATTCCATGGTCCACGGGCCTCTTGTATGCCTTTCCTCCCATGCCGCTAGTGTCACCAACGCTCTTCAAGGTTCTCAGAGACAAAGCCTCGGTGATCCTAGTGGCTCCCCGGTGGCCGAGACAACCTTGGTTCCCGCTTCTAATGCAGCTGGCAGTGGACACTCCTCTTCCTCTGGGGTTTCAACCCGATCTTCTGACACAAGACCACAGGTCTCTCCTACACCCCAACCTCCGGTCCCTTCATCTGATGGCCTGGCTGCTGAAAGGGTAGTCCTTGCTCCCCTCCTACTGCCTCGGGAGGTGGAAGAGGTCGTCTTGGCCTCCAGGCGGCCCTCCACCCGGAAGTCCTACGCTCTTAAGTGGCGTCGCTTCTCCGTGTGGTGTGCTCAGCAGTCTGAGAATCCCTTCTCCTGCTTGGTGGCGGTGGTCTTGCAATATTTGCTTTACCTCTCCAATCTGGGCCTTAAGTCCAACTCTGTCAGAGTCCACCTCAGTGCTCTCTCTGCACATCACGCACCGGTAGATGGCAGGCCTCTGTCCAACCACCCTTTGGTGGCTCGTTTTCTTCGGGGCCTCCTTCTGCTTAAGCCTCCTTTGCGTCCACCAGCCCCTGAATGGGATCTGAATGTGGTCTTGCATCGGATTACCTGTCCACCCTTTGAACCTATGGCTACCTGCCCTCTTCGTTTTCTTTCTTGGAAAACCTTGTTCTTGGTAGCCCTTACCTCTGCTAGGCGTGTTAGTGAACTGCAGGCCCTAGTGTCTGATCCTCCTTACACTAGGTTCTACAGGAATAGGGTGGTCTTACGGACTCACCCTAAGTTTCTTCCAAAAGTGGTTTCTCCTTTTCATCTCAACCAGGAGGTGGTTCTTCCGACCTTCTTTCCCAGGCCGCACTCCAGCCGGGCTGATACGGTCCTGCATACCCTGGACTGTAGAAGGGCCTTATCCTTCTACCTTGACCGTATGCGGGAGCATAGGAGGGCTGCTCAGCTCTTCGTTTCTTTTGACCCCAATAACTTGGGGCTCCCTGTCTCCAAGCGTACCTTGTCCATCTGGGTAGCTGACTGTATCGCCTGGGCTTATGGGGCAGCCGGCCTCTCGTTGGAGGGTCGAGTCACGGCTCATCGTGTTAGGGCGAAGGCTGCGTCAGTGGCACACCTCCGCTCTGTTCCGTTGGCAGACATCTGCCGGGCCGCTACTTGGTCTTCAAGTCAGACTTTTGCGGCACATTACTGCCTGGAGAGGGAGTCCCGCAGGGACAGTGCTTTCGGTCAGGCAGTCCTCCATAATCTCTTTGAGGTTTAGGCAACTCCTACCCTCCGGCCCTGGTGTTGGGCTACCGGTCGGGGGCGTTTTCAGAGAAGATTCCTTCCTTCTGTTCTGCTGAGCTAGAGGGAGCTCATTTTGTGCCTGAGGTCTCCGGTAGCCTTAAGCTTGGGAGTCCCATATGTGAGGACTGACTTCCTGCTTGGTCCTGGAGAAAGAGTAGTTACTTACCTGTAACAGGTGTTCTCCAGGAGCAGCAGGAATCAGTCCTCACAACCCTCCCTCCTCCCCTTGGAGTTGCAGTCCTATCATTTCGTTTTTGCTATTTGTTTTGCTGTCTTTTAGCTATGTCATCTGACTGAGCAAGATGGCACCCTTGGGCGGGAAGAGTACTTTATCATCCGCATCACAGCCCAGTACCAAGTCATAATCCAACTCCCAGATGTTTCCCATCTCCGTTGTGTGCCCCTCACCGAGGACACTTAGTCAAAGGCAATCAAACAGGGCTGACACTCTCAGCCTGCCCCATATGAGACTGTGCCTGGGGACACCCAGAGGTCACAGGGTCCAAATTTCCACGTCAGGAGGACCTGGCCTGCTGCAAAAAAAAAAAAAAAAGAGAATTCCAGGGAGGACAGTCTGGAAGATCTCCTCTCAGAAATGACCCCCTCCCCCCCCCCACCACTGCTTACACAAGGGGGGTACAGTTGCCTCAGACTGCCTAGAGGACAAGGAGCAGCTCACAGCATGATCATCAGAACCTTTGGCCAGCTGGATATCCTTACCCATAGCACTGTTACCTCCTGCCCTGAGGCAGGCAGGGCTGGACTAACTGAATCCCCTGCTGAGAGAGAGGGGGAACAGGTCCTCCAGGGACTACTCAGAAGCTGCCATGCAGAAAGAACAGAGTCACATCGCTTGCCACAGGTCAACCAATGTTTCCTTGAGGAAGAGAGAGTGTTAAGGCAGGTATCATAACAGTGCATGCTAAGATTGCAGCGGCTCAGAGTTGTGTGTTAACAGCGCTTGTACTGCAGTGCAACGCATGTTACAGGTGTCAGGGAAAGAACACACATTGAAGCCGCTGGGGCAAAACATGGGCTAGGACTGCACAACCGCAAGGCAGACAATAGGTAAAAATGCTACTGGCTCATGTAGAAAATTGGGGATAACCTCCACACTGCGCCAATAGTCACCAGCAGTCCACCTTGAATTACATCCCAGGAAAACTGAATCTGGAGCCCCCAACAAAGACAATGGTGAGGTCAAGCCTCAGTACTCAACAGGCAGAGAATCCATGCTGAGCGAAGCTCAAATTCCCTGAAACTGTTCTGTGAGACTGCTGCACTCTTCCAGACCCATCAAAATCCTTCCATTTTCTGCCTGCTGAACCAATTTTCCCTTCTCCTGTGGTTACCAAAAAGACCATAGTCTAGTGGAACCTCCCACGTCATGCTCAAGTGAGAGAGTCATCCTGAAAGTGGTTTGTCCCAAGTGTTTTTATTAATCTTTTTCCTCTCAGTTTTTCAGAGAACAGAAAATCCATTCAACATCTGCTGAAGCCAAAACAAACCAATATATGAAAACAAGACAGAGTTAGAAGTCAAGAGATTAAGGTAAAAGGAGAACACATCATGTGGGGAGGAAACTGCAATAGAATAATCACCATAGACAATGTACTATTCCCACACTAGCTAGCTTAAGCACCAGTCTTTGATGCTGAATAGTTCTCACTGAAATCCAGGACATCTCTACTGCACTTTCCCTGATCTCCTACTCTGGTCACACCATCAAAGCATTCACTTGTATGTTTATGGGGGACATAGTAATGCACTATTCTGTAAATACTTCAGTGATACTTCCATTATTTTGCCCATCACGCCTGTCAAAATAATAGGTATGCCATTCTCCACTTCCTTCTAGCTTTCATGACATACAAGAGATCACAGAGAGAGGAAGACAGGCATCTATATTTGGAAAAACTTAGAGAAACTAGCAAAGTAGTCAGGAAGGCAGATTCAAAAAGAGGAAGAAATAGCCAATGCAATAAAATGGGGGGGATAAGACATTTTTCAGATATGTTAGAAGAGGAAGGGCAAAAGTGGTATTGTCAGACTCAAGGGTGAAGGGGAGGAATATGTAGAAGCTGATGAGAATAAAGCGGAATTGCTTAACAAATATTTCTGTTCTGTGTTCAGTTGAAGAACCAGGAGCAGGACCTCAGAAAACGCCCACAAACAGGAATAGAAGCGAGGGGCATCTTGAACAATTTTCAGAAGACTGTTTGTGAGAAACTAGCTGAACTTAAAGTAGACAAAGCGATGGGACCGGATGGGATACACCCTAGAATACTGAGGGAAATTGGGGGCGTTCTAGCAGCTCCATTGACTGACCTTTTCAATGCCTTGTTGGGAGTCTGGCATGGTGCCAAAACACTGGAGAGAGGCTCATGTGGTGCCTTTACACAAAAGCGGAAATAAGGATGTGGTTGAAAACTACAGGCCAGTTAGTTTAACTTCAGTGGTGTGTAAATTATTGGAATTGCTGCTGAAAGAGAAAATAGTGAGGTTTTTGGAGTCCAGCAGATTACAGGATCCGAGGCAGCATGGATTCACCAGAGGCAGGTCTTGTCAGACAAATCAGATTGATTTCTTTGACTGGGTGACCAGGGAGTTGGACCAAGGGAGAGCCCTTGATGTGGTGTATTTCGATTTCAGTAAAGCCTTTGACACCGTTCCTCACAGACGACTTATAAACAAACTGAGCACCCTAGGGATGGACCCTAAAGTTACTGCTTGGGTTAGAAATTGGTTGAGTGGGAGGCGACATCATCTTTGTTAGTGATATAGTGAAGGGCTGTCGGGTAAGGTTTGCCTCTTTGCGCATGATACCAAAATCTGCAATAGAGTAGACACCCAGGAAGGTATAGATAACATGAGGAGGGATCTAGCTCAGCTTGAAGAATGGTCTAGAATTTGGCAGCTGGGATTTAATGTTCAAAAAATGTAAGGTCATGCATTTGGGCTGCAGCAATCCAAGAGAGCAATATAGTATAGGGAGTGAAGTACTTTTGTCCTCTAAAGAAGAGCGGGACCTGGGCATGGTCGTGTCAGATGATCTTAAAGTAGCTAAACAGGTAGAAAAGGCGACAGCAAAAGCTAGAAGGATGCTTGGGTGCATACGGAGAGGAATGACTAGCAGAAAAAAGGAGGTAATAGTACCTCTGTATAAGTTTTTGGTGTGACCTGATTTGGAGTATTGTGTGCAATTCTGGAGACCGCACCTTCAAAAGGATATAAACAGGATGGAGTCAGTACAGAGGGTGGCTTCCAAAATGGTTATTGGTTTTCATTATAAAGCATATGAGGACAGACTTAAGGATCTTAGTATGTACACCTTAGAGGAAAGGCGGGATAGAGGTGATATGATTGAGATGTTTAAATACCTCCGTGGCATAAATGCACAGGGGGAGAGCCTCTTTCAATTGAAAGCAAGTTCTGCTACGAGGGGACATGGGATGAGGGTGAAAGGGAATAGATTCAGGAGTGATATGCGGAAATATTTCTTTACAGAAAGAGTGGTGGATCTGTGGAATAGTCTCCCTATGGATGTGGTAGCGATGAGGACAGTATCTGATTTCAAAAAAGCATGGGACAAATACAGAGGATCTCTAAAGAAAAAAAGGGGACTGTTGTAGTTGTTGGTATGGAAGGACGGACTAGACAGAAAAAGGACAACAGAAAAAAACCACATGGCCTATGTTTCACCTGTGTGGTGCAATACCGCATCTCCTCCAGTCTCTTGCAACCCCTTCTATTTCAAGTGATCAGCTGAACAGAGCTGTGACAGGTACTGTTAAGTACTTACATGAATGTCAGTATTCAGCAATGTATCATCCTCCTGTTCCATTGTTTTGTCTATTTTCAGTTGTACCATTATTACCTTGACTATTTCCCTTCACTGTAAATATGTGAAAAAATGGCTCTCTTCAAATCCCGTTTTTCATTAAATCTGTCCTTCCACAGTAATCTCCAGGAACAAGCAGGAATATAGTCTTCACAGATGGGTATCGTCGGTACCGACGGAGCCTGCGCTGGAACGCTCTCCAGCGTCCAATAGGAAAGCTTTTGGGAGCATTCCACCGTGCCTGCATGCTGCCTTCCCAACTCTTCTCTGTCAGTTCTTTGTTTTCCGCAGAGCTGACAGGATGTATACCCTGTCACCGCAGAAGAATTATTATTCTTCTGTTTTTTGTGGTCGCATCTGCCTTCACTCGATACCTACCGGTACCGCCGGTTTTCTTCTTTTCAAGAAAAAAAAAACAAGTTTCTAAAAATCTTTTCTTTAGGAGCCTTTCCCCTCTCGGGGTTAGGCGCCATTTTGGGCACTAGGCCCATTTTTTCTTCAAACATGGAAAAACCAGCTAGTGGTTTTAAGAAATGTTCTAAATGTGGTGGTACCATATCTGTCACAGACACCCATGAATGGTGTCTTAAATGTTTAGGTCCTGACCATTCTCCATCGGAGTGTCTCTCCTACAGAAATATGACCAAGAGGGGCCTGCAGCACAGAGCTGCAAAACTCGGTACCCTTTTTGCCACTGATACGATGTCCGTTGCATCAACTTCTTCCAGGGCTTTATTTTACTCCCATGGATCTCAGATAACTAAACCTAAGTCTTCTAAGACTGGCCAGTCATCAAAGGGTAGATCTCCTAAGTATCAAGATACCACTGGCGTTGCCCTCAAGGAACGTTCACCAGCAAAACAGCCCCGGCGGGAGGCCTTGGTCTCCAAAGCATTAATGGGGCTCCAGAATGTTCCAGAGGCTTCAACCTCTGCAGAACTACTGGAGCCATGTTCTGGGGTTGGGGTCATGGCTGCTTCCATCGGTACTGACACCCAGGCATCAGCAGGAGCGATGGATCAGAGAATCCTATCGAACGCAGTCTAGCGGCTGTCTTAGCAGCTTTGGTACCACTAAGACCGCTACAGATGGCTGCCCCCCATGCCGAGCCTATCTCAGGTATCGAGGGGCCGGTACTGAGACACCCCGATACCAACTTCGAGCGGTACCGAGCGTTGTAGGAACACCCGGCCCAGAGATATTTTGAATCCTCCGATTCCAATGATTCTGCCAGTACTAGAGCAATCCTTCTGGAGGATCCATCTCCTTCGCCTCAACGCAGAATGTCTCCTCCAGAGGACATGAGCTACATCACGTATGAAATGCTGGAAGGACAAGATCTTGCAATCACGGTGACTCCAGAAAAGGAACCCAGAGCAGAAGAATTAGAAATTCTTCAATACCCTAAGGCTCCTAAAGAGGCAGCTACCCTGCCCATTCATAGGATCTTGCAGGATCTTATGCTAAGAATGTGGGAAACCCCTTTAACGGTGTCTCCACACTCCTGACGACTCAATACCATGTACTGAGTTCCAAGCTGTCCTGAGTTTCAAAAGACTCAGTTACCACACCATTCAATGGTAGTGGAATTGGCAATGTATAGGATTAAGAATGCTAAAATGCATTCCTCCAGGCTGTGAGTCGAGAACACTCGATGCCGTCAGGCGTCGATGCTTCCAATCCTCCACGGTGGCAGGCAGGATCAGCTCTTACATCCTCTATATGGGAATATTCCTCAAAGAAGTTACAGGAGACTTGGAGCTCATGAGCCCTCTTCTTCCTGAGGACAAAAGAGGGGATTTTCTTACTCTGGTCAAACCCGCCCAGGATGTCTCTAAGTTTGTGGACCGTGCAACCTTTGATTGCTTTGAATATATTAGCAGAACCTCTGCTATTTCCATCGGTGCAGTCGTATTGCCTGGCTCCAGGCATCGGACTTAGAACAATGGATGCAAGAGAAACTGGGAAATATTCCTTGCACAGGAGAAAATCTCTTTGGCAAGGATTGGCAAGACATGGCAAATCAGCTTGAATCTGAAAATACTACCTTGAACAGACTATCAAAGTCTACAGCCAACCCAGCAAAGGAAAAGTCAGCCAAGAAACCCTTTTTCAATAAGAAAAAGAGGTTTTACCCATCTTACACCCATCATGCTCACTGTCCAGTTCATGTTCCCCAAAAGGGGAACCAACAAAACAGACAGCAGCAGAAGCCACTAGTTCCAATAACTCAATCGGCTCTGCAAGCTCAGCCTCCTCAGGGGCTTTGACTCTTTCCTAGAGAACTTAGTCTTTCTGCCCCTGAAAGGTCCAGAACCCCTCACCATTCCAGGAAGGTTATGTCATTTTGCCAGCAGATGGCAACAAACAACATCAGAAAACTGTCCATTGTACGAGAGGGGTACAGACTTCACTTCCACAGCATACCCCCTCCTACAGTCATAAAGCAGTTTAATCCTCAGGTCCCTGTCACCAATCTCTTGGGTCAGGAGGTCGCATCACCTCTTGCTCAAGGAGCAATAGAAGAAGTACCCATACCCCAACAGGGGACGGGATTTTACTCCCCCCTAATTTTCTCATTCCCAAGAAAACAGGAGTACATAGGCCTATTCTGGACCTCAGAGAATTAAACAAATATCTGTTCCGAGAAAAATTCAAAATGATCTCCCTCGGAACACTCCTGCCATACCTTCAGATTCAGAACTAGCTATGTTCTCTAGATCTAAAGGATGCATATACTCATATTCTCATCCATACAGATCACAGAAAATTCCTTTGATTCCTTTTCCAAGGAAGACACTTCCAATACAAGGTTCTTCCTTTCGGTCTGGCTTCTGCCCCAAGACTCTTCACAAAATACAGTTTTTGTTCTGCCTTCAACCTCCCTCTTCCAGCTCCATCCCCTTCCCCGTCATAGCACTAATCATGTTAGTTCCTCAATTCCTCCTTCCTGCGCCTTGTGTGTTGTCAAATGTGTTCCCTCTCGCCCTCACGTCTGCCTCAACCTCCCCCTTCCAGCTCCACCCTCTTCTCCTACATAGTATAAATTATGTTAGTTCCTAATTCCTCTTTCCTGTGCCTTTCTGTTTTGTCGATGTGTTCCCTTCTCTCCCCTCATGTCTGCTTTCTGTATCCCCTGACTGCTATCTGTTTCTATCCCTGTTCTTATGATTTTATGGCGTTCCTTTTTCTGTTTCTTTTTCCGCAGCCTTCTCTCTTTTTAATTGTTTTTATGTATTGTGAACCGCCCAGATGCTATTTGTATTGGGCGGTATATAAAGTTTTAATAAACATAAACATGACAGTAGTAGCAGCATTTCTGAGAACTCTAGGAATATTAGTCTTAGACAACTGGCTCATTCGAGCATCCACAGCTCCAGAAGCCAGCTTCACTCTCTCGCATGATGCAAATTCTTCGCTACTTGGGACTGGTCATAAACCTCCCAAAATCTCAGCTCACCCCTTCTCAGTCCCTGGAGTTCATAGGGGCTCGACTGGATACCAAACGGTCAAGGGCTTTTCCTACCACAGCCCTTCTGTCTTCATATAGTTCAGCTGGCATCCCAAGCAGCTATGAAAGTCTTCCTAACTGCTTGGGAAATGCTTCAGCTTCTGGAGCATATGGCATCCACTGTCCATGTGGTTCCCTATGCTCGCCTTCTCATGCGAGCAGCCCAGTGGACCCTCCCAGTGGACACAGGGTCTTGGGTCGCCTATCAGACAAAATCAGAAACTCCACACGTCTCATTTCGTCCCTTCAGTGGTGGCAATCACTGGAAAACCTTTTAGTAGGCTCTCCTTTCCAGGAGCATCTATTCCAGGCCACCCTAACAACGGAGGCGTCCAAGTTGGGTTGGGGGGCTCACTTGCACGATCTCTCGACTCAGGGTCTTTGGACCCCGCAGGAGGCTTGTCTTCACATAAACCACCTAGAACTCAGAGCCATTTTCCATGCTCTTCGAGTATTCCAGGCCCAGCTCAGCTACAAGACAGTTCAGGGCCAGACCGACAATCAGGTAGCCATGTTCTACGTGAACAGGCTCTCTGTCATTATGCAACAAAGCTTTGCGACTGTGGGTCCTCGCCAGAGAACATCAAATCCACCTCCTAGTGATATATTTTCCGGGCATTCAAAATCTTTGGGCAGACAAACTCAGTCGAATACTGCTGCCACACGAATGGTCTCTTCACTTAGACCAGATTGCTCGAGTGTTTTGAATCTGGGGGACCCCAGATATAGACCTCTTTGCAAGTCCACAGAATGCCAAACTTCCCCGATTCTGTTCCAGAATTCTGGCTCCAAACTGTCAGGCAAGAGATGCTTTCCTCCTCCACTGGGGGCAAGACTTCCTCTATACCTTCCCACCCATTCCCCTCATTCCCAAAACACTGTTCAAACTTCAGAGAGACAGAGGCCGTATGATACTTATAGCTCCACGTTGGCCACAGCAAACGTGGTATCCTCTGCTTCTACGTCTCTCTCAAGCCACGCCACTGGAGTTGGGACATGCACCAGATCTTCTGTCCCAGGAGGACGGGACGCTATTGCACCCGAATCCCCAGTCCCTGCATCTCAGGGCCTGGTTGCTGAGGGCGTAGAGCTTCCAGATATCAACCTTTCTCAACAGGTAAGGGATATCCTGGTGGCCTCCAGAAAACCCTCCACAAGATGACCTTACACCTTTAAGTGGAAAAGGTTCTCTGTATGGTGTTCTCAAAGGGGACTTACCCCCTTTTCGGTGCCTGTGGAATCGTTACTGGAGTATCTCCTCCACTTATCAAATTCTGGTCTTAAAACCATTTCAGTAAGGGTTCATCTTAATGCCATTGCTGCTTCCCACAGACCACTAGATGGCCACTACAGCCCTGAAGTTTCTTTCCTGGAAAATCATCTTCCTAGTTGCTCTCATTTCTGCAAGACGCATCAGTGAGTTGCAGGCCTTAGTGGCTGATCCTCCTTATACAAGTTTTTACCATGATAAGGTAGTTCTTAGGACTCATCCTCACTTCATGCCAAAGGTGGTTTCCGCCCTTTCATTTAAACCAAGCGGTTTACCTTCCTGTATTCTTTCCTAGGCCTCGTGTCTCTAATGCAGAAAGGAACCTTCATACCTTGGATTGTAAAAGAGCCTTGGCTTTTTACCTTCAAAGAACTAAGCAACAGAGAAAATCTTCTCAGCTTTTCGTTGCTTTTGATTCTAGTCATTTGGGACTTCCAGTTTCCAAAATGACTCTCTAGATGGATTGCAAATTGCATATCCTTTGCATACGAGTAAGGGACTTTCTCTAGGCCATGTCACAGCTCACAATGTGAGAGCAATGGCAACCTCTATGGCTAATCTTCATTCTGTGTCCATTGACGACATCTGTAGAGCAGTCACCTGGGCTTCAGTACACACCTTTACAGCCCATTATTGTTTAGACAAGGAGCCCCGTCGGGATGCTTCATTTGGACAGGCTGTTCTACAGCATCTCTTTCAGACTTAGTACAACTCTTACCCACCGTCCCGGGTTTTTGATGCCAGAGGTCCATGGGAGGAAGAATGACCCATCTCATCAGAGGTTTGCAGCTTGCTAGGGTCATCCACCTGGCATCTCTCAGTTGGGGGGTCCCCATATGTGAAGACTACATTCCTGCTTGTTCCTGAAGATAGTGTAGTTACTCACCTGTAACAGGTGATCTCTGGGAACAGCAGGAATTAAGTCTTCACAACCCACCCACCTCCCCTAGGAGTTGTGTGTCTCTCTCTCTCTTCTTTTTGTTTCAGCTATAAACTCAACTGATGCAGGAGAGTTGGGAAGGCAGCACACAGGCGCTGTAGGATGCTCCCAAAAGCTTTCCTATTGGATGCTGGGGAGCATTCCTGTGCAGGCTCTGTCGGTACCGATACCCATATGTGAAGACTTAATTCCTGCTGTTCCCGGAGATCACCTGTTACGGGTGAGTAACTACGCTTTCTAAGCACTCCTATCCTTGTCCAGCTATGAAATGGAATGTCTTATTGTCCCAGAGTCAGCCTGCTCGTTCTTTGCTTCTAACACAACTGTGTATTTGAGGTAGAAATATTGTTGCAGTAGATTCTATGGTTGACTTTAATTTTATAGATATTCCATGTAACATACTACTGCTGATTCTACATTTCACTTCTATTGTTACTGCTCTGCAGATCAGAATATACAGTAAAATTCTATTTCAATGGACTTATTTGATAAATACATACATACATCCAAGGGATATGGAAAGCGTGATGGCAAAGTAACATCAAAACCAAATGGAAACTAAAAACTGTTTTAGATGGTGCTGTTATTTCTTTGAAGTAGACATGACTATTGTAAACAGAACGCAGCTCTACTTCAGCATGGCACATTACAAAATTCACTAGTACCAGGAAAATCAGGAAGCTGTGGGAGGACTCATCCCGCCCGCCTGCCCCCCCCCCCGCCTGGCCCCCGCCCCCCCGCCCCCCCCCCCCGCCTGGCCCCCGCCCGGCCCCCACCCCCCCGCCCGCCGCCCCACCCCCACCCCCCCCGCCCGCCGCCCCACCACCCCCCCCCGCCGCCCCCCCCCGCCCCCCACCCGCACCCCCCCCCCCCGCCCGCCGCCCCACCCCACCCCCCCCCCCCGCCCGCGCCCCACCACCCCCCCCCCGCCGCCCCCCCGCCCCCCCCGCCCCCCACCCCACCCCCCCACCCCCCACTGTGCACACAGAAAACATGGTTATTTCTTTAATAGTGGACTTAATCCTGCAAAGTATGTATTATGGACAGTACGAGGATAATTTTATAAACATTTCTTGCACATAGAGAGTAGTTACTCACCTGTAACAGGTGTTCTCCAGGAGCAGCAGGAATCAGTCCTCACATATGGGTGACATCAACGTCAATGAAGCCCTTGCAGAGCATTTCCCCAGCTTTCCAAGAAAGCCTTTGGGAATGCAGGCACGCATGCGCAGCTCCCTTCCCGCCTAAAGGTGCCATCTTGCTCAGTCAAATGACATAGCTAAAAAAACAGCACACAAAAATGTAAAAATATAAACTATGTACAACTGCAACTCCAAGGGGAGGAGGGAGGGTTGTGAGGACTGATTCCTGCTGCTCCTGGAGAACACCTGTTACAGGTGAGTAACTACTCTTTCTCCAGGACCAAGCAGGAAGTCAGTCCTCACATATGGGTGACTCCCTAGCTCTGGGCTACCAAGGAACCCAGGCTGAACAAGAGAACTCCCTCTCGTCCCAGAATCAAAGAAAGGCTTTCCACTGATAGAACCTCCACCGGTAGCCCAACGGAGGGCTGGAGGGCAGGAGTTGCCTAAACCTCAAAGAGATTCCGGAGTACTGCCTGGCCAAAAGCACTGTCCCTACGGGACTCCCTCTCCAGACAGTAATGGGCTGCAAAAGTCTGGCTTGAGGACCAAGTTGCAGCCCTGCAGATGTCCACCAACGGTACAGAGCGGAAGTGAGCCACTGAGGCAGCCATTGCCCTGACACGATGGGCCGTGACCCGACCCTGCAAAGGAAGGGCAGCCGCCCTGTAAGCCCAGGTGATACAGTCAGCCACCGAGTTCCACCCTGCTTGTTCACATAAAACATGGCTACCTGGTTGTTTGAACTAGGACAGACTGATGAGCCAGAGTTGGAGAGAAAGTCTTGAGGGCTAACCGAATAGGCCTGAGTTCCAGTAGATTGATCTGCTGTGCGGCTTCCCAGGGAGACCACAGGCCCTGGGTGCACTTGCCTAGACAATGAGCCCCCCAGCCTTGCAGGGAGGCATCTGTGGTCAACACTACTGTGTACCCAGGAATCTGAAAAGGTACCCCCTTGTAGCAGATTGGGCAGGTGCCGCCACCAGCTGAGGGAGTTCAGAAATTGTCTGGACACCCTTATCCTGCCTCTGAGGCCTGTGACCACTGAGTCCGAAGGCACCATTCGTCCTTCTCGTTTACTCTCCCCCGGCTCTTCGTTCCCACCTTTGGGATGCTCTCATGCTAACTATTACCGATATCTCCCTGGCCTTTCCTCACCTAATCATTGCCGGTGACTTCAACCTGCACATGGATGCTCCTTCTTCCAGAGAACTTTTCTTTCTCTCATTTCTCCAGGACCTATCGCTTCTCCAACATGTTACTGTTCCCACCCATCAGGCTGGTCACACCCTTGATCTAATTTCTGACTCCTGCTTCCTCTTCCCTTACTCTTTCATCTCTTTCCACTACATCTCTCCCCTGGACGGATCATTTTCACCTCACACTATCCTGCTCCTTCTCCGGTGCTCTACCTCCCGCTTCTTCCACCACCTTCCCTTCATCATCCCCATTGAGACTGTCTCGGGCTCTTACTCCCCTCACCCTACAAAAGTTTCCCCCTGTCTCCGAGCTTTTACCTGCTGACTTTCCACTCCTTTCCCCTAATTCCCAGGCTACCCTCTGGTCTTCTATTCTCTCCACTACTCTTGACCTTCTAGCCCCCCTGCATCCTCGCCCATCTCACCGGCGCCCTTCCCATCCCTGGTACCATAGCGGTCTCCGGATGCTACGTTCTCACCTTCGGAGGGCCAAGCGGCTATGGCGCAAGTCCCCCTCCCCTGCCCGTCTATCTACTTTTAAATCCCACTACTCTTTCTACCATGCTCAGCTTCACTCTGCTAAACGGGACTACTTTACTACTATCTCACATGCCTCTAACCAGACTCAACATCTTTATTCTACTTTTCGTTCTCTCCTTTCTCTGCATGCCTCATCATCCCCTCCTGCCACTCAGTCCTCTCCATCCCCATTCTCAGTTAGCTTCTTTCTTTGTCTCTAAGGTCATTTCATTGAGGGACCAGCTACCCTCATGTCCTGCCCCTATCACTTCCCCTCCCCTTGCTCCCTCCCCACCACCTGTTTCTCAACTCTCTCACTTTTGGGCTACCTTTTCTCCTATCTCTGCGTCTGAGCTTCACCATCTCCTTTCTTCTTCTAAGAAAACTTCTTGCCCACTTGACCCTATTCCTTCTTCTTGGCTCATCACTCCCTCGTTGGGTGCTTTTCCTTCTATTCTAGCTATGTTTAATTCCAGCCTATCCACAGGAATTTTCCCTAGCCCTTGGAAACACGCTTTGGTTCGTCCCATTCTGAAAAACCCTTCCCTAGATCCCTCTCTCCCTTCTAGCTATCGCCCTGTTTATAATCTTCCTTTCTTATCTAAACTTCTGGAAAAATTTGTCTTCGCTCAACTCTCTCATCACCTTGATTCTACTAATTTTCTTCACCCCCGTCAATCTGGTTTCCGCCCCGGCCATAGTGTTGATACGGTTCTTCTAGCTTTCACTAATGCACTGCATGCAGCTCACGATCGCGGTGATATCTCGGTGGCGGTTGCTTTAGATCTCTCTGCGGCTTTTGACTTGGTAGACCACTCTCTTCTTCTTCATCGTCTTCGGGAAGCTGGTCTCTGCAGTACAGTTCACTACTGGTTCCACTCCTTTCTTTCTTCTCGTTCTTGTGCAGTTCTCTCTTCTTCACCCACTCTCCCTCCCTCGGACTCACAGCACCTCCCCTGTGGTGTTCCTCAGGGTTCTGTCCTTGCTCCTCTCCTTTTCAACCTTTTCCTGGCCCCTCTTGCTCTTCTTATACAGCAGTCAGGTAGTTCGGCTTTCTTCTACGCTGATGACATTCTTTTACTTCACCACACATCTCCCTCCTCTCCCGATCTCTCCCCTCTTAACTCTTGTCTCACATCTGTCGCCAACTGGCTCACCTCCAATTGTCTTCATTTGAATCTTACTAAAACTCTTGCTATATGGTTCACCCACGATGGCCCTTCCCCCTCTTTAGCTCCTTCTTTCTCTGATTCTCCGGTTCCACTAGTTTCCACTTTTCGATATTTGGGCGTTCACTTTGACTCGGACCTTTCCTTCTATACACATATTTCCCATATCACGAAAACCTCATTCTTTTTTCTTCGACAAATTCGCTCAGTTCGCCCTTTCCTTTCTCCCTCAGCTCTAACCACATTGGTCTTATCTCTTGTAATGTCTCGCGTTGATTTTTCCAATTCCCTGTTCCTTGGTCTCCCCCACTATCAGGTATCCCGGCTTCAACGTATACAGAACACTGCTGCATGTCTTGTCACCCACTCTTCTCTTCGGGATCATGTCACTCCTTTACTTCTCCATCTTCACTGGCTGCCTGTTTCTTTCTGTTTCCAATTTAAGTTATTAATCTTACTACACAAAGTCTTTCACACTAGCAACCCTCCTTACTTGGCTGATCTTTTATCTTTTCACTCTCCTAGGTACACTCCCCGCTCTTTTCATCTTAATCGCCTTGCCCTCCCTCCTCCTGCTCGTGCCCGCTTACAGCTCACTCGTCTTTCAGCTTTCTTCTTCGCTGGTCCTGCTCTTTGGAACTCTCTCCCTTCTTCTCTTCGTCTGGAATCATAGTACGCCACTTTTAAACACAACCTTAAGACTCACCTATTTTCCCTTGCATTCAACATCCCCTCTCCTTTTGTATGAATGCCCCCTATCATTGTATAGTAAGTTTGCCTCTTGTGTCCTGTCTTGTCTCTGCTCTCTTCATTCTTTCTTTCCTGTCTTATAAATTTGTACATTTCTTTTCTCTTTCCCGGCTTCGGCCAATTTTTATGTATTTTATTATTGTACACCGCCTTGATTATTATAGAAAGGCGGTTTTTATCAAATGAATAAACCATAAACTATAACCACTGTGCAGGCCTCATGTGGAGCCTGGCATTGGGGGTCACATGTACTGTCAAAGCCATGTGGCCTAGAAGCCTCAGGCAGTCTGGCGGAGACCAGTGACCTGTTGAGAAACTGGTTTGCTAAGTTTATCAGCCTGTGGGCTCTGTCTTCTGGCAAGAATGCCTTTGCAAGGATAGAATCCAACCTTGCCCCTATGAACTCCAAGTTCTGGGAGGGGAGCAAAGTGGACTTTGCGAAGTTGATTACAAACCCCAATCTTTGAAGAAGAGCAATAGTTCTGAGGGTGGCCTGTCGGGTCTCCTGGCACGTCTGACCTCTTATGAGCCAGTCGTCCAGATAGGGGAAGACAAAGACTCCTTGATTTGTTAGGTAGGCCGCCACCACTGCCAGGCATTTGGTAAAGACCCTGGGAGCGGATGTGAGGCCGAAAGGCAGTACTCTGTACTGATAATGGTTTCCTCCCACAATGAATCTGAGGTACTTTCTGTGGTCTGGATGAATGATGCGAGTGTACGCATCCTTTAGATCCAATAAGCATAGCCAATCTCCCTGCTGGAGGTAGGGCAGAAGTGTTCCAAGAGTAAGCATCTTGAACTTTCCTTCTCTAGGAACTTGTTGAGGTTTCTGAGGTCCAGAATAGGTTGAAGGCCACCGGTTCTTTTGGGTACCAGGAAATACATGGAGTAGAACCCTTGACCTTGCAAGTGTGGAGGCACAGGCTCCACCGCCCTGTCCACCAACAGACCTTGGAGCTCCTGAAGGAGAAGATCTGTGTGCAGGGGAGGCCTTGGAGGCTCCACTGGAAAGTATGGAGGAGGCAGTTGTTGGAAGTGTAGTAGATAGCCCAGGGCGAGGCGACCTCCTGTGCAGGGTTGGGAGAGCAGGGACGGAGAGGCTATGCCTAAGGAGTCAAAAACCCCACCCTGCTGAGTGGGAGCAGGGGCCGGAGGCTTGGGGGTCCTCTGCCTACGGGGCCCATTACCCTGCCCCTTGGCTTGCTCACCCTGAGGGGCAGCTTGGGAAGCCTGGTACTGTGGGTACTGTTTGTAGGCAGTGCCCTTCCTCGGGTAAAAGGGCTTTTTACCCGAGCCCTTCTTTTTGTGAGAAGGGGCAGAAGTCTTCCTAGACAGCCTTGTCCTCGTGAGGTGCTCAGTTTCGAGCTGTGCGGCCTTCTCGGTCATGGGCTTGCCAAAAAGGTTCTCACCTTGGCAAGGGACATCGACCAACTTGTCCTGAACCCATGGCTCGAGGTCCGATGACTGCAGCCATGCCTGGCGTCAAGCCGCGATGCCGGCTGCCGCAACACGGGCCGAAGCCTCGAAGCCATCGTAGGCAGCACGGGACAAACTTGGAGCATTCCTGGATCCCCGAGGACAAGGACTTGAACCTCTGCAAGGATTCCCCGGAAAGACCAGCAGAGAACCCGGCCAGCTCCTTGGCCAGGTCTCGCAAGTAAATGCCCATGTACAGCTAGTAAAACTGGACACGGCAAGCAAGCATCAAGCCCTGGAAGCACTTTCTACCAAAACCATCGAGGTTCCGAGCCTCCCTGCCAGTGGGCACCGCAGAATGCATCTTCTGACTTTTCAGGCGATGCATGGTCAATTCCACCACCATGGAATGGTGTGGTAGCTGTGCCTTTTGAAAGCCAGGACTCTTCCGGAGTCGATAGATTGAATCAACCCGCTTTCTTAGAACCGGCGCCGAGGCCGGTGCCTCGCACATCCGGAAGAGGAGCCGTTCCAGCATCAGAGGAACCGGAACAGTAAAGGCCTCCTTTGGAGGAGAGTCGTACCGTAGGGCCTCGAGCTCCTCCTCGGGGTCTGCAGGGATAGCCAACGCGGTGGCCATATCCCGGACGAACTCCGAGAACCGGGTATCCTCCGGGGGGGGGATCTACTCCGGGGCTCAGACTGCGGTGAGTCTGGGACGCACCGAGTCTGGAAGGTGTCGGGGGACTCCTCGTCCTCCGTCTCCCAGGCAGACTCGTCCGATGAGGAATCGGGGTCCGACCGCGCGGGGCCTGTGAGCACCCGCCCTAATGCCGAAGGCACCGTCATCGACACCCTCGGTCCCGAACGGGAGGTAGAGGGAGACTGCGACCGAGGTCAACCTCGAGCCTTCATGGTCTCGAGTATCGGCTCGGTCTCCGAGGTCGACTTCGATGTCGATGTCCTGGTGGTCGGGGCAGATGCGCCAGATAGGCTGGCCATCAGTGCCCGCTGCTTCTCCATGAAGGCAGACAGTCTGCTCTCCAAGGCTGTCAGCCTGAGACCCAGCAGCTCCCGACTCGGGCCCCGGCGGCGGCTCTCTGGGAGAAGAGTCCACGAGGACTACAGGGCTTACGTGTCCAGCAGACTCCGGCTCCACTCGAGGTACTTTGGAAGGCTTCTCCTGTTCCACGGACCCGGGGCGACGGTCGGGGGTCTGAGACCTAGCTCTCGAGGAGCCAGGGACCTCTTCCGACGACGCCCTCGCGAGCCGCTTCTTCCTCTTTCGTTCCCGGTCGGGGGACCCCCTGTCCGAGGAACCCCGACGGTGCTTGGGATCTGATTCCCGAGATGTCGAGGCCTCAGACGAGGTCTGGGCCCGGCCGGAGGCCGAGTCAGAAAAAAGCCTTTCCTTTTGGTGCCGACGACTTCGAAGTGCCTTGGAAGACATCTTTCCACATGGTCCACACGTCTTAGGATCGTGGTCAGGACCGAAGCACCGAAGGCAGCAGTCGTGTGTGTCGGTGAGAGACATTAGCTTCTTGCACCAATCACACTTTTTAAACCCACTGGAAGCCATCGGGGAAAAAAGAGTCCCCGCGAGGTCAAAGGACCGGCCTTCCAGGGAAAAAGAAAAAAAGGGCGCTAACGCCAGCCATTAAGGGCAAAAAACGAAAAAAGAAGATCGGGCTCGATACCAGTGTACCGAACCCAGTGGGAGGGGAACCGGCATCGAACTGGAGAAAAAAATAGCGAGGGATCGCCAAAAAATCTAACTATTTTCCCGGAGGACTAGGACACACATCCGGTGGGCTTCATGGAAAAAGAGAGACTGAGCAAGATGGCACCTTTAGGCGGGAAGGGAGCCGCGCATGCATGCCTGCATTCCCAAAGGCTTTCTTGGAAAGCTGGGGAAATGCTCCGCAAGGGCTTCATCAACGTCGATGTCACCCATATGTGAGGACTGACTTCCTGCTTGGTCCTGGAGAAAACAGCTTTTATAAAACTACCCTAGGTGTTAGGCATGGTGACAAGAAGGCACCGTACTTTGATGTAACCTAGACGTAGGTGTATTCTGGTGTAGTCAGTTTACACACATACTTTAGGCATGGGCATTTATACCTGCTCCCGACTAGGTAGAGCTGGCAATGGCTTCAATCTAGCAATGCTTTCTACTGGTTTACCCCTAGTATTTCATGGCACACATGCACCTACATTTCTTTACAAAAGCAGGCTTTAAATAGGCACCTACTTTACCTCCAGACCCATTATAAAATTACCCTCTTTAAGCATTTTTCTTTCACTCAGGAGATATTTATTCAATATTTTACTTCCCTTTCTTCTCTCTCAAAGCAGTAAACAAGCACATTAGTATATAATTACTATAAATGGTCCCCTGAACTCCTTTCATTGTAATGTTATATACATAATAATGTTAGCATTATGATTCAATCAGTTCTAAACATATAGAGAGTCTCATATCAAGATTCTTCTTTGGTTAAAATGTTGATTCTCAAACACAGAACATTGAAATGTGGTTTGCAGAGGCAGCTAGAATTCAAAAAGGTAGCTGCCTTTGTGTCATGATCCCAAATGATAAGGTCAGACAGTACTACAAATCCAGAGTAAAGAGAATGGATATAGTTACACCTGAGGCAATACAACAAGGGTGCTGGAGGGCAGATATACGTTTTCCTGGCAAGATGCAATGACCATGCATCTTTCAAAGACAGTCTGAGGCTTTTGCCCATTTTGCTTTATCAGAAGGCTATATTTTTCACTGCACTGGGGATTTGATGTGGTCTTTGTCTGTGCATTGGAGGGTAGGTGCTTCAGTCCATCAGGTCCACAAAAATTGCATTGGCTGTGGTCTGCCCAAAGATAAACATTCCAAGGGTAACCATGAGCACTCCATAAATTACCAGAGTCCACCAGCTGAGGATTCAGAACATAGATAAAAACAGTGTTAGACAAAGGATCAGATGACAGGGAGGAACTAGAACTCTATATTCAATTATATATCTGTTATACACAGCTTTTCATTTTCTACAAATGTACAAACTAAAAGAAGCATTTAAAAAGGAAGGGACAACGGCCCTAGTTTGTAAACTAATGCTAAAGTCTTTCACTCTGCAAAATCCATCATCCCAGGGGCGGCTCACGACAATCTGCTGCCTGAGGCGAGAAATGAGATGGAACCCCCCCCCCTCCCCTGCAGCCAAAATGGAGGAGCCTCCTCAGAGCTCTAGTCAGCAAATAGGGGGTCCCCTCATGCAGGACACTGGTTAGGTGGTTGCCCCAAGAATAAAGCAATGTATTTCTAACCTATATAACTTTTTTTAAACTTTGCAGTGATGTTTACTCTATATTCAGCAAAACATGTAGCAGTTTAATTATGGAGCCTGTGAATCTAATACAAAAAAAAACACAAACTCCTGACACTGTACCAGCATGTTATTTATTGTAAAAATACAGTGTACTCTGTAAAAGACAAAGGAGATGCCAGGTAATAACACACCAAGGAGCAAAAAGAAAAAGCAAGAACCACAATGAAGTTTATAACACCAAAATAAAATTATAACAACTGTGCTGTCGTTCTTGCTTTTTCTCTTTGAATATATAGTCTTCATCCAAATAAACCCTTCTACTAACAATAGGTGCAGAGCTGATTCAGACATTTCAATCAGAACTCAAAATACCAAAAATAATTTATAATTCTGGTGTCGGCTCAGTACCAGCAATATAAACCCTCACCAGTAAGCTAAAAACATGGTGCTATGTCATTTATGAACACCATGCTGCTTTCCTTACCTGGTCATCTCTTAAGCTAAGTGCTGCTTCTTTAAATTAAAAGGAATATGTTTTAATGGTTTTGCCTCTTAAAAGTATATTAAACACTACACTTCCAGTTCTGCAACACACATTCCCCAGCAATGAAAGCATAATGTTGTTTCTTCCAACTCAACATATGAAAATATATAAATATTCAAATTGTGGTATCATCTCAGGAGTACCACAAACTCATATTTCACTATCAGACACTTAAATCTAGAATTACTGAAGTGTGCAATTAGGAGCATGTTTACTAAGGCATCTGCTGCTTTCGGATCTTGACTCACCTGATCTCCTTGTGTTGTCTCTCTTGACTAGATTGTAAGCTCTGAGCAGAGTGTCTCTTACATGTCTGTGCAGCGCTGTGTATGTCTTGTAGCACTATACAAATGCTCTGCAGTAGTAGTTCCTTTAGTCTGTCTTCTCAGCATCTGCTTTCCACTTCTTATGTCTTGTTCTGTGTTCTTTCCTTCCTTCTCTACATGTCCTTGACACTGCTTTCTTTTTAATTTTCCCCCCTCATTTCTTCCTCCTCCATCTCTCTATCCACTCATATTTAGATTTTACCTCTCATTCTCCTTTTTTCTTGCCCCCCAGCCCCATCTCCTCCTTTTTACTTCTCACCTACCTTTCTCTCCTTCTTCAACCTCTGATACTCCTGTCTTTCTCATTGACTTTCTGTCCATTCTTCACTCTTACCCCCTACTCAGCCTCTCACTCCTTCTTCACCTCTCACCCCTTCAAGTACCCATTCCATTTCTCCATAATACCCTCTTCCTTCACCCCTCTTTCCTTGCTTTCTCCACCTCCTTTCTTCTCTCCACTTCTGCTCTTTCCTACTCATCTCTGTTCCCCACCCTTTTCTTAGCTCTTCTTTCCCTTCCTCATCATCCCTAGCCTCTTGCCATTTCCATCTCTTTCCTCCACCTTCTCTCCCTCCTTTGTTTCCTCTCCCCATCACCTTCAGAATACACATGCTCTCTCCTTGAAGTTCCTCTTATGAGCCACTCTCCCAATATCCTCTAAACCTCTTGCACCCTTTAGGAATTGCTAAAAAAAAAAAAAAAAGGCATCTCAGCCCTGAGCCTTGTGCTGGGGCAAGGCTCTGCTGTTCCCGGTTCCTCAGCAGCAGAAAGTGTTTGTTAGAGGGAGTTGGACCAGCAGAGCCATGCCCAGCGTGATGCTCAGAGCTGAGTTTTGGGGGATTTTTAGTGATTGCGGAAGGGTGCAAGAGGTTTGGGGGATACTCTTTATCTTTATTTAACACTTTATATACCACCCTTGCCGAAACATGAGGGCGGTTTACAATAAAATATAAGTGCTAGAGTCAGAAAAGAAAGGAACTCCATTAAAATAAAGAAAAAGAAGGGCCAAAGGGGCCACCGGAGACAAAACAATAAATCATAAACAATAATTAACAGAACAACAAGTCAACAGAAGACAGACAAACACAAGACTACACAGGACTCTCAGGAAGGAGGTCAAATGCTTGTTGGAATAAATGGGTTTTTAGTAGTGTTTTGAAATTATGATAGGAGGGTTCTAGCTGGAGAGAGGATGGTAGTGAATTCCAAAGTGAGGGTCCCAGAAAAAAGAAAGCAGCGTGGCGTGTCTGGGAGAGAGGCTTGGCCCCACTTTGTATACTGATCAATGCCATAGTGGCGGCAAGAGATTTGGGGAGGGAGGAAAGAGAGAAAAAGCTGTCTGTGCGACTTGCTGTAGCTGCTAGCTTGAAGGAACAGAAAACATGGCTGAATATGCCTAGGACCTGCCCTGCAAAACAGCATGTACAAAATGAAAGTGTGGGGTCTTCATGACTCCAGCACACATGGAAGATCCTGCTTGCCTGCCGCACCCACTTCTGACATACACCTACTGGAGTCACAAAGATCCCGTGGTTTGTTTTCCCTTCATGATCTCTCAGCCCGCCGCTGCTGTTTCTTACCAGGTCTGAGGCTGCCCCCCACCCCACCCCCCTCTCTCCCCCGCCGTTTCAGACCCAGGAGAAGCAGCAGCAGATGCTCTTTTTAAAAGATTTTTTTTTTTTTTTTTTGTTAAAAGGCTGAGTGAGGTGGTGGTCACTGCAGTGTTTTGAGGGCATTTCTGCTGTTCCCAAAACTTTGCCACCTGGTAGAGCTGCTCCTGCATTATCGTACCTGCTCTCAGCATAGTTTGGAACTTAACACACTAACTAGCAAATTGAGCAGAAAACATCTGATTGGCATCTGTCATCATTCTACACTTACAACTCTCTTAACACAGCACCAGCATACGATGCCACCACTGATCATCAGACTGCAAAGTGGCAGACTAGCTTAATAATTTTTATTTATTTAAGTGTTTTATATACTGCAATATTAGGTAATCATAGCAGTTCCTTATCGTTCCTCCAGTTCAGTCCTCCACCTCTAAGTTGTGCACCTCCTCCTGAAGCTTGGAGACTGGGCATGTCAAAATCATGACATCACTGGATGTAGTCTGCTGGTCTCTCCCATCAGCCCCAGTGTATCCAGTCTCCATGCAGCAGGAGGACGTAGTGAGCCTAGGTGCTGGGCTCATTTGAGGAACAGATAAGAAGCGGTTAGGGTATCCTTAGAATAATTTATGCTTAATTTACCTTCATCCTTTCAATTTTTGTTCATTTGGTCACTGTCACTTTTAAAAAATAAATTTAATTAAATAAATAAATAGGGAATGCCTGTGGACTTGTGCCGGTTCCTGCCTGCCCTCTCATGCTGCTGTTACTTATTCACTTGGTTGTCAGGTCAGATCTCTCCCCCTTGAGAGTACGGGGGTGAGCTCTGCAGCAGCCACGATCCTGCTAGATTCTTGTGAGCAGCGGAGGGAAGCCCGTCCGGCGGCTCTCAGCTCGCTGTTCGGCTGAGCGGGGCCATGTGGGCTGGAGCTCTGCGGCGATGGAGGAAGGATCAGAGTGCTGAGATGAGACAGTTTTTGGCAATCAGGGGCAGAGAGCCGGGCCGCTGAGCGGGATGAGAGCTGCGGCAGTGCATAGGTCAGCGAGTAGTTTTTGGCGCCATTTCCTGGGCTGGCAACGGTGGCCATTTTAGCAGCATGTGAGCCACGTGGCACCGGGGTTCGCAAGGCTTAATTTGGTTTAGTTTAAATAAATCAAGATAAACCAAAAGAAGTCAAAATAAATCAATCTGCCTGCACCTTTGGAGGATCGGAAACGAAGGAGCAGATCATGTTCAAGGAGCTGCCTCAGGGCTCGTGGCAAGTCCAAATCTGTTGGTTCTTCCAGATCTGGCAGTAGGTCTCGTTCTCCTAATCATACACCAGGGAAGAAATCTGCACTGAAGGTTTCAGATCTTCCTCCTGGCTTTTCTTCTCCTTGTTCAGCAAAGAGAAGATCCCGTTCTAAGTCAATCTCTACAGAGAGCCGCAGTTAAGTCTGTTTGAAAAGATGGTTTATTTTCTTACTGATAGTTTGAGGCGGCGGCGGCTGGGTTCACCACCATTCTCATCGCTTTTCATAGTCTGGTTTTAATTGGTAAATGGTAAAGTTTCTATAGGACAAAAGTTGTCCTCATAGAGAATCCAAAACATATATATATTATGACATGGCAGGCAATAAGAGTACACACGCAAGTGTTTTATTCATTGTTCTCACTTTGATTTATTGAGTTGCTTTTAGATTTCTACATTCCAGCTATCCCTTCAACATAAGGATACCCTTCTATCCCATGTAGCAAGCACTCCCATCATTCAAGCTGCAGCTTGAAAATCCTCAGAAAGGGGGCCTCTTCCCTATCACACATGAGCTTGGTATCTCAGCGTGAGACTAGTTCTTTTAGCTTTCTGTGAGCAGATTGTATATTGGATAGGAAGGCCATTAAAAAAAAATCTCTTGATTTGCAGTCATCTTGAGGTTTTGTCTTCCAAAGTGTACATTTTTAACTTCAGCATATCTGCCTTGATTGAATATTTACAAATTTTATTTTGGTTTTAGAATGCCAGATATGTACCTTCCTCTAGCTAATTCCTTAGCATTAGCTAGTTATTGCACTGTCCACATCCAGTACTGAAGAGCTTTGTCATTATGTTAGCTGAGGTTATTTCAATTGAATTCTTTGTGATGTTACAGTCCATTATCCCTGTCATTAGGGTGTATGGATTTATAGTATCTGTTCTGTGTGTAGAATGGAACACGTTTTCACTACTGGCAGCAAAGGGGTTAAATTCAGTCCCTTCCAGCATCGTTCTTTCTGTACAGTTAGCATTCTCTTCATAGACCAAGTATAATACTTTTGGGTTATCTTATGATGTCCATTAGTAAACTAGCTTGGTCGGTAATACTGTATGTCTCAGTTATGCTGTGTACCTTGTAAACGGGGGTGCTGGTCGTGAATGTCCACAGTCTTGGCAAAGGCAAAATATTATTAAGACTTGCAAAGGAGTGTGGGGGTTGTAGTTCATTCATACCAGAATCATCCGTTCACAAAATAATGAGTTGTGATGCTCGAGTGTAAGCAAAGAAAAACAGATTTTATTCATGGGGTTAATTCTCCCACACAGATTACTTGGTAACACAAAAGGACACTTGCTTCAAGTATTGTACTCAGGAAAAACAAAACATGTTATAAGGTAACTGAACTTCTTAAGCAATAAATCAATAAAGACCTTGATGGGAAACAGAAAAGGTCTTTTTGATGGCTCCTGCTAATGACCTTCTTAGCAGGGCTTCAAAAGGCAAAAACAAACCCAAAAGTGGAAAAACTGTTCTTTATCAAGGATAACTTTCTTCTATTCACACACACAAGGAAGAAGTTTCCTTCTAGAGCTCACGTGCACTTGTGCCTGGCTCAATTACAAATAATTAGCCAGCTGCAAACCCCTTTGCTGGTTCACTCTCTGTACGTGGCTCAATCCTACCCTAAAGCTTTCTTGCAGAGACTTTTCTGGGTAGATCAAAGAACAAGTTACAGTTCCTTTTGGTGGTTGTTGTATTAGTGAGAAACTACTTTAAAACAGCAGCCTAGACAGAGAGCAGTCCATGTATTCCAACTGATCATTTGATATATCTCCTTCTTCCTCAAATATCATGGAATCAATATCATGGTCTGGCTCAGAGGAATTCCTTAATTGATCACTCTCAGGATAACATTTGTTTCCCTGCTGTCTTCCAGATGAAGAGCTAGGGCATATATCAAAGTTCATACCTGAGCTTCCCTTGCTGTTAGGTTTCCTCTCCTGGTATCCTGGCCAGTAAGTAGTCCAGCTTTTATGTCCAGCCTTCCAATCAAGATCCCTGGACACTGGGTCTCTCTTCACATACCTTCTTGCACTGGTCTTAGGGCCCCTTCCAAATGCAGCCGTCTCCCTCAAAGGTGCCGTTTGGGAATTCCTGGCTCTATAACCCCAATCCTCTGGCTTCCTCCAGTCTAATGGATTATGCTTGCCTCTGGAATCACTCCTAACACACGTACTGCTGTGGGCTCCTTCTTTAGACCTCCAAGATGTCTTTCTGTTCTTCCTTCCACGTTGCTTCGGCTGTTGTAGTTCTCTCTTCTTTCTCCAATGGCTTCTGTTTCTGTATCTGCAGCTTCTGCTTTTCCCTGTGCTCACCGTTCTCCCTATTCCGTCTCTGTGTAGAATATCTTTTACTTTTAAAGTGCTTATAGGGACACTCCACCCTAGCACAGCCCAGGTGTGCTGAATCAAGCCCTGCCCTTGGAGATGAGTGATTGGGGATTACCTCATAGCTCTCCTGATTGAACACACGTTTCCCCACTTCAGCCCTTCTAGAGGCTGTTTGAAACCTAGTGCATTCTGGGACTGGTAGTCTTTTATGAAAACATTCCATTTTAGTATTTCTACCAGCAAAGACAGGTTGCTTGTTCAAAGCCAATTCACCTCTTTTATAGCTCCCTCCTGAACTATGATAAGCTTCCTTATCACAACCTTTCAGAAACAAAAGACATCAGTACTGGCAATTTTTGGTGATCAGAGGTCTCTGCGTCAAGCCTCCCATTTGCCCTAAGGCAGAGGTGGAAATTACAAACTGAAATGTATACCTTTTTGGATTCATCTCCAAAGAAACCCCTAGTAGAATTGCATTGAAACATAATGGAATAATCTTGCCTTAACAAGATACTCTTAGTTCTATCCTTGCAGTCACTGCTAACCTCCCACTTCAGTAGCTTCCTGATGATCATGTGAACAGTGATCTTCAGCAGTACTCGGGGGCACCGCTCTTGGCTCCAGCTGGTTGATTAAGCAGCAACAATTCAGAAACCGCAGGGCAGAGAGGCGGGTCCCGGTAGGAGGCAAGCCGATAGGCGGGCAACTTCAGGAATTTCTGCCTGCCTGGGCCCAAATAAAGACAGATCAATGGGTATTAGAGATCATTTGTGATGGTTATGCACTGGAATTCGCGAAGCCAGTTTGAGAGTGGTTTGTGATGTCTCCCTGCAAAGGGCAGAGGAAAGCCTTGGCAGTCAGGTCACACGTTAAATCGACCGTTACAAATCGGAGCGGTCACGCCGGTGCCAATAGAAGAATACGGCAGGGGTCACTACTCCTTTTATTTTGTGGTGCCAAAAAAGAACGGCGCTCGTCGCCCTATCTTGGACCCAAGAGGAGTGAGCCGTTGTCTCAGAGTGCCTCATTTCAGGATGAAACGTTTCAGTCCGTTATAGTGGCACTGTGACAGGGGGAGTGCTTGACGTCTCGCGATCTTGCAGAAGCGTATTTACACTTCCCGATCAGAGTGGCCCACCAAAGGTTGGTGTTTTGGTCTTCCTTGGGGACACTGTTAGTTCCAAGTGTTGCCATTCGGGCTGGCGAAGGCACTGTGCACTTTCACCAGGATCATGGTGGTGGGGGCAGTAGCGTTATGAAAGGAAGGAATTCTGGTTCATCCCTATCTCGATGTTTGGTTAATTCGAGCAAAATCTCAAGCCGAGAGCATCAGTGTGGCAGACGCGGTAGTGAAGTTCTTGGAGAGTCTCTGTTGGGTGGTCAATGTGGCCAAGAGTCACTTGGTGCCTTCCCAGGAGCTCGAGTATATGGGGATGCGATTCGACATGCGGAAAGGGGCGGTGTTCTGCCGAATCGTGGAGTTCAAGTACTTCGACTTCTGGTACACAGGTTCAGAGTCGGGCCGGCGCCCTCAATGTGGAGTTACCTGCACATGCTGGGAACGAGGGCGGCGACCCTGGCAGCGGTGCCATGGGCCAGGTTTCATATGCATCCGTGGCAGTGAGTTCCACTTCACCTCTGGTCTCATCAGGATGACTTACTGAACAAACAACTTCCCTGTCCTCTCGGGATCAGGTGATCTCTGTGGTGGTGGCTACTTCTGCGATCCTTGAAGACAGGGATGCCTCTGGAACAGCCAGAATGGCTCCCATTGCGGATGGACGCAAGCCTCGTAGGATGGTGGGGGCACATTGCGGAGAGCTTTTTGCGCATGGTGTTGGGACTGTTCAAGAGAGCAACTGCTCGGGCAGCCGACTGGAGCTGAGAGGGCTGTGTCGGGCGCAGGACGGGTTGCCATGGAGGAGGAAGCAGAGGCTCTGTCTGGGTAGAGCAATGGCTTCTGGCGATATAGGCAGCACACATTGCAGGAAAGGACAAGGTGATGGCCGATTACCTTAGCAGGGTCCAGGTGGATGCAGGAGAGTGGGAATTGCATCCGGACGTGTTCGTGCAAATGGTTCACAAATGGGGCCAGCCAATCGTGGACCTCATGGCGTCCTTTCAGTCGGCGAAGGCCAGTCATTTCTTCAGCAGACGGTGGAAAAGGATGTCGGAGGGGATAGACGCCCTGATGCAACTTTGGCCGTCGATGGGTCTCTTGTATGTCTTCCCTCCGTGGGCACTCATAGGTTGAGTGGTTCAGTGCATCGAAGCTCACCAGGAGAAAGTATTGCTGGTAGCACCAGATTGGCCATGATGTCCGGGGTATGCCGATCTTGTTCGCCTTCTCGACGGGCATCCTTGGCAGGTACCGGCGTCAGAAGATCTGTTACTGCTAGGTCTGCTTCAGATGCCTCAGGTGGATCAGCTCTCGCTTATGGTTTGGCCATGGAAAGGGCGAGGCTGAAAAAGAAAGGTTATTCCGGGGCAGTCATTGCCACATTGCTGAGGGCAAGGCGACAGTCCACGTCTCTAGCACATGTCCGCGTTTGGTGTATTTTTGAGGGCAGGTGTTCTCGCAGGAAGGTTTGAGCGGCTACAGTATCCATTCCTTTGGTGTTAAGTTTTCTGCAAGTTGGCTTTGATAAGGGGTTAGCAGTCAGTTCCTTAAGAGTCCAATTGGTCCTATAGGTGCAAAGTGCAAGGAATTGCCCTAGGAGCTCATAAGGACGTTTCACGTTTTCTTAAAGCAGTTTCCAAGCTGCGGCCGCCGTGGGACCTCAACTTGGCTTTGGGGGCCTTAACTAAGGAGCCTTTTGAGCCATTACATCAAGCATCGGTCAACGATTTGACTTTGAAGACCGTGGTTTTTTTGGTAGTCATTTGTTCGGCGCGGCAAATTTAGGAGTTACAGGCATTGTCGTGTTGGGAACCATTCTTCTCCTTTTCTAGAGAGAAGGTAGTCTTGCATCCGGTACCACCCTTTTTGCCAAAAGTGGTGTCTTCCTTTCACCTAAATGAAACCGTTTTCCTTCCAGGGATAAGCTCCCTAGCAGGGGGTACGTTGGATCATAGTTTACGCTGTTTGAATGTTAAACGCATTTTACGGCGCTATTTGAATGTTTCGGAAGCCTTTCGCAAAGCGTACCGGTTCTTCATGTTGTTCGGAGGTTCCCGCAAAGGGGAAGCGGCGGCGAAGGCGTCCATCCTTAGATGGATTCGTGAGGCGATTGTTTTGGCATATCTGTGGCAGGGTCGGGTAGTGCCCTTGGGGCTACGGGCTCATTCGACTAGAGTGCAAGCAACCTCTTTGGGCGAAGCATAGTTTGGTTCCGTCAGGGGATATATGTAGAGCGGCCACCTGGTCGTCTCTCCATACCTTTAGTAAACACTACCGCCTGGACGTTTCCGCAAGGAATGATGCAGGTTTCGGAGCGGCGGTGTTGCGAGCCGCCTGGCCAAGTCCCTCCCAATGAATGCTGCTCTGTTACATTCCAGAGGATTGATAAGGAAATGATAATTACACTTACCTGGTAATTGTAGTTCCTTGAGTGATGACAGTTCAGTCCTCAATCCCGCCCGGGGTGGTGTCGGTAGCAGTGGGGTACACTGTGGGAGAAGAGCATGTCTACAGGTGCGTGTGGTGCTGTCAGGAGTTGAGTCTATTGTACTGAAGGGGTGCTATCTCTTTTGGTTTGTTCTTTTTTCCTTCTTTCACCCTCACTTTGTAGGGGGCTGAACGGGAAAGCGTAAGGCGGTTCCTTCCTTAGTGGGGGGTGTTGAAGTTGCACAGTTGATAGTTCTAAATTTAGTTTCAGTGTGCAGTTGTAAGAAAATAAATAAGGAAAAAAAATACCGTGTTTCCCCAAAAATAAGACCGGGTCTTATATTTATTTTTGCTCCAAAAGATGCACTAGGGCTTATTTTCAGGGTAGGGCTTATTTTTTTTTTCATATACAACAATCCACATTTATTCATGAACAACAAAGCCGAAGTCAATCAGCACAACAGCAGCAACAACTGAAAGACAGCCCCTTGGAGAGAAGAAGCCCGCAGCGCAGCACAGCACCGGCAGCCGATCGGCGTCGGGGAGTGGAGCAGGAGGAAAGCTCCTCCCTGGTCCTCCCGCCGAAGCCAATCAGCACAACAGCAGCAACAACTGAAAGACAGCCCCTTGGAGAGAAGAAGCCCGCAGCGAAGCACAGTACTGGCAGCCGATCGGCGTCGGGAAGTGGAGCAGGAGGAAAGCTCCTCCCTGGTGGGACCCCCCCAGGTACCGAATCTGTCAGTCCGTCGATGATCTTCACTAGGGCTTATTTTCGGGGTAGGGCTTATATTACGAAAATCACAGAAAAACGTGCTAGGGCTTATTTTCGGGGTAGGTCTTATTTTCGGGGAAACACGGTATATATAGATATATATATATATTTTTTTTTTTTAAGAATTTATAGCTGCTTACTTGTTGCTCTTTTGAGTGTGCTTTGTCAATAGTTCACTGGGGCTGATGGGAGAAACCAGCAGACTACATCCAGTGATGTCACGATTTTGACATGCCCAGTCTCCAAGCTGCAGGAGGAGGTGCACAACCCAGAGGTGGAGGACTGAACTGTCGTCACTCAAGGAATTACAATTATCAGGTAAGTGTAATTATCATTTTACAGGTAAAAACAGGTACATTAAACATGTTAACAATATAACTGATGCTGAAAAAGGAAATAAAAGATTGACACAGTTCTAGCAATATAACTTATTTACAATTCTAATGACTGGCAGTGTCATTCAAGGTTGGTTAGCTTTGTCACTCAATAGAACCAAAGAAGGTTTCCTCCTTCATGTTTTTGATCCAACATCTGTTAATAGACCTAAGAATGTGCAAGAATCACAAAATATGCAGTGTTGGACTGGGCTGAACCAAAGAACCATCTTAGCCCAGCATCCTGATTTCAACAATGGTCAATCTTGGTTACTAGGAAGGTCAGAAGATGCCAATGAAAATGATCTATTCGTGGTTACTCACTCCCAGAAATAACTGGTAGCTTTCCCCAGTCCTACCTTGCTAATATAATTGTGTATGGATTTCTTCATCCAGAAAAGTGCTCAAATTTCTTTTAAAAATCAGTTATACTAATTGCTTTGACCATATTCTCCAGCAACAAATTCCGCAGGCTAATTGTGCACCAAATGAAAAAATACCCTCCTCTAATTTGTTTCAAAAGGTGACATTTTACTTACCAGATACTGTGCTTTCCTTGAGCCCTGCTAGACTGATCCAGACAGGAGGTTTGTGTTCCCCTACCAGCAGATTGGTAGCGACAGATAGCCAATGAAATGCCCAGGTTTCAATGACATCACTCCCATACCTCTATCAGCCTGAGCCACTAGAGGGCACCTCCAATATTCATCTGAATGCTATGGGAAAGCATGGCAAATCTTGCACAACCTCAATGTGGGCACCAATGATGAATCAAACAGTAGAGAAACCATGTACAGGAGAGATTATAAATCATAGTGAACCAAGGTATCGCTACGACATCACAGACCAAACACACTTCCGGGGGTGGGTCCTGGACTGGTATAGCAGGATTCAAAGCAAGGACATTATCTGGAAAGTAAAATGCCACCTTCCATATCATCCTGCTAGACCAGTCCAAACAAGTGGGATGTACAAAGCTATGTCTCCACTGGGCAGGAAGACGACACAGCAGCTCGTAAACCTTGAGCTAAAGGCTTGAGCGTAGACATCCATGCAGTAATTATTGACAAAAAGTAGAAGTGATGCCCATGTTGTCATCCAACAATATCTAAAGGGGCTACTGAGCTACGCTAAGCCCACGAAGACACTTGTGCCAGAGCTGAATGGGCACGCAAACCCTCTGGAACCGGCTGGTTCCATCACAGATACACAGAGGCAATTGCCTCCTTGATCCAGTACCCCAAGATATCATTTTTAAACACCACCCAAGCTTGATGTAAGTCTTTAACGTTTGCAACTGCTCCTTTTAGTATTTTTCTTAACTATTTTCCTCATTTTATCATAGTCTCCTTTTCAGAAGTTGAAAGGTGGTAATGTGGATTTCCTTACCATCCCTCCTCCATTAATTAAATCAAATGCAATCATGCTATGATCACTATTGTCAACTGGCCCCAACAGCCTTCTCTCTTGCACTAGATCTGGTGTTCCACTAAGTCCAAAATGGCTTCCCCTCTGGTCGGTTCATGAACCAGCTGCTCCAAGAAGCAGTCATTTATTTCATCTAGAAACCTTATCTCCCTAGCATGTCCTGCCATGACACTGACCCAGTCAATACCGGGGTAATTGAAATCACCCATTGTTATTACCGTTCTGTAACTTTTGTTAGCTTCCCTGATTTCTTTGAGCATTTGTTCATTCTGGCCAGGTGGTCGAAAGTACACCCCCGCTGCCATTGCCTTTCCCTTTTTACATGGAATTTCAATCCATAGAGATTCTACAGCGAATTTTGTATCCTGTAGAACTTTGATCCTTTGTGACTCAATGCCCTCTCTAGAGCGCAACCCCTCCAACAATTTTATCAGCTCTATCATTATGATATAGTTTGTACCCAGGTATCACGTGTCCCACTGATTGGTATCTCAGAGACATGGTGGAAGGAGGACAATCATATTTAACTTCTCATTTAGTACTATATATTCTAACTCTCACATCTTATTTTTTAGACTTCTAGCATTTGCATACAAGCATTTTATAGACTATATCTTATTCATATTAATCTGCTTATCAATAGGCAGGGGTAATTTGTAATCTTTAAGCTCTGTCCTCAAGGGCATTTGGGCTACCTTTGTCTTTACTGGAACCTCTCTACTGATGTGCCCTAACTTCATTTTTTTGGTAGTATCCTTCAAGGATACATTGTTCTGAACCATGCTCTCTTGGGTGATTGTTGGCTTTCCCCCCATTATCTAGTTTAAAAGTTGCTCTATCTCCTTTTTAAAGGTTAATGCCAGCAGCCTGGTTCCACCCCGGTTAAGGTGAAGCCCATCCCTTTGGAAGAGCCCCTCCTTTCCCCAGAATGTTTCCCCAGTTCCTAACAAATCCAAAACCCTCATGACTCTGGAGCTCTGCCTGCCTTTTGCGTCCTGCACGTAGAACAAGAAGCATTTCAGAGAAAGCTACCCTGGAAGTTCTGGATTTCAACTTCCTACTTAAAGGCCTAAATTTAGCCTCCAGAACCTCCCTACCACATTTTCCTATGTCACTGGTACCGACATGTACCAAGACAGCAGACTCCTCCCCAGCACTATCTAAGACCTTGTCTAGGTGGCGCATGAGGTCTACTACGTTCGCACCAGGCAGGCATGTTACCAAGTGATCCTCATGTCCACCAGCCACCCAGCTATCTACATGCCTAATGATCGAATCACCAACTATAACAGCTGTCCTAACCCTTCCCTCATGGGCACATGGCCCTGGAGAAACTTCCTCGGTGCGAGAGGGTTTTACATCATCTGGAGGACAGGTCCTAGCTATAGGATCACTTCCTGCCACACCAGGGTGATGCTCTCCTGTCATGTGACCTCTCTCCTCCATGGCAACATGGATGTTGCCAGACTGGAGGTGGGACTTCAGGACTTGTCTATGTACCTCTCTGCTCTCAGGGAACGAGTCCGATCTCTGGAGGTAAGAGTAGCAAACTTGGAAGACAGAGAGCTCCTTGCACCTTGTGCACACGTAAGACCCCTCACCAACTGGGAGAAAATCACACATGTGACACTCAGTGCAAAAGACTGGAAAGCCCCCATCTCGCTGCTGGACTGTGTCTGCATCTTCGTTTTAAGGTTGTGTTTAGATATTTAAGTTCTTTACTTACTAAGGGTTGCTGGGGATACTTATACTAAAAACTATACCTAATACGTTTAATGTACTTTGTTCACCTGAAATTTAATGAATCTCAGGTCCTTAATGTATGCTGATGAGAATAAACAGCGGCACCTGAGAGTGAATATGGCACCTCCTTCCCTTTAAGAGGTTTAAGCACCTATAAATCTACGATTATCCCAGGGGTGGGTGGGTGTTGAGGAGGGAGGGAAGGAAAAAGACTTATTAAAAGCTGGCTGCTACACAGTACCCTGTCCTTGGCTTCTAAGGTAATGTGTGACCAATCTCCAGGGGAGTCCCACAGCCCTTGCTTGGCTAGAGGGAGTCTTGGGTTCTAAATCTAACCAGAAAGCTCTCCTCTGTGTTTTAAATTCAAACTAGGCCCTGACTTGAGTATTAAATTTAAACTGGAAGCTCTCTGCTGGGTTCTAAATTTAACCAGAAAGCTCTCCTCTGTGTTTTAAATTTAAACTGAAAAAATTCTTTGCTGCTACTAGGCCCTGACCGATTTAACAAATACATTGGGTTCACAGATTAATCTAAGAATTTCTTTTCCCCCCCAAGATTTAGAAAAAATCCCCAGAAGTAATACTTACAATTGCAGATCTCTCTCCAGAAGTAAAAAAAATGCAATGTGTGCCTTCGAGTCAATCCTGACTCCTGGCGACCCAGAAGCTCCTGGGTTTTCTTGGCAGTGTCACCGGAAGTAGCAGTCCTCTTTTGTAGTCCTTCAAGATTCCAAGCGACTTGCGTTTATGAAAGCCACCATCTGGGAAGGCTCATAAAAAATATACGAAACAGACTGGTACTTAACCAGACACTTGCAAGGATGTTTTAGTAAAAAGAGCCCACCCAGCTGGATAACACCAGGACGAAGCAAGAGAAAATCTCTGCACCGCCTCTGGGTCTCCTTAGCCAAATCCTGGATACATCCAGACCAAGAACCATTTAAACAACAAGTTCCGCTTCCCAAAAAAGTTTTAATAACCATTTTTTATCTGACACTAATACAAAAGTTATCAAAGTAGAAGAAATTTGACACCCTTCAATAGAAGAATCTAACAATGCATACACATTTAAGGCTTCCATGGCCTGATCACCAATTCTTAAAGGAGAAGTAGATTTTTTTTCCTCTAGGCAAATAAAATGCTTTCACTATTGGTGGAATCATATCAACTGGAACAGACAATGTTATCGACTAAATACTTTTTAAATATATCAACTGCCGAAACTGGGAAAAGTTTATAATCCTCAAATTGTTTGCCCGAGAGGCATTCTCCAAGTTCTCAATTTTTACATTTAATGCACCAACATTCTTTACATACTGCAATGATTGTTCCTCTAGAGCAGGGGTGGGCAATTCCGGTCCTGGAGAGCTGCAGACCAGTCAGGTTTTCATGATGTCCCTAATGAATATTCACAGAACTATTTCCATACAATGGAAGGCAGTGGATGCAAATAGATCTCATGAATATTCATTAGGGACATCATCAAAACCTGACTGGTCTGCGGCCCTCCAGGATCGGAATTGCCCATCCCTGCTCTAGATTAAGCCACTCTTGTCTGTAAAGTCAATCGTTTGCCAAATAGCTTCTAAAATAAAATCAGACAGTCTCTGCAATGTAGAGGTCCTCTCTCCGGACACAGAATCTTGAAATGCTTCCATACCTCCTGCTGCTGAGACTCCACTCGGGATTTCAGTAGCCCCTGCGGCAAGTTCTCCATCTGACGCCACCAACAAAGTAGGGTATGATTGTTGACCTGAGGCAGACAGCTCAACCAAGCCAATCGCCTGTACACCTAGTCTTCCTGGCACCAGAGCCGACCCTCAATCAGGGACTTCTTCCTGCTGTAGGCTCCCCGTCAGAGCGGAGTTAACACATACTACCTTGGAGGCAGGTAGCATAGCAGGGGATAGAAATGGTCCTCGAGGCAGAGGCTGAGCACTCCTGCACTGTCGTACCTGCAGCTGAAGATACTTCCCCCAAAATTGCTGGATAGTGAGGCAGCTGTAACAAGAAAGCATCTAAAGGACCTGAAGAAGAAAATCGGCATAGAGGTACTAGGGACTCGGGAAGACTGCAAGAACCCTTTCCATTTCTGACCCATAGTAGAGCAGCTGCTTCAAACAACCCTGGCAAATGCCCATCTTGGCTCCCCCCCCCCCTTGTTTTCCATAATAGGTGGTTTTTTAATTGTGCTTTGAATTTCTGGTAGGAAAGTTCAAGGCAGAGTGTGGATGGCAGGGAGTTCCAGAGCGCGGGACCAATAAAAAAAGAAGGCAGCATGATGAGTAAGTCCTAGCTAAAGGTAGGAATAATCTATTAACGTGAATGGACCGGAGCTGGTGGTAAGGGGTAGGTAAACGTATAAGGTTAGCCAGATACTGGGGGGGTGAAAGTATTAAGAGCTTTGTGTGTCATGATCAAAATTTTATATTGAATTCTAAAACGGAGAGGAGGTCAATGGAGGTGAATGAGTGAGGCTTGAGCTGAGAGCTCCGCTGGTGGTCCCTGGTAAACAGCAGTGCATTCTGTCCCTGTGGCCCAAAAACACCTGAAAAACCGGCAACCAAAGGCCCCAAGTATGCAGAGGTAGTGGCATGGCAACTAGAAGGAGAACCACTGACCTAAAGGTGTTTGCATGCTCAGGTGTCAAGCACGAGCTCAGTGGGGACGGTAAAATGGCAGCTGGTGGAATGTGGGGCTCAGATGTGGAAGAGGAAGACAAGACAGAGGGGTGCGGTGACTGTATCGCAGGTGACCAGAGCTGAACTAAGAGTAGTTTAAGGAGTTGAAAATGGAGGTATCTACTGTAAAAGTGGTGCTGGATGGCCTGGTTGGAGAGGTGAATGAAGTTGGTGGAACTGGGCCACAGGGTGGGAGAACATGTGGAGTGACTGGAAAAGCTGACAGAGGAACCAGCAGCCTTGGAGGCCCGGGTGCAACAGAATGAAGAGTGGGAAGAAATGATTCTACTTAAGCTAGAGGACCTGGAAAAAAAATTGCACAGAAGAACCTGAGTTTCTTGTTTGCAAGAAGGTACTGTAGCTGAGGCTATCTGCAAGGAGATACTATGGCATGGTAGGGAGGAAGAGGTGCAGTCCTCTAGTCAGTTCGACAGAGCTTAATGGGCGCTTGGCCCACCCAAAAATAATGTGCCAAGGGATACAGTAATTTGCATAAATAACTTTTCTATTAAGGAGCGGATTGCTGCAAAAATAAGGGCAATAAACTGATTTGACTGGCAGGGATAACAAAAGTCCAAAAAAGCAGCACGCACACTCGCAGAAAAAACAGCAACTAAACAGGAGTGAGGTTGGGTCTCCTTGTTCTTAGCATACAACTTAATAAATTTATTGGTTACCACCTCACTCCTGTTTGGTTGAGGGATATCAAATAGCCATCAATGCCGAATGGGCTACAGGAACTTTACAAAGGCGGAAGGAGATAGGTCAAATAGCCAAGAAATTGTGGCAGAAAAAGCTAAAATACTGGTGGCTTAATCAGTCTGGACTCTCCTTCATGAAGGAGAGCATACACTGTGGAGGAAGCAGTAAAATCCCTGGGTGAAGCAGGCATACCAGTGGAGGACGTGGTGGGGCCAACTGTGAGGAAGGTGGAAAGACCAAAAAACAGCTGGTCACTGGTATCCAAGGCGAACACTGGGAAACTGAGGAGAGGCCTGGCAAGGGAAGCACAGATATGAAGAAGAGAGACACACTTATGGACCCTTAAGCACTAATAGTTTATTTATTTTATTTAGCAATGCTTATATACTGCTTTTCACCAGGTCAAAGTGGTGTACATTCAGGTATGGTATATATTTCCCTCATCCCCGAAGGGCTCACAAACTATGTTTTCTACCTGAGGCAACAGCCACAAGGAGCACCTGTGGGACTAGAAACCCCAGTCTCTCCAGCAGGATTCGAACCCCTGGGCCACTCCTCCTACCCAATAGTGAAGGGGAGACAATGGAATGAGAGGCAGCAGAATGTGTGGTATGCGAGTGAGTGGGGAGGGTAAGCTAGCAGTACGACAGGTGGTGTGGCTGTCACTACTCCAGCTATAGAGCCTCTAGCAGTGGGGTCTGGGGAGTGGGATAGGTGGCAGGAGGAAAGGGAATAAGGGAGAAGAGTTGTTGTGGGAACCACTAATGCTAAAGCGCTAAACTCATGGAATAAACACAGCCTACTGGAGAAGGAGGGAGGGCAAGTTAGGGCAGATATTTTATGCATCCACAAAACCCATTTGAGCATAGGGCAGGAGAGGATGCTTCTCTCACGACGATACTTGCAGTGTACTTGGCTGTGAATCGGGAGAACCTTAGGAAAGGGGGGGCATACTGTACTGCTGAGTGATAAGAAACAGCTGGAAGTGAACAGGTGGTAAGAGATAAAGGGGGTAGGCACCTGGGACTATGAGCAAGTATGGACAGGATAGAGGTGGTGATGTGCATACATGGACCAAATGAAAGGCGGGGGGAGTTTTTTAAAGATGCTCATGGATAAGTTGTGGGAGTTTGAGAAAATGCCTTGTACTGTGGGAGGAAATTTTAACCTAATATTGAACCCTCTGGTAGATAATAGGGGCGTCAATAGAGGGGGAGAAGGGGGATCACAAACTATTGGTTCAAATGAAAGAGCAATTGGGACTAGAGGATGTGTGGAGAACTTGGTGGCACCCGTCAGTGAGGCAGTATACTTTTTATTCAAAACCCCATGACTCATATAGTCACCTTGACATGATCTGGGTGAGTGGGGGCTTGGTACACAGGGCAGTAGAGGTGAAGCTGGGACCTATCACGTGGGACAGACCCATGCCTCGGTGAGCGTTACTTTTGATTTTGCAGTGAGGAAAGGGGTGTGAATTTTTGGTGACTAAATTATTCCCTGCTAGAAGATAAGGACTGTAACCACCAAGGTACGGGAAGTGATAGGAGAATATATTCACTTCAGTAAAGGAGTGGGCGTTTCCCTAAGGATTGTATGGGATGGATTAAAAGTGGTGGTCAGAGGACACCTGCTTATCACTCAGCAGTACAGGGCTACAAAACAGAATTTATGCAATCAGATAAGCACTCTAGAAGCCCAGCACCAGAGTGATAGGGACCCCAAAGTTCCAGGGGAATTAACAGGGCTGAGAGTAGAACAGGGACGACTACGAGCTATTCAGTTTGCACATGAAAGGTCTGTTTTAAGACATTCATATTTTGAAGCGGAGAACCGAGCCAGCAGAATGCTGGCATTAAAGTTGAAAGATCCTAACAAAAAGCCCCCAAATTAGTGATACCAATATAATCTCTCCAAAACATATACCACTAAACCCTTCGTGAAACTTTCTCAACTTTTTTTGTTGGATAACACCGGAAAGGAACATAGACTGAAAACCATGTTCTCCACTCGGTTATATCCTATTTAATCGTTTTTTGTTTTAAAAAACTCCATTTTTATCAAAACCATTTTTTCATTACTTAGCTGATTCGAAGAACTGAAGCACGACGTGCACGTTTCGGGTTGAACACCCTGTTTCAAGTGCTGACATATCATGTAGAAAACCGTCCGGTTTTCCACATGATATGTCAGCACTTGAAACAGGGTGTTCAACCCGAAACGTGCACGTCGTGCTTCAGTTCTTCGAATCAGCTAAGTAATGAAAAAATGGTTTTGATAAAAATGATGGAGTTTTTTTAAACAAAAAACGATTAAATAGGATATAACCGAGTGGAGAACATGGTTTTCAGTCTATGTTCCTTTCCGTTGTTATCTAACAAAAAAAGTTGAGAAAGTTTCACGAGGGGTTTAGTGATTAAAGTTGAAAGAGCAGACTCGTCAGGGGCAAATATTTAGTATAAGGAATGCCAAAAGGGAAATGTTTTTTAGGTCAGCCAAAATAAGGGAGTTTTTTTGTGATTATTATGTACAATTATATCAGGGTGAGATAGAAGGGGGGGGAAGCCAAGAGCAAATTTTTTTGCAGGACTGCACATTGTAGCCTCCTTCTCCTCCAACTGTGCCAATGCTGGATGGGGACATTAGCGAGGGGTAGGTGAGGTTGGCGATCAGGTTTTTAAAGCTGGGTAAGGCCCCAGGCCTATGGCTTGACTACCAAGTTCTATAAAAGATTCCAAGGTCAGGTGGCCCCGCTTTTAGCGGAGGTGTTAATGGAATATTAAAAGGAGGCCAAGTGCTGAAATCCATGGCAGTGGCAGGGACAACGGTGCTGCCTAAGCCTGGCAAAGACAAGAGTATCTGTGGCTTATATAGACCAATCTCCCTTATTAATTTGGATGTCAAGCTTTTGGCAAAACTCCTGGCTATGAAGTTACAGAGATTTGTTCCAAAATTGGTGAAAAACAATCAGGCTAGTTTCATCTCAGGAAGACAGGGGAGGGATAATATCAGGAAGCTGACAAATCTGATTTGGAAGATCCAGGAGATGGGGGGAAACTGCCTTGTTTATGATGGTAGATGCAGAAAAAGCCTTTGATAGGGCTGAATGGAGTTTAATGTACTGGAAAGGATGGTTACAGAAGGGAAATTTCTGCAGTGAGTCAAGGTGCTTTACGCAGCACCAGCTGCATGGATTAGAATAAATGGGGAGTACTTAGACTATTTTAGGTTGGTTGTGGGCACAAGGCAGGGGTGCCCACTGTCACCTCTACTATTCATATTGGTGATAGAACTCCTGGCAGAAATAGAGCAAAGGCAGGGAGATCTTAAAGGAGCAGAGATTCCTAGGGAGTCCTTTAAAATTGCACTCTTTGCAGACAATGTCATCTTCACAATTCGGGGGCCGCTGATGTCCTTGCCAGTGCTGATGAGGGAGACTGGTCTATATAGTGCGGTCTCGAGATATAAAATTAATATTGGCAAGTCTTGGGCTTAAAGACTGAGCAAGATTTAAGGAATCACAAGCGGTGTTTCCTTTCAAATGGGTGGGGCAATCTTACAAATATCTGGGGGGGGGGGTTCAGTTGGGCAGTTCACTAGATAAACTGTTTAAGTGGAATTATAAGCCCTTGATGGAAGCATTAAAGAGGGATTTGGGGAGGTGGTGAGGACTCAATACTTCCTGGTGGGAAGGATTGCCATAATCAACATGAACATCTTCCCACGAGTGCTCTTTTTGTTCAGGTCTGTGCCATGTGCAGTCCCAACAAAATTCTTGACGCAGCTACAAAGTTGGTGATGGGATTCATCTGGAAGAGCAAAGTTCCTAAAGTAGCAAGGACAGTAATGTTTCAGAAAGGGAGGCATAGTGTTTTGGGGATCCCTTGTTTCAAAACATACAAGGCAGCCCAATTGAGAGCTGTCTTTGGCAAGTTTGGGGAGAAGAGAAGCAGTGGATGACAATGGAGCAACGGTTAGGAGGTGGTGAAAATCTATAGTGGTAAATATGGAACACTGGAGGGGGAGAGAAAGGGAAGGCAGGCGGTAACCCATACACACAACTCATTCTGGAGATGTGGAATAGATGTAGAGGGGCAGTTATTGGCAGTGGGGGGGGGGGGAGGGAAACTTATTGTAGAAATGCCTTTATCATGGGGTTGAAGGATTTCACACCAGGCTGGGAAGGAAGCAGGTGTCAATGGGAGCAAAAGGGCTTATGGCGGATTGGGCAGGTTCTTGTGGGGGGGAGTGGTGTGGGGGGCACAGCGCTTTGAGGCTGTTCAGGAGATATATGGTTTAGGTGATGGAGATCAATATTAATACTTGCAGCTCTGTCATTATTTGGGGCAAGAACAAAACTTCCTTTGAATTGTTCATGGGAAAGAAGAGGAAAATGGTGGGCCTCATGGCAGCCTTGTATTGGTGCCTGATGGCAGGGAGGGCAAGTGCTTCCCTTCACCTTAGACATTGGGAGCAGGAAGTACCAGGGGTGTGGGGGAGGATAGATAGGAAACTGTTTATGCTGCTACTAGAATTTGGCGCCAGGGACAGCCCTGCTGGAGAACAGCTTGAAGGTGTGCCTGAGACTATATTGGATTCCTGCCTGCTTGTATGCCATGAATAAGAAGTATGAAGCTGAATGTTGGAAAGGGTGTGGGGCAGTGAGGGACCTGAAACATGTTGTGGGATTGCCTTTAAGGTACGGCAGCTCAGGGAGGAGATTGGAGTGTAAGAGTAGCCTAATGGTTAGAGCACTGGCTTGGGAATCAAGAGACCAGGGTTCGATTCCACTAGCACTGCTTGTGGGCAAAGTCCCTGTTTAATGTACATTACCAAGTTTAAGTTACAAAGTAAACCACTTTGACTAAATGATAAAGTGGTATAAACCACACACACCCCCTCCCGTCAAATAAATAAATGAATAAATGTATATACAAAGGGATCCCAGTGTACCTGAGCAAGCATTCTTGAATGAAATGAAAGAGTGTTCGGAGGGGGAAAGGGTCAATTCTTGGGCATTTGTGTGATAGCGACAAGAATAGAGAAGGTGCTCCTGGGGGTTATGAGGCAAAAGCTGGATGCATGTTGTTTAGTTTTGTAAATTAATAAAAATATAATTTCAAAAACAAAATCTTGAGTAAACATGCCCCTAAATTTCTTTTATCATTTAGATGCCCAGCACGAGAAGGTCTTTCTGCAGCTCCTCAATTGGCCTGTGTATGGCAGTCAATACAATTTAGAAAGAAAATAGATTTTGAGAAGTTAGCTGAAAGCCGGTTCTAACTGACAACCTGTGTAATGTACCCAAAGCAAGCATAACATGATCATGTAATTTCAGGCCTAAAAATTCTAGTTGTCATATTTTGCACATATATATTACAATCATTTCAACTGCTTTTTAGGAACACCCAGTAGCACAGAATTTCATCATAATCCCAGTATGACGACTTGGGTCACCAGTCTATGATATGCAGAAAACAAATACAACCACAGATCTCATGTTACTTGTAAGCAGAAAAAAATGACATTTTCACTAAAGTGATCAATCTGATTTTCCATAGGAAGAGCTACTTTCAACCGAACACTTAATAATTTCAAATCTAACCTGATCTCAATAACCTGTCCAGCTTGGCCTATGTACCATAAAATTTCTGGTTTTCTCTTGCTGAGACACAATCTACTGGCCCCATCATAACCCCAATCTCCTCCAAACCATGGGTATAGAACTTCTTTAACTGCTTTTCCCGTTTCCTTCCTAGAGGTAAATAAAGATCATCACTGACACAGATGAAAAACTATGTATTATCCTCCCTAACCTCACATGCTAAAGGTGCAAAACTATTTCAAATAAGAGAAGGGACAAAGAGGGAGCAATTCCACCAATCTAATATCTGACCCTCAAAGCTTGCCATTTTCTTCTTACTCTTTAAATATGATTTTAAACATCGCCTAGCATCACCATCAATGCCAAGGCTCCTGAGACATTTTAGTGATATATCATGGTCTACCGTGATGCTGCAGCTTTATCCAACACTACAACCAAAGGATCATTTCCCCTATTCAAATCTCACAGATGACTATCCAACAAGGCAACTAATGTCACTTCTGAAACCCAGTTTGCCTAAATCCAACACCTCTCCCCCCCAATCTTCCAAGAGTTGCTCTTACTTTGTAAACACAGAAGGGGAGGGGGGAATATTCAACGTGATTAACACAGTTAACAGGGCTGCTAACCACATTAATTGTGATCACTGGGATATTCAGCAACACTAATGCAGTTAGTGCCGCTGAAAATCCATGGGTACCACTGCTGCATGTTAGCATCGGAGCGTTCTGTGGGCAGAGCAGAGGTAGCGCTCAGCAATAACTGGGCTGCAGCAATATTGAGCCACAGCCCAATTACCACTAAGCGGTGAAAGTTAGGCATCCGAAAGGTTGACCTAACCTTCGCCACAGAAGCTAACCAGGCAGCAGCTGAATATTGCCACTGTCTGGTTAGCTTCCTGCTTCTCCGGCTAATCCAGATATTCAATGCCAGTGGCAGGATATGGCCCTGATATTGAATACTGTATATGGGTGTCAATTTCAGCGGTGACAGCAAACTGCTGCTGCTGAGTATCCCCCCATTGCTTACAATGGTTTTACTCAAAAAAGTAAATTTGACACTGGGAGGTAAATAGGCAGCATGATTGCATTTGATTTAATTAATGGAGAAGAGATGGTAAGGAAATCCACAGTACTACCTTTTAACTTTTGAAAGGGAGACTGATAAAATGAGGAAAATAGTTAAGAAAAAAACTAAAAGGAGCAGTTGCAAAGGTTAAAGGCTTACATCAAGCTTGGGTGTTTAAAAATACTATCTTGGAAGCCCAGACCAGCTGTATTCCACGCATTAAGAAAAGTAGGATGTCCAAAAAACTGCCAGCATAGTTTAAATGTGAGGTTGGAAAGGCTGTTGCCAAAAAAGCATCTTTCAGGAAATGGAAAAAAGAGCCAACTGACGAAAACTACATAGTAACATAGTAGATGACGGCAGATAAAGACCAGCATGGTCCATCTAGTCTGCCCAGCAAGATGGCAAGAGTAGGTGCAGGCCACCCCTCCCCATGTCTTTGTTTAGGGGTGAACCCACCACTCCATGTAGGACACCCCTATTTGTTGAGATGTTAGATGATTCAGAAGTTATATGTTTCAATTTATTTTGGTTTTATCCTGTTGCTGTAAAAGGGATCCACTGTGTTTGTCCCATGCCGTTTTGAATTCCGTTACCGTGTTTGACCCCACCACTTCCATCGGGAGGGCATTCCAAGCATCTACCACCCTTTCAGTGAAGAAATATTTACTGACATTGCCTTTCAATTTACCACCTTGCAGCTTCATGTTATGGCCTCTAGTTTTACAGCTTCCCTGTCTTTGGAAGAGGTTTGTTTGTTCATCATTTCTCTGTAAGTATTTAAAGGTCTGAATCATATCTCCCCTGTCCCTCCTCTCCTCCAAAGTGTACATAGTTAGGTCTTCAAGTCTCTTCTCATAAGGCTTCTGACGTAGGCTCCAAATCATTTTAGTCGCCTTCCTCTGAACAGTTTCCAGTCTTTTTACATATTTTGCAAGATATGGTCTCCAAAACTGAACACAGTATTCCAAGTGAGGCCTCACCAATGACTTGTACAGTGGCATAAGTACCTCTTCCTTTCTGCTGGTAATCCCTCTTTGTATGCAGCCCAACATCCTCCTGGCTTTTGCCACCGCCTTGTCACACTGTTTTGCCACCTTGAGATCAGAGATAATCACACCAAGGTCTTTCTCCTGAACCGTGCACACCAACCTCTTGCCCCCTATCGCATACATTTCCCTACCCAAGTGCATGACACTGCACTTTTCCGCATTAAATCGTAGTTGCCAAGTATTAGACCATTCTTCCAGCTTTTGTAGATCTTGCCTCATGTTAACCACTCCCTCGGGGGAGTCCACTCTGTTGCAAATTTTTGTGTCATCTGCAAAAAGACAGACTTTTCCATTCAGTCCTTCAGCAATATCACTCATAAATACATTGAACAGGGCCGGGCCCAGGACCGAACTCTGGGGCACCCCGCTAATCACCTTCCTTTCATCCAAGTGAGCTCCATGTACCATCACCTTCTGTTGTCTGTCAGTCAACCAATTTCTAATCCAGTTTACCATCTTGGGACCCATCCTCAAGCTACTGAGTTTATTGACAAGCCTCCTATGAGGAACAGTATCAAAGGCTTTGCTGAAATCCAGGTAGATGACATCCATTGCATGCCCCTGATCTAGTTCCTTGGTCACCCAGTCAAAGAACTCAATCAGATTTATTTGGCAAGACCGTCCTTCGGTAAAACCATGTTGCCTCGGATCTTGCAACCTGTTGGTTCTGAGAAAGTTCACTATTTGCTCTTTCAGGAGCGCCTCCATTACTTTTCCTGCCACCGAGGTAAGGCTCACGGGCTTGTAGTTTGACACTTCATATCTAGAAACAGCACAAGCACTGGCAAGTTAAATGCAAGGCATTTATAAGGCAGGCAAAAAGAGAATTTGAGAAGAAGCTTGCTGTGGAAGCAAAAACACAAAGACTTTTTCAAGTACATTCGTAGAAAAAAACCTGTGAGAGAGTCAGTTGGACCATTAGATGATAGCGGGGAAAAAGGGTCACTAAGAGTGGACAAGGTCATAGCAGAGAGACTGAATGAATTTTTTGCTTCAGTCTTTACTGAGGAAGATGTAGGGATGTTACACATGACTGAACTGGTATTTAAAGGTGATGCCACAGAAGAACTGAAAGAAATATCGATACACCGGGAAGATGTATTACAACTATTAGATAAACTGAAAAGTAGCAAATCATCTGGATGGGATGGTATACATCCCAAGGGTGTTGAAAGAACTGAAATATGAAATTGCAGATCTGCTATTAGTAATCTGTGAACTATCATTAAAATCATCTGTAATACCTAAAGCTTGGAGGATGGTCAATATAATGCCAATTTTTAAAAAGGGTTCCAGGGGTGATCTGAGAAACTACAGACCGGAGAGCCTAACGTCAGTACCGGGAAAAATGGTAGAAACCATCATAAAGAACAAAATTACTGAACATGTAATAGTCATAGCTTAATGGGAGACAGCCAACATGGCTTTCGACAAGGAAGATCTTGTCTTACTAATCTGTTATGTTTTTTTTTGAAGGTGTGCACAAACAGACAAAGGTGAGTCGGTTGATATAGTGCAGGGGTGGGCAATTCCAGTCCTGGAGGGCTGCAGACCAGTCAGGTTTTCATGATGTCCCTAATGAATATTCATGGACCTATTTCCATACAATGGAAGGCAGTGGATGCAAATAGATCTCATGAATATTCATTAGGGACATCATGAAAACCTGACTGGTCTGCAGCCCTCCAGGACCGGAATTGCCCACCCCTGATATAGTGTATCTGGACTTTCAGAAAGCCTTTGACAAGGTCCCTCATCAGAGACTCTTGGCAAAACTAAAAAGTCATGGGATAGGAGGCAGTGTACTATTGTGGATCAGGAACTGGTTAAAAGATAGAAAGCAGAGGGTAGGGCTAAATAGCCAATTTTCCCAATGGAGAAAGGTGAATAGTAGAGTACCCCAGAGATCTGTGCTGGGTCCGCTGCATTTTAACATATTCATAAACGACCAGGAAATTGGCATAATAAGTGAAGTTATCAAATTTGCAGATGACACAAAACTATTTAAAGTTGTTAAAACTCATGAGGATTGTGGAAAATTGCAAGAGGATCTTGATAAATTGGAAGACTGGGCATCCAAATGGCAGATGAAATTTAATGTGGACAAGTACAAAGTTATGCACCTAGGAAAGAACAACCCAAACTACGGTTACATGATACAAGGTTCCACATTAGGAACCACCACCCAGGAAAAAGATTTAGGTGTCATCGTGGATGACATTTTAAAACCCTCCGCCCAGTGTGCAGCTGCAGCCAAGACAGCAAATAGAATGCTAGGTATCATAAGGAAAATAATGGAAAATAAAACAAAGGATATTATAATGACTCTATATCATTCCATGGTGCGACCGCACCTTGAATATTGTGTGCAATTCTGGTCTCTGTATCTTTAAAAGGATATAGCGTTATTAGGAAAGGTACAGAGAAGAGCCACCAAAATGGTAAAGGGGATGGAAGGATACCCCCTATGAAGAGAGGCTAAAAAGGTTACGGCTTTTCAATCTGGAAAAGAAACGGCTGAGGGAAGATATGATAGAGGTCTATAAATTAACTAATGGAGTGGAACGGGTAAACGTAGATTGATTGTTTACATCATCAGAATATAGAAAGATTAGTGGACATGCAATGAAGCTTGTGGCACTGCAGAGCCTATTCACATAGAGAAAAAGGTTTTAAATCCTGAAAAAAAGATTTCAACATCAGTTGCAATGCTATGAGGAGCCTGATAGGGGGAGCAGGAGTGACCTTCCAAGGCCTAGAGAACTGCACCCTAGAACTGATGATGTAATGCAACCTAATAGCCAATCCAGGAAAGGGGGAGTTCCTCTGAAAAAAAGGCTGGGAAGTTGAAAAGGAGGAAGTAGGACAAGTAAAGAAGGAGACACACCACAGAGAACACCTGGGAAAGCACCAGGGGACACACCTGGGAGAGCACCAGGAGGAAGAGCACCAGCGGTGGTACCAGCAGCAGCAACGGAAAGCAGAGGCTGTGGTAGAAGCTGAAAGAGAAAAGGAGTCTGGGCAAAGATACCAGAGAGGAAGGAGTTCCTGGCAGGAAGGCACAGTAAGTCCGGTGCAACAGAATTCCCGGAGTTCTTGGCTGAGAGATACTGGAAAGAAAGGTACAAGGGGAGAAATAAACCCCAGAGTTTTACATGAGGAACCGCCAGCAGTAAATGCAGGACACTGTGGCTGTTACCAGGGAAATGATGAAGTCATTGCTGTAAGAGGTAACTCTCCTTATTCAAGTAGCAGAAGGTGTGGGTGTGGAAGAGTGGTGACTCTACAGGAAGGCCAGCTGAAGTCTGAGAAGCCTACTGCTCGAGTAAGGCTGAACTACAGCAGGACTAGGCCTCGAGACTCAACTAACTGGGATAATCCTAAGAAACAAGGTAAACGAAGAGGAAATGACGTCACCGATCCGAGCGGGAGCGTGAGAGTGGAGCTCCGAAGGACCGGGTGAATAATTGGTACACACCCAAAGCATACCGGCGGAAAATCCCCTAGAATTGGGGTATAAGCAAGTGGTGGGGGTGCAGGAGGGCCGCGATGAAGAAAGGCGCGGCGGAGCTGAAGGCTTTCGCCTATAAAGGAGGCTCGGGGAGCGCTGGTGTAAAGAGCAAAATGGCGGCGCCTGGAACGCAGGCGGGAGATGGGGCGAAGTCCCCGTCGGGAGCTGCACAGGAGCAGACGAGTGAGCTTGCGGGTCTGCGGGGTGAAATAAAATCCTGGTTCGGGGAGCTCCGGCAAGACCTTGCCAGCTTTCAAGGAGATGTCCAAATATGGATGGAGGACCTGAAGGGAGAGATGAGAGAGGTGGGAGGTCGACTGGAGGAGGTGGAAGGCAAAGTGGAGGCCCAGGACAAGGTTGTACAGGGCCTACAAACCAGAGTGGCAGCCTGGGATGGAGATTTGGCGGAGTTGTGGACAAAGGTTGAGGACCTAGAGAACCGCTCCCGGAGGGCTAATATTAGAGTCCGGGGAGTGCCAGAAAGCAATGAAAAAGAGGACTGTATGCGGCTGGTGGGACAACTTAGTAAGCAGATATTGGAGCAAGCAGAAGGACCGGGGACCACGCGGTGTCTGACTTTGGACCGTGCACACCGAGCGCTGGGTCCCCGCCGAGATGGCAAGCCTCAGGATATTGTGGCCTGCTTCCATGAATACTCAACTAAAAATGCCATTATGGAGATTGCTAGGCGGCTGCCGGAGCTGAAGTGGGAGAACCACCGGGTCGAGCTTTATGCAGATCTGTCCGCCATTACTATTCGGAAAAGGCGGGAAATGGCCCCGATAACGAAACGGCTTCGGGAGCAGCAGGTTAAATATCGGTGGACTTTCCCATTTGGCCTTCAGTTCTCGATTGATGGGACTACCTCTCACGTTCGGACACCGGAGGAAGCAGCGCGGGTACTTCAGCTGGCGGGCTGGGAGGATGTTCCAGTTCTGCTGGCAGTGGAGTCTACGAGTGAGCGCCGGTCTGGGGAGCGAGCAGGCGGGTGGCAAAGAGCGCAAAAAGGAGACAAGCGCCTGCGGAGACAGCAGAGACGCTCGCCCAGACCGGAGGACAGTAGCTGATGCATTGGACTGTAGGGTACAGGAACTATAATTGTATATGCTTTGTGTACCATTGGTTATGTGTAAAGGCTTTTGTGGGGTCCACGGGGAGGTGATGCCATGCCTCTTATGGATCAACATAGTGGTCCCGGGCAGGGAGGGGGGGGAGGGGGGGAGGGGAGGGGAAGGGGATCTCTTACTCAAGTTGGAATTGTGTGAAGGGGAGGGGGGGCAATGTGCTGGATGGATAAGCTGCGGGTGATTACATTGAATGTGCGGGGGTTGAATGCGCCGGCTAAGCGGCAGCGTGTGTATAAGGAAATAGAACGCCTGCGGGGGGATATAATATTTTTGCAAGAGACCCATTTGAAACAACAGGATGAGTGGCGAATGTCCCATAATAAATTTAAGGATCAGTGGTTCTCCTCCAACAGATTAGCGGGGCGTAGGGGGGGGGTGGGTATCCTACTTCGGGGTACTATACCGCACGAGGTGAGTGCCCTTCAAAAGGATCGGGGAGGGAGGTATATTTTTCTTAAGCTTAAATTGTACGGCCAGATTTTTACTTTGTTAATCTCTATGGCCCGAATGATGCGCAGGGGCCATTTTACCAGGAATTAAATTATGCGTTGGATAAATTTGCTGAAGGACAGGTGGTGTTGGGCGGGGACTTCAATTTGACTATCAACCCCAGGTTGGATAATTCCACAGGGGCAGGGGAGGGGACTGCAAAAGCTCGACGTTTGTTAAAGGTTATGGGTGTTAATATGGGGGTGGCAGATACTTGGAGGGAGGTGAGGGGGCGTGAGAGGGATTATACATTTTACTCTCCGGTCCACCACTCCTTTTCCCGCTTAGATATGATCTGGGTTTCGAGACCCCTGCTACTGGCGGTTGAGAGTTGTGAGATTGGCGAACGGACGCTTTCGGACCATGCCCCGGTGTGGATTGACCTGAGGGTCGGGCCCCAGGGGAAGAAGAGGGGGGGGTGGTTGCTTAATGAATCTCTATTGGATGACCCGCAGGTAGTGTTAAGAGTGGAGAAAGGGATAAAGGATTATCTGACACTTAACGATAATGGGGAGTGTGGGATAGCTTCGATTTGGGAATGTTTGAAGGCGGTAGTAAGGGGGGAGCTGATCTCTATTGGCTCTTACCTGAAGAGTGTGAGGGAGAGTAAAAAGGACACCTTAAGGGCGCAGATTCAACAACTGGAAGCGCAGCAGAAGGTGGGGAAGGTCCCGCAGCAACATGAGCAGGAGCTGCGACGCCTCAATCGGGAACTGGGGGAGTTAGACCTGGCGGAGCTTAAATTTGCCCAAGACAAATTGAAGCAGCAGTTCTTTGAATGGGGCAACCGGCCATCGCGCCTTTTGGCGCGGAAATTGCAGCAGCTTCGGACGCGGAATTTTATCACAAAAATCCGGGATGCGCAGGGGCGTGCGGTGAGGGGCGGTAAGCAGATTCAGGATAGATTTGTAGAATTTTATAAACAGTTGTATGCGGTGGAGGGGATTAGCTCGCAGGCTCCGGTGGAGAAATTTCTGCAAGTCCAGCTCCCGAGTCTGGGGGTGGAGAAGGCGGCTTGGCTCTCCCGGCCTATTGAGGAACGGGAAGTGGCCTTGGTTATTAAGGGGTTGCCGGCCTCGAAGGCTCCGGGCCTGGATGGCTTCCCGAATAAGTTTTATAAAAAGTTCGCTACGGTCTTGTGTGAGCCGTTAGCCAGGTTGTATAATTCGTTTGCGGGAGGGGGACAGATCCCTGAAACCATGCGCACGGCGGGAATAACTATTCTGCCGAAAGAGGGGAAGGATCCCCAACTGTGTGGCTCGTACAGACCGATATCGCTCCTGGGGTCCGATTTTAAGATCTTTTCAAAGGTTTTGGCCAATCGGCTCGGAGTATTTACCGCGGTTAATTCATGAAAATCAGGCCGGATTTGTTCCCGGGCGGCAAGCGGGGGATAATATCCGGAGGGTGTTGAACGCGGTCTGGCAGGCGAAGCGCTGCGCGGAACCATTGGTTTTGTTAGCTATAGATGCCGAAAAGGCGTTTGATAGGGTCTATTGGCCTTATCTGTTTAAAGTGATGGAGCGGATGGGGTTAGGGGGGGCATATTTGGAGTGGGTTAAAGCTATTTATACCCGGCCGCTGGCTAAAATCCGAATTAACGGGGAATATACGGAGGCGTTTGAACTTTTTCGGGGGACGTGGCAGGGGTGCCCTCTTTCCCCACTTTTATTTGTGTTGTCTATGGAGCCGTTGGCTCAGTATGTACGTGAGAACCCCGAGATCTGGGGGGTGGTGGGAGGACGAGTGACCAGTAAAATTTCACTATTTGCTGACGACCTATTATTTCTATTAACCTGACCATTGGACTCGTTGGTTGCATTAGAGATAGCATTGTGGAAATTTGGGGAGTGTTCTGGCTTTAAAGTTAACGCATCTAAGTCCGAATTGCTGGATATTTCTTTAGATAGGGCGTCCCGGGAGGGGATTCAGGGTCGGTTTTCATATCGTTGGGCGAGGGAGGGGATAAAATATTTGGGAATAAATCTCACACCGACGGACGGGGAGTTATTTGGGGCTAATTATGGGCAGCTGGAAAGTAAGATACGGAGGGAATTGGAGGTCTGGCAGGGTAAGGGGCTTTCCTGGCTTGGAAGGATTGCGGCTGTAAAGATGGTGGTGTTGCCGCAGTGGCTATATCTTTTTAGGTCCTTGCCCATTGGGGTGGGGAAGAAAGCCGTAAAGCGGTGGCAACGCTTCTTGATGCACTTTGTGGGGGGAGGACGGCCGTGCCGAGTGGCGTGGCGGATTTTGATGAAGGGCAAGGATAAGGGGGGGTTAGCGGTCCCCGATCTGGCATGATACTTAGAAGCCTCACAATTGGGGGCTATTGTGGAATGGTGGGGAGAGGCGGTGAAAGAGTGGGTACAAATGGAAGGGGATGAGTTGGGGGTGCAGAATCTGGGGGAATGGATGTGGCTTCCGAGAGTGCAGCGGCGTGGCATCATGGTGCGGAACCCTTACACTAGGCGGATGGTGGATCTATGGAATAAATGGCAGCAGGGTTGGTTGGGAAGGGACGGTAGGTCTAGATTGGTGCCCATTAGGGGGAACCCCGAGTTTCCCCCGGGATTGGAGAGTCCAGTCTTCACCAGGTGGGCGGAGACCGGCTTGGTACGGGTGGGACAGCTGCTTGAGGGGACACGCCTGGTTCCGTTCCACACCCTGAGGAGGCAATACCATCTGGCGGCGTCTGAGGAATACCAATACATACAACTCAGCCATTATATCCGGCATAAAATCTTACCTGGCTTGGCCCGGGACCCACGGGCATCGAGGTGATGGGGCTCATGGGGTCTCCCAAACGAGTGGTTACGCAGTTTTATAATCTTATGGGAGTTGCGGGGGGGAAGGAGGCCTTTCAGGAGCGATGGGAAGAGGACTTAGGGGGTTGTTGGGATGAGGCACAGTGGGAGCAAATTTTTCGGACCCGATACAAGGGATTGTTGGCGGCGCACCTGTTGGAGAATAACTATAAAATTCTGTATAGATGGCACTTGACGCCGGTGCGGCTGCAGGTTATGTACCAACTACAGGATGGGCAATGTTGGCGTCGCTGCGGGTACATACTTGCATGTGTGGTGGGAGTGTGGGGAGCTGCATGAGGTATGGAGAGGAGTGTTTGAATGGGTGAGTGGGATCTTAGGTAAGGAATTGACGCCATTACCGGCGGTGGCCCTATTGGGGATAGGGGCGGAGGGGCTGAATAAGGCGGAGAGTGGGTTCCTGAATTACTGTTGTATAGCGGTGCGCCTTTTGGTGGGCCGGCGATGGAAGCAGCCGGGGCTCCCGGGGTTGGGGGAGGTGCAGGCGCTGGTGGGGCAGATTTTCTTGATGTGTAAACTTACCGCACTGAAGAATGGGAGTTTGAGGAGCTTTTCCAATATCTGGGGGAAATATTTGGAGCGAGAGAATGCCCCATAGGATATTGTTCTCGGGTTAGAGGCCCTGGGGGGGGGGGAGGGGGGGTTAGGGGGGGGGAGGGGGAGGGGGTGGAGGGGGGGAGGGGGGGAGGGGGGGAGGGGGGGGGGGGGAGGGGAAGGGGGTGGAGGGGGGGTATTGAGGGGGGGTGTAAACAGAATGGGGGGGATGGGGGCTGATATTTTTGCGGCCTGTTTGTTACTGTTTTTGTTGATGTGTGCAATAAAAAATTTTAAATTAAAAAAAAAAAAGAAACAAGATAAACCACCTTTTTATTCTGCTAAGCATTATAACTTACTGAGACAGGAAGTACAAGATACAGAAGTGTGCCCTCCTTATCAAACTGCCTGTGAGACAGGACACAAGCCTTTGGTAAAAGAAAGACTGTGTAACATAAGGCAGCAAGCCAAAGGAAGTTACTGCCCGAACAAGCCTTCACATGGGCGCGGCCCGAACCTAGGCTCAGAACACTGGAAGCTAGTGAATGTGTTGTATGAGAAGCCTCAATACACTCCACAAAAGTATACCGACACAGATTCACAGTTGTCTGACCCTCAGCCTATGCAGGTGGAATTCTATGAGGACCCACCTGAGACCGCTATGGATTGTAGCTACTGCCAGGCAGGAAGCCTAATGTCTTTGCATGAAATGTAAGCAGTGCTCCATAGCAAAGCCTGTGTAATTGGTTTATACAAAGTCCTGTGAAGTAACAGTAGACAAAGCAAGTTTGAATATATTTCTTCTTTTTGCCTGAAGCAAGGTTTCCTTTTTTTGTTGAAGTAGTCTCCCACTGTTTGAACCATTGTGCGTAAAGGGAAATAAAGCCTTACTTTCCCTACATTCGGACTATTGTGTTCTCTTGAAGTTTGGTCCCCGGTAGGTCCTGGGAACAGTACCCAGACCCCTTACATAAAGACCAAATTCAAAGTTAGAAAAAAACTCTCGTGTCCACCCGACCTGCCCATACCAACCTTGGCCTCTAGGGCGGCGGTGCGACAAGCTACAAGGTAACCTATGTAAGACTAATAAGAGAAAATATTTTTTCACTCAACATGTAATCAAACTCTGGAATTTGTTACTAGAAGATGTAGCAAAAGCTGTTAGTGTAGCTGGGTCTAAAGAAGGTTTGGACAAGTTCCTGGAGAAAAGATTCATCAACCATTATTAAAAGGGACCTGGGATATCACTGCTTGACCCAATACAAGCATTGAGGAATCTGTGTCTTTTGGGGAAGCTGTGCTAGGTACTTGTGACCTGGATTGGCCACTGTTGGAAACAGGATACTGGGCTCGATGGACTTTGGTCTGACCTAGTATGGCATATCTTATGTTCTTATGTAAGTTGAAAAGTGTTCTCTAGCAGTGTGACAATGACTTGTTTCCCCCATTTCCAGAATCAGACATGTGGGGGGTGGGGGGGTTTCACATATGTATCTCACAGGACGTGTCGGGGAGTGTGTACATGGGAGTGTCATGGGAAGTGTTGGGGGCTGCATACATGTGTTTCTCTCATGACCCCCAGACCACCCATTCTCTCTTTTATTAAGGACCCCTCCCCCATGTGTCTTTAGGTCTCATATTCCACTCGCAAGTTTCAACCAGTCTCTCACTCTCATACCTGCCCCCTCTTCACTCAGATTCCCTAGCTCCAGCTCCTTAAGAACACAGTGGCTTATACTTCTTGTCACATGATGCAGGACGTTCTGGCTAATCTTGTGGTTTCAGGTCTCATGAGATTTCAGACCATGAGATCAGCCAGAACTTCCTATACCATACGGATCCCACCATGCAATGAGCTGATCGGGGTGGGGGAAAACTGAACCATGGAGATTTGTGTTGGGCTTAGGATATGCATGTGTGTTTGTTAATGCTTAGGCATGTCCTCAAAATGTTGGCGCTGTAAGTGACTACCTAGTTCGTCTAATGGGCAGCGTCTGCCCTCAAAAGGAGAGAATATGTAAAACAAGTCTTCACTTTAGGAAAAGGAGAATGATCATGAGAAATCCTCTGAGGGGCTGAAGCAGTAAGCAAAGGAGTGGCATTGGCCTAGGGATTCTCTATCTGGGGCTATCCGATGTTTCCCCAGAGACCCATCAATTTACACACATTCCTGGAGTGTCGCAGTGAAACCAGAGTTCCCAGATATACTATTAGAGTCTTTGCACTGAAAAAATGAAATATCATTTGTTTTGCAAATATGAATAAATGACTGGTTTGACTTTTTTTGTTAATAAAAAGAAAAAAAAATTCCTTTGGTCAGAAGTTTCCAAACATGTTGGCACAGAAAAATCACCTGGTTTATCTGTGAGCACTTTTCCCCCTCAGTACAATGCATGTAGTTTTGAAAATGCAAAATTGCATAATTGCATGTGTAGTTGCATTCTCTAACCTCAGGAATGCCTCCCCTCAATATGAGTAAAAGCATAGTTACTCACCTGTAACAGGTGATCTCCGGGAACAGCAGGAATTTAGTCTTCACATATGGGTATCGTCGGTACCGACGGAGCCTGCGCAGGAACGCTCCCCAGCGTCCAATTAGGAAGCTTTTGGGAGCATCCCACAGCGCCTGCGTGCTACCTTCCTGCCTTTCCCAACTGCCTCTCTCCAGTTGAGTTTAAAGCTGAGACAAAGAGAGAGAGAGAGAGGGAAAGAGAAAGACAGAGAGATACAACTCCTAGGGGAGGTGAGTGGGTTGTGAAGACTAAATTCTTGATGTTCCCGGAGATCACCTGTTACAGGTGAGTAACTATGCTATCTCCAGGAACAAGCAGGAATGTAGTCTTCACATATGGGGACGTCCTAGCTTTATATGCCAGGGAGAGACGACAGAAGTTGTGTGTCACTGGGACAGGGCTCCTCTTCCCCCCATGGATCTCTGGCATCCAACCTGGGATGGCGGGTAGGAGTTGATTAGGTATGGAACAGGTGTTGGAGAACAGCCTGACCAAACAAGGCATCCCGGCGAGAGTCCTTGTCCAAGCAGTAATGGGCTGTAAAGGTATGAACCGAGGCCCAAATGGCTGCTCGACAGATGTCGTCGATAGACACAGAGTGCAGATGAGCCATTGAAGCTGCCATGGCTCTCACATTGTGAGCAGTGACATGGCCCTCCAGAGGAAGGTTCTTACTCTGATAGGCAAAGGAAAAACTGTGCAATCCAGTTGGACAGTGTTCTCTTGGAGACTGGAAGTCCCAAATGAGAAGGATCAAAAGCAACAAAGAGTTGAGAGGACTTTCTATGTTGCTATGTTCTTTGCAAGTAAAAGGCTAAAGCTCTTTTACAGTCCAAAGTATGAAGATTCCTTTCTGCATTTGAAGCATGAGGTCTTGGAAAGAACACAGGCAGGTAGACCGCTTGGTTAAGATGAAAAGGCGAGACCACCTTTGGCATAAAGTGTGGATGAGTCCTAAGGACTACCTTGTCATGGTGAAACCTTGTATAAGGTGGATCAGCCACTAGTGCTTGCAACTCACTGATGCGACGTGCTGATGTGATTGCAATGAGAAAGATAACTTTCCAAGAAAGGAATTTTAAAGAGGTAGTAACTAAGGGTTCAAAAGGTGTCTTCATGAGCTGACCAAGAACCAGGTTTAAGTCCCATGCCACCGGTGGTGGTCTAATGGGAGGCTTTGTTAGAAGAAGGCCTCTCATAAATCTTGCTATAAGAGGATAGGAGAAGCTAGGTTGTCCATTGAGAGGCTTGAAGGAAGCTGCAATAGCACTCAAATGGACCCTTACTGAGTTAGTCTTAAGTCCTGCATTGGATAAATGAAGGAGATACTCAAGTAATGATCCCAGAGGTATCGCTAAGGGGTTGACCCTTTTGCGAACATCATATGGTAAACCTTTTCCACTTGAAAGCAGAAGAGCGTCTAGTGGAAGGTTTCCTGGAAGCATAAAGGACATCCTTCACTTGCTGAGGAAGGTTAAGATCATGAAGATCTAGGCCTTCAGCAACCAAGCTCTGAGATGCAGAGACTGGGGACTGGGATGCCATAACCTTCCGTCCTCCTGTGACAGGAGATCTGGAGCAGACCCTAACTCCAGGGAGGGGGCTTGAGAGAGATGTAGAAGCAGGGGGTACCACATTTGGCGTGGCCAATGTGGAGCTATGAGAATCATCCGCCCCCTGTCTCTCTGAAGCTTGAACAGGGTTTTGGGAATTAGGGGAATGGGTGGAAAGGCATAAAGGAAGTCTTGACCCCAGTGAAGGAGGAAGGCATCCCTGGCTTGAGAACCCCGAGCTGGAATTCTGGAACAGAACTGGGGAAGTTTGTCATTCCACGGACTTGCAAAGAGGTCTATGTCCGGGGTTCCCCAAATTTGGAAAATCTTGGTCACCTGGTCCGCATGTAGAGACCATTTGTGTGGAAGCAGAACTCGACTGAGTCTGTCTGCCCAAGAGTTTTGAATGCCTGGAAGATAAACTGCCAGGAGGTGAATCTGATGCTCTCTGGTGAGGGCCCATAGTCGCAAAGCTTCGTTGCAAAGCAACAGAGAGCCTGTTCCCCCCCTGCTTGTTCACATAGAACATTGCTACCTGATTGCCCGTATGAATGAGGACTGTCTTGTAGCTGAGCAGGGTATGGAACACTCGAAGAGCAAGGAAGATTGCTCTGAGCTCTAAGAGATTGATATGTAGATGAGTCTCCTGTGGAGTCCAGGTGCCTTGGGTGGAGAGGTCTTGTAGAAGAGCTCCCCAACCCACTGGTGAAGCATCTGTTGTAAGAGTTGCCTGGGGTAAGGGTTGTTGAAAAGGGGACCCCAGCAACAGGTTCTGAGTGGACTGCCACCATTGGAGGGACAAAATATAAGGCGATTTGGGTTTGCTATTTTGTCTGACAGGCACCCTGATGCCTGAGTCCATTGGGTGGATAAAGTCCACTGGGTTGCTCTTATATGGAGGCGAGCATAAGGAACCACATGCACGGTGGATGCCATGTGGCCTAGTAGTTGTAGCATTTCTCGGGCAATGAGAAGAGGTTTTAGCACTGCTTGAGAAGCTAACTGCACCATGCGAAGGCAACAGGCCGGGGGGAGATAGGCCCTTGCCCTTTTGGTATCCAGCAAAGCTCCTATGAACTCTATGAGTGGACGTTAGACTGGATTTTGGGATGTTTATGACCAGACCCAAATACTGAAGGATACGCATTGTGCAAGATAGGGAAGTCCTGGCCTCTGACTCTGATGGGGCTCGAATGAGCCAGTCGTCTAAGTAAGGGAAGACGAATATGCCTAGAGTGCGGAGAAATGCTGCTACCACAGTCATGCATTTCGTGAACACTCTTGGAGCCGAGGCCAGGCCAAAAGGAAGCACCCTGTATTGGTAGTGCTTTCCTTGGAAAAGGAACCGAAGGAACTTTCTGTGAGTTGGATGGATGAGAACATGAGTGTACGCATCCTTGAGATCTAGAGAACAAAGCCAATCCTGACTCTGAAGGTATGGCAGCAGAGTTCCTAGAGAAATCATTTTGAATTTCTCCTTGAACAGGAATTTGTTCAATTCCCTGAGGTCCAAAATAGGTCTGTATCCCCCTGTTTTCTTCGGGATAAGGAAATAGGGAGAGTAAAACCCTATACCCTGTTGATGAATGGGTACCTCTTCTATTGCCCCTTGGGCAAGAAGAATAGTGACCTCTTGATCTAACAGGTTGATGAGAGAGGTCTGAGACTTGAAGTGTCTTACCTTTGTGGGAGGGGGCATGCACAGAAAGTGTAGCTTGTACCCCTCTCTTATAATGGAGAGTGTCCAATGCTCTGCTGTTATCTGCTCCCACCTGGGGGCAAAGTGACATAACCTTCCTGGAATGGTGGAAGGCTCTTGTCCATTGAGGGCCAGGAAGGCTAAGTTCTCTAGATGAAAGTCAAAGGCCTTGTGGAGGCTGAGACTGCTGAGACGTTTGAGACTTGGCAGTCTTTGCTTTCCTTGTTTAGGTGGTTGCTGACCCTTTCGGACAAGCTGACCTGCAGAACGTCCTTGTTGGGAATAAGAGGGATAAAACCTCTTCTTTTTCGAGAAGAAAGGCTTCTTGAAAGATTTCTTTCTGGCAGGATCAGCTGTGCCTTTGGATAGTCTATCCAAAGTAGAGTTGTCAGCATCCATCTCATTGGCCTTTTCTTGCCAATTCTTGCCGAATAGATTCTCACCTGTACAAGGGATATTTCCCAGTTTGTCCTGCACCCAGAGCTCCAAATCGGATGCCTGGAGCCAGGCAATTCTTCTTGCACCTATGGCAATGGCAGAGATTCTGCTTATGCACTCAAAGCAGTCAAAAGCTGCACGATTGACAAACTTTGAAACATCCTGGACATGTTTAACCAGTGTGAGAAAATCCTGCCTTCTGTCCTCAGGAAGCAGAAGGCTCAAAACCTCTAAATTTATTTTATTTTGTTTTATTTTATTTTATTTATTTTCAGTTTCTTATATACCGTGCTATTCGGCATCAGTGCGGTTTACATAGAACAAAACTTACAGCAAGGCAGCGAGCCGCTCTGTGTTTACAGAGAATGGGTACTAAAACTTGGCTAACAGGGGAACTATATACATATATGTACATATAGGTATCATGTTTAAATCCCCTGTGACCTCTTTAAGGAACATTCCCATATATAAAATATAGGAACTGATCCTGGCAGAAAGCATGGAAGCCTGGAAAGTACGACGTCCAAAGGCATCCAAGGTCCTACACTCACGTCCTGGAGGATTAGAGGCATGTCTTTTTGCACTTCTGATCCTTCTCATAGCTGACTCCACCACAATGGAGTGATGGGGAAGCCAGGACAAGGAGGGACTCGATACATAGTATCCAGTCTGCGTGAGTGAGGAGAGGTGGTAAGAGGTGTCTCCCACATTCTCAACATGAGATCATGTAAAATCTCATAGATAGGTAGGGTAGCCGCCTCTTTAGGAGCTTTGGGATATTGTAAAATCTCCAACTCCTTAGCTCTGGGCTCTGTTTCAGGAGTCACAGTAATGGACAATCCACGAGCCACCTCTCTGATGAAATCCTGAAACGAAATATCTTCTGGAGGAGACATCCTACGCTTAGGAGGGGAAGGTTCCTCCGGGAGAAGTATCCCGGTACCGGCAGAGCTGTCAGAATCCTCGGAGTCCTCTGAGGATTCGAAGTACTGTCTGTCCGGATGCTCTTGAAGAGCCCGATACCCGTACCAACCGAAGTCGGTACCGGGGGTAATCGGTACCGGTGTATCGGCACCGGAAAGCATCACATGACTGGGTGCCGGCAAAGCCGATACCGATGTCGATGCTATTGGTACCGGTACTGATGGAACAGTCTGACGCGGTTCCAAGGGCGTCGATGCCGCAAGGAGAGCCGCCAGACTGCGTTTAATAGCCAGGAACCTCTGGTCTATCGATGCTGCCGATGCCTGGGTATCGGTACCAGACGCAACCGGTACCCCAGAGCATGGCACCAGTAGTTCTGCCGAGGTCGAGGCCTCAAGAACATCCTGGAGCCCCGATAATGCTTTGGAAGCGGAAGCCGAAGCCTCCCGCCGGGGCAGTTTTGCCGGTATGGAACCCTCAAGGGCAACACTAGAGGCATCTCGATGCTTAGAAGGAGATCTACCCTTTGAGGACCAGCTGGACTTATGTTTAGTTACCTGAGATCCATGGGAGTAAGACGAAGCCCTGGAAGACGTCGATGCCACCGAAGCTGCATCGGAAGGAAAAAGGGCACTGAGCTGGGCAGCTCGGTTCTGTCGACCCCTTTTGGACATCATGGCACAAGCCAAACACTCGGAGATGGAGTGGTCAGGACCTAAACATTTAAGATACCACTCATGGGTGTTGGTGAGGGAGATGGTACCGCCACACTTGGTGCATTTTTTAAAACCCGAGGTGGGTTTCTCCATAGTGGAGGAAATTTTGGGCCTAAGGCTCAAAATGGCGCGCACCAGGAAAAAAGTTTGGAAAAAGAAAGAACCACCGGTGGTACCAGTATAGCGTCGGGGAAGGCAGACGCGACCACAAAAAAATAAAGAATAATGAAACAATTTTCTGCAGTGACAGGAACACGACCTGCTGGCTCCGCGGAAAACGAAGAACTGGAGAGAGGCAGTTGGGAAAGGCGGGAAGGCAGCATGCAGGCGCTGTGGGATGCTCCCAAAAGCTTCCTAATTGGACGCTGGGGAGCGTTCCCACGCAGACTCCGTCGGTACCGACGATACCCATATGTGAAGACTACATTCCTGCTTGTTCCTGGAGATTACCATGTATGCTTTCGCCCATGAGGATGGACAATTTTCATAAATCCCTTTTACCTGAGTAAAGCCATTTTCCTATGTAAATGTATTATTTATATTTAGCTCACATGTTTCCAGTAGTAGTTTCAAGGCAAGTTACATTTAGTACAGTCAAGGCCAGTGCAAGGAAATGAGGCACCGTAGGTGAACATCATCCCTTGTGGCTCCCCCCTCACTTGCACCTGCAGCAGCAGCAGTAATGGCTGCAAACATCCCCACAGTGCTTACCCTTACTACTGTTTGCTTCCACTCCCTCCAACGCCCGATGTTGACTTTCTCTTTACAAACAAGACGTTGGCATAGAGTGGTCCAAGGGGCTGAAGCAAACAGCCCCATGGTGCCGAAGTTGTCAGGTAAGCGCCACAAGGCTGTTTGCGGCCATTGCCACTGCTAAAGGTCCCAGACAGGGGAGGCAGCAATGGACAGCTCCTGGACCACTGGCACTCTAGGCAGCTGCCTAGTTCACCTAATGGTCACACCGTCCTGTACCCAGAAGAATTACAATCTAATTTTGTACTTGAGGCAGGTGGAGGGTTAGGGGACTTGTCCAAGGTCATAAGAAGCATCAGTAGGATTTGAATCTTGCCTTCGCCAGTTCCAGCCAACTCTGAAAATTACCATCTTTAGGCCTATCAAACTACAGTTTGTTACCTTATTTTCATGGTAATTATAAATAAAATATGGAGAAACTTTAAGTATGGCTGCCATGGATCTCCAGTTCTTATTCTCTGTAATCACATCCTATTTGCATTAGCAACCACACATTTCTTTGTTAAGAAACTGAGCAAGGAGGAAGCCACATAACAGCTGTGTTAATCTTTGTTAGTGATATAGCAGAAGGGCTGTCGGGTAAGGTTTGCCTCTTTGCGGATGATAATAAAATCTGCAATAGAGTATACACCCAGGAAGATATAGATAACATGAGGAAAGATCTAGCTACGCTTGAATAATGGTCTAGAATTTGGCAGCTGAGATTTAATGTTAAAAAATGCAAGGCCATGCATTTGGGCTGCAGCAATCCAAGGGAGCAATATAGTATAGGGGGTGAGGTACTTTTGTCCACTAAAGAAGAGCGGGACCTATGCGTGATTGTGTCTGATGATCTTAAAGTAACTAAACATGTAGAAAAGGTGATGGCAAAAACTGGAAGGATGCTTGGGTGCATAGGGAGAGGAATGGCCAGCAGGAGGTGATAGTGCCTCTGTATAAGTCTTTGATGCAACCTCATTTGGAATATTGTGTGCAATTCTGGAGACCGCACCTTCAAAAGGATATAAACAGGCTGGAGTCTGTACAGAGGGTGGCTACTAAAATGGTTAGTGGTCTTCATTATAAAGCATATGAGGATAGACTTAAGGATCATAATATGTACACCTTAGAGGAAAGGCGGGGTAGAGATGATATGACAGATGTTTAAATACCTCCGTGGCATAAATGCACAGGAGAGCCTCTTTCGATTGAAAGCAGGCTTTGCTACAAGGGGACATGGGATGAGGGTGAAAGGGGATAGATTCAGGAGTGATATGAGGAAATATTTCTTTAAGGAAAGAATGGTGGATCCGTGGAATAGTCTTCCAGTGGAGGTGGTAGAGATGAGGACAGTATCTGACTTCAAAGAAGCATGGGACAAACACAGAGGATCTCTAAAGGATAAAAGGGGACTGTTGTAGTAGTGGATATGGAAGGACAGACTAGATAGGCCATGTGGTCTTTTTCTGTCATCATGTTTCTATGTTTCATACATCCCTGGCAATGAGAGACAACATTTAACTATCAAACATGGATATATTCCTATATGTTACTACTTTAAGAGATCACCAAGACTTACAGAGTGAATTGGACACAGATCTTCTCCCAATGTACCCGAGACTTCACTAGCCTTCAACATGCCCCACTAGTTACAGCACATTAGGTTCAACTGGCAACATCCAAAGTGACTATGCATAAACAGTGCAGGACAAAGAAAGCATAAAATCTTTGTATTATTCATTAAGAGTAGCAGGAAAGAGAGGGAGAGGAATATGTAGACAGTATGCGAGGAAAAAAAAAAGAGAAACTAGAATAGCAGTACAAAGTAAGCATTCCATTACCTTTTTGGTTTGGCCTCCTGGATTTCAGATAGTTTAGCTTTAATCAGACACATCCCTATAAGGAGCAAAATTAACAGTAATGAATATATAATCAATAAAAATAATTGCAAAGCTTCCTATATTAAAGTGATAGTAAAGAGCATCAAAAACACATTTTGGAGTCAGAATGGCTGAACCTGTAGACGCCCTCCCCCTCCCCCTCCAACCACACTGCCCTTACTATGAGTTCTACAAGGTAGGTGGTGTGTGGGAACGAGATAGAAGGGGAAACAACAAATCAAGAAGGGCAATGTCATCACTAAAAAGAACTCTGAGGCTGTTAAGAGTATGTATCAATGGCTTTCAACCATGTGAGGCCCCTTTTGCTAACGTACAGTAAGCAATTAACGTATGAATTCTCACACAGTAATGGTTATTCCTTATCATCCCTCCAGCTTAGTCCCGAACCTCTGGGTTTAGCACCTCCTCCTGGAGACTGAGCACGTCACTCTTTTGGTGACACCAGTATAAATAGTCCAAGGACCGCCTTCTTGCTCCAGTAATCTCAGTCTCCAAGCAGCTGGAGGAGGTGTGAGCCCAAGAGGTTTGGGGCTCCCTAGAGGAATGATTAAGGATAGGATGTAGTTAGTGTAGATTCGGTAGTGGATTGATTAAAAAAAAAAAGGTGACTATCCCTTTAAATTGGCGATTCTATTGCTGGGTGCTCTTAGAATTTGGGATTACTGCAAAGGCTGTCCCCCTTCTCCCCCCTCCCTGAAACGGTGGTTACTTACAGGGAAGAGTGTGGGAGTTGCGGTTGGGGTCTCCACCTCCCGATCGGGTGAGGAACTGTAGAGACGCGGCATTCGGGCCGCACACAGCGGGTGGTCAGTTGGTGCCGCGGCAGTGCAGTTAGCAGCAGATGGTTCTCCGGCGGCTCAACCCCCGACGCAACAGCCGTCAAAATAAAGGCTGGGAGCAGGTGTCCGAAGGAGGAGGATTGACGGCGCCTGATGAGGTAAGCACCGTAACGGCCGAAGAGAGCCAGCTAATCAACTCGGCGGTGAAGCGTGCAGGAGTTTAGGAGCCGGCAGGCCTGGACCGCATGGCAGCAGTGTGGGAAACTGGGCAAAGTCAACATTTTCTCTTCACGGGCTGTTCAGATGGATTTACTTTTGGGGTTTTTTGGACTATAAGCACTAGTTTGGGAAGAAGGCTCTAGGAATTAGCTGAGCTTTTGTTTGGAAAAAAAATAATTTTTGTTTTTTGTTTTAAGAGAGTCAGATAAATATGCCTTCTAAGCCTCAATGCCTCCTTTGTGGGGCCAGAAGGGGGTCGGTCTCTGAGGCGGGGGTGTGCAGGGGCTGCGCACAAGAAGCGACCGCAAGGGAAATGACAGAGGATAGTGGGACAGAGAATTTAAGGGGGGATGTTTCTGTCTCAACTGAACCTCTTTCTCCGTCCGTGCTAACCCAGGACCTAGTGCTGGGGCTGTCCACGGCTCCAGATACCCTCTCTTCACAACCTCCATTGCAAAGGGGGGGGTTGGCGGCAATATTCTCACAGGAATTTATGGCACTGCTCCAGCAGGCTCTTGGGGGGACTGGACGTGGGTTGGCTGGGTCTGCGGCGGAGGGGGTGCTGGGGTCGAAGCGCCCTGGGACTCCACTAGACGGGGAAGCGAGTAGTGTCCCGTTTAAAAAGCCTAAGCTGCTGACGGATAGGACCGAGCAGGCCTTGGTCTCAGAGGATCGGTCAGAGAATCTAGAAGACGCGGCGATAGAGCAGGACCTGGAGGAAGGTGAGATAACGGAGCATGAGGACCAGGCAAGAGTGGTCCGCATGTTCCGGCGTGAGGAACTGTCAGCGCTTATCACAGAGACGCTGTGAACATGCCGGCATCGGGACAGGCAGAGGATACCACTTTGGAGGATCCTTTGTTACAGGCGGTTCGAAAGTCCCAGAGAGCTTTCCCAATACATAGGGTAAGGAAATGATTCAGGAGGAATGGGACACACCTGAGGCAGGCCTGAAAGGCTCCAGAGTGATGGTTCATCTGTACCCATTGGAGGAACCAGATAAGGAACTTTTTAAATCTCCTAAAGTAGATGCGGCTGTATCGGCGGCCACTAAGAAAACTACAATTCCAGTGGAAGGCAGTGCCGCTCTTAAAGATGCACAGGACAGGAGGCTGGACACTTTGCTAAAGCAAGTCTGAGGTAAATGCACTTTCCATGCATGCTTCCATTTGTGGAACATGGGTAGCAAGGGCTTGTCCTTAGATGGTCCCAAAGGATTAAGGGAATGCAGGTAGAAGAGGTGGTCGAGGAGGCGTCCCGGATGGAGTCGGGCAGCGTATTTAGAAGATATTCAGTATGATCTTATTAGAGGTCTTTCAAAAAGTATGGCGTCTGTGGTGGCGGCACAAAGATATCTGTGGCTGCGTAATTGGGTGGCCGATGGGGCCTCGAAGGCAAGGCTAGGTAAGCTCCCTTTTAGGGGCAAGCTCCTCTTTGGAGAGGATTTGGACGTTAGTAAAGGACCTCGGAGAGTCTAAAGGGCTTGTTTACAAAGCCGCGGTAGCGGTTTCCGATCGTTATCGGAGCCGCGGCTCCATTGATTTCAATGGGGCCGCGGCTCTAATAACAATCGGAAAACGCTACCGCGGCTTTTTAAACAAGCCCCTAAGGGCGGAAGGTTGCCAGAGGACAAGCAGAAGCAGAGTCATCCTCTGGCACCTTCCAAGAGTCAGCAGAGGGAGTTTCATCGATTTCGTCCGTCGAGATTTGGTCAATTTCAGGGAGGGGGTTTTCAGTATAGATCCCGGGGGTTCAGAGGAGCCGGTAGAGGTTTTGGAGCCGCCTCCTCCCCGAACCTCAAGAAATCGCAATGAAGTGAGGGGGGTCATCTAAAGGAGTTCTACCCTGCCTGGGCCCAAATTACATCACATCGGTGGGTGTTGGAGGTCGTTCAAAAAGGATATGCGCTCGAGTTCCAACGACCAGTGATGGACGCCTTCGTTCAATCCCCATGCAGAGCGAGATCAAAACTGTCAGCGGTGTGAGAGACTTTGGAAAGGTTGTTAGCCCTCAAAGCGGTGGTGCCGGTTCCGCCAGACCAATGCGGATGTGGTCGGTACTCCATCTATTTCGTGGTGCCAAAAAAGGAGGGAACCTTGAGGCCGATCCTAGATCTCAAAAGAGTAAACAGGGGTCTCAGTGTGTCGCATTTTCACATGGAAACGCTGAGATCGGTTATAGTGGTGGTTCGGCAGGGAGAATACCTCACATCTTTGGATCTTTCGGAGGCTTATCTGCATATACCAATCAGATTGGAGCATCAGCGGTTCCTTCAGTTTGCGGTGTCCTTGGGGCATTTTCAGTTCCAGGCGATGCCGTTTGGTTTGGCAACAGCGCTGCGAACCTTCACCAAGGTCATGGTGGTGGTAGCGGCGGCGGCACGGCGCAAGGAAGGGATATTGGTGCACCCTTACCTGGATGATTGGTTGATTCGAGCAAAGTCAAAGAAAGAAAGCGAAGTAGCTACCTGCCGAGTGGTGTAATTCCTGCAGAACCTAGGGTGGGTAGTCAATGTAACGAAGAGCAAGTTGGAGTCGTCGCAGGAGTTTGAATATTTGGGGGCCCACTTTGACACGAAAAGCGGCAGAGTGTATCTGCCGCACCCCAAGGCCCAGGGACTACGGCATCTTGTTTGGGCCTTCCTGGAGAGAAGGCTCCCTCGGTGTGGCATTATTTACAGCTGTTGGGAACGATGGCAGCCACGCTTGAAATGTTGCCATGGGCCAGGGCCCACATGAGACCGTTGCAGAGAGCTCTGCTCAGAAGATGGTCGCATCAGTCCGATCAGTTGTCCCAAAGGCTGGTCTGTCCTCTGGAGACACGGCAGGCCCTGCAGTGGTGGCTAGCTCCAGGGTGTCTAGAGAAGGGGATGCCTCTGGAATCGCCAGATTGGAGGCCGTTGACGATGGATGCAAGTCTGTTTGGCTGGGGGGCACACTTTGAAAGGCAGTTTGCCCAGGGTCAGTGGACAGAACAAGAAAGGAGTTGGTCGATCAACAGGTTGGAGTTAAGGGCAGTCACTCTAGCACTAAAAGCCTTTCAGCAGCATCTGCAAGGCAGGGCGATCCGAGTGCTGTCAGACAACGCCACAACGGTGGCCTATATCAATTGTCAAGGCGGTACCAGCAGCGTGGCTCTCGAAGAGGAAGCGGAGGAGCTTCTGAGCTGGGCCGAGTTGCATCTGGAGGCGTTATTGGCAGTGCATGTAGCGGGGGTGGGCAATGTGACAGGCAATTTTCTGAGTCGAGTCAAGGTAGATCCAGGAGAGCGGGTTCTCCATCAGGAAGTTTTCGAATTGCTGGTGCATCGCTGGGGCCCTCCAGTAATGGACCTCATGGCGACATTCACATCAGCAAAGGCAGAAAGATTTTACAGCAGAAGACGAGAAAGGATGTCGGAAGGTTTGGATGTTCTGATGCAGAGGTGGCTGGAGAAGCAGCTCCTATACGTATTTCCACAGTGGGTGTTAATAGGTCAAGTTCTGCAGCGAAGAGAGCATCACAGGGGTCAGGTAATCCTGATTGCACCGGACTGGCCAAGGAGGCCATGGTATGCCAACCTAAAGAGTCTCCTGGTAGGAGCCTCCATGGAAACTGCCGGTCAGGAGAGATCTGCTAGTGCAGGGTCCGTTAAGTATGCCGCAGGTGGATCGGTTCTCGCTTATGGCTTGGCTCTTGAAAGGGCAAGGTTGACGGCCAAGGGTTACTCAGAAGTGGTGATTTCTACCTTATTGAGGGGTCCAGACGTAGATCTACTTCGGTGGCATATATCCAGGTTTGGCGGCTGTTTGAGTCTTGGTGCGAGGTTAGGCACGTAAGGGCGTTAAGTGCCTCTGTTCCATACATTTTGTCTTTTTTGCAGAATGGTTTTGATAAAGGACTAGCGGCAGCGTCTCTCAGAGTTCAGCTGGCAGCGCTTACTTGTTATCACGGGAAGGTGCAAGGGATGGTGCTTGGGGCGCATCCGGATGTGAAAAGATTTTTATGAGCAGCGTCACTATTGAGACCACCATGCAGAGCTTCGGTACCTGTGTGGGATCTCAACTTAGTGCTGGAAGCGTTGTTGCAAGAGCCATTTGAGCCACTGGCTAAGGCGACATTGAAGGATCTTATGCTTAAAGTAGTGTTTTTGGTTGCTATCTCTTCAGCAAGGAGAATTTCGGAGTTGCAGGCTTTGTCATGTAGAGAGCCCTTTTTGTCCTTTTATGACAAGAAAGTAGTTTTGAGGACGGTGCCTTCGTTTTTACCTAAGATAGTTTCTGTATTTCATATGACTCAGGTAGTGACTTTGCCAGTGTTTGAGAGAGAGGGCAAGGATAAGTCTAAAGGACGGCTGCACCGGTTGGATGTCAGTAGGGCATTAAGGAAATATTTGCATAGAACGGCTTTGCTCCGCAAGACGGACAGATTGTTTGTGTTTGGGGGGCTGAAACAAGGGGAGCCGGCCTCAAGGTCATCCATTGCTAGGTGGATTAAGGAAGCGATTGCGTCAGCATATATTTTAAAGAGCAAGGCAGTTCCGAAGGGCTTAAGGACCCATTCGACTAGGGCACAGGCGGCTTCCTGGGCGGAGTTTAGTTTAGTGCCAGCAGTGGAGATTTGTAAGGCGGCGACCTGGTTGTCATTGAATTCATTTGTCAAGCATTACAGAATTGATGTTCAGATGGAAGGTGACACTAGACTTGGATCAGCAGTGCTTCAGGCTGGTCTGGCAGGTCCCTCCCGATAAAGTGTTCACTGCTCTGTTACATCCTCAGAGGTTCGGTATTAGACTGGAGGGACGATAAGGAAGGTGAAATTAGACTTACCTGCTAATTGTTGTTCCTTGAGGAACTCCAGTCTAGTCCCGCATCCCTCCCTGATGTTGAGTGCCAGACGGCAGCCTGAAGCAAAGATTTATCAGTTGGTTGCGGGGGCGGCTCTGTGGTTCATTCGGGGAACGGGGTTGAGAAAGTGCTTTCAGTTCTATTGGTGGCTTCTAGGGGGTACACGGGAGAAGGCGAGGCAAGCCTATGCAGTACACCACATAGGAGTTACCTGTTCAGTTGGTTGTTAACTTGTTTAGTTAATTTAGGTTTCTAAAGTTTTAATATCTTCTTACTTATTGCTCTGGTGAGTCTGCTTTGTCAATAGGTTAATGGAGCAAGGAGGCAGTCCTTGGACTATTTATACTGGTGTCACCAAAAGAGTGATGTGCTCAGTCTCCAAGCTGCGGGAGGAGGATCTAAACCAAGAGGTTTGGGACTAGATTGGAGTTCCTCAAGGAACAATTAGCAGGTAAGTCTAATTTCACCTTATGCTGGCGTGACAGCACATGCCAATCCGTACATTAACTGCATATTGTGAAATGGATAGGGAATGCTCCATGCAGCTAGCACTTGAAAATGTACCATGTGCTATCACCACTGTGGTTAGCACAGATGCACGGTCCCTGTGATTATGAAATGATCATATGATCTGATATAGTTAAATGTGAAATGGGTCCAAGAAGAATTAGGTAAGCTAATAATTATTCAACAGCAATAAATTTCCAGAAGATTTTTAAATTCCTGTTTAAAAAAATAAACAAAGGTGAAATCAAAAAGATGGACACTTTCTGGAAGGATGATAAAATGGCAAAAAGGAAGATGGTGAACATTGAGAGGATCCACATCTGGTGTGGAAAAGAGAAGCAAGCATTCCATTATTGCACAAAAGATAAGTGGTTGAATAATTGATTATCATGGAGAGTCAGATAAGGCATGGACTTTTTGAACATTGAAGCTTTATTTGCATCAGACAGGACACTTCCGAAATACATCATCCTTTAAAAGTACTTGTGGAAAAAATGTGTGTTAACTTTGTTGGACTCAGCTTGGCATGCAATGATCAAGGTAAATACAGTGCTGTAAAATATTTTTATAGTCCTGCATTGTCTACACACATCTTAATTTTTTTCATTCATATTTTTATCATTGATAGGGGAAGCATCACAACATTTATGTTATAGTGTTTAAATTGAAATAAAATTGTCACATAGTTGGGACTCGCTCTCCAGGCAGTAGTGAGCTGTGAAGGTATGGACCAAAGACTAGGTGGCGGCCCAGCAGATTTTCATCATGGGGACGGAACAGAGATTGGCCACAGAAGTAGCCATGGCTCAGACGCGGTGTGCCATGACTGGTCCAGTAGGATCCCCGCTTACTCATAGACAAGGATAATGCAGTCTGCCACCCAGGGACACAGTTTGCTTAGTCACTAAGAGCCCCAGACGGCTGTGGTCATAGGAAATGAAAAGCTGTTGAGCTTTGCAGTGGCCCTGGGTCCGCTGCAGGTAGAAGGACAGGGCTCTCCTGCAATCCAGAGTATGGAGAACAGTCTCCGTCCTGCTGGCATGAGGCCTGGGAAAGAATGTGGGAAGCATCACCTCCTGACTGAGGTGGAATGAGGACACCATCTTCTGTAGAAACTTAGGGTGTGTGCGGAGCTCCACCCTGTTCTTGTAGAATTTCATGTAAGGAGGTTTTGCCATCAAAGCCTAGAGCTCGCTAACTCTGTGAACTGATGTGAGTGCTACTAGGAAGGCGACTTTCCAGGAGAGGTACCACAGGTGGCAGATAGCTAAAGGCTCAAACGGAGGCTTAGTGAGCTGCGAGAGCACCATATTAAGGTTCCATTCCGCTGCCAGAAAGCGGATGGGAGGTTTGGACAACATGAGGCCCTGTAGGAACTGAGACATAAAAGGCTGAGTCGAGAGAGGCTTCCCCTCGATGGAGTGGTGATGAGCAGCGATGACGCTTAGCTATACTCTGATCAAGTTGGACTTCAGTCCCACCTACAACTGGTGGAGCAGGTATTGGAGCATTCTCCAGGACCAAGCAGGAAGTCAGTCCTCACATATGGGTGTCATCGGTGCCGATGAAGCCCCAGCGGAGCATTTCCCCAGCTTTCCATGAAAGCCTTTGGGAATGCTGGCACGCATGCGCGGTTCCCTTCCCGCCTAAAGGTGCCATCTTACCTCAGTCTCTCTTTTTCCCGAGAAGCCCGCCGGACGTGTGTCCTGTTCTCCCGGATAAAAGTGATTTTTTCTTCGACGATTTTTCGCTATTTTTCTCCGGTTCGACGCCGGTTCCCCTCCCGCCGGGTTCGGTACACCGGTATCGAGCCCATTTATTTCTTTTTCGGTTTTTGCCCTTCGTGGCTGGCGTTCGTGCCCTTTTTTCATTTTTTCCCTGGAAGGCCGGTCTTTTGACCTCGCAGGGGCTCTTTTTTCCCCAATGGTTTCCAGTGGTTTCAAAAAGTGTGATCGGTGTAAGAAACTTATGTTTCTCACCGACACACACGACTGCTGCCTTCGGTGCCTCGGCCCTGACCACGACCTCAAGTCGTGTGTGCCATGTGGGAAGATGTCTTCCAAGGCACTCAAAAGTCGACAGCATCAGAAGGAAAGTTTTTTCTCGGACTCTGCCTCCGGCCGGGCCCGGACCTCGTCTGAGGCCTCGACATCTCGGGATTCCGATCCTGAGCGCCGTCGAAGCTCCTCTGACAGGGGGTCCCCCGACCAGGAAATCAAGAGGAAGAAGCGGCTCGCGAGGGCGGCGTCAGAAGAGGTCCCTGGTCCCTCGAGGGCCAGGTCTAAGACCCCGGACCGCCGTCCCGGGCCCGTAGACCAAGAGAAGCCTGCCAAAGTTCCTCGGGTGGAGCCGGAGTCTGCTGGACACGTAAGCCCCGTAGTCCTCGTGGACTCTCCTCCCAGAGAGCCAACGTCGGGTCCGGCGCCACCAGGGCCCGAGTCGGTGGCTGCTGCGTCTCCCAAGCTGAGTTTCAGGATGACAGCCTTGGAGTGCAGATTGTCTGCCTTCATGGAGCAGCAGCGGGCACTGATGGCCAGCCTGTCTGGTGCATCTGCCCCGACCACCAGGACGTCGACTTCGAAGTCAACCCCGGAGACCGAGCCGATACTCGAGACCCTCGTGGCTCGAAGTCGTCCTCGGTCGAGGTCTCCCTCGACCTCCCATTCGGGACAGAGGGTGTCGACGCCGGTGCCTCGGGGCCCCGCAGGGTCGGACCCTGACTCCTCCTCGGATGAGTCCACCTGGGAGACGGAGGACGAGGAGTCTCCCGATACTTTTAATACTCGGTGCGTCCCATCGGACTCACCGCAGTCTGAGCCCCGGAGTAGATCCCCTCTGGAGGACACTAGGTTCTCGGAGTTCGTCTGGGATATGGCCGCTGCCTTGGCTATCCCTGCCGATCCCGAGGAAGAGCCTCGAGCCGAGGAGCTCGATACTCTACAGTACAACTCTCCTCCGAAGCAGGCCTTTACTGTCCCGGTTCCTCCGATGCTGGAACGGCTCCTCTTCCGGATGTGGGAGGCACCGGCCTCGGCGCCGGTTCTCAGCAAGCGAGTCGATTCCAACTATCGACTCCGCAAAAGCCCTGGTTTCCAGAAAGCACAGCTACCACACCATTCCATGGTTGTGGAATCGGCCATGCATCGTCTGAAGAGCCAGAAGATGCAGTCTGCGGTGCCCCCCGGCAGGGAGGCCCGCAACCTCGATGGCGTCGGTAGGAAGTGCTTCCAGGGGTCTATGCTTGCTTGTCGTGTCCAGTCTTACCAGCTGTACATGGGCATGTACTTGCGAGACCTGGCCAAGGAGTTGGCCGAATTCTCTGCTGGTCTCTCCGGGGAACCCTTGCAGAGATTTAAGACCTTGTCCTCGGGGATTCGGGAATGCTCAAAGTTCATTTCCCGCGCTGCCTACGATGGCTTCGAGGCTTCGGCCTGAGTTGCGGCTGCCGGCATCGCGGCTCGACGCCAGGCGTGGCTGCAGTCATCGGACCTCGAGCCATGGGTTCAAGACAAGTTGGTCGATGTCCCCTGCCGAAGTGAGATCCTTTTTGGCAAACCCGTGACCGAGAAGACCGAGCACCTTACCCAGACAAGGCTGTCGAGGAAGACCTCTGCCCCTTCACATAAAAAGAAGGGCTTGGGTAAAAAGTCCTTTTACCCGAGGAAGGGCACTGCCTACAAACAGTACCCTCAGTATCAGGCTGCCCAAGCTTCTCCCCAGGGTCAGCAAGCCAAGGGCCAGGGTAATGGGCCCCGTAGGCAGAGGACCCCCAAGCCTCAGGCCCCTGCTACCACTCAGCAGGGTGGGGGTTTTTGACTCCTTGAGCGTAGCCTCTCCTCCACTGCTCCCCCAACCCTGCACAGGAGGTCGCCTCATCCTCTTTGCCCACCAGTGGCCCCTTATCACCGGGGACAGTTGGGTGCTGGAGATAGTCCACAAGGGCTATGCCCTCCATTTTCACCAACTGCCTCCACCATATTTTCCAGGGGAGCCTCCAAGGCTTCCCCTGCACACAGACCTCCTTCTACAAGAGCTTCATGGTCTGTTGGTGGACAGGACGGTGGAGCTTGTGCCTCCCCACTTGCAAGGTCACGGATTCTACTCCAGGTATTTCCTGGTACCCAAAAGGACCGATGGCCTTCGACCCATTCTGGACCTCAGGAACCTCAACAAGTTCCTAGAGAAAGAGAAGTTCAAGATGCTTACTCTTGGGACACTTCCAGCAGGGAGATTGGCTATGCTCCTTAGATCTAAAGGATGCGTACACTCACATCCTCATTCATCCAGACCACCGAAAGTACCTCAGGTTCATTGTGGGAGGAAACCATTATCAGTACAGAGTACTACCTTTTGGCCTGACCTCCGCTCCCAGGGTCTTTACCAAGTGCCTGGCAGTTGTAGCGGCCTACCTGAGAAATCAGGGCATCTTTGTCTTTCCCTATCTGGACGACTGGCTCATCAGAGGTCAGGCATTCCTGGAGGCCAGACAAGCCACCCTCAGAACCATTGCTCTGCTTCAAAACATGGGCTTTGTCATAAACTTTGCAAAGTCCACTTTGCTCCCCTACCATAGGGGCAAGGTTGGATTCTCAACTGGCAAAGGCATTCTTGCCAGAAGACAGGGCCCACAGGCTGATGGACGTGGCCAAACAGTTTCTAAACAAACCCCTGGTCTCCACCAGACTCTGCCTCAGACTTCTGGGCCACATGGCTTCGACAGTGCATGTGACTCCCAATGCCAGGCTCCATATGAGGCCTGCACAGTGGTGCCTTCGGACTCGGTGGTCTCAAGCCACAGGCCGCCTAAGAGACAGGATAAAGGTGTCCAGACCCCTTTTGGCCTCCCTCAGCTGGTGGCTACATCCACCCAATCTGCTGAAGGGGATACCCTTCCAAATGCCAGAATACTCGGTGGTCCTCACCACCGACACCTCTCTGAAAGGCTGGGGTGCTCATTGTCTAGACAAGTGCACTCAGGGCCTCTGGTCTCCCTGGGAAGCAGCCCAACAAATCAATCTCCTGGAACTTCGAGCTATCCGCTTGGCTCTCAAGGCTTTTTCTCCGGCCCTGGCTCACCGCTCAGTCTTGATTCAAACAGACAACCAGGTAGCCATGTGTTATGTGAACAAACAGGGCGGGACTGGGTCCAGGCTCCTTTGTCGAGAGAAACAGGACCTTTGTTCTTTTGCCCTGAAGCACAACATGCTTCTCAAGGCGGTGTACCTTCCAGGCCAGGAGAACTGCCTAGCCGACTGGTTGAGCAGAATTCTACAGCCCCACGAGTGGCAGCTGCATCCCTTGGTCGTTCAAAAGATCTTCCTGAAGTGGGGTCTCACTTGGATAGATCTCTTTGCCAGTCCACTAAACAAGCAACTGCCAAGTTCTGCTCCAGGCAACCGCATCCTTTGAGGATAGCACCAGATGCTTTTCTGATGTCCTGGTCCCACGCCCTTGGTGGCCCGAACTCTTTTCAAGACTCTTCAGGACAAGGCCTCGGTCCAGCTGGTAGCTCCCAGGTGGCCGAGGCAGCCTTGGTTTTCACTTCTACTTCAGCTGGCAGTGGATTCCCCCCTACCTCTGGGGTTACAACCCGACCTTCTCTCACAGGAGCAGGGTTCCCTTCTGCACCCCAATCTCAAAGCTCTCAATTTGATGACCTGGAGGCTGCAAGGGTAGTTTTGGCTCCCTGGGGCCTACCTCAGGAAGTTGAGGAAGTTGTCCTAGCCTCTAGGAAACAGTCCACTAGGAAAACCTATGCCCTCAAATGGAAGAGGTATTCTGTGTGGTGTCAGCTCCGTACAGAGGATCCTTTCTCCTGTACTGTGCCAGTAGTGCTTCAGTACTTACTTCACTTGTCCAATCAGGGACTTAAGTCCAATTCTGTTCGAGTCCACCTCTCAGCTCTAGCAGCTCACCACTCACTGGTGGAGGGACATTCTCTGTCCGGTCACCCTTTGGTGTCCCGCTTTCTCAGGGGCTTGCTTTTGCTCAAGTCTCCCATCCGTCCTCCTGCTCCTGAGTGGGAGCTGAATGTGGTTTTGCAGCAACTGACTCGCCCACCCTTTGAGCCGATGGCTACTTGCCCTCTCCGCTTCCTCTCCTGGAAGACTCTCTTCCTGATAGCCCTCACCTCGGCTAGGCGAGTGAGTGAGCTTCAGGCCCTGGTCTGTGATAGGCCTTACACCAGGATTTATAGGAACAGGGTAGTCCTTAGGACTCATCCAAAGTTACTCCCTAAGGTTGTCTCCTCCTTCCACCTCAACCAGGAGGTGGTTCTTCCAACATTCTTCCCTAGGCCTCATGCAAGCCAGGCTGAAGCAGTCCTGCATACCCTGGACTGTAGGAGGACCTTATCCTTCTACCTTGACCGTACGCAGGGGCATAGAAGGGCTACTCAGCTCTTCGTCTCCTTTGACCCCAATAAGTTGGGGTTGGCTGTGTCCAAGCGTACCTTGTCCATATGGGTGGCTGACTGTATCACCTGGGCTTACAAGGCGGCTGACCTTCCTTTGCAGGGTAGAGTCACGGCCCATCGTGTCAGGGCAATGGCTGCCTCAGTGGCTCATCTCCGCTCTGTGCCCTTGGTCGACATCTGCAGGGCTGCAACTTGGTCTTCAAACCAGACTTTTGCGGCCCATTACTGTCTGGAGAGGGAGTCCCGTAGGGACAGTGCTTTTGGCCAAGCAGTACTCCGGAATCTCTTTGAGGTTTAGGCAACTCCTGCCCTCTGTTGGGTTACCGGTGGAGGTTGTGTCCTTGAAAAGCCTTTCTTTGATGCTGTGACTAGAGGGAGTTCTCTTGTTCAGCCTGGGTTCCTGGTAGCCCAGAGCTAGGGAGTCACCCATATGTGAGGACTGACTTCCTGCTTGGTCCTGGAGAAAGAGTTGTTACTCACCTGTAACAGGTGTTCTCCAGGAGCAGCAGGAATCAGTCCTCACAACCCTCCCTCCTCCCCTTGGAGTTGCAGTTGTACATAGTTTGTTTTTACATTTTTGTGTGCTGTTCTTAGCTATGTCATTTGACTGAGGTAAGATGGCACCTTTAGGCAGGAAGGGAACCACGCATGCGTGCCAGCATTCCCAAAGGCTTTCATGGAAAGCTGGGGAAATGCTCCGCTGGGGCTTCATCGGCGCTGATGACACCCATATGTGAGGACTGATTCCTGCTGCTCCTGGAGAACACCTGTTACAGGTGAGTAACAACTCTCTATGTGCACTGAGCAGGAGGAATGGTTTGTCTGTTTCTCTGTGCACCACAGTGAGAAACGTCACCACTTGAAGGCGTACGCCCTTCTCATGGGGGCCTTCCGAGAGGCAAGGAGGATGTCTTCCATGTCTCGTGGAAGGTTGAAGGGGGCTAGTGCTACCCTTTCAGCAGCCAAGCCACGAGCGAGAGGGTCCCCAGATTGGGGTGTAGGAGAGTGCCCTCCTCCTGCGAGAGTAATCCTGGGGCTCGGCCCAGGGGAATCGGTGGTACCATCGATAAAGAGAGGAGCAGTGGGAACCAGGGCTGTCTAGGCCACCAAGGGGCTATCAGCACTAGCGACACTCTCACGGTGAGCCTTGAACAGGGTCTTGGCTATCAGTGGTGTGGGGGGGGGAGGCATACAGGAAGCCTTCCGACCACAGGATGAGGACTGCATCTGCTGCTACCTGAGATAGGTGCAGTCGGCAGGAGCAGAAACGGGGCAACTACGCGTTGTCTGGGCTGGCAAACAGGTCCATCACTGGAACGCCCAGAGCCAGAACAGCTTTGAAGCCACTGCTGGGTCGAGACACCACTCGTGCGACTGGAGTACCTTGCTCAGCTTGCCCACTAAGATATTGTCCTAGACTGCTGTCAGGAGCATCCTGTTGCATGTGGCATAAGAGCAGAGGGTTACCGCCTCCTAGCAGAGGGGGTACAACCCCATTCCCCCCCGTTTGTTCACGTAGAACATCACAACCTGATTGTCGGTCTGGATCAGCACCATGTGGTGCTGTAGCTGGTGGCAGAAGGCCTTGAGGACCAGGAATATGGCCCTGATTTCTAGCAGGTTGATCTGCATTTCGGATTTCCTCTGGGACCAGCAGCCTTGTGTCTGGAGGTTGTCAATGTGCTCCCCAGCCCATTAGAGAGGCGTCCATAGTGAGGACTTTCTGTGGGGTGGATGCCTGGAAGGGCATCACGGCCTGAAGGTGATGTGGATTCTGTGCACCCTGTCCCTGAGCTTGCCTGTGGCTTGGGTCCACTGAGAGTGGAGGCACCACTGGGCTGCTCCCATATGTAGGCGGGCATCTGGGGTCACTTGGACAGTGGAGGCCATGTGTCCCAGCAGGTGGAGGAGAAGCCAGGTGAGTAGTGTCCTGCACCATTGCACCTCTATGACTAGTTCCCTGAGGTGTTCTGACCTTTCCTGAGGGAGGAAGGCCTTTGCCTGAAGGATGTTCAGCTGCGCCCCTAAGAACTAAAGGCTTTGAGCAGGAGTGAGGTGGGACTTGGCGCAGTTTATGACAAACCCCAGGTGCTGCAGGGCGTTTTTGGTGCGTCTAGTGGCATATTGTGCCTCTGCAGCTATGGCCCCTTTTATGAGCCAGTCGTCCAGGTAGGAGAAGATGAAGACCCCTTGAAGCCTGAGATGGGCTGTGACCACCACAAGGCTAGCCCAAAAGGCAGTACCCTATATTGGTATTGTTGTCCCCCCACCACGAACAGGAGGTATTTTCTGTGGCTGGGGTGGATTAGGATGCGAATGTAAGCATCCTTTTGGTCTAAGGAGCAAAGCCAATCTCCCTGCTGGAGGAATGGCAGCAGTGTTCCAAGCAAGAGCATCTTGAACTTCTCCCTGACCAGAAACCTGCTGAGCTCTCACAGGTCCAGGATGGGCCTGAGCCCCCAGTCCTCTTGGAGACAAGAAATTACCTGGCGTAGAAGCCGGTGTTCCAGAGGTGTTTTGGGACTGGCTCCACTGCTTTGTCCCCGAGTAGTCCCACTAGCTGGGTGAGGATCAGGGTCTGGTGAAGAAGAGGCCTGGTGGGCTCTCCTGGGTAGAACACGGGCAGTACCTGATGTAGGTGGAGGAGGTAACCCTCGTTGACCACCTGTAACACCCAGGCATCGGTGGTAATGGCTGTCCACCAGTGGGCAAACAGGACTAGGTGCCCCCCTGTGGGCAGCAAAGGACCCCCTGGGGGTGTAGTGTCACGCCCAGGCTGTCAGAAGCCCCCCCCCCCCCCTGAGACATTTGGGCTTTATGCTTTCTGGGACCATGTCTCTGGCCTTTTTGTTGCTGGGCCTGCTGAGGGTCCAAAGAAGGCTTGGATGTGCGGAGTAGTACTGAAGCTCCCTTTCTTTCTTGGGAAGGGCTTTTTCCTTAAGGTTTTCTCTCAGGGTTGCATTGAGGTCTTTTTCAAGAGCCTGATTCTCATCACATATTCTCATCTCTATCTCCGCTGCTTTGTCTGTCGTGGGTTTCCCGAACAGGTTTTCACCTGTGCATGGGACATCAATCAGTTTGTCCTGTACTCATTGTTCCAGGTCGGATGACTGCAGCCATGCTTGACGTTGTGCCCTGATGCCTGCGGCAGCCACCCTAGCTGATGACTCGAAGCCATCATAGGCTGCTCAGGACAGGAACTTTGAACATTCCTTTACCGCTGAGGTTAAGGTCTTGAATCTCTGTAGGGGTACTCCATTGAGGCCTGTCGAGAATCCCCCAAGCTCCCTTGACAGTTCCTTCAGGTATATGCCGATGTAAAGCTGGTATGAGTGAATTTGGCATGTTAGCATCAAGCCCTGCTGGGTGGTACCAACGAGTGTGTCTTTTGGCTCTTAAGCCAGCGCATGGCTGACTCCACAACTATGGAGTTATGTGGGAGCTGGACCTTTTGGAACCCAGGGCTCCAGCATACCCGATACATGGTGTCAAGGCGCCTGCTGACAACTGGTACCAATGCCGGTGTTTCCCCACATCCAGAGGAGGAGGAGGTGGTGGCGGCGGCGATCCACGATCGGGGTCACTGGGACTATAAGGGTTTCCTTTGGGGGTGCTTTGTATTGGAGTATCTCCAATTCTTTATTTTGCAGGACCTCCTTGGCCTTGGCCTCGATCGCGAGAGCCTTGGCCATATCCCTCACAAAATCAAGGAACACAATGTCCTCGGGTGGGAATCGGTGGCAGGTCGCTGGGTGAGACAAGTCCGAGGGCATGTCATGGTGTCGCCTTGTGTCCAGGCACTCTCTGTTCTCAGTCTCCTATTCGGACTCTAAAGTCGGAGTACGTGTCCAATGCAGCACAATCACCTCGGTCGAGGACTGCTCGCCACGGTGCAGGGCTCCAGAGGACCGTTGGTCTGAGCCAAGGGCGATCGCCGGGAAGGATCAGTGTCCCAAAGAATTAGACAGGGACCTCATCCAGGGCCGGGGGACTCTCGAGGCCAATGGTGCTCGAGGACCGGCTCGACATTCAGGGAAGCCCTGGATGTCAAGGGTCCCGTTGTCAGGGCAGATGAACCGGACGAACTGGACATAAAACGCCCACTGCATGGTCACTAAGGCAGATATACTGCTCTCTAGGGCTGCCATTCTGGTCTCCAAGCCAGTTGGCTCCACAGCGTTTGACGAAGGCACAGAGGACTTTGGGCCCAGCGTTGGTACTGTTGAGCAGGAGTCCTCGATGAGGATGGCCTCAGAGGCTCAAGGTCAGTTGGCGGGCGCCAACAACTCCTTGCAGGGCAACTTGGAGGGCTGCTCCTGCCCCAACTCCTCAGACTCACACCTGGAGCTGCAAGACTTGGGGTGGAATTTCACCTTCCCGGATCCATCCTCCGAAGGAGACTTGAAGGATTTCTTCTTCTTATGCTCCACCTACAGGGACTTCTGCTTGGGGGAACCGCGGCTGTGGGACTCCAAGGAGGCTCTGGTTTTGCTGGGCACCAAGGTATCGGAGGAGGCCCTGGAGCATGGTGTTATCAAAGACTCCGGGGCGAAGTCAGACTTATGATGAACCTTTTCCTGCTGCTGATGGCCACTCTTTAAGGCCTTTGGGGTCGTTGTTCTGCAGAGCTCACAGTCAGAGTCGTTGTGCTCTGGGTCAAGGCATCGGAGGCAGCAGTCGTGTGGATCGGTAAGTGACATGACTTCTGCAATATCAATAATCAAGTTGCTATCCATTTCTTCAGTTTGAGTTGGAGGCCTGTAGATTACACCAGTATGGATGACAGTGCCAACTCCTCTTTCCAACACAATCCACAGCGCTTCTTTTCCCCACATCCTCTGCAATTCAGCAGCTTTAATATTGCTTTCCACATATAGAGCTACCCCTCCTCCTTTTCTAACCTCTCCATCTCTTCTAAATAGATTCTAGCCAGATCTTTATTCTTCCCCTGATACTACTCCTTAGAGAAGGAGTGCAGGCGTACCACCTGGTTCACGTGAAAGGGAGAAAGCACTTTAGGCAAGAAGGAAGGCACAGGCCGAATGGAAACAGTCTCCTTGAAAAAGACAGATAAGGATCTCAGCAAAACAGAGCCTGCAGCTCAGAAATCTGCCTTGCAGAACAAATTACAATCAAGAAGAAAGCAGAGTGTCAAATCTTTTAAAGTAGTGTACTTTAATGGCTCAAAGGACGATGCCATCAAAGCCCCAAACACCAGACACAGATCCCAGGAAGGGATTATAGACCAGAGGGGAGGACACAGATGCAGACACCAAACCCCATGGAGAAACCGTGAGATGTCCGGGTGCAAGGCTAGAGACTTACCAGCCACCGGACCTCGGAAACAGGCCAGAGCTGCTACCTGAACATTCAGGGAGCTAAGGGAAAGGCCCTTCTACAGGCCATCCTGTAGAAAGGCCAACAGAGATGGCAGCCTGGCCGCCTCAGGAGCCAAATGCCAAGCACAGCACCATCGCTTAAAAAAGGCATCAGATTCGCAAGTATGCTAGCTTGGTAGACCTCCTCCTGGCTCCAAGTAGGGTGGAGACCACCGCTAGAGAGTAGTCTTTATGTGCTAGCTGTCTCCTTACAGGAGCTAAGCAGTAAGCAAAAGGCAACCAGGTCCTCCAGGATGCTTGGTCCCTGACACAACAGGCCCCGAGACAGAGACAACCAAAGAGGAGGTGCCTGCAGGAGCTGCATCAGGTCTCCAAGCCATGCTCTCTTTGGCCAATCTGGCACCACCAGAACAAACCTGCCCAGGTGGCATTCTATAGGCTGAACCACAAGCCCAACCAGGGGCCATAGAGTTAACATCTATAGCCAGTACTGACTTGGCCAAAGCTGGGTCAGGGCATCAATGCCTTCTGACCCCATCTCAGTGTGGCGACTGAAGAGGAGGCCTATTTTGGTAGTGAAGCAGGTCACCATCAGATACATTTTGGGGTGACCTCAATGGTGCAGAATCAACTGAAAAGCCTCCTGACAACTCCCATTCTCCAGGATTCAGAGAGTGCCGGCTGAAGAAGTCCGCTTCCACATTGTCCACCCCAGAAATGTGCTGAGCAGACAAGGTTAGGAGGTTCTTCTCCACCCAGGCAAACAGAAGAGCAATCTCCAGAGCTACCCTGGCACTTCTTGTACTGCCTTGCCGATTGACATAAACCATCGTCATGGCGTTGTCTGAAAACATTTGAACCACCCAGCCCTCAATGAGAGGCCGGAAACACAGAAAAGCCAAACTGATGACTCTCACCTTGAGGTGGCTGATGGACCACACTGCTTCCCTGTGGTTCCAACGGCCCTAGGCCGTACGGTCTTGGCAACAGGCTCCCCAGCCTGAGAGACTGGCATCCATCATCAGGAGGATCCAGGAGAAATCGTCCAGTGGCACGCCCTTCCTCAGATGACTTGGCTGCTGCCACTACCGCAGGCTGGACTTCACCATCAACAGGGGCTGGAGCCTGCACCAACTCTTGAGAACTCGGGGACCACAGAGTCAACAAGGACCGCTGGAGCAGTCGCAAGTGAGCATGCACCCCTGGCACCATCTCTATGGTCACTTTCATCAATCCGAGGAGCTGAAGAGAATCTCAGACTCTGGGAGCCTTCTGCGCACAGAACAGCGTCAGGCAATCCACTGGCAGGAAAACTTTGCCAATTCAAGAGTCAAAACATGCTCCCAGAAACTCCAGGGAATGGGAAGGCCACAGCTGGCTCTTCCCCGATTTATCACCCAGCCGAGGCTTTCTAAGAAGGACACAGATCCCTTGGCATTGCAGCTGCCATCACCATGACCTGGAAGAACATCTTCGGAGTGGTGGAAAGCCCAAAAGGGAGGGTGGCAAACTGATAGTGAGAGCCAAGAACAGCAACACGCAGATACTTTTGCTGATCCACCTGGATCAGGATATAAAAATATGCCTCAGCCAGATCCAGAGACACCAAGACTTCCCCTTGGCGCACTGCTTGAATCATGGAGTGAAAGGACTCCATCCAGAAGTGCAGGATGTGCAAGTGCTTGCTGACCCCCTTGAGGTCCAGAATGAGCCGAGTGGAACATCCTTTTGGGCATCACGAAACAGATGGTATATCTGCCCTAGACCCATTCATTTGATGGGAAGGGAATTACTGCATTTAAGCGCAGCAACTTGTCCAAGTTGATCCGCACGGCGGCACTTTTGATCGCAGACCTATAAGGGAAGATGACAAAGGCACCCAGAATCGGCTCACTGCATTCCAAGACACAGCTGAACTGACTAGTGTCTAGCACCCAGTGGATCCTTGGCAACCTCGGACAATTCCTAAAAGTAAAGGCCAGCCTGCCTCCAACTGGAGGAACCAAGGAATGGGCCCCAAAGCCTTTACTGCACAGCCTGGGAGGGTCTTCCCCTGGAAGGAACAGAGTCCCTGGGCCCACACGCTCCACGAAAGGACTGAGAATGAGCCCGAAGCCCAGAAGCAGAGGGGAAAAATGGTTTTCCATGTCGTTAATGATGAGAGTCCCAAGGCCAATCCCCCCTCCCCCCCCGAATCTGGCCGGCATGCCCTTGGTGGATGGGCAGAGGCTGACGAGAAAGGGCACCAGCCTGCTTCACAGGCCCCATAGACCCATCATCCAGAAGCGGTAGATTTTATCATGCTAGCTCCTTCACCAGCTTCTCCAAAATCAGCTCCAAACAGAAGCTTCGCCTTAAAAACCAGTTGCTTAGCTGCCAGTTTTATCCGCTGCCCAGTGCTGGAGCCAAATCTGAACGCCATGACACTGCCATCAGGGCACCATCCGTGGCCACCAAATGCATGAGGTTATACATGTCATCAGAAAGGAAGGCTGTAGCCAACCAAAAGAAGTGTAGTATCATCCAGCGGAAGAGATTGAATCTGTTGGGGCAGGGTTCAAGACATCAGGCATGTACATACTGCCAGCTGCAGAATAGCCACCGTCATAGCGAATCTGGCTCCTCAACCAAGAATCCACCTTACGGTCCAGAAAGTCCTTTAAGGGGTCACAAGGTCTGAATTTACATGCCAGAAGCACCAGGCCTGGAAGAAATCCTCTCGGAAATGACCCCCCCCCCAACACCAGGGGGTGCAGCTGCCATAGATCCCCTAGAGGACAATGAGCAGCTCACAGCACGGATGCCGGATCCTCCAGCCCGCTGGATATCCTTATCAATAGCGCCATCCATCACTTCCTACCCTGAGGCAGGCAAGGCCGGACTAATCGCATCCCCCGGCTAAAAGGGGGAGAGCAGGCCCTCCAGGGATGATTCAAACTGCCGTGCAAGAAGAGCAGAGTCCAGAATCTGGAGATGAGGCACCTCGCTTGGAACAGGGTCAAACAACCTTCCATGGAAGAAAACAGAGTTAAGGCAAGTATCACAACAATGCGCACTCAGGCTGCGGCACCCTATAGGTACACAACTGTGCTTTTACTGCAACACATGACTGCACTTTAATTGCGGCACGCATTAACTGTGCTTACTGCAAAGCACGTTACAGGCACTAGGGTAGGAACATGCATTGGAGCCGCTTGGGTAGAACGATTGTAGAGACCGTGCGACCGCCAAGTGCAACAAAGGAGAAAATGCTACTAATGAGTGCAAAAAACAGCGGGAACCCCCCTCACTACGCCAACAGTAGTAAGCATGCTACCCCACATTGTGTTCCACATAGACCAAATCAGGAGCCCCCAACGAGGACAATGATGAGGTTAAGGCTTGGTACTCCCCCACTGAGAGCCCCAGGCAGAGGATCTATACCGGGCTCAGCTCTACTCCCATGATAAGTGTTTCACTGGCTTTGGTAGTACTGCGTTTAAGGCAGCTGGCAGGCAGATTCCTCCAAAAGCCTTCTGCAATCTTCAGGAAAGAGCAGGCTGGGGAAAGGAGGAGGAGGGAGGGACGTTGAGGTTGTGTGAGGTTGCTGAATTCTTCCATTCTTTCAGATCCTTCCAATTTTCTGGCTGCTCAAAAAGCTTTTATCCTGGGTAAGAGCTGAACCAATTTCTACTCCTTCTATGGCAACCTAAAAGACTGCAGTCTAGTGGAGCCTCCCATGTCACACTCAAATGAGACAGTCACCCTCAAAGTGAGTGGTGTTTTTTTTTTTTTAAATCAAGCTTTTCCTCTCAATTCTTCAGATTTCCTTGAGAGAGGAGAAAATCCATCTGCGGGAGACAAAGAAATACTGAAGGGACATCTGGTGACTGAGACGAATAGAGATATGTGAGTGATAGCATTGAAACCTCTGCTTTTCATTGGTTCTTTGTCTCCACCAATCTACTGGTAGGGAACACAATCCACATGTCTGGACTGGTCTAGCAGGATGATATGGAATATTACTTCTCTACAGGTTCTGGGTGAGAAGTCACCTTGAGTGTTCTATCCAGTACATTCATGAGATAGAAGCAATTCAAAGACAGGCCAACAAAATGGTATATCAGCACTGTAAAGTCATATATAGAAAGATCAAAAGAACTAAATAGTCACTCATTAAGGAAAAAAAGGGTAAGGAGAGAGATAGGATACTACCATTCAAATATCTATCAGGTTTCAATAAAGCATAATACAGTATCATTTCTCACAGACTGAAAAGCTCTAGGAAAGGAGTTCTCATTATATGTAGTTGCTGAAGAGAATGACAGAGAAAGGGGAAAACAATCCCTTTCTTGAGGTAATGGTGGATACCTAGAACAGACTTCAGAGGAGATAATTGGTGCCAAAATGGTGGCAGAATTTAAGTATGCATAGGAAAAAGACACAAAGGAGCAGGTTTACTAAGTGTGCTAATGGTTAGCGTGGGGTTATCATCATGCACTAAACATGCTGTGGTAACTATTACTGTGCACTAAAAATGTGGGCTCTGTAAAAATCCTGCAATAACCACTTAGTATGGGTTGGGGTGGAGACTGGGTGGGTTAGGAGCACATTGTGGTTAGTGCAGGCATCATTAGTGTGCACTTACTGTCAAATATTGCAGTTAGCGTGGGTGCACTTACCACCATCTCAAAGGGTGGCGGTAAGTGTATCTGCATTAATTGTGGCTGTCAGCTTAGTGTTACAAGGTGCTCCAACCTGTGCTAACTGCATGGGGGCATGCTAGGCACACCCACATTGGCAAAGTTACCCAGTTCCAGAAGGTTAAATTAGACTTACCTGCTAATTGTTGTTCCTTGCGGAACTCTAGTCCAGTCCCGGAACCATAGAGTTTACAACCTCCTCCAGCAGCCTTGGAGACTGAAATACATCAGCGCTTTGCTGGCACCAGTATAAGTAGGCAAGGACCGCCCCCTCTCACCAGTACCTATTGACAAAGCACACTCAGCAGAGCAACAAATAAGTAGATTAAACCAGAATACATTCAACAACAGTGGGAAATAACTGGTAACTGATATACATATATACAGGGATATCTTATTTTTTTTATTCGTCATTTACATGCTGAAACGCCCGGCCCTACCCCCTCAGGAGAGGACGGGCAGCCAAAAGCGCCACGCAAGAGGGTCCTCCAATGGCTTCATCCCGCGACTCCAGGAAGTCAGGTAACGAAGAGCACCCGCGGGATCCGAAACATTCAGGCTGGCGACCCTTCAAAATCACAGGGAGGGATCCGGGACTGGACTAGAGTTCCGCAAGGAACAATTAGCAGGTAAGTCTAATTTAACCTTCCTTTGCGTCCCTCTAGTCCAGTCCCGGAACCATAGAGGATGTAACAGAGCAGTGAATATCAACGGGAGGGACATGCAAGCCCAGCCTGAAGAACCGCTGAACCAAAACGCCCATCCTCCACCGATAACACATCCAAGCAATAATGCTTAGCAAAAGAATGCAAGGACGACCAAGTCGCCGCCCTACAAATGTCGCTGACAGGAACCAAACTGAACTCCGCCCAAGACGCCGCTTGCGCCGAGTCGAATGAGCCCTAAGCCCCTCCGGAACCAACTTGCCCTTCAAGATGTATGCCGACGCGATCGCTTCCTTTAACCACCGCAAAATAGAGGACTTCGCCGCCGCCGCCTCCCCTTTTCGCGGTCCTCCGAACGCCACAAAAAGCCTGTCCGACCGCCGAAAGGACGCCGTCCGAGAGAGATACCTCTTCAGAACCCTGCGAGCGTCCAACAGATGCAATCTGCCCTCTGATCCGGCCTGTTGTCGATCCGAGAACACAGGAAGAGAGACTACTTAGTTGACATGAAACGCGGACACCACTTTGGGCAAGAACACCAGAATGGTACGCAGAACCACCTTTTGGTTGGAAAAAGAGAGATATGGCTCTTGACAAGACAAGGCCTGCAACTCCGAGATCCTCCTAGCTGAACAAATAGCCACCAGGAAAACAGTTTTCAACGTGAGATCCTTTAGCGAAGCTTTGGACAACGGTTCAAACGGAGGAGCAAGCAAGGCCTCTAACACCAAATTCAAGTGCCACGGGGGAACAGCACAGCGCCTTGGCGGCCGCATGAGCAACACCGCCCTCAAAAACCTCCTGATGTCAGCATGAGCACCGAGAGACTGCCCATGTACCTTACCACGGTAACAGGAAATGGCAGCCAACTGCACGCACAAAGAACTAGCCGTCAAACCCTTGTCCACGCCATCCTGCAAGAAAGAAAGGATTTGAGACACCGAAGCACCTAACGGACGCACTGTACACTCCGTACACCAAGCCTCAAAGATGCGCCAGACCCGAATGTACGCCAGAGACGTGGAACGTCTACGCGCCTTCAGTAAGGTCGAAACGACTGCCGCCGAATATCCCTTAGCCGTCATCCGAGCCCTTTCAAAAGCCATGCCGTAAGCGAGAACGGAGCTACCTGAGGCATGCGCAACAGACCCTGACACAAGAGATCGCTCCGCTGAGGAAGCCTCCACGGTTGATCCGCTAACAGATGCACTAAATCTGCGTACCACGGCCGTCTGGGCCAATCGGGCGCCACTAGCACCACTAGGCCCCGATGACGCTCTATGCACTGCACCACTCGGCCTATCAGAGCCCAAGGCGGGAAGACATAGAGGAGCCCCCCTCCGGCCACCTCTGCGCCAGAGCGTCGAGCCCTTCCGACATCCTTTCTCGCTGCCTGCTGAAAAAGCGCTCCACCTTTGCCGAGTCGAAGCTCGCCATGAGATCCATCAGAGGAAGCCCCCAGCGCTTCACCAGGAGCGCAAAGACTTTGGGGTGCAGGACCCACTCCCCCGGGTCCACCCTTCGGCGACTCAGAAAATCCGCCTCGACATTCTCCACGCCGGCTACATGCTGCGCCGACAGACACTTCAGATTTGTCTCGGCCCAAGCGAGTAACTGTCCGGCCTCCTGTTCGAGACCCACGCTGCCGGTGCCGCCCTGCCGATTTATGTAGGCGACTGTAGCCGCATTGTCCGAGAGAACCCGAACCGCCTGCTGAGCAAGATTCCCCCGAAACGCTTGTAGTGCCAAAAACACCGCTCTCATCTCCAATCTGTTGATGGACCATTCCCTCTCCACCAACGACCACTGACCCTGGGCAAACGTGTCCTCGCAACACGCCCCCCATCCCAGAAGACTGGCATCCGTGGTCAACAGCCTCCAGGATGGAGGTTCTAAGGGCATGCCCGCCGCGAGACTCTCCGGCCGCAACCACCACCAAAGATCCAGGAGTACCTCCGGAGGACAGATCAGCCGTCGAGACAATGCATCTCGCTGATGAGACCAACGCCGGAGAAGTGCGCTCTGCAACTTTCGCATATGCGCCCTGGCCCAGGGCACCACCTCGATCGTCGCCGCCATCTTTCCGAGCAACTGGAGATACTGCCACGCAGTGGGCGCCGCCCGCAAGAGAAAACGCCGTACCAGCCTCAACGCTTGCGCACGCTGATCTGGCAGGAACACTGCCGCTTGCCCTGTCTCGAACCGCGCCCCCAAGTACTCCAAAGACTGCGAGGGAGTCAACCTGCTCTTCGCAAAGTTGACCACCCAGCCCAGACTTTGTAGCAACTGCACCACCCGAGCGGTGGCCTCCGCACTTTCTGCCCTGGACTTCGCCAGAATCAACCAATCGTCCAGATAAGGATGCACGAGCACCCCCTCCTTGCGAAGAGCCGCCGCCATGACTACCATGATCTTGGTGAAAGTTCGGGGCGCCGTCGCCAGGCCGAAGGGCAACGCCTGAAACTGAAAATGCCCTATGGGAACCGCAAACCGCAGATACCGCTGGTGCTCTTGCCGAACCGGGATATGTAGGTAAGCTTCCGTGAGGTCTAGAGAAGTCAGAAATTCTCCCTGTCTGACCGCCGCGATGACAGAACGTAGCGTCTCCATGCGAAAGCGAGTGACCCGGAGACACCGATTTAGCTTCTTTAAATCGAGGATAGGGCGAAAGGATCTCTCCTTCTTCGGCACCACGAAATAGATTGAGTACCGACCGCAACCGTACTAGTCCACCGGCACGGTCACCACCGCCCGGAGCTGCAATAACCGCCGCAACGTTCTAAGATTGCTTGCCGCTTGAGAGGAGCTCTGCAAGGCGACAGAACAAAGGAATCTAACACGGGACGATGGAGCTCTAGAGCATAAGCCTCTCGAATGACCTCCAGAACCCACTGATCTGACGTAAGTTGGACCAAGGCAGGGTAAAATTCCCGCAAACGCCCCCCCACGGGAACTACGTCCACCTGAGCCCGCCTCATCTCATTGTGGCTTCTTAACGGAGGAGGATTGGAAAGCGGAGAAACCTCTGCCGGCCCCTCTGAAACCCCGAAACCCCTGACTTCTAGCAGGAAACCTACCGCGCTGGGGCTGACTAAAGCGAGACGTCCTAAAACGGCGAAACTCTCTAGGAGCCCCCCGAGACCCTGCAACAGACCGGACCTGCTTCAGTTTATCCTCCGGAAGATGACCCCCTTTAGACTCACCGAGATCCTTGACCAGGAACTGGGGAACATTCTGGGGAAAGGGGGGGCTCTTCCGAAGGGATGGGCTTCACCTTAATCAGGATGGGACCAGACTGCTGGCATTAACCTTTAAAAAAGAGATAGAGAAGCTTTTAAACTAGAAAATAGGGGAAAGCCGACAGTCACCCAGGAGCGCATGGTTCAGACGAAGGTATCCTTGAAGGATACTACCAAAAGCAGTGAGGTTCCAAAAGGGAGTATAGTAGCCAAAATGCCCTTGAGTAAGGAGCAGACAGAGCATAAAGATTCCAAATTACCCATGCCTACCAATAGCCAGATTAATATGAATAAAATACAGTCTCTAAAATGCTTGTATGCCAATGCTAGAAGTCTAAACAATAAGATGGGAGAGTTAGAATATATAGCACTAAATGAGAGGTTAGATATGATTGCACTCTCAGAGACATGGTGGAAGGAGGATAACCAGTGGGACACTGTGATACCTGGATACAAACTATATCGTAATGATAGAGCTGATCAAATTGGTGGAGGGGTTGTGCTCTACGTTAGAGAGGGCATTGAGTCAGAAAGGATTAAAGTTTTGCAGGGAACAAAATTTGCTGTAGAATCTCTATGGATTGAAATCCCATTTATGAAGGGGAAGGCGATGGCAGTGGGAGTATACTATCGACCGCCTGGCCAGAATGAACAAATGGATGATGAAATGCTCAAAGAAATCACGGAAGCTAACAAAAGTCACAACAGAGTAGTAATAATGGGTGATTTCAATTACCCCGGTATCGACTGGGTCAGTGTCACGGCAGGACAAGCTAAAGAGATAAAGTTTCTAGATGGAATAAATGACTGCTTCTTGGAGCAGCTGGTTCATGAACCGACCAGAGGGGAAGCCATACTGGACCTAGTCCTTAGTGGAACGCCAGATCTGGTGCAAGGACAAATAGTAAAGGAATCCACAGTACTACCTTTTAACTTTCAAAAGGGAGACTATGATAGAATGAGGAATATAGTTAGGAAAAAACTAAAAGGAGCAGTTCCAAAGGTTAAAGACTTACAGCAAGCTTGGGCGTTATTTAAAACTACTATCCTCGAAGCCCAGACCAGCTGTATTCCACGCATTAAGAAGAGTGGAAGAAAGTCCAAAAAACTGCCAGCATGGTTTAAAGGTGAGGTCAGAGAGGCTGTTGCTGCCAAAAAAGCAACCTTCAGGAAATGGAAAAAAGAGCCAAATGATGAAAACTGGAAACAGCACAAGCACTGGCAAGTTAAATGCAAAGCATTGATAAGGCAGGCAAAGCAGGAATTTGAGAAGAAACTTGCTACGGAAGCAAAAACACGAAATAAAGACTTTTTCAAGTACATTCGTAGCAAAAGGCCTGTGAGAGAGTCAATTGGACCGTTAGATGATAGAGGGGTAAAAGGGGCAGTAAGAGGAGACATGGCTATAGCAGAGAGACTGAATGAATTCTTTGCTTCGGTCTTTACTGAGGAAGATGTAGGGATGTTACCCAAGACTGAAGTGGTATTTAAAGGTGATACTGCAGAGGAATTGAGAGAAATATCGCTACACCGGGAAGATATATTACAACTATTTAATAAACTGAATAGTAGCAAATCACCTGGACCGGATGGTATACATCCCAGAGTGTTGAAAGAACTGAAATATGAGATTGCAGACCTGCTATTGGTAATCTGTGAACTTTCATTAAAATCATCTGTAATACCTGAAGATTGGAGGGTCGCCAACGTAACACCAATTTTTAAAAAGGGTTCCAGGGGTGACCCGGGAAATTACAGACCGGTGAGCCTGACGTCAGTACCAGGGAAAATGGTAGAAACCATCATAAAGAACAAAATTACACAGCATGTAGATAGTCATGGCCTAATGGGAGACAGCCAACATGGCTTTAGACAAGGAAGATCTTGTCTTACTAATCTGATATGTTTTTTTGAAGGTGTGCATAAACAGGTAGACAAAGGTGAGTCAGTTGATATAGTGTATCTGGACTTTCAGAAAGCTTTTGACAAGGTCCCCCATCAGAGACTTTTGGCGAAGCTAAAAAGTCATGGGATAGGAGGCAGTGTACTATTGTGGATCGGGAACTGGTTAAAAGATAGAAAGCAGAGGGTAGGGCTAAATGGCCAATATTCCCAATGGAAAAAGGTGAATAGTGGAGTACCCCAGGGATCTGTACTGGGTCCGCTACTTTTTGACATATTCATAAATGACCTGGAAAAGGGAATAACTAGTGAGGTTATCAAATTTGCAGATGACACAAAACTGTTTAAAGCTGTTAAAACCCAAGAGGATTGTGGAAAACTGCAGGAGGATCTGGATAAATTGGAAGACTGGGCATCCAAATGGCAGATGAAATTTAATGTGGACAAGTGCAAAGTTATGCACCTAGGAAAGAACAACCCACACTATAGTTACACGATGCAAGGCTCCACATTAGAAACCACCACCCAGGAAAAAGATTTAGGAGTCATCGTGGATAACATGTTAAAAACCCTCCGCCCAGTGTGCAGCAGCGGCCAAGAAAGCAAATAGAATGCTAGGTATCATAAGGAAAGGGATGGAGAATAAAACAAAGGATGTTATAATGCCTCTGTATCGCTCCATGGTACGACCGCACCTTGAATATTGTGTGCAATTCTGGTCACCGTATCTTAAAAAGGACATAGCGTTATTAGAAAAAGTACAGAGAAGAGCCACCAAATTAGTGAAGGGGATGGAAGGCTACTCCTATAAAGAGAGGCTAAAAGGTTAGGGCTCTTTAACCTGGAAAAGAGACGGCTGAGGGGAGATATGATAGAGGTCTATAAATTAATGAATGGAGTGGAACGGATAAATGTGGATCAATTGTTTACGCTATCAGAATATAGAAAGACTAGGGGACATGTAATGAAGCTACAGGGTAAACTATTTAAGACAAATAAGAGAAAATATTTTTTCACTCAACGTGTAATCAAACTCTGGAATCTGTTACCGGAGGATGTAGTAAGGGCTGTTAGTATAGCTGGGTTTAAAAAAGGTTTGGACAAGTTCCTGGAGGAAAGGTCCATAAACCACTATTAAAAAGGGACCCATGATATCAATGCTTGACCCAGTACAAGCATTGAGGAACCTGTGTCTTTTGGGGATATTGCTAGGTACGTATGACCTAGATTGGCCACTGTTGGAAACAGGATACTGGGCTTGATGGACCTCGGTCTGACCCAGTATGGCATGTCTTATGTTCTTATGACCAACTTCTCCAAATCCTCCCCAAACAACAACTTCCCTCGAAAAGGCAGCTTGCTGAGACGAGCCTTGGAGGAACTGTCGGCCGCCCAATTTCGCAACCACAAATGTCGTCGCGCCGCTACCACCGAGGCCATACACTTAGTCCCGCTACGGATGAGATCATAATGAATGTCTGACAAATAGGCGGTCCCAGATTCCAAACGCGCCGCATCTTCCACCTGCGCTGTCCCCACAGCCCCCTGCAATCTTTGGGACCAGTGCAAACAGCCTCTCGCTACCCAAGCCCCCGCCACGGCGGCCTGCATCGAGAGAGCGCACACATCAAAAACCTGCTTCAACAGCGTCTCCAATTTCCTGTCCTGCACATCTTTCAACGCTGCAGCACCTTCAACCGGGATCGTAGTCTTCTTAGTCACCGCCGATACTGCCGCATCAACTTTGGGAGACCGAAAAAGTTCTCTATCCTGATCTGACAACGGATAAAGCCACGACAAGGCCCGGGACCCTCTCAGAGCTGATTCTGGCGAGTCCCACTCCTCTTGAATCATACTCTGAAACACTCTATGCAAGGGGAAGACCCGCTGGGACGTCCGTACTGCCTGGAGCAGCGGATCCTCCAGAGCATCGTCGGGTGCCGCCGTCTCCGCAGGCATATTCAGCGTTTTGAGCGTCTCAGCAATCAAGGCCGGAAGCTCTTCCCGCCGAAATACCCTGACGAGCCTACTCTGCTGCTCTGCGTCAGGCAACTCTCCCTCTTCTAACTCCTCACCCGAGGTGTTATCGAGGTCCACGTCCTCCACCCCCAGGTCCTCCCCTGGATGAGATGCTGGACCCTCATCAGCCGTCCCTTTGGCAACCTTCGCAGAAGGAACGCCGTCCTCAGGCTGAAACAGGGACCCTTGACGCTTCTGCCCCTCCGATTCCCGAGCCTGAGAGACCATTCCAGGTTGCAGGAGCGCAAAAGCCTGCTGCATGAGAGAGAAGAAATCCGGCGGAATCCCCGGAGCCAAGCCTACTAGATTCGGACCCTGCGAACCCGAGGATCCCTCCCCAGAGGATGACCCCGGCCCCTGAAAATCCAGAGACTGAGGTAATACCTCCGCTGCCCCTAGTGGAATTGCCTCACAGGCTACGGCCGGAGACGGAGCTGCACTCTCCATAACTCTGGACTCCAGAGTACAGGCCCCACACACACTGGAGTCTGCCAATAAGCCCCGTTTAGCCCCACAAACACAGCGTGGCTTCGCAGGCATACTCAAATAAAGACACCAGAGCCTCCACTCAACTGCCACCCCCGACACCGCGGAGCTGCAGCAAAGCCCTGAAAAATGGAGCCTTCAGTCAGACTCTGCAAACCCCCGTTTTTGTTTTTGGTTGTTTTTTTTTAATACACCAGCACCACAGACCTCCCCCAAGACAATTTCTGATGGTCTGCAGCCAAAACGAGGGATAGAATGTCGAAAACAGGCGAAACAAAGCTCAAAAAATCAAAACGGGACTTTTCAAAATGGCCGCCGCAATTTATTCCCGCCTAAATCTCACGTGGCAGACCACCCCGATATCCAAAAACCTAATCCTGGCCTCCTCACCGCCTAAATCGCAATTAGCCTCTTAAAGCAAGAGAAAAGGTACCTCTCACTCACCACTCCGAAGATCGGGTGAAGAAACAGAGGGAGATATGCAGCAGTCCCGTCGGAGCACAGCCTGACCTCGGCTTCAGCTCCAACACCGGCAACACTTTCCTCTGCTGCCCTGCAGACTCCGGGCCACTGCTGCAAACCTGCAACCTGCTCCTCACCCTTAGAAGCGGGTTCGGGAGCAGGGAGGCACAGAAACTCCTTTTGTTGCCTGTACACCGCAGTGCTCGTTTAAGCAATGGGGCTTTTAAAAGCAAAGAAGGGAGGGGGGGGGGGCAAAGAGATTTAGCCAGAGGAAAAAATCTCCTGCAACAGCACAGCTCCTGCAATCAAAACAAAGAAGGGTAACTAAAACCAAATTGAAAATTTAAAGGTCAGAAAAAGGGAATGTATCCTATTTAGCTCTGCTTATTTCTCTAACTGAGCCCAGAACCAGGCTCAGGATTTCCTTCAGCTGCTTGGAGACTGAAAGTACTGGTGAGAGGGGGCGGTCCTTGCCTACTTATACTGGTGCCAGCAAAGCGCTGATGTATTTCAGTCTCCAAGGCTGCTGGAGGAGGTTGTAAACTCTATGGTTCCGGGACTGGACTAGAGGGACGCAAAGGAAGTGACATTTTAAGCTGGATTTCTGACAATTTCATCCTGATGCATTATGGGACCTGCAGCATCGATTTCAATGGGTAAAATCTGGGATTACAAATATCATACTGCATTGCAATGCAAATTTAAAACCAGAACTGGCAACATTTTAACTCCTGGAACTGGTGAACTTGGCAACTCTGAATTGGTTAGCGAAGGTACAGCACACCCTCCCATGCTAGATTTTGCGCCCTCAGCAGAATAGAGCATTTTAGTAAGGGCCTTAAAGATGGAGGGAGAAGATGATAACACATCATGTAATACCTATGACAGCACAATAGGCAAGATATGAATGAGCAGACTGTGTGGACTATGTGGTCCTTTCCATCAACATTTTCTAGGCTCGCGAGCAGAAAGCCATAACCTACATTAGGTCATCCTAAACAGATTAAACTAAAATTTAAACCAAAACACACACAAATAATAATTTAGTTTCAATTCAAAATTTCATTCCTAGCAACACACGTGATGCTGCCCTTTACTATTCTCGTTGGTGTCAACTATAATATCTGCTTTATGTATGCACCATGCACTGAAGGTACCAATTCATTTCATGCAGACCACTGACCGATCCTGGGATGGTAAAAATTTTGTAAGCAAGTTTCAAAAACCCTATCTGCTTTCAGCTATGGATTCCCCCAAAGTTCCCATTCTCACTGTGGGAGACATTCCCATACTTCTTGCTATAATCATGGGACATTCCAAGGCAGTGCCTGTATCAAACTTTTGACATAGAATGCCACTTGCATATGTTTGTCCTGTATCCAAAATTTGCTATAAGGAAAGGCTCAGGTTAAGTAATAATAGTATGTGCCCTTTTTGAAGCAGATAAAACATCCATTAGACCAGTGTTTTTCAACCTTTTTTGTGCAAAGGCACACTTTTTTCATGAAAAAAATCACGAGGCACATCACCATTAGAAAATGTTAAAAAATTTTACCTCTGTGCCTATATTGACTATATATAAAGTAATTCTCTTGAATAGGAATCAAACACTCACACCAACCCCCCTCCCCTGCTGGTTCACACCAACCCCCCTCCCCTGCTGGTTCACTCACACCACCCCCCCCTCCACTGCTGGTTAACTCACCCACCCCCTGTCACTGACTCAGCCCTCCTGCTGGGTCACTCACTCACTTACCCCCCCTCCCCTGCTGGTTCACTCACACCATCGCCCCCCCCCCTTGCTGGTTCAATCACACCACCCCCCCCCCTCCACTGCTGGTTCACTCACACTCCCCCCCCCCTTGCTGGTTCACTCACACTCCCCCCCCCCCTTGCTGGTTCACTCACACACACACACCCCCTCTGCCCAAGCCGCTGCTTCTGCTTTGTACAGAGCAGCGGCTGCACTACACTTACATTGAAAAGTAAAGAGAAACTGTGTCAGGAGCCCTCCGGTCATCGCAGAGCCCGAGGAAGTGATGTCATGGGGGCGGGCTCCTCACAGGCTGTCTTTCCTTTTCAAATTAACTTTATTGCAGCTAAAGTTAATTTGAAAAGGAAAGACAGCCTGTGAGGAGCCCGCCCCCATGACATCACTTCCTCGGGCTCTGCATGATCGGAGGGCTCCTGACACAGTTTCTCTTTACTTTTCAATGTAAGTGTAGTGCAGCCGCTGCTCTGTACAAAGCAGAACCAGCGGCTGCACTGCTATAGGGAATTGCGATCGCGTTCGCGCGCCGCGGACTTCGGTACAAAAGCCGGTTTTTGGCTCTGGCCGCTCCCGATCTTGCGGCCAGAGCAAAAAACCGGCTTTTCAATGGCCGGTTTTACAACTGTGCTGGCAGCCGGCCTGGCCATGGAAAAACCGGCCAGGCCGGCTGAAAACCGGCCGGTTGGCAACCCTAATTTGTGAGCCGAGGCCACATGTTACGGATGAAATTGGAATTTTTCCCACGGCACACCAGACAATATCTCACGGCACACTAGTGTGCCGCGGCACAGTGGTTGAAAAACGCTGCATTAGACAATGCTTCACCAGTTAACATCATAAAAAATGCATCCTGAATTCCCCACTGTACACCTGTGTATAAGTGCACATGCAAAACTAGTATATAATCTGGAGTCACAGGAGCAACCATAAAAAGGTGGTAATTTCCTAAGAGACTTGAGCATGTAGAACATTTTACACACGCAAGCAGGTGCTTATAAAATTGTCCAGATATAAGAACATAAGAAAAGCCATACTGGGTCAGACCAAGGTCCATCAAGCCCAGTATCCTGTTTCCAACCGTGGCCAATCCAAGTCACAAGTACCTGGCAGGTTCCCAAAAAGGCTCACAGGTTCCACAATGCTTGGTCCTTTTTAATAAGGATTTATGGACTTTTCCTCCAGGAACTTGTTCAAACCTTTTTTAAACCCAGCTACAGTAATGGCTTTAACTACACCCTCTGGTAATGAATTCCAGAGTTTGATTACGCGTTAAAAAAATATTTTCTCTTATTAGTTTTAAATGGGTTACATTGTAGTTTCATTGCATGTCCTCTAATCTTTCTACTTTTTGATGGTGTAAACAATCGATTTACGTTTACCCATTCCACTCCATTCATTAATTTATAGACTTGCCTTCCCACTTGCCATGGCACCATCTTCTCCAGTCAAATTCCAAAGCAGTAGCCAAAAAAAACACTAAGATTTGGGAGGATTGCAAGGACTTATTCCTACTGTTCACGGAGAACACCTGCTACAGGTGAGCAACTACGCTTTCTCTGAACAAGCAGGAAGTAAGTCCTCACATACAGTATAGTGCTATCACGCTACAGGCTACCCAAAAAAATGAGGAGGCCTGAAGCCCAACAGGGGCAACAAACTGGAGAAACAAGAAAGAATAGTAAGGTAGTACCTCTAGGGACTTCACCAATTCAGCATCCTCCCTGAATGGCGGCATCAAGGTCAGTCAATATTTTCCAGCAGCCTAGACGGACAGAAGGGCCAATGGGCAGGAGTTGGACCTAATACCCAAAAAGGTGCCGGAGCATGGCCTGGGAATCCCCATCAATGCGGTAGTAGACTAAACATGTGGACTGAGGACCACGTGGCAGTCTTACAGATTTCCTCTATGGGGGTGGAGCACAGGTTCACAACCAAAGCAGCCATGGCTTGAACATCATGAGCCATGACATGATCCACCAGGTTCAGACCAGCCTGGAAAGAAGCAAAGGCAATGCAGTCCACCAACCAAAGGGACAGAATGTGCTTGGAAACAGCAGCCCCCAGTTTACTTGGGTCAAAAGATATGAACAACTAGGTAGACTGCCGATGGGCCTTGGTACGCTCGACATAAAAGACTGAAGCATGCTTACAGTCCAGTGTGTGCAACGCCGCTTCCCAACTGTTGGCATGCGGCCTCGGAAAGAAGGTCAGCAGGACAACTGATTGTTTGAGATGGAACTTCAATACCACCTTCAGTAGAAATCATGGGTGTGTTCGCAAGACCACCCGATTCTGGTGAAACCTAGTGTAAGGCGAATGAGCCACCAGAGCCTAGAGTTTACTGACACAGCAGGCCGATGTGACTGCCACCAACAAGACCATCCAGGTCAAGTACTTCAGAGGGCAAGAGTACAGTGGCTCGAACAGAGACCACATGAGCTGCATGAGAACCACATTGAGATTCCACGCCACAGTAGGGGACTTGATGGAATGCTTCGAGATAAGCAGGCCCTGCATGAAGCGAGCCATTAGCAGGTGAGCAGAGACGGGCCAGCCCCCTGAGCCGAAATGGAAGGCGCCGATCATGCAGAGGTGGACCCAGACAGAATTGGATTTCAGGCCAGAGTCCGAGAAGTGCAGGAGGTACTCCAACAACTGATCCACCACGCAGGAGAAGGGATCCTGCCCATGCACCATGAGGCGAACCTCCTGCCATTTGAATGCATAAGCCTGATGGGTCAAGTCCTTTTACAACTGTTGGGGAGATTGAGCTCTGACAGGACTACTCGCTCAGAATCCAGGCCATGAGGGCCAGGGAGCAGACAGTGGGGTTCAGCAGAATCCCCTCGTCCTGGGAGATGAGATTCGAGGCAGGGTCCAGACAGAGGGGCTCCCTCTGGGAGAGCTGAAGCAGCAGGAGGAACCATGGCTGCCGGGGGCAGAACGAGGTGGTGAGGATCATGGTGCCCTTGTTGTCCTGGAGCTTCAACAAATGTCTTCACCACGAGGGGGATCGGAGGAAAGGCATTAAACAGACCCACCCCCCCAGTGGAGGAGAAAGGCAATAGAGGCCAGTCAGCTACTGGATGGCCTCCTGGAACAGAACCTGTCCACTTGGTCATTCTGCATCACAGCGAAGAGGTCAATTGTGGGAGTACCCCACTCCTGAAAGATACGCTCCATCACTTCCTTGTGGAGGGTCCACTCGTGTGGCTGGAGTACTCTGCTCAGCTGGTCCGCCAAGATGTTGAGCTCACTGGCAAGTAAGTCGCCCGGAGTTCCATGCCATTGTCCAGTGCAAACTTCCACGGCTGGACCACCTCCCAGCAGAGGAGGTACGAGCCTGTGCCCCCCTGCTTGTTCACATAGAACACTGTGACCTGGTTGCCATCTGGATCAGGACCACCTTATTCGCCAGGTGCACCTGGAAGGCCTGGAGGGCATTTGCTATGGCCCACAACTTAGGGAAACTGATCTGGTGCAGGTTCTCCTACTTTGACCATAAAAGCCCTGTGTCCACAGGCCATCCAGATGAGCCCCCCACCCAAGTTTGGATGCATCAGTTCTCAGCATCCAGCGCGTGGCCTCCACTTGGAATGGAAGACCCTGAAGCAGGTTTGATGGCTCCACTCACCATCCGAGGCACTGCACCAGTGGGGCACTGACCACCCTGTCCCTGAGGCAACCCATGGCCTGCCTCTATTACGTGCAGAAGGTCCATTGTGCCTGTCACATGAAGAAGCGAGCCAAGAGGGTAACATGTACTGTGGATGGCATGTGACCGAGCACCTTTAGCATCATCCTGGCTATGGTGTGGCACCGACACCACACGCTGTCAACTACATCTGTCAGTCACTTCATGAAGTCCAACAGTAGAAATGCCCTGGCCCGGGTGGTATCAAGGAGGGTCTGGAAAGGTGGGACTTTGGGTAGTTGATGATGAACCCCAGCCCCTCGAGGACCTGAATAGTGAGATGAGCAGACTGCCGCACTACGTCCAGAGTGGGGCCTTTGATGAGCCAATCATCTAGATAGGGGAAGATGAAGACTCCCAGGATGCGAAGGTACATGGCTATAACCACGAGACACTTGATGAAGATCCAATGTGCAGACGCAAGCCCGAAGGGGAGCACCTAGTACTGGTAGTGCTGGCACTCCAGCACGAATCAGATATTTTTTGTGACCTGGATCGATCGGGGTGTGTGTACACACATCCTTGAGATCCAAGCAGCATAGCCAGTCATCCATGGCAAGGTATGGGAGCAGCGTCCCTAGAGAGACCATCTTGAACCACTCACATATGAGAAACCAGTTTAGGTTCCAGAGATCCAGGATGGGTCGAAACCCTCGTGTCTTTATGGGGACCAGGAAGTACTTGGAGTAAAACCCCCTTTCTGACCTGAGCTGGCAAGACCGGCTCGATGGCCAGGTCAGTCAGCAGAGTGGCGACCTCCTCGCACAATAGACTCCAGTACAGCAGATCCATGGGATACTCTCCCAGATTAAAGGAAGGCAGTAGCTGGGCTAGATATTGCTGATAGCCCTGTTGGACAAGCTGCAGCACCCAGGCATCTGAGGCGATCAGGGGCCACCAGTGGGTCAAATGGATGAGCCACCCCCCCTACCTGACAGGGTAGGGACCTCGGCAGGCAAGGGACGGTCCCAGCTTAGGCTGCAGGGCCAGCTGGGCTTTCTGAGGCTTCTTCCACTGCTGCTGGTGGGAAGCCTGCACCTTCGGCTGGGCACTCTGAGGCACCAGGTAGTACTGGCGAGGACAGGGATAGAAGGCCTTCTTCCCCTGGTACTTCTTATGTGAGGGATCAGAGGTCTTCCTTGAGAGCCTGGAGAGTATCATGTGCTCCTTCTTGAGCTTGCCCGCCTTTTCCTCAACCAGCTTCTCAAAGAGGCTCTCCCCACTGCAAGGGACATTGACCAACTTGTTCTGGACTCACTGCTCCAGGTCGAGGGACTGAAGCCAGGCCAGCCGCCGGGTGCTGATGTCCACTGCTGCCACCCTGCAGGCAGACTCAAAGGCATCATATGTGGCTCTCAGAGCATACTTGGAACGATGGCCTATCAGGGTGCAGAAGGAGTCGAGGTGGTTGGGAGGGACATGAGCAGTAAACTCTGCCAGGTCTAACATGATGTCCTTCAGGAACATGTTCATGTATATAGCTGATAGGAAAGAATCCGGGCCACTAGTATGTAGTCCTGGTAACATCTCCTCACAAAGGAGTCCAGGGTCCTGACCTTCCGCCCCAGGGGAACTGAAGAGTGCATCTTGCTGCTCTATACATGCCTCAAGGCAGACTCCACCACTATGGAGTTATTCGGCAACTGGGGCTTCTTGAAGCCCGGAGCCTTCTGAACCCAGTACATTGAGTCCAACCACTGTCTAAAAGTGGGAACCATGAGGGGACTCTCCCACAGCCGCAGCAGCAGTCTTTGTAAGATGTGATGCACCAGCAATGGCACTGCCTCTTTGGGCAACGAACGGTACTGCAGGAGCCCCAGCTCCTCTGCCCTCAGCTAGTCCTCTACCTCAAGGGAGAAGGGTATGGCCTTGGCCATATCCTGCATGAAGTCCTGAAAGGACATGTCCTCTGGAGGCAAGTTGCACCACTCATATGGAAGGGATGGATCTGAGGGGAGGTCTGGGAACCTCCTGTCTGAGATGGCCAACCACTCCTTGGTCTCCCAGTCTTTGGACTCAAATTCTGAAAGGAAATTGAAGTAGCGCAGAGTTTCTTCTCGCCATTTACTCCGGTCATGTGAAGAGGATGAGTGTCAGTGGAACCTGTAGTGCCCCGTACGAGAAGGGGTCTGATATCCCAGGGCAACCCCTGACACACTCGACAGGGAGATGGCCACATGAACTAGTGTCTATTTCGATCTCCTGCCCGATGCGCCTGCTTCCACTGTTAGTGCATTTGTTTCTAGAATGGGCTGTAAAGAGTGTGGTAATGATGTCAAAGCAACCAAAGGGCCTGCATGCCGCAAGGTCCAGACTGCTACCATATGAGCCTTGAGAGCTCTCAGGCATTCCTCCAGAACCACCATCTCAGAGGGGGCTGAAGCTGGGATCGAAATGTCAGCCACTGGCGCCAGTACGTCTGGCGGGGACTCCATGATGACCAGTTTATTGGAAGACATCTGGCTGCCCTCTGGGGCTATGGGGGGGGGGGTCAGTTCCTCCCACCAGGGAAGCTTGGCTGGCCTTTCCTCAGATCTCACTGTCCACGTCATGCCTGGGAGGGCTGCAGTGCCAATGCACCTTGGGCTTGTCCCAGTGCTCGGGACCCCCCTTTGATGTTGACGGGACCAACATCAGGTCCCTCCTTGAATCTGGTCAGACGTCAGCAAGTTGTCACTCACTGCCCCGGCCCCTTGGTTCTGACTGTACTCAGGTGTCTCATCTGGCTGGCACCTCAGCTGAATCAGACGTTTCAAAGAGGGACTCCTTCTGCTTTTCCTTTTCCCTTCAGGCCCTTCTCGTCATCTGCAGACAGACGTTACAGGACATGGGCTGATTGTCTGGCCCAAGGCACTGCAGGCACCAACTGTGCCTGTCTGTGACCGAAATAGTATAGTCACATTTAGTACATTTCTTAAAGCTCTCACAGGCTTAGATATGTCTGGGAAGACCTGCCTTGACTAGGTCAAAGGCTTCGATTGTGATGGTCGTAAAAAAGCCAGGACCAGGGGGGAAAAAAAAAAAAACCCCACAAACACCACAAAAACACACAAAAAAAAAAAATAGAAAAAGAAAAAAATATTGGCTGGAAGCAGATTAACCGATGACAGGTGATGAAACTACTAGAAAATAAATACACCTATAGAAGGTAAAGAGAGAAAAAATATTTTCTGCTGGTGCAGAACACATCCTGTGAGCTCTGTGGGGAAAAAGGAGACTGAAGAAGATCACCATGGCAGGCGGAACGGCAGGTGCGCATGTGCAGTGCAGCTCCGAAAAGTTTCCAATGGAAGCTGGGGAGCATTCTGCGTGAGCTCCGTTGGTGATGTGATATCCATATATGAGGACTTACTTCCTGCATGTTCACAGAGAAATTGTGCCTACGTTTACATGGATATATTTATGGGCATTGTTGGGAGGCAGAAAATAGATGGAACAGGAGCAGGATTGGCACTTATGCACATTTTACAAAATATGTGCATACACTTATTCTTATTGGCACATACATACACACAACGGCATTTTCCTTAGAGCATTTGTAAATGTGTGCCATCTACTTTCCCTGGAGTAATTTTATAAAAAAATACACATGTTCTGCCTATTTTATAAAGACAACATATGTGCCAGAGTGCTTACTTAGCCTGTTACAAAATTACACTCAAAGCAGCAAACATCCTCTATACCCAACATTCTATGCTGGGAGAGATTACACACTGTACTGATACCTGGGAAGACAAAGATGAAACAGGCAGCTAGGCCCCCGATGATGGAGATCACTTTTCCAATATCAGGAATGAAAAGTGCTAGAACGAGCGTCAGGACAAACCAAATAAGTGTCTGCAAGAGACGCCGACGTCTCTCACACACTACATCCTCCTCCACTGTTTCTCCTTTGTAGCGCAGCCAAAGACCCTCCAGTACTGCCCTGCAGGGAGAAAGGAGAGGCACTGTCAAGCCACAGCTTTGTAGGATCAAGCTTTCCAGAAATATTCTGCAGGGGAGGTAGAGGAATGTAACAGCAATAGCTCTGTGAGGTCAGACAGGGCTCATCCATTGTGCTGCACACCTGCCACAGAACAGCAAGATGGGGTATGAAGTCAGCACGGAGATTATGATGAAGGTGCGAGCGAAGGCCACAGCAATGTCATTGGATGGATAAGACATCAGCACATCTTGATTCACAACTGCTCCAAAAGTTAGAAATCCACAGACACCTAAAGCAGTGAAGGAGTAAAACCCATCAGCATGTATGAATGCAGAAAGCAGCAAAAACAGAAAAGATGTAAGAGAAGGAATGAGGGATCTAGCTGGGCAGCCAGCAGCAATTATAAGGCGTGTTCCGGGTGAGCTCACAGGTCCTCTGTTCCATCCCTCCCCCAAGAAGTAATCTCTGTGGGAAACAATGCAAGAGTGTCAGCTGTGCGGGAAGCCTATAGGAAGCAGAGTTGCTTCAAGCCTCTACCAGCAGGCGCTACAGTAAGGAATGGGGCAGAAATGCTGGCTGTAAGGGGATTCGGGAAGCTTTCTTCAAAGAAAGAGTTCAGGATGCATGGAAATGTCTATCGATGAAAGAGATGTGCATAAATACAACAAAAAAATACAAGGCAGCAACTGCAAAGTACAGAGGATCCCTAGTGATGGGGAAGTGGTGAGGATAAAGCTGCAGATCAAGTAGGCACTACAGCAGGAAAGGAAGAGACTCCTGAGATCAGTTGTCATCTTGTATTTCTAGGAGTTTTGAGGAACTAGTGTAGTGAACTCAGAGGGGGGCATGTCTAATGAGAAACTGCCAGAAGATTAGGGAGGGGCTGACTTACTCAGTGATGCCTGTATGAAAGAACTGAGGCCTCCTCACCTGTTCCTGTGTAAACAAAGAGAGCAATGATCATGGCAGCCGTCACCACACCTCCCCACGTCTTCACGTCAGGTGTCTTCATGCAGTTAAAAACAGGCACACTGCTAACATGGCACTACCAGCAAAACAGGAACCCAGAGGTCAGGAAGCAATTTAGATAACCTGTGCTTCAGCAATACCCAAACAACCAAAGGTATGTACTGACATGATATATTTGAGAACAGACAAAGTGAGACATGAGTGGATAAAAGCATTTTATAAATACCTGAAATCCGAAGCAGATTGTGGGCATAGCATTGAAAACAGCTATCCATGAGGAGGGACTGGGGAGAGAAACAACCTCTGATCATAATTTCAGCATAACAAGAGACATCAACTTCCCTTTTGCTTTCTCATCCCTCTGCAGAAAGGTCAGTTTCTTCCTACAACAAGGATGCACAATTTCAGTCCTCGAGGCCCACAAACAAGCCATATTTTCAAGATAAATTCTCATATAATGGGGTAGTATGCATGCAGCTCTTTCTCATGCATATTCATTAGGCATATGCTGAAAACCTAGCACGTTTATGGCTCTCAAGGACTGTAATTAGTGCACCCCTGTCCTACACTCTATACCACAAATGGACAACATTACCTCTAGTGACCAGCTGCAGGGCAGAGCCCCTTCGAAACGCTTTCCCTTTCATAAGCCAAATTAATTTGATTCCAAGGCATCAGAAATGCCATGCTCATATGTGCACAGAGATATTGAAGGAGGATCTGAAGTGAAGACTCTCTAACCTTTACAGTATTATACTGCTGGAGGAGGAGGATCTTATACTGAAAGCTAGCTGTCTAAATGTTTGTCTTTGCTTTATAGTTGATGGCTTTAAATCATAGAACCCTCCTCCCCCTACCTAATTTCAGTCTGCAATATATTAAGGTGTGGACAGGGTGTGCTTTCGGATTAAGAATAGCAGCAATGGGGGTGTGCAGGAGAATAGTGTCAGCATTTGCAGCTTAGGGATGGGGCTGTGAGAAAGTGGCAGTGATGTCTGCATGGGAAAGCCCAACAAAGCAGCATTGGCGTCTGCAGGGTGGGGATGGGAGGGCTAGAGAGTAGGGTAGTGGTGCTGGTCATGAGGGAGAAGAAAGGTGGAGGCAAGGAGAAAAGCACAGTGATGTCTCTGATGGGGGTGGGGGCAAAAAGTGGTATTAGCAGTATCTGTGTTGGGGAGGGGAACGAATGAGGGACTCCAGAAGATATAAAGTAGCTGGCAACATGCTTGATGGAGGTAGGAGAAAGTGTTAGACTATGTAGGGTCAAGAAAGTGATATAATGACCACAGGGGGACAAACGAGAAAATGTTTGCAGGGACACTGGGCAAGAAACTGGCCATGGCTGCTGGAAGGGACAAAAACAGCAAAAAGCATCTTGAAAAGGATATAACGGATTAAGCTACCTGCCTCAATTCTGTGGCTAGAGGCAAATTCCATAGCTACATAGAACTATCATGGGTCTCGTATGTAGGTTATTCACCCCCTCTCCCCACACATACCGACTGGGAATATCTCTTGGAGCCATCTCCTCATCTGGCCAGATGTACTTAATGATGATAACAATGGTGACATACCAAGTGCCGATTACACTGAGGGCGCTGAAGGAAAGCAGAGAGGAGTCAAGAGATGCACTTGCTGGGCTATTCAATAGCAAAGGATACTTAGCACATAACTACATCCTGTATCTGCAAGCACAGTCTTCCTTTGTACAATTCTGTAAGCTGCTTCTCAGCAACATTCAGGAATCCTGGAAGCTGCTCTGTTTGAAACAGTGTCATATGGAATGAGATTCGAATAACTCATGCAGTGCACTGCAAAACGTTTGCAACTTCATAACCCATATGTACCTGAGTTATGATGTCGCTAGGTGAGTTTGAGATTGTTTGTATCATGGGTTCAGAAGAATTGTAAGGAGCCGTTTAAAGAATTTCACACTCATCAGTAATATTTAACTGACACAAGGTTAGGTATTACTACTTTGTATACTTTAGACTAGTTCAACAAAATACACATTTTAATACATGGAATGAAATTTCAGTTTAAATCTTTGATTGGCATATTACAAAAAAATAATAGAGCTTCTCTGGGAGTGCACATCAAAGCACATGAAGGCCGCAGCATAGGCAAGAACAATGCATAACTTTTTTATTCTTGCCTGAATCTTCCCAACTCCCACAGTCTGTACTCTGTAACCCAACAAATGAATACTGCCACCAGAAATCAGGTTGATAGGCCTATGGGAGATCTGGGCAACTCAGGCTCAGTCAGAAACTTCACTTTCAGAGTGTGCCTGCATCCCCTTGCTTGTCTCCGGAGAAACTTTGACCCTCAACTAACTAACGAACAGTGAAACAAATCTGAACAAATTAAAACAAATTGTATCCCCCAACCCCTAACCTCCCCACCTATCCTGCCCCTCCCCCCACCGAATGAACAGCAGCAGGGACCAGACTCAACTATAAGAGAGGATGAATTAATTATCAGAGGAACTACATCATGTTTCCCATATCAATTGGAACTTCCTTCAACCTGGAGCATGCTCTCACTCCACTGCTTTCTGTTCCATCAACAATCTCCAATGAATCAAAAGTTGGACAGTCTAGCAAATGCCAAGCGATCAGTAGGCATTTGCACACCAGAGGAAATACCCTGGACAAAAAGAACCCAAGACCTTTCTTTAAAGGGCCCCATGTGGCAAGATAAGCAAACAAGTCAACCTGTAGGAGTATCTGAAGATCCTTCCCAATAACGGCAGGTAAAAAAAACAAAACTTGTGAACCTGAAGTAGGCCCGAAACATATACATTGTTACTCTTTCCACCACCTTTCAGACACATGCTACTAGGCTTAAAACAGACAGGAAGAATATATAGAGGAAATTTTTTTTTTTTTTAGTGCCATCAAGTCAGTGTTGACTCACAGCGACCCAGCTACCTCTGGGTTTTCTTGGTAATGTATCACTGGAAGTAGATTGCCAACCTTTTCTTCCAAGGCAATGGAGGGTAAAGTGACTTGAACCCTTGATCTTCTGGGTACTAGGCAGTTGCTCTAACCACTAGGCTACTCCTCCACTCCAGAGGAAAAGTAAATATGCATTAAAGAAACTTATATTGCTGCTCCTGAAAATCAATATTAAAAAAGTCAAAGATCAAAGGTGCTTGAGATTGCTTTGGATCTGCTCAGGAATAAATTTCTTGGCCCAAATCTTGTGACCAAGCTGTCACCAGAGCCTCATAATTTAGGTTTTCCTGTGTGGACCAAAAGGCCCAGTGTAAATCAGTCAGCCACTTACCCATAGCTTTTTAAAGCCGACAAGGGCGTGGGCACCCCAGCTCAGGTCTTTATTCACAAAAGCTTTTGTGGTATCATACATTTAGTGGCATTCCTTATGACAATATAAGTACATTAATATAAGGTTATAAGATTACAAAATTAGGAGGGCTTAACAAAACCTACATGCTCTTCTGCAATTAAATCTGGTATAAAAACCACCAGTTACTCTGCCAAATGTTCTGCAAGAAACTTGATGTCCACATTGAGGAGCAAGATAGGCCAATAGCGCTGAGGAAGTATGGGATTCTTACCACATTTAGGAATAAGAGTACCAAGACCTTGAGTAGAGCAGACTCAGAAGTGACCCTGTTGGTGGTGGTTCCTGCTTGGGAGAGACCCCTCATTACAAGCCTAACCTAACTTTGTATGTACTTTTCGGGCTTTTTCCTGTGCGTTTTTAGAATCTATCTTATTTATTGTTCTTTCTATATTTCTATTTTGTCAGTGTATCCTATCTTCTGTCTTCTACAGTGCTGTGTCTCCCTTCTCAACACTTTATTACCCATCCATCCACCCCAGGCTAACACTCTTTCATAGCCTTCCTCTCCTCATTGATGCAATTACTCAGGTACACCTGAAGCCACCAGGACTTTCTCCCCCCTCTCCACCTGTATCTCCTTTGATTTGCATTCTCTCCTCCTCCCCCCTCTCCTATGGCCCCACATCACTTTGTGTTCTTGATGTTAACTCTCCCTAATCTTTTCTGCTCATTCCCACAGTTCCATGGCCCTACTTCTTATTACCCACTCCTTACTGTCCCCACCTCCCCTACCGTTTTGTCTTCTACCTTATTTGCCCTTGAGCTTCACCTTTTTCTTCCTCTCATTCTACCATCTCCACTCTCACTGAAGGAACCTCATCCTCGCTTCAGTTGTGCCACCTCCTCACACCTCCCCTACTCCTTCTGTTATCTGGCGATGTTAACCCCAACCCTGGCCCCCCCCAGACTTTTTTCACACTCCCAGGGCAGGTCAATGCATAACCTTTCTAATCTTGTTCATATCCATCTCCTCTCCCATTGTCATGCACATTGTGGAGTATGCATTCTGTCTCCAATAAACTTGCTTTCATTCATGACCTCTTTATCACTAATATTCTACATCTCCTGGCTCTTACGGAAACTTGGCTTCTCCCTAAAGATTCAGCTTCAGTCACTGCCCTCTGTCACAGAGGCTACCTATTTTCCCATACGCCTTGGCCCATTGGCAGTGGTGGCGGTGTTCAGTTCCTTCTCTCTCATTTCTGCCAATTCCAACCCATCTTCCTCCATCTAATTCCTTTGCTTCCTTTGAAGTCCATGCCAGCTGCCTATTTTCTCCATTACCTCTCCAGGTAGCTGTCATTTATCGACCCTTCAAAGAGTCCATCTCTATCTTTCTCACACTTGGACTACTGGCTCCCCTGCTTTCTGGATGTGTCTTCCCCTTCCCTTCTTGGGGATTTTAACATTCACGTTGATGACCCTAATCTCCTCACTCAACCTCCAGTTGTGCTCTACCATTCCTACTCATAAGCATGGCCACTGCCTTGACCTTGTCTTCTCCTCCAACTGCTCATCCTCAAATTTCTCCATCTCTGTTCTGCCCTTATCTGACCATCACCCGCTAACCTTCATCCTTAACCACCCCGCATCTTGGTCTTGCCCGATCTCCACCAACATGTTAAGGAATTTTCACACTATCAACCCTTCGGCTCTCTTTACTGCTGTCTTATCACCTCTTTCCTTCTATAAAACTATGCTGTCCTCTGCTCTGGATGCACTTGCTCCTCCTATTGCATGCTCTGTGAGGTGTACCATAACTCAATCCTGGCTGTCCTCAACAACCCGCTACCAATATTCCTGTGCCCACTCAGCTGAGCACCTTTGGCTTAAATTACATACCCCCTGCTGACTACCTATATTTCAAATTCATGCTAACCTGGGTAGAAGTCATGATGGTGTTCCAGTTATTATGTCAGGTAAGAGAAAAAGAAAGCTGAAGCGAGGTTCCAATGTTGGCGACAATCCTGCAAAGGGGTAGACCAAGCTGGTAAACTGTCCAAGGTTTTCTCATATAAACTCGGCAGAAGTTTTGACCAGAGCGCCAAAGGGGCTTCACTAAGCCCTGAGGAGAGAGCAGTCTCCCCAAGACCTGAAAGTGAATTCTTCGAGAGTGCTTCCACAGCTGTACAGAGTGCTGGAATGCGAACTGGGAGCTGCAGGGCATCGGGACAGCCCCCGCTGATCTCCTTGCCAGTACAGCTGACTTTGGGGCAGTAGTGCAGGTATAATGATGACATCTGCTCATGTATCGTTGGAGACCCTGTGAGAAGCCTTGAAAGATCTGGAGTACTTGATAACAACATCAATGTCATCCTTGAAAACTGAGGTACAAACTGTATTACTTGAGTTCCTTGCCCAAGTTCAACGCTTAACCCAAGTGGGACAGAAAGTGGAGAAGCAGAGTATAGGACAGAAAGAACTATTGCTGGCACAGATCAAGGAGGAGGATATCCTATGTCATATGACTGATTTTCTTGAGAATCAATCCAGGAAAACATAGTTACTCACCTATAACAGGTGTTCTCCGGGGATAGCAGGAATCAGTCCTCATATATGGATGACGACAGCACCGACAGAGCCCTCACAGAAGCATCCCCCCAGCTTTCAAAGAAAGCCTTTAGGATATGCTACCACATATGCATGGTCCCCTTCCCACCCAAGGGTGCCATCTTGCTCAGATGACATAGCTAAAAGACAGCAAAAACAAGATGGTAAAGGAGCAACTCCAAGGGGAGGAGGGAGAGTTGTGAGGACGGATTCCTGCTGTCCCCGGAGAACACCTGTTACAGGTGAGTAACTATGCTTTCTCCAGGAACAAGCAGGAAGTCAGTCCTCATATGGGACTCCCCAACTACAGGCTACCGCAAGCCCATGGCAAAAATAGGGCCCTCCCTCAAGGGGAGCCGCAAGCAGCAGCAAATGAGTCCATGTTCACAGTAGGACTCCTGTGTCCGATGAAACCAGCACTCCGATAGCCTGAACACAAAAGGGTTGGAGGGTAGGAGGAGTTGCCTAAACCCCAAAAAGGTTACAGAGCACAGCCTGGCCGAAAGCACTGTACCTTTGGGACTCTCTTTCCAGGCAATAATGAGCTGCAAAGGTATGGGCTGAAGAACAAGTGGCAGCCCAGCAGATGGCCACCATCAGGCCACCAGCACCATCAGCGCAAGTTTGCCACTGACACCACCAGGGCCCTGACATGGTGTGCCATGACGCAACCTTCCAGTGGGAGCACCGCCTGCTCATAGGCGAGAGCGATGCACTCTGCCACCCAGGTGGACAGCATATGCTTGGTCCTCACCTCCCCCAGCCTACTGGGGTCATAAGAGATGAAAAGCTGAGAAGCCTTGCGGTGGCCCTGGGTACGTTGGATATAGGAGGACAAAGCACTCTAACAGAAAAAGGTGTGACGGACAGTCTCCATCCAACTGGAGTGAGGTCTTGGACAGAAGGTACAGAGCACCACTTCCTGGTCGAGAAGGAAGGACGATACTACTTTCGGCAGGAATTTGGAGTGTGTGTAAAGCACCACTCTGTTCTTGTAGAACCTGGTATAAAGGTGCCTCCACCACAAGGGCCTGAAGCTTGCTAACTCTGTGAGCGGAGGTGAGTGCAACCACGAAAGCCACCTTCCAAGAGAGGTAGTGAAGGTGGCAGATGGCCAGAGGCTCGAAGGGTGGGCAAGTGAACTGCTCCAACACTAAGTTGAGGTCCCATTCAGTTGCCAGAGGGTGAACTGGGGCCCTCGATAAGAGCAGGCCCCGAAGAAAATAGGTCAAAGGATGGACCGAGAGGGGCTTACCATCCACCGGATGGTGGTATGCCACCAGGGCACTAAGGTGCATTCGGACTGAGTTAGACTTGAGCCTGGATTGAGAGAGGAGGAGAAGGTATTGTAACACTAGTCCCACTGGGAAGGAGAACGGGTCAGCCCGTGCTCGGCGCACCAAGCTGAGAACCTGCGCCATTGGAGGGCATAAGCCTTCCTAGTAGAGACCTTGCGAGAGGCCAGCAGAATCTCTTCCACCTCAACTGGAAGTTTTAAAAGGGCCAGCTGAGCAGGGAGGCATCTGTGATGAGGACCCTTAAAAGGCTCGGGGCCCAAAAAGGCATGCCCGCCTCAAGATGCTGGAGAGATTGCCACCAGACTAGGGAGTCCACCAGTTGGCAGGTTACAGAGACTCCGTCTCGGAGGCAACCCGTGGCCCAAAAACACTGGTCCTGGAGACACCACTGTGCCACCCTCATGTGGAGATGAGCGTCTGGGGTGACGTGGACCATGGAGGCCATGTGCCTGAGGAGGCACAGAGAGACGGTACTGTATGTCCTGTGCCACAGTCTTGAGATGGTCTGCTCGGTCCCTGGGCAAGAAGGCCTTCAACTGGAGAGTGTTGAGCTTTGCACCGATGAATTCCAGACACTGTCTCGGGCAAAAGTGAGACTTGGGGTAGTTTATGACAAACCCCAAGTATTGCAGGACCTGGATGGTGCGTGTGGTGGCCTGCTGCACCTCTGAGGCTGTGCCTTCCTTTATGAACCAGTCATCCAGGTAGGGGAAGACAAAGACCCCTTGGAGGCAGAGGAAGGTGGCCACAACTGCCAGGCATTTTGTGAAGACTCTTGGTGCCGAGGCCAAGCCAAAGGGGAGCACCCTGTACTGAAAATGCCTGCTCCCACTACAAACCGCAGGTACTGCCTGTGGTTGGGGTGAATGAGGATGCGAGTATAAGCATCCTTGAGGTCTAAGGAGCATAACTAATCTCGCTGCTGGAGGTATGGCAGCAATGTTCCAAGGGAGAGCATCTTGAACTTCTCCCTCACCAGGAATTTGTTGAGAATGCACAGGTCAAGTATGGGCTTAGGCCCCCTGTCCTTTTAGACATGAGGGAGCACCTGGAGTAGAACCCCTTGCCCTTGAGATAGTGGGGCATGGTTCCACTGCTTTGTTCGAAAAGACCTGCCAACTCCTTCAGTAGAAGGTCCCAGTGGAGGGGAGACCTGAGGGGCTCTCCTGAGAAATAACAGAGAGGTGTCTCAGGTGGAGGAGTTAGCCCTCCCTGACTACCCGAAGTGCCCAGGAAACAGTGGTGATGATGGTCAATCACCTCTGGGCATAGAGGGCCAGACATTCCTCTGTGGGCTGCTGATCTCCTTGGGGTAGATTGGCCCAGCCAGGGGAGAGTTTTTGACTCCTTGAGCATAGCCTGAGCCGGTGCCTGGGGTTTTGGAGCCTTCTGCTTATGAGGGTCAAGCCCATGTCCCTTGGCCTGCTGACACTGTTGGGGAGTTGAAAACGGTGGGTAGTTTCTGTAAGCAGCTCCCTTCCTCAGGTAAAAGCAGAGGTCTTTTTGGAGATCCTGGTCCTTGTCATAAACTCGGTCTCCAGCTCAGTAGCCTTGTCGGTCATGGATTTGCCAAAGAGGTTCTCTCCTTGGCAGGGGACATCAACCAATTTGTCCTGAACCCACTGCTCGAGGTCAGACAACTGTAGCCAAGTTTGGCACTTTGCACTCAGATGCCCACCACCGCTACTCGAGCCGCCAACTCAAAACTGTCATAGGCCACTCGAGACATGAATTTGGAGCATTCATGGACTGCCTTGGCCAGGTTCCTAAACCGCTGCAAGGGTTCCTCGGAGAGACCAGTTGAGAACCCGGTGAGTTCCTTCGCCGTGTCTCCTTTGCAATGCCCATGGTAGGCCTGGATACAGCCGATGAGCATTGAGCCCTGGTAGCTCTTTCTGCCAAGGGTGTCCAGGGTGTGGACCTCCATGCCGGGAAACACTGAAGAGTGCGTCTTCTGGCTTTTCAGCCGACACATGGCCAACTCCACCACCATGGAGTTATGCGGCAGCTGTGATTTTTGGAAGGCCGGGCTCCGGCAAATTTGGTACATTGAGGTCGAGCCATTTGCTCACCACCGGTGCCGGAATCAGTGTCTCCCACATCTGGAGCATCAGCCATTCTATGATGGGAGGAATGGGCACAGTCAATGATTCCCTCAGAGGAGCCTCATACTGGAGGATTTCCAACTCATCCGACCGAGGATTCTCCTCCAACTCCATAGGGAACGCCAGGGCCTTTGACATATCCTTAACAAAATCAAGGAATCCTCCGGCGGGGACCACTGCCAAGGCTCTGAGACGAGAGTGTCAGATGAGACGTCATGGTGGCGACGAGTATCAGGGCACTCCTCGTCCTCAGTCTCCCACTCAGAGTAGTCCGTCGAGGACTCGTAGGAGGGCTGCTCCACAGGTCTCGGGGCCCCTGACGACCTGCAACTGGTGCCCAGCCTACTTGCTGGGGTTGACCACCGTCCCATCAAGCAGGAGTCTGATTGAGACCTCAGCCACAGATCAACTCAAGGCCGAAGGACCTCAAGGATTGGCTCGGCTCGGCCTCCAGGGACATTTTGGACGTCGAGGGCCCATTGGTCAGGGCGGATGAACCAGTTGTGCCGGACAACAGCACCTGCTTCTGGTCCATGAAGGCAGACAAACTGTGCTCCAGGGCCACCATTCTGGACTCCAGACCAGAAGGCTCTGTAGCTTTCGGTGTGGGCACCGAGGGACTCGGGCCCGACACCGGCTCCCCCGAGAGGGAATCCTTGACGAGGATGGTGTCTGGGAACCGAGGCCAGTCTGCAGTCGGATCCTTTCGGGGTCCTTTGCAGGCCGCTCCCTTTCCAAAGCCTCGGACGAACGTCTTGACTGCAGGACCGGGTGGCATCATCTAAGGACGCTGCCTTCGAGGGTTTCTTCTTCCTGTGTTCCCTCAAGGGAGACCCCTTTTCTGAGAACACATGACAGGGCTCGGGTTCGGGAGGTTCCGCCTGAGACTTCAAGGCCTCAGACGAGGCCCTGGCCTTTAGAGGCAACGGGGACTCGGGGAAGAATTTATCGTGCTGCTGCTGGCGGCTCTTGAGGGCCTTACTGGACATCCTTTTGCAGAGACCGCAGGCTGCCGGGTCATGGTCTCGCCTGAGGCAGCCGAGACAGCAGTCGTGTGTGTCGGTCAAAGACATAATTTTAGAGCACTGATCACACTTCTTAAAGCCACTGGTAGCCAAGCGGGAAAAAGTACCCCTGCAAGGTCGAAGACTCCGTGGGCTGCCAGTTAGAAGAAAAGAGGTGCGAAGACGCCAGGAAAAGAAAATGAAAACTACAAAAATAGACCCAAACTCAATGCCGAGGCAACAAAGGTCAGTGGCGGGAAGAGTACAGATGCGATACTGGAGAGGAGTATGAAACTCAGAGAAAAATCAACTTTTTCCAGGGACAAGCCAGACAAATGTCTAAAGGGCTCTGCGGAAAAAAGGAGATAGAGCAAGATGGCACCCTTGGGTGGGAAGAGGACCACACATGCGTGGTGGCATCTCCCTAAGGCTTTCTTTGAAAGCTGGGTGGATGCTTCCGCGAGGGCTCCGTCAGTGCCGACATCACCCATATGTGAGGACTGACTTCCTGCTTACTCCCGGAGAAAAATAACCTATGTTCTCTAAACTTGCCAGTGTCCATTAATTGCCCCATTGGACATGGTCAGGAAGTATTTGAGGGAGGTGTTGACATTTCCACTGGATAACCTACTGCCTCTGGTTAAGGCCTATTACATCTTACTGCCAGGGAGTAGTAAGCCTTCTCCACTGGGTGATCAAGAATAGCCAGCTAAACCTGACTTCCTTCCTTGAATCCTCCCCAGAAGTAGTCACCAAATCTACCACCTTATTGGCTACTTTCTCATTTGAATCGGACAGAGACTCTGTTTTAAAATTATATTTTCAAAATATAAATGACAGCTTTATAGGGTCTGTTATAATTGTACAAGGGGTGTCCGATATTGAAGGTACAGGCCAAAATTACACTAACATTTGTATTTAAAGAAATTATTCAATACATTCCACCAAAAACTACATACTTTTGTTTACTTCTCCACATAATTGCCGTAAACACTGAGACATTTATCCCAGCATGACACTAGTTTGAACATCCCTTCACGGTACAGTTGCGTGTCAAGTTGCTTGAAGTAGTCCATAACTGTCTTGCAATTCCTCCTGATCTTGCGGAAGTTGAGATCGCATATGATTTCATGAACAGAACTCTTAGGAATGCCAGTCATTTCAGAAATTTCACGAACTTTAATGGACGATCCTCCCTATCAGACATTCGACAACTGCGCAGTTGTCATCCGTGTGTGAGGTCCTTGGTCTGCCTCTTTTCCAGATCATTCAACTCCGTTCGGCCATCTTTAAACTTGTTACACCAGATGCTGACTTTTTAGTCTTAAAACATTCGGGCCATACACGCCCTCTAATCTGCGATGAATTTCGCTCTGCTTAACTACTTCAGTTTGCAAAAACGCCACACACCTCAAACTTCGAATACTCTGCGATTACACACGCCATGTTTGTTTGCTTCCCTAAAACTACTCGTAATTTGAGTGTTTAAAAAAAACAACGCTACAGACTCTCCTACTACGAGTACAAGTAGTCCTGCATATGACGGGCACTATTGCGCATGCGGAGCCAGTATGATTGCCACCTGTACCTTTAATATCAGACACCCCTCGTATTTCCTGATTTTTCATGGTCTACCCAAGCCCGTAGAAGGGCTTTCCTGGCCTTCTGGCTGAGGGTTGAAACTCTTGGGTTTGGGTTAGCTTTAAAATTTCCTTGCAGATGTATGGTATCTGTAGGAGGTAAAGTGTTTGTTTGCTTTGACCCTAGTCAACCGAGTGAATTTGTTATAGCTAGAGAGTGTGTTCAGAGCCCAGTAGAGGCTCCACAGTAATGTGCATTTCAGCTGTTTCTCTTTGATTCAGGCACCTTTATTATCTAGATGGCTTTATCTTTTTTTTCCTTTTTGATGCTCCCCTCCTTATTGTGGTCTATCATGTAAAATTATTTTTTCTTTGTGGTTGTAATTTCCTTGAACTTTGCCGTTTTCTGGTATGTATTTATGAGATATGTATTTTGAACGTTGGATAAATAAATAAATTTAAAAAAATCATGCTAACCTCTTTCTAGCCGGCCATAGCACTTGCCAAACAAGAGTACTACGTCCATCTAACTCTCTTGCCTCTGACCCTTGCTGTCTCTTTGCTATGCTCAACTCTCTCCTCCCTCCTCCCCCAAACCCTCTTTCACTGTCTGCCCAGACCTTGGCTGACTATTTCCATGACAAAGTCCAGAAAAATTAGCCTTGAATTCTCTGCAGGGTCACCTCCACCTCATCTTCCCCCCCTTCAATCCCAAATCCTTCTTCGGTCACCCTTTTTTCTTTTTCTGAAATCACTGAGGAGGAAAATGCAAATCTTTTCTCCCCCTACAAACTGATTACCTGCTTTTTTGATCCCATCTCCACCCATCTACTAAGCTCTTATCTCTTCCGTTGTCATCCACTCCATTTGTCATATCCTTAACCTATCGCTTCCCACTGCAAATGTTCCTGTGGCCTTCACACATGCTGTGGTTACACTTCTCCTCAAAAAGCCTTCACTAGATCCTACCTGTCCTTCCAATCATCAGTCTATCTCTCCTCATTTTTGCTTCAAAACTACTTGAACGAGCAGTTCACCGCCATTGTCTTGACTTTCTTTTCTCTCAAGACCTTCTGGACCCACTGCAATCTGGTTTCGTTCTCTACATTCCACAAAAACGGCTCTTACCAGTCTCCAGCAACTTATTCCTCACCAAATCCACAGGCCTCTACTCAATTCTCATCCTTCTCGACCTGTCTGCTGCCTTTGACACTGTTGATTATCACCTTTTCCTCAATACCCCATCCTCGCTTGGATTTAGGGGCTCTGTTCTGACCTGGTTTTCTTCTTATCTCTCCCATCACACTTTTTATGTATGTTCTAGTGGTCCCTCCTCTACAGCCATCCTGCTTTCAGCTGATGTACCTCAGGACTCTGTCTTGGGACTTCTCCTTTTCTGTCTCTACACTCAGTCCCTTGGTGCACTTATTTCCTCCCATGATTTTCAGTATCATCGTTATGCTGACGACTCGCAGATCTACTTTTCTGTGCTTGAAATCTCTTCAGGAATCCAGGCCCAAATCTCTGCCTGCTTAGCCGATATTGCTGTCTGGATGTCTCACCGCCATCTGAAGCTGAACATGGCCAAAACGGAACTCCTTATCTTTCCCCCTAAACCTAGCTCCCCTCTTCCTCCCTTCTCTGTTTCTGTGGATAATACTACACTCCTCCCCGTTTCCTCAACTTGCAACCCTGGGGTCAATCTTTAACTCTACTCTCTTTCTCTGTACAAATACAACAGATAGAAGCGACAGGTTTTAGCTTTCTCTGTAACACTGGTAAAATTCCTCCCTTCCTTTCTACACACACTACTAAGATACTTATCCACTCTTTTGTCACCTCCCGTCTCGGCTATAGCAACCTCCTTGCTGGTCTCCCTGTGAATCGTCGCACTCTCCTTCAATCTGTTCAAAACTCAGCTGCACAGCTAATATTCTGCCAGCCTCAATATGTTCATATAACCCCTCTTCTCAAGCTGCTTCAATGGCTCCATATCCGTTTTCGTATCCAGTTCAAATTTCTCCTACTGATCTATAAGTGCACTCATTCTGCTGCTCCTCACTATCTTTTCCTCTCTTATCTCACGCCTACCAATGTTCCCTCTAATTTTCTGCAGGCTGTGTGCGCATAAAATATCAGCTGTGTGCAGCTTTTGAAGGAAGGTTAAATTTTTGTGCGCCACATAATGACACTCGGAGTTATATACTTTAAAATTTGACTACACGTCAGAATACAGTATGTACACCACATTGATTTTAATCAAATTAAATGAAAATAGACAATTACTAAATGAAGCGGGAAATTTCTAGTAATTACAGTCATAACTTTTAAATTTTAAGACGTCTGTGTTTTTTTCTATCAGAATCAGAGCCATAATTTTTGTGCGCTCTGTTGTAAAGTATGTGCGCTCGCTCGGCAAGGTGTGTGCGCGCGCACAGCTTAGAGGGAACAGTGCTCCCTACACTCCTCTTTGGGAACACCGCTCTTCTGGCAGATCCCTTCTCCGTGCCCTTCTCTTCTACTGTCAACTCCAGACTTCAATCCTTCCACCTTGCTGCTACTTATGACTGAAACTACCCGAGTCTGTGTGTCAGGCTTCATCTCTGGCCCTTTTCAAACCCAGGTTGAAAACTCATCTCTTTGAGGCCACTTTTGGATCCTGATCCACTTAGTTTCCTATGTGTTTTCTTACCATTCACCTAGATATATCCTTGTCCTCAGCTGTTGTGTCCGTCTTGACTAAATTGTAAGATTTGATGAGCAGGGACAGCGTAGTTACTCACCTGTAACAGGTGTTCTCCAGGAGCAGCAGGAATCAGTCCTCACTTATGGGTGACGTCGGCGCCGACGGAGCCCTCGCGGAGCAATTTTCCCCAGCTTTCAAAGAAAGCCTTTGGGAATTGCAGCGCGCATGCGCGGTCGTCTTCCCGCCCGAGGGTGCCATCTTAGCCAGTCAGATGACATAGCTAAAAAAGACAGCATAAAAATTTGCAAAAGAACATAAGCAGACGATTGCAACTCCAAGGGGAGGAGGGAGGGTAGTGAGGACTGATTCCTGCTGCTCCTGGAGAACACCTGTTACAGGTGAGTAACTACGCTTTCTCCAGGACCAAGCAGGAAGTCAGTCCTCACTTATGGGACTCCCAAGCTCAAGGCTACCGGAGACCCTAAGCACAAAAATGAGCTCCCTCTAGCTCAGCAGCACAGAAGGATAGAATCTTCGCTGAATTATCACCCACCGGTAGCCCACATCCGGGATGGAGGGTAGGAGTTGCTCAGACCTCAAAGAGATTACGGAGGACTGCCTGTCCGAAAGCACTGTCCCTACGGGACTCCCTCTCGAGACAGTAATGGACCGCAAAAGTCTGGCTCGAAGACCAAGTAGCGGCCCGGCAGATGTCTGCCAGCGGAACAGAGCGGAGGTAAGCCACTGACGTGGCCTTTGCCCGAACGCAATGAGCCGTGACTCGACTTTCTAAGGAGAGTCCGGCTGCCCCATAAGCCCAAGAGATACAGTCCGCAACCCAGATGGACAGAGTACGCTTGGAGACCGGGAGCCCCAATTTATTGGGGTCAAAAGACACAAAAAGCTGAGCAGCTTTACGGTGCTCCCGCGTACGGTCAAGGTAGAAGTTCAATGCCCTTCTACAGTCCAGGGTATGGAGGACCGTTTCAGCTCGGCTGGAGTGTGGTCTGGGAAAGAAGGTTGGAAGTACCACCTCCTGATTGATGTGAAAAGGGGAGACCACTTTAGGCAGAAATTTTGGGTGAGTCCGTAGGACTACCCTATTCTTGTAGAACCTAGTGTAAGGGGGATCAGACACGAGGGCCTGCAATTCACTTACGCGCCTAGCGGAAGTGAGGGCTATCAAGAACAGTGTTTTCCAAGACAGAAAACGGAGAGAACAGGTAGCCATAGGTTCAAAAGGCGGACAGGTGATCCGCTGCAAAACCACATTCAGGTCCCAGTCAGGTGCTGGCGGGCGCAGAGGTGGTTTAAGTAGAAGGAGACCTCGGAGAAACCTCGCTACGAGAGGGTCATTGGAGAGAGGTCTGCCGTCCACTGGCACATGATGTGCTGAAAGAGCACTGAGGTGAACTTTGACGGAGTTGGACTTAAGTCCCAGATTAGAGAGGTGCAGCAAGTACTGCAAGATCACCGACACCGGGCAGGAGAAGGGATCCTGAGACTGTTGGGTACACCAGACTGCAAAGCGACGCCATTTAAGGGCGTAGCATTTGCGGGTAGAAGGCCGTCGCGAAGCTAAGACGACCTCCTCCACCTCCGCCGGCAGGAGAAGGGGAGCAAGGACTACCCTCTCAGCAGCCAGGCCATGAGGTTGAGAGACCTGAGGTTGGGGTGCAGAAGGGACCCCTGATCCTGAGTGAGGAGATCCGGTTGTACCCCCAGAGGGATTGGATCCTCCACCGCCAGTTGCAGCAGGAGCGGAAACCACGGCTGCCTGGGCCAGCGAGGGGCCACCAGGATCATGAAGGCTTTGTCTCGGAGAACCTTGAAAAGAGTCCGAGAGACCAGCGGGATGGGAGGGAAAGCGTACAGAAGGCTCCCCGACCACGAGATCAGAAAGGCGTCCGCCGCAACCCGAAGGGGGTGTGGCTGACGAGAGCAGAAGCGAGGAAGCTGCCGGTTGTGAGGACTGGCAAAGAGATCCACCGTGGGGAGACCCCACTTGAGGAAGAGCTTCTGAACTACCAAGGGATCCAGACGCCACTCGTGCGGCTGGAGGACCCTGCTGAGTTTGTCTGCAAGGCAATTTTCTTGGCCCGGGAGATAAACTGCCTTGAGGAGAATGCCGTGACTGACGGCCCAAGAGCAGAGCTTCTGTGCCTCCCGGCAGAGGAGGAAGGAGCCCGTGCCCCCCTGCTTGTTCACGTAGAACATGGCAACTTGATTGTCCGTCTGGACAAGGACGGACTGTTGGGAAGTCAGGTGGGAGAAGGCCTTGAGAGCTAGGCGGATCGCCCTGAGCTCCAGGAAGTTGATCTGCTGAGCAGACTCCCACGTGGTCCAGAGGCCCTGAGTACGTGCCTCTTGGCAATGTGCTCCCCAGCCCAGGAGGGATGCATCGGTGGTCAGCACCCGGGTCGGCTGAGGTGACTGGAAAGGCATTCCGAATATCAGGTTCGGCTGCCGGAGCCACCACCGGAGAGACGAGAGCAGCGGCTCGGAGACGCGCACTAGGTCTGCCAGGCCGCCTGTGGCTTGTCGCCACTGCTGGCGGAGACACCATTGAGCAGACCGCATGTTCAGGCGGGCATTGGGGGTCACATGGACGGTGGAAGCCATATGGCCGAGCAGTCTCAGGAAGCGCCTGGCGGAGACCAGGGGCTGGCTGCGAAAGCGGTCGGCTAGGTCCATGAGCCGTTGAGCCCTGTCGAGCGGTAGGTATGCTCGTGCCCGAGGAGTGTGCAGCCTTGCGCCGATGAACTCGAGATCCTGTGAGGGGAGCAAAGTGGACTTTGCGAAGTTTATGACAAAGCCCAAGTGCTGCAGCAGAGTCACCGTGCGGCACGTGGCGTTGGCGACCTCCTGAGCGGACGCTGCTCTGATGAGCCAGTCGTCGAGGTACGGAAAGACATAGAGGCCGTGAAGCCGGAGATGGGCCGCCACGACCGCGAGACATTTTGTGAAGACTCGCGGTGCGGAGGATAGGCCAAAGGGCAGTACTCTGTACTGGTAATGATTTCCTGCCACCACAAACCTTAGGTATTGGCGGTGGCTTGGGTGGATGAGGATGTGCGTGTAGGCATCCTTTAGATCCAAGGAGCATAGCCAATCTCCCTGCTGGAGGTAGGGCAGAAGGATTCCAAGGGTAAGCATTTTGAACTTCTCCCGCACAAGGAACTTGTTGAGGTTGCGCAAGTCCAGGATGGGTCTGAGGCCCCCTGTTCTCTTTGGTATCAGAAAATACCTTGAATAAAAACCTTGACCTCTCAGGTGGTGGGGCACCGGTTCCACCGCCTGTTCCTGCAGAAGACCTGCTAACTCCTGAAGGAGCAACTCCCTGTGCAGAGGGGGGCGCGAAGGTTCTCCCGGAAAATAGGAGGGAGGGACCTGATGGAAGTGGAGAAGGTAGCCTTCTCGCACGACCTGAAGTACCCAGGCATCTGCGGTGATGCTGGACCACCTGTGGCCGAAGTGAACCAGCCGGCCTCCGGTGCTGGGAGGAACCAGCGGGGGGGGAGAGGCTATGCTGAGCGAGTCAAAAACCCCCACCCTGCTGAGCAGGGGCTGGTGGTGCAGGCTTGGGGGCTTGCTGCCTACGGGACCCGTTACCCCGTCCCTTGGCCTGCTGGCCCTGTTGGGGAGCTGCAGGGGCCTGATAATGGGGGTACTGTTTGTAGGCAGCCGCCTTCCTCGGGTAAAAGGACTTTTTTCCCGAGCCCTTCTTTTTCTGGGAAGGGGCGAAGGTCTTCCTAGAAAGCCTGGTCCGGGTGAGAGTCTCAGTCTCAATTTGTGCAGCCTTTTCCGCCATGGGCTTGCCAAAGAGGTTTTCGCCTCGGCAGGGGACATCGACCAACTTGTCCTGTACCCAGGGCTCAAGGTCCGACGACTGAAGCCAAGCCTGTCGGCGGGCACCGATGCCGGCTGCGGCCACTCTAGCCGAGGCCTCAAAGCCATCATAGGCTGCTCGGGACATGAACTTTGAGCATTCCCGAATGCCCGTGGACAAGGCTAGGAACCTCCGCAAGGGCTCCTCGGAGAGACCAGCGGAGAATCCGGCTAGCTCTTTAGCCAGATCCCGGAGATACATGCCCATGTAGAGCTGGTAAGTCTGGACACGACATGCGAGCATAGAGCCCTGGAAGCACTTCTTGCCAAGGCCATCCAGGTTACGGGCCTCCCTTCCAGGAGGCACCGAGGAGTGCATCTTCTGGCTCTTAAGACGATGCATGGCCGATTCCACTACCATGGAATGGTGTGGCAGCTGTGCCTTCTGAAAGCCAGGGCTCTTGCGGACCCGATAGATAGAATCGACCCGCTTGCTCAGGACCGGCGAGGAGGCCGGACTCTCCCACATGCGGAAGAGTAGTCGTTCCAGCATAGGAGGAACCGGCACAGTAAAGTGCTCCCTCGCGGGAGAGTCATACTGGAGGGCGTCGAGCTCTTCGGCTCGAGGCTCCTCCTCGGGATCCGCAGGGAAGGCCAAAGCCTTGGCCATATCCCTAACGAAGTCCGAGAACCGGGCATCCTCCGGGGGGGACTGCTTCCGAGGCTCGGACCCCGGTGAGTCCGATGGGACACACCGAGTCCGGAAAGAATCAGGTGACTCTTCCTCCTCAGACTCCCAGACCGACTCCGACGAGGACTCGGTGGGGTCGGCCCGGGCAGGGTGCGGCGCCAGCCGTCCCGACGTCGAGGGAGTCGGCGTCGGCGACCTCGGTCCCGAACGGGAGGCCGAGGGTGACCTCGACCGAGGATCGACTCGAGTTCTCATTGACTCGAGGATCGGCTCGGTCTCCGGGGTCGACTTGGACGTCGACGTCCCGGCGGTCGGGGCAGCGGCGCCAGCGAGGCCAGCGAGCAGTGCCCGCTGCTGGTCCATGAAGGCAGACAGTCTGCTCTCCAAGGCCGTCAACCTGAGTCCGAGCTCAGGTGACCCAGCAGCCCCCGACTCGGGCCCCGACGGCGTCGGGCCCGACGTCGGCTGTCGCGGAGGCGAGTCCAGAAGGACCACAGGACTTACCCGGGCAGGCATCTCCGACTCCAGGCGAGGTCGCTTCGGGATGTGTTCCCTCTCCAAGGACCCGGGGCGGCTGTCGGGGCTATGCGACCTGGCCCTCGCGGAGCCAGGAGCGTCCACCGACGCCGCCCTCGCGGGTTTTTCCTTCCGACGATGGTCCCCGGAGGGAGAACCCCGGTCGGAGGAGCTCCGGCGACGGTCCGAGCTGGAGCCTTTCGACGCGGAGGCCTCCGACGAGGTCCGGGTACGGCTGGGGTCAGCGAAGATTCTCTCACGCTGATGCCGCCGACTCCTCAACGCCTTTGAGGACAGTTTGCTGCAGGGCCCACAGATCAGTTCCTCATGATCCGGGCCCAGGCAGCGGAGGCAAAAGTCGTGTGTGTCGGTTAGTGACATATTTCGGTCACACCGACCACACCGCTTAAACCCACTGGCAGCCATCGGGGGAAAAAGGGCCCCTGCGAGGTCAAAGGACCGGGCTGCCAGGGAAACCGAAAACGAAAGCTGACTAAGTCAGAAAAACCGAAAAAAGTAAGCGGACTCGAGACCGGCGTCGCGAGTCCGGGCGGGAAAGCGATCGGCGTCGAACTGAAAAGGAAAAAGAATAAAATAATGAAGAAAATCGACTTTTTCGCGGGGACAAGACGGGGACGTCTGTAGGGCTCCGCGGAAAAAAGAAGACTGGCTAAGATGGCACCCTCGGGCGGGAAGACGACCGCGCATGCGCGCTGCAATTCCCAAAGGCTTTCTTTGAAAGATGGGGAAAATTGCTCCGCGAGGGCTCCGTCGGCGCCGACGTCACCCATAAGTGAGGACTGACTTCCTGCTTGGTCCTGGAGAATGGTCTTTTACATGTGTCTGTACAGCACTGTGTATACTTTGTAGTGCTATACAAATGACCAGTAGTAGAATGATCTCATTATCTTATTCCCTTAGTGTAGTGGTTCTCAACCAGTGTGTCAGAACCCACTGGTGTGTCACCTAAAATAATGTCAGACAGCAAGCCTATGCTTTCCTTAACGATTATGTGTGCCTTCATGCTTGGGAGGGCAAAGAACGACAGAGTATGATACTTGAAATCTCCATAACTGGTCCCCATTACAGAACTGACACTAGAGTTTGAATATATAAATTTTTTATATGGCAAGCCGCAAGGGAAAAGTCCTATCTTGCGATTATGTACAGGCACCTGAATGGGTAAAAGTTTCTTGATATTAGCAGCAAGTTTAGTGTGAATTTGCTTACCATTGCAAACTGCCTAGTTTGATTAATTTTGTTTAGGAAGTATGGAGATGATCTTAAATAAATACAATACACAAACACCATGTTGAAAAAAATGTAACAATTCTCAGATTTCTCACTGATAAAAGTGAAGATTAAAAAGCTGATACGAGAAAAAATAAAAATGTAATTAATTTCAACAGCAGTTTCTAAAAAAAATAAAATAAAATAAATGATGCAAAATAAATATTAAATATTTTTAACAGAAGTTAACAATGAAATATTGCAATTTGTAGTGTTTAGTGTGTCACACATACAAATGATTAATCTGTCAGGTATGTCATAACAGGAGAAAGGTTGAGAACTACTGCCGTAGAGCTGGGGTCTCCAATTCCGGTCCTGGAGGTCCACAAACCAGTCAGGTTTTCAGGATGTCCCTAATTTATTTAGACAGTTTTGTATAATGAATATGCATGAGATATATTTGCCTCCATTGAAATTCAAATTTATCTCATGCATATTCATTATCAAACACTACAAATACACTCCCATATCTAATAACTTTCCAGAAACAATTTTCACTTCCACACTATATAGCTATATTGTCTCAAAAGCTCAAATCTCCACAATACTCTTTTATAGAACAGGCCAGTCAACATTACAAAAGTGGCATTACATAAAATAGGGAGGAAAAGGCCTCAAGGTGTTATTATATCCCTCTATGCGGCAGAACACAGCCGTAGGGGAGATATAGAGATGCACATCATTGGCCTAAAAAACTCCCCCTAAAATTACTTTTACTATAATTGTACATTGAAAAAGGTACTTTTACAATACTCAGTTCACCTATCATTCTTCCAAAAGTTTTAATTCAGTTTTTAATGTTTTCAATATTTTATTCTGAGTAAATCCAATCTGAATCAACCACCCCTTTGCCACACAACAAAAGGGGTGGCACACCGTAACACTGATATGGCAATCACAGGACCTCAGACAGTGTGAGGGTAAACCTCTAAACACACCATTACATGGACAAACACCTGCAAACAAAGCAAAGAGATTTAAGAATTTTTAAAAGCTACTCCAACAAGGTCCCAACCTATTTACCTAGCTCTTCAACCGCCAACAGCTGGCAAATACTGCTCCTGCCACTACTAAATCTGAATTGCTCAATGTTTCCCTACCACCAAGGTGAATGGAAAGTCTAAATGTTTGTCAAGCGTTAATTACCCCATTATTTGACTTCTGTAATCCTATATACCTGGGTTTATCTAAACAGTCTCTCAAGCCTTTACAGCTAGCGCAAAACACCGCTGCAAGAATAATTTTTGGATTATCTAGTAAAGAGCATATAACTCCCATTTTGAAAGAGCTTCATTGGCTACCCATAGCATCTCGTATTAAATATAAAACAATAATATATATTTTTAAGATCAAACAACACTGTTCTGCAGAAAGCCTGAATTCTCTCATTCAGTCAGATATCAGCAACAGACCAAGAAGAAGGGAGTCTTCCAACAGAGTCAGCACCTCAAATGATGTTAGAAAAACACGTAAGGTCACCTCAGAGCGGGCATTCTCTTTTGCGGCACCTACCATCTGGAACTCTCTACCTTTATGATTTAAGAGCAGCTCAAGACCTCAATGACTTTAGGAAACAACTGAAAACGGTCTTGTTTATTGAATACTACGGTCATGTAAACAATTAATTAATTTTTTGGAAAAATCAGTCATATATATGTTGTATAATAACTCACATTATAGTATAGCTCACCATGTAGATAGCGCAACTTATTCCAAGACACTATATCATATTTTTATCAAACTATGTACCTATTATCACTGATTGTTTTCACTTTTGTGTTTTTCGTATGTTAAACCGCTTTGATTACATGATAAGGCGGTATAGAAATCCAATTAAATAAATAAATAAATAAATAAATAAAAGTGACCTTTCCCAGTAGGAGGGGCAGGTAATACTATATATCGCTTATGCAAGCAATATGAGCTGACTGATATATGGTGAATAAAAAACTCGGAAGCTCAGGCATACACATGCATCATATTCCAGAACATATTATTTTCTACTCAACACAGTGATGGGTCCACTGATAAGTTGTGATATTGATTCCCTCGTGTGGTCTGACCACACCCCAGTTCACCTGCAGATCAGTGGAGGGCTCGGGGGTGTGGAGGAGATTAGGTCTGGCAGCTTAACACCTCATTGCTGAGTAGCAAGACCCAGATGTCGGAGATAGAAAGGCATATTAGTCTATATATAGAGGAAAATGATAGAGGAGAGGTTACATTGTGGACCCTATAGGATGCTTTGAAAAGCAGTCATACGGGGCAGCTTAATAGCACTGGGATCCCATAGAAAGGAGGAGCAGGAGAGGAGAAAAAAAAATTCGAGGAGGAGCTGCGCAACCTAGAACGTGAATACATAACAGCTCCAACCCAAGCACGGGCTGGTAACTTAGCTATGAAAAGGGGTGAATCGAAGAGTTATATGATAGAGCAAGCGGAACTTCTCCATAAAAGAACAAATGCTCTCTTCTATGCCTGGGAAGGAAAGATCGATAAATTATTAGCTCAGCAGTTGAAGAAGCAAGCACAGATGACTATCCTGCAGATCCGTGGTGAATCCAGGATACTGCTAAATGACAGGGAAGGCGCAGAATATACCTTTCTTCAATATTATTCTCAGTTATATATAACTTAGAAAATAAGGCGGATAATGTGCAACTAGGGGACTACCTTGGGGATAAAAGGTACAATGCCGCCTTATGGAGGAGCAAAGAGATTGGATAGAGAGCCCCTTAACCCCATTAGAGGTTTTACAGGCCATTGCTAGCCTGCCACAAGGTAAGGCTGCGGGCCCAGATGGGTTCCCCCCAGAATTCTCTAAGCATTTTGGAAGGGTCTTCGCACCCTTACTCAGCAGAGTTTTTAATCAGACACGCAAGTCAGGGGAACTCCCACTATCCTTTTTGGAGGCTCATATCATACTAATACACAAAAAGTGTAATGTTCCCTGTAAAATAGTTATCTCCAAGTTATAATGCCCTGTTCAATGTAATTTCAGTTTGTTCAATGTAAACCGCACTGATGCAGAATAGCGCGGTATATAAGAGAATGTAAATAAAAAATAAATAAATAAAAGGTCAAAGATTCAACATCCCCAGGTTCCTACTGATCTCTATCCCTTCTTAACACTGATGCAAAATTGTTAGCCAAGATTTTTGCAAGACGACTAAATAAGATAGTATCCGACCTCAAATACATTGACCATTGGATTCATCTCCAGGTGTAATTCTACAGACAATGTTAGAAGGGTGTTGGACCTGGTAAATCAGTGTGCTGTAAGGGACGGGCAGCTGACTATTTTTTTGGCCCCGGATGCCAAAAAGGCATTCGATCAAGTTGAGTGGTCTTTCCTGTTTGCTACACTTGAGCATTTTAATTTTGGGCCTGCCTTCCTACAGGTAAAAGCTTTATATAGTATCTTTATCTTTGTTTCTTTATATACCGCTCACACCAAAGGCACCAGAGCGGTTTACAGTAAGTAAAACTGAATCAGAGAAAGGAAACAGAACTCCATTAATACGATAGGAAAGGGACAGAATCAAAGATAAAGAAAAGGCGAAGAATAGACGGGAGAGGAGCAGACAAACCGAGGCAAACAAACCAAGACAGAAAGCTTAAGGGAGGCGCGGGTGGGGAGGGGGAAGTGGGAGGTCAAAGGCGGTACAGAAGAGGTGGGTTTTTAAGCCGGCCTTTAATTTGGTAAAGGACGGTTCAAGGCAGAGGGCAGGGGGGAGTGAATTCCAGAGCCTGGGGCGAAGGAAGAAAAAGGCAGCGGAACGGGTGGATTCTAGGCAGGTGGGGGAGGGGAGGAACACGCGGTTGGTGTGGACGGAACGGAGGAAGCGTTGGGGAGCATGGAGGCAGACCAAGTCAGAGAGGTAGTGAGGGACACCAGTGTGCAGGACCTTATGGACAAAAGTGAGTACTGTCAGACGGCTGCCTGGGTGAGAATCTTCAGTCCTGGCAAGTGCATATATCTATATGATTTGCAAGGTATTGTGGGCAATGTAGTTCATTCACACCAGACACAGCTGCTGACAATAATTTAGTTGTGCTCTTGGGTAAAGCCAATAAGATATTTATTTATGGGGTTATTTCTCCCAACACAGATATGCTTGGTAGCACATAAATTAGGTAACTTGCTTTCAGTGTTAACTTGGAAAAACAAAGTAAAAATCAGGAAAACAACAAATGAAAAGCCACAAAGCAAGAAACAAACTGTTCTTTTCAGGTTAACTTCTGATTACTTCCCACATAAATACAGAAGTGATTCTCTCCTAGCTCACAAGCAATTAGGTAAGGCTTAATTGCTAGCAGTCACCAGCTGAAACCCCTTAGCTGGCTTGCCTTCCACTGTGTGGGTCAAATCCTGCTTCAGGAGCTTTTCTGAGTAGATTAAAGAACAAATTTGTATTTCTTTGTGATGGTTGCTGTACTTTATAACAGAAAGTTACCAACGGAGTTTAGATAGAGAGCAGTCCATATAAACAGGATCCTCATCTGCTATTATTCCCCCTTGTTCAACAAGCATGGGTTCAATATCATGGATTGGTACAGATGAATCTCTCAATGGAGCATTTTCAGGAGAATACTTGTTTCCCTGCTGTCTTTCAAGGTTATAGCTAGGGCATAGATCAGTGTTCATACCTGAGCTTCCATTGCTGCTAGAGTTCCTCTCTATATAGCCTGGCCAGTATGTAGTCCAGTTCTTATGTCCAGCCTTCCAATCCAGATCCCTGGACACTGGATCTCTCTTCACATACCTTCTGGCACAGGTCTTAGGGTCCCTTCCACGTGCAGCCGTCTCCCTCACAGGTAGCCTCTGGTGATTCCTAGCTCTGCAGCACCATTCCTCTGGCTTTCCCCAGTCCAATGGTATATGCTGGCCCTTGGAATACCTCCCAGTATACGTACCGCTTTGGACTCTTCTAGACCTCTCAAAGGCTTTTCTCTTCCTTCTTCCAAAGGGTCTCTTTCCCTCTCTGTCCGTCCGGTTTGGCTTCTGCTTCTGATGATCCTTCAGATGAAACTGATGATCATTCTCTGGATATCCAAGGTGATCATGAAGATGGTCATCTGTAGAATAAACTCTACTTTTATTCTGCTTGGATGAGTGCTCCTCCCTAACACAGCGCAGCTGTGCTGAATCAGGCCCTGCCCTTTGAGATGAGTGCTTAGGGATTACCTCATAGCCCTCCTGATTGAACACACATTTCCCCACTTCAGCTCCTCTAATGGCTGTTGGAAACCTGGTGCATTCTGGGACTGGTAGTCTTTTATGGGAAAATTCTGTTTTCTTATTTCTACCAGAACTGACAGGTTGCTTGTTCAGAGTCACTTCACCCTTTCTATAGCTCCTTCCTGAGCTATGATAAGCTTCCTTATCACAGTACTTTGAACTGGATCCGGAAGGGTATGGGAAGCCGATGAGGAGGGGGGTGACGTGGTCGAAGCGGGAAGCGTACATGATGAGCCAAGCAGCAGTGTTTTGGATGAGCTGTAACCTACGCAATTGATATTGGGGGGAGTCCGGCAAAACAGACATTACAGTAGTCTAGGCGGGAAAGAGCAAGGGAGAGGAACAGAGTAGTCAGGGAAGAAACAGGGAGAAAAGGACAGACAGCATGTAGTTGTCTAAGGGAGAAAAAGAAGCATTGAACTACTGAGGAAATATGTTCATGAAACGACAGAGCAGAGTCCAAGACTACGCCAAGATAACGCAGAGAGGGGACAACAGGAATGGGAAAGGAGAGTAAAGGGGAAATAGAGGGGATGGAACCACCGAGAGTGAACCAGATGGCCATGGTTTTGGAGAGACTGATATGAAGGAGATTAGTAGACATCCAAGAATCAATGGAGGAAAGACAGGAATTAAGTGGAGAGAGATCTGGTGAGGTAGGGTCAGTGTGGTGGAGGAGGAGAATATAGTCTGCATAATAGTATGCGGAAATGCCAAGTTGCTGCACCAGGAGAGTGAGGGGGGCCAGAAAAACATTGAACAGGAGAGGGGCCAGGACAGAACCCTGGGGGACACCACAGGTGAGCAGATGAGGAACCAGAGAGAACAGAGAAAGATCTGTTGGTCAGAAAGGAATGAAAACCAGGAGGACAGAACCCGAGATCCCAGCATCATGGAGACAAGAGAATAAGGCGCGGTGGTCAACAAGATCAAAGGCAGAGTACAGGTCAAGGGAAACTGCAACAGAAATGGAACCATGGTCGTGTGTGATGTGGAGTTCATTCAGGACAGAGAGGAGGATAGATTCTGTGCTATGACCAGGACAGAAACCGGATTGACAGGGATGAAGGGAAAGGGTGACATCAAGGTGAGAAGAGAGTTGAGAAAAGACCAATTTTTCCAGGAGCTTGGAGAGAAATGGGAGGTTAGATATGGGACGCCAATTTGCAAGGACAGAGGGATCCAGGGTGGGCTTTTTAAGAATGGGTCTAATTAAGGCGTGTTTCCAAGGGGATGGTAATGAACCAGTGAGAAGACTGGAGTTGAACATAGAGAGAATGATGGGGACGAGGGCCAGAGAGATGTCAGTGAGCCAGGCGGAAGGAATAGGATCGGAAGGACAAGTTGTCTTATGGGTGGAGGCTAAAGTCTTAGTTAACTCCAGGAGAGTGATAGGACGGAAGGATGACCAGAGATGGGAGAAGATGGGGCCAGTATGGTCAGAAGAAGGGGAAGTGGGCAAGGGAATAGGAGGGGTAGGAGAGAGAGAGGAGAGGAGAGGGGAAGGAGGGAAAGGATAAGCGTATGGTAAGGACCTTATCAGTGAAGTGCACGGCAAGAAGAGCTGGGTCGGGAGCACAAAATAGAGTAAAGCTGGCGGGAGGAACTTGAAGCGGAAGATATGCAGTCAGAGAAGTAGGCCAGTTTACTGGAATGCAGAACAGAGCGATAGTGATGATGACAATCATGATAGTCAGCCAGAGCATCAGAGGAGGGGTGCTTACGCCAGAGACGCTCGGCTTTACGGAGGTAGGAGCGGTGAAGGCAGAGGCCAGGGTGATACCACAGATGGGAACGTGGATGAAGCACCCCAGAAACAGGCTGTAGAGGTGCAAGGTCATCCAGGGTGGCTGAGAGAGGGGAGTTCCAAAGCTGGACTTGAGAAATGGGGGAGAGCAGATGAAAGTCGGCAGGGGAAGAGAGAGTCAGGGGGAGGGAAACGTGAGAGGGTTGTGGCATTGACATGACGTGCCAAGGAGGGGAGGGGCAGGGAGTGGAGAAAAAGACAATAGTGATCATACCAAGGGACAGGGAGAGAGCGGAAGGCAGAGGGGGCAAAGGGTGAGTTCCGAGGGGATAGAACTAAGTCAAGGGTGTGGCCAGCAGAGTGGGTGGGAATACATACATGCTGCTGAAGGGAGAGGTCAGCAATATGAGTAAGAAAAGAGGTGTCACGGGACCTAGTAGGGTGATCACAGTGCACACTGAAATCTCCTAAGATTATGAGGTGGGGGAAGTGGAATGAAGCCTCAGTGAGAGTAAGGAGAAGCGAGTCCCAGAGATGGGGCTGGAGGGACGGGGGAGCATAGACCAGAAGGAAGTAAAGGGCAGGGAAGGAGCCGAGACGAAGGAGGAGAGACTTGGGATAGTGAAGGACTGGGAAGGATAGCTCCTGAATAGGAAGGTGGGAGCGACAGAGAACTGAGACTCCTCCACCAATCCTACCGTGACAGGGCATGGAAAAGGCAAGGTAGCCTGGGGGAAGGCAGCAGTTAAGAAGGGGCTCCTCCCCATCCTGAAGCCAAGTTTCTGTGAGGAATAGAGCATCGAGTGGATGATGGAGATGCAGGTCGCGGGCGGGGATGGCTTTGGCATGCAGGGAGTGGCAGTTAAGTAGAGCACATGATAGGATTGGAGATGGGGATGGAAGAAAGGCGACTCGGAAATTATCAGAGGAGAACAAGCAAGGAATAAGGTTGAGAGGGTTCCTAGTTAGGGATGCTGCTGAGACGTGAAGGGGGTATCTCGCCGGAGGGCAGTGACCCCAATGGACTGGGATAGAACACATGCAAAGCAGTGACAGGGAGCACCACACAATAGTAGACAGGAATGGGACACAAGAGGAGAAGGACTTACCTTGAAGAGGGCATCCGAGTAAGGAGGGGCTGGGCGTCAAAGGTGCAGAGGTGGGCTGGGTGTATAAACAGTACCCTCTCTACATGCTTCCCCCTTGGCCGAGAAAGGAGGCAAAGCTGCCCACTCTTGCCTCTTCTCTTCGCACCCTTGCTGGAATGTTTTGCACATGCTCTCCGGGAAAATGTCTGGGTGAAAGGGGTGGTAGTGAGTGAATAGGAACATAAGGTTGCAATGTATGGAAATGACACCCTTCTGTTTTTAATCGCACCCAGAGCAGTCACTGGAGGCGTTCCAGGGAGAGCTTGAGATGTTTGCGGAAGTTTCGGGATATAAGCTAAACACTTCTAAGTCTGTGTTGCTCCCTTTCCATGTCAATCAGCACCTAGAGGGGTGTATCAAAGCTAGATATGTGTACCAGTGGGAGAAAGATTATCTGTCGTATCTGGGTATCAAGATTCCGGTGCAGCTAGAAAGGTTATTTCAATTACATTTTCCGGCCTTGCTTAAGCAAATAAGGGAGGACTTCGTAGATGAGCGTTCCTTTCCCCCTCATTATTAAGCCAGATTAATGTGATAAAGATGACAGTCCTGCCAAGGTATATTTTTCTATTTATGATGATAACCTGTTGTACCCTAGACACATATTTTTGCAAGCTCATTCGGATGCTTGCCCATTTTCTGTGGAATGGACAGCGAGCAAGAGTAAGGCTTAGTCTTCTGAAGACACCAAAAAGAGCAGGACTTGCTCTCCCTAACTTTAAGATTTACTGTTGGGCAGCACAAGTACGGGCTGTATACTATTGGTCAGTGGCAAATCCCACACAACACTGGATTGCTCTAGAGGAAGCTCAAACAGGAGCACCTCGAATAGGAGCTGTTCCATTATTTGACCAATTCTGCATGGGAGACAAGTTGCTTCAGCACCCATTGCTACACCACCAGCTTAGGCCCAGCCAAAGAACCACTCGTAGATTGAAAATGAATCTGCCTGTATCCCAACTGGCATATCTTACTTGTGGCGAGCTAGTCCCGCCATAAAGGGAGGACCTGGTGAGATTTAGGTGGATGGAGTGGAACAGGATGGAAAGGGTGGTGGACTACTTGGAGGGGCTCTTGGAGAGAGGACATTCTAGAAAAATGCATTTTCCCTTCTACAGTTAAAACACTTTCTTCAAACCTATAGAGAACACTATAGGAAAACCGCCCACCCTCTAGAATCTTTTTTATAAGACCTCAGAGGGGTAAAGAGCATCTAGCTCACCTTTATTCTATCTTGCAGAGCCCTATCTCTGGCTTGTATCGCTATCAACAAAGCTGGATGAGAGATTTAGGGAAAACCTAGACAGAGCAGCAGTGGACAGAAATATGTGAAAATACTGGGAAAGTGTTTGTCTCTCAAAATCATTTAGACTCACATTCTAAATAACACTTATTAATAACACCTGTGAGATTACATGCTATTAATCCACAGCAGGAGGATAAATGCTGGAGGAGTTGTGGAGGGCGGGGGACTCTGTATTCTGAGAATGCAACAGGGTGAAGCCTTTCTGGGAACAGTCGAGGGAAATATGTGGGCAGCTCTCAGAGTTAGTCTTACCCCTTGACCCCACACTCATGTTGTTGGGGCATTTGGAGGCCCCCCCCCCCATTGTGGTTAAACCGCAGGAGTTTAATTTTCTTTATTTAGCTGCATGGCCATCGCATGCAAGTGGAAGGATGCACGAGAACCCACGGAGTTGGACTGGATCACAAACCTCGCATGGATCATGAAGCTTGAGCAAGGAGCTATCCTTGCACAAGGCAAGATGGAGGACTTTAATAAGATGTGGTCTCCGATAGGGGCATGGGTGATGGGGTGGGAGAGAATGGGAGTAGGTTGATATGTGCGGGTCTGAGGGACCCACAGGACCATCTGGTAGCTGAAATGACTTGCTAGGGGTAGTCGCTGACTGCCCCCCTGCAGGGTGTAAACAGTCTGAGCTGCCCACCTTCCCCTCTTTTCTTCTCGTTCTTTTTACTGGCCCTTGTCCCCCCCCCCTCCTTCCCTTGTGCCCCATTTCCCTTCCCTGGGCCTCCATGATTGGATCCCTGTCTCATTCCTGACCCGCACTCTCCCCCCATCGTTGTTGCCCTCCCGGCCCCGGAGTCAGCACACAGCAAGTTTGTTGTGTTATTAATGCTGACGCTTAGTTTGAAACAGTGTAAAAAGTTTTAGGATTCTGTTAACTGATGAGCAAGGCGAAAATGGTCAGAGAAGTGGATGATCAGCTCAAGGGTGCATTCTGTAAATCCCTTGTACACTATAAAATATTTGTTACTTATGTAAACTAACAATTTTTGTTATGAACACCTTTAAAAATAAAGGGGAAAAAAGTGACCTTTCCCTTTAAGTGGGCCAGATCTAGTATTAGATACTTAGGTTCAGTTGACTCCGCAGGTGGGGGGTTTGTTTGGCGCAAATTATCTACCGCTGTGGCAGAAAACTGTGGGTGAGCTTGATAAGTGGGGGAGGATGAAGGGTGCTGGGATTATTTTGGTTTGGTCATATAACTACTGGGTCAGACCAAGGTCCATCAAGCCCAATATCCTGTTTCCATCAGTGGCCAATCCAGGTGACAAGTACCTGTTAGGTTCCCAAAAGGCACACAGGTTCCACAATGCTTGTCCCAGGGCAAGAAGAGGATTTCCCTGGTCCTCTTTAATAATAGTTTATGGACCTTTTCTCCAGAAACTTGTCCAAACCTTTTTTTAAACTCAGTTTTTACTACAATCTCCCATAATGAATTCCAGAATTTGATTACACGTTGAGTGAAAAATATTTTCTCTTATTAGTCTTAAATGGGTTACAGTGCAGCTTCATTGCATATCCCCTAGTCTTTCTATTTTTTGTTGGTGTAAAACAACTGATCTAGGTTTACCCATTCCATTCATTAATTTATAGACCTCTATTTTATCTCCCCTCAGCCGTCTCTTTTCCAAGATGAAAGGCCCTAACCGCGTAACAATACAGAGGCATTATAATATCCTTGTTTTCATTCTCCATTCCTTTCCTTATGATTCCTAGCATTCTATTTGCTTTCCTGGCCATTACTGCACACTGGGTGGAGGGTTTCAGCATATCCATGAAAACACCTAGATCTTTTTCCTGGGTGGTGGTTCCTAATGTGGAACCTTGCGTCATGTAACCATAGTTTGGGTTGTTCTTTCCTTGGTACATAACTTTGCACTTGTCCACATTAAGTTTCATCTGCCATTTGAATCTCCAGTCTTCCAATTTATCAAGGTCTTCTTGCAATTTTTTACAATCCTCTTGTGTTTTAATAACTTTGAATAATTTAGTGTCATCTGAAAATTTGATCACCTAACTAATTATTCCCATTTTCAGGTCATTTATGAATGTGTTAAAAAGCAGCAGGCTCAGCACAGATCCCTGGGGTAATCCACTATTCACTTTTCTCAACTGAGAAAATTGGCCATTTAGCCCTACCCTCTGCTTTCTATCTTTTAACCAGGACCTGATCCACAATAGTACATTGCCTCCAATCCTATGACTTTTAAATTTAGCCAAGAGTCCCTCATGACGTACCTTGTCAAATTTTCTGAAAATCCAAGTACACTACCTGTTTATTCACACCTTCAAAAAAAACCCACAGATTAGTAAGACAAGACTTTCCTTGGCTAAATCCATGTTGGCTTTCTCCCATTAAACCATGACCTATCTATATGTTCAGTAATTTTATTCTTTATAATGGTTTCTACCACTGTTCCCTCTAAGCTGGGAGCGTGCGCGCACACACCTTGTCGAGCAAGCGCACATACTTTACAACAGAGCACACAAAAATTACGGTTCTGATTCTGACTGAAAACAACACAGACATCTTAAAATTTAAAAGTTGTCGTGTATTTATGGTTTTCACAAGTTTTACAATATTTTCTAGTGCAATCAATGTGGTGTACATACTGTATTCTGACGTGTAGTCAAATTTTAAAGTATATAATTCCAAGTGTCGTTATGTGGCGCACAAAAATTTAACCTTCCTTCAAAAGCTGCACAGCTGATATTTTATGCGCACACAGCCTACAGAAAATTAGAGGGAACACTGGTTTCTACCATTTTGCCCAGTACCGATGTCAGGCTCACCAGTCTGTAGTTTTCTGGATCACTCCTGGAACGCTTTTTAAAAATTGGCATTATATTGACCATTCGCCAATCTTCAGGTACTAGAGATGATTTTAATGATAGGTCACAGATTACTAATAGTAGGTCTGCAATCTCATATTTCAATTTTTTCAACACCCTGGATGTATATCATCCAGTCCAGGTGATTTACTATTCTTCAGTTTATCAAATACTTGTACAGTGGTGTGCAAAAGTCTGGAATCATTTGTAAATTTGATGCTTTTTCAACTTTGTGACCTTATATCTTAATTTCTTTTTCTTCCCAGTGGCTTTTTCTGTGTATCTCATGACAAGTGATAGATTTGGCTATTAGGGCCAACTTTTAGTATTGGTTTGGCCCTTATTTTCTGAGTTTGTTCCCCATAGTTCTCCTGTTGATGGATTTTGTGTGAAAATCGCATAATGTACATCGTTGGCCAATGTGTATGCTTTAAAATATTATGGATGCACGCCAGGTTTCCTTCAAATTAATGTATGTGGCCTTGAAAAAGGCCATTTTTGTGAGTCAGTGATGGCTCGGTATTTGATGGGCCACCCTTTGGTTCTTGATCACCTGACTGCACCTTGTCAGCATTGAATGAACCAGTGTGACACGGTGATTGTTGGTGACAACGTGCTTCTAAGCTGCAATGAGTGACTCAACCAGCTCACACTTTGATGTCGGATGCCTCTTGGATATTTCCAAGGCCGCCTTGTGCCATAGGTTCTCAATTGGATTCAGATCTGGAGACTGGGCAGGCCAGTCCATTGACTTGATGTTGTTCCGCTGCTTCCAGCTGATCACCTGTCTGGAGCGATGGCAGGGTACATTGTCATCTTGGAACAGGAACTGGCCAGAAAACAGCTGTTTATGTTTATTAAAATTTGATATACCGCCCATCCAAAAAGACCAGAGCGGTTTACAATATAAAATCATATAAAAGCCATATAAAACAAATAAAAAACAATAGCCAGAAGAGAAGAAAGGAAGTTACAATCTCAAACAGAAAAGAGGGGGAGGTAAAGAGCACAACACAAAAGTTAAGAGAGAGAGGTCACATAAAAGGGGAGGGAAGGGCCAAGGCAAGGGAGAAGAGGTGGGTTTTCAGATAACATTTAAAGGTGGGATGATGGGGCTCAAGCCGGAGGGAGGGAGGAAGAGAGTTCCAGAGAGCAGGGGCTGTGAAAAAGAAAGCAGAAGAGCGGGTGGACTGTAGGTGGGCCAACGAAGGGGAAGGGAGAGTGAGGCGTTTGAGATGAAACGATCGGGGTGTGCGCCTAGGAGTATGAAAGGTGAGGAGGTCAGCTGGTGTGTTGATGGCACCATGCACCTTTGCAGTATGGTGATGTACTTGGCCCCGTTGACCATTCTATTGACGATGTGAAGACGTCCAGCGCCCCTGGCAGCCATGCAGCCCCAGACCATGATCTTCAAAGGATGCTTCACAGTGAGGTTGAGACACTCAGGCTTTAATTCCTCTCCAGGAAATCTTATCACATAGTTGTGGGCCTGGTTACCAAACAGAAGGTGCTTTCATCGCTGAATAGCACCCTTTCCCACATTTCAGTCGACCAGGTTGAGTGCTTTCTCGCCCACACGATCCAGTTGCGCCTTTGTTTGTCAGTCATCAGTGGCTTATTCCGTGCTTTGCAGCCCCAGAGACCAAACTACAGGCACAGTGACAAACTGTTGATGAGCTGACACTGACCTCACTCTTGTCTGACCACTCTCAAAATAGCTGAGGAGAGGTCAGCTTGTGATTAGTCAGTGAAATGCATCGTAGTGCGTGGTCCTGGCATGATGTTGATGTATGTGGATGACCTGAACGAGGCTTGTCCACCACTGAACCCGTTTCTTTCTTCTTCTGTACAATCTTAAAAACAGCGCTCTGACTGCAGCCAACTTTCCTGGCTATCCGATGGCTTGAAAATCCTTCCTCGCTCATAAAGGACACATGAATATGCTCCTCCATTGTCAGGGTCAGAGTCATCTTCATGGTCGATCCAGCTGCACTGTTGGCTAGATATTTGCATTGTGATTGGTTAATGAAACCAGCCTCCTGATTGGTCAGTAATAACGTGTGCATATTGGATAATCTCGATCCAGTTTTGATGCAGGATCCACAAAAATCACAGTAGCTATCTCCCAGTATTTAAATTGGAAGCAAGGAATGCAAAAACTTCAACACTACTTTTGATGAGAATATTAGCAATAATTTCTAAGGCTGCATCTTGTGTAATGTTAAGAACATAAGATATGCCATACTGGGTCAGACCAAGGTCCATCAAGCCCAGTATCCCGTTTCCAACAGTGGCTAATCTAGGTCATATGTACCTAGCAGTATCCCCAAGAGACACCGGTTCCACAATGCTTGTATTGGGTCAAGCATTGATATCCTGGGTCCCTTTTTAATAAAGGTGTATGGACCTTTCCTCCAGGAACTTGTCCAAACCTTTTTTAAACCCAGCTACACTAAACAGCCCTTACTACATCCTCCGGTAACAAATTCCAGAGTTTGATTACACGTTGAGTGAAAAAATATTTTCTCTTATTTGTCTTAGATAGTTTACCCTGTAGCTTCATTACATGTCCCCTAGTCTCTCTGTACCTTTTCTAATAATGCTATATCCTTTTTAAGATACTGCGACCAGAATTGCACACAATATTCAAGGTGCGGTCTCACCATGGAATGATATAGAGGCATTATAATATCCTTTGTTTTATTTTCCATTCCTTTCCTTATGACACCTAGCATTCTATTTGCTTTTTTGGCCGCCACTGCGCACTGGGCGGAGGGTTTTAACATGTTATCCACAATGACTCCTAAATCTTTTTCCTGGGTGGTGGTTCCCAATGTGGAACCTTGCATTGTATAACCATAGTGTGGGTTGTTCTTTCCTAGGTGCATAACTTTGCACTTGTCGACATTAAATTTCATCTGCCATTTGGATGTCCAGTTTTCCAATTTATCCAGATCCTCCTGCAGTTTTCCACAATCCTCTTGGGTTTTAACAACTTTAAACAGTTCTGTGTCGTCTGCAAATTTGATAACCTCACTAGTTATTCCCTTTTCCAGGTCATTTATGAATATGTCAAAAAGTAGCAGACCCAGTACAGATCCCTGGGGTACTCCACTATTCACCATTTTCCATTGGGAAAATTGGCCATTTAGCCCTACCCTCTGCTTTCTATCTTTTAGCCAGTTCCCGATCCACAATAGTACACTGCCTCCTATCCCATGACTTTTTAGTTTTGCCAAAAGTCTCTGATGAGGGACCTTGTCAAAGGCTTTCTGAAAGTCCAGATACACTATATCAACTGACTCACCTTTGTCTACCTGTTTATTCACACCTTTAAAAAAAACATATCAGATTAGTAAGACAAGATCTTCCTTGTCTATCTACATGCTGTGTAATTTTGTTCTTTATGATGGTTTCTACCATTTTCCCCCGGTACTGACGTCAGGTTCACAGGTCTATAGTTTCCCGGATCACCCCTGGAACCCTTATTAAAAATTGGCATTACATTGGCGATCCTCCAGTCTTCAGGTATTACAGATGATTTTAATGAAAGTTCACAGATTACTAATAGCAGGTCTGGTATATAGTGAGTTTATGTCTAAAGTGACCAATATAAGCTGCTGATGGTAACTTGTAAATCCATTTAAAATATTAATGTCGTGTTGAATCACGAACATACGAAGGAATTTGCGGGACAAAAGGTCAGAGAAAGTATCGTAAACAGACCGATAGAAATGCATTGTTACGCTATGATAGTTTTCACAATAAATAATTAAAGGAGAATTTGCCCTATGGCCAATTTCTGAGGGTTAAGCGTCTCTGTACGTTACCAAGTGATTTTGAGAAACATGTAGCGGATATGAGCAACAGGTTTAGAAAAAGAGGTTATCCTGAGAAAATTATACGTAAGGCATATAATAAAGCTAAGACTATGGACAGGAAGTCGCTTCTTGAGAAGAAAGTACAGCCTAAGCAAAATCATGTGTGTGCCCTCACGTTTTCGGCTCTGTCCAAAGATATTTCTAATATTCTTCGACAAGTATGGCACCTTATTACATCTCTTCCTGCTATGGCACATAAGTCCCTTATTATTGCACATAAGAGGAATCGTAATTTGAGGAACATTTTAGTTCCCTCAGCTCTTTCGAAGTCTAGACCTGTTTGTAAAGCTAAGGACCATTTCCAATGCGGCCGATGTTTGGTATGCCTTAACGCCATTTCTCTAAAAGAATTCTTCATACATCCATCTACTAAGCAAAAGTTCTTTTTAAATCATTATTCAAATTGCAATACTACCAACGTTATATATGTAATTATGTGTCCCTGTAAATTTATTTATGTAGGCAAAACTACACATCCTATCAAGACATGGATTATAGAACATAAAAGTTGTCTAAGTAGACGAATTTCTGATAAACCGTTAGTTTCCCATTGGATAGATAAGGACCACCAGGTTTCAGATCTTAAGTTTTTTGTTTTTAAGGTTGTCCATCCTGTGACGTAGAAGCCCACACAGAGCCTATGCAGATAGATAGAAAGGAGAAATTTACCTTAGAATCTGTTAGGCAGCCAGCATGTGCAGCTCAGGAGAAGCAAAGGAACAGAGGAGCAGAACTACCACACCCAAGCTATGACGTAGCAGAAAGCTTGGGGATTAATTATGATCACCTGTCCAAGAAAGCACAGTCAGCTTACAGCGATCAGGGAGATAAAAGCTGGTTGGTAGATCCAGCAAAGGGGAAGGAGGAGGAAGAGGAAGAGAAGCAGAAGGAGAGAGCAGAGGTCAGCAACCAGGGAGGCAGAGGTCACAGAGGGAGAAGCCTGCTGAACAGAGGAAGCAGTGGGCGTGTCACTGGAACAGGAAGCAGCAGAGGCAAGGCTTCAGAGGAACGTGGCAGGGGAAGTGCTCAGACTGCCGGTAGCTGGAGGTCCTACGAGGAACCTGTTTATAGCCCAGGGAGAGAAGCCAGTGCTCCAGAGAGAAGGAAGGCACAACCTGGGGCTAGAAGGCTGCCTAGACCGAGTGAGCAGGAAAGTCCCCAGTCCTCACTGCCAGAGGAAAGACCTCAACAATTATACAGGTGGGAGCCTAGCACTGTGAGAGGGAAAGCTAGAAGCTCCATTCGGAATGGAGGGTCAGAGCAGTGCTCCAGACCAGAAATATCTGCAGGAAGCTATAAAACAATCCCTAACAACTGGAGGGTGGAAAAGGAGAGCTGGAGAGGCAACCCTACAGATACAGGTACTCTTAAACATACTTGCACAGAATTGTGTCCCTGTACGCTATCTGAACTTTCAGAGAGGGGTTTTCATAAAAACAGCTGTGAAGGTTTAAACCCAAGCACAACGTATGCTGAAGGTGAGGAGATGCAATGGGAAAGTAACACCAGGGTTCCAGAACAGGCTCCTATGGATTGTACATTATGTCTTTGTGCTGAAGCCCTGTAAAAAGAGCAAAGAAAAAGATGATATTTTTCTTTAAGAGAAACTGTTTTGTTTTCCCTGTTTTTGGTTATGCACATGATATCCTTGGGGGAAGGGGAATAAAGCCCTTGTTTTGTTTTGCCTTAACCACTCGACTTGAGACTATTTTTGACTACTAGAAGATAGCAAGGCAACTCCAACCTCGGGGCCCTAGGCGAAGGCCTGCAGCCCCGTGACAATCCCCACTGGCGTGGAGGTGATATACATAGAATACTTCTCAGATTAGAACAGCGCTACATCTATGAGTTGAAATCCCTCGAGCCTCATGGTTTGAACCAGGAATTTAATTTGGCTGTTTACTTATGAGTTTAAATAATATATATATTTCCCACTGATCTGGACCCTCTGAGCGGTGTGGTTTTCTATTCAGGTCAGCTCTTTATAATAAGTATGTAGCTATATTTTTGAATTGAATTTTGAGGAAATATAGCTCTAACTAGCTTGTTTCTCATAAAGTATGGTATATTAATAAATATTCTTTTCAGTGGGGGATATATTAATAAAATGACCACTGTCATGAGCGTCATGTCCGTGCCTCCTCTGCCTCCAGTAGGGGTTTTATTTTTATGGGTTCAACAAATTCTTTTGTCGGTTTGTTTTTTGGTGTCATGCACATCTTCACACTTCATATAATGTTTATCTTTAAGTCTATAAGCATGTGCAGTTCTCTGTTTTTATATAGAGGGTTTTAGTTTTCAACATAGAGAGTGGTTTGTTATCTTGTACGTTGGTGATGACGTCATACCGCGTTACATATTCATGATGTGTCTCCTGACCGCTTTAAAAACACAGTTTTGTGGCCCTGCGGCGTCCTTTAGAATTCAACGTTTAGCTGTACAGGCTGCTCAAGTCACAGGTATTAGCCTCGCTCATATTTACAATAAGTGTTGGCAATGATATTTTTCTTCCTTTTGTTCGTCAATTGCACTCATTGCCGTTTCAGCATAATGGTTCATCTTCATTGTTGCCTCGTACCAGTATGCTCAGTATTCTTTTATCCACAACAAACAGCTTCTTTTTGCATTTACCCTTACTGCGCTATTTCGCAGGCTCTAACTTTTTCACTGCTTACTTTGCAGTTTATGGAGGCATTTTGAGCTTTTCCGAATACATTTTTATAGGCTGGTCATTTCAGAATTTATCAGTCTGTTATTTCAGCCTCTTTGCCTTCATCGGCAGATACGTTAACTTGCCGCTCTACCACAGGATTTTGCTTACTCTGCGCAAACGTGCTTTTTTTTATTGATCAACTATTTACACATACACACATTTCTTTAATACATGTAACTTACTCTTTTTTAATAGTATATTTAATAATTAGTTCAAATATTTATTTATCTACTCAGCAGCGCTGTGACATTAGAGCGTATTATTTACTAAAAAAAATTTTGGCGTGCTTTTTTGGCATCTTTTAAGTATTTCATGCCCCGTTGTATTAGCGTAGGTACAATTCCTTTTTATACCTTTTATTTTTCAACGTCGGCAAAGATTTTTTGCCACGCTCTCCAGAGCCGAGTATGTATGTTTTATCTCTTTTTTTCATATTACATTCATTGTTATTATGGTACTATTTTGTTTTTGGATCATAATATATGATTTTTACAAATAGCCCTATTTGACTGTATTTTTTAGCCATTCACATGTTTATGTTCAGTTATGGGGTCCTCTACACATGTAGTTCTCACGTTGATTTTGCTGGTCAGAATGGATCATCTTAGTTGTTGCATCGCTCTGCTGTTTTTAAAAAAAATGTTATTGATAACGCCTCAATGATTTGGGTATTTTTAACCTTTTTAAACTTTATTTAAAATGTGCCTTATTGCCGATTTTATCAATTATTTATTTGATCATTCTCTGCATCAAATATCACCTGTTTGCATAAGTAATTTTGTCCTGTCTTCTCTGTTAATTTTACTATTCGTTTATTTTTCTATTTGTTTATTTATTTAAAAAAATTTATGTAATTTATAACGCAATTCTTAATTATTTAATGAATTTTATAGTACACTATTTGTTCATTTATGTGTCTTTTCATTGTGCTGTCCTGGTCGGATTGCTTGTTGGTTCTGGGTTTCCCCTTATTTATAATGGTTTTGTCCAATTGTTACCCTATAAGCTAATTGTTATATTTTAATTTCTAGCTCATTCACTATAGGATTGAATTGTTTCTACGCAATTGTTTTCTACTGTACGCTCCATTGTTTTATTGATATTCATAACTGTAAGTACCTTCACAATTTGATATGTTTTGGGATGGTATTTGCCTCCTCTTTCCTGTATTAATTTAGCTAGTGTTCGTCCTTCTCTTTTATTTCAAACATTTGATTATCATTTTTATACATTCATTTATCATTTTCTGTTATACATACGTATTTTTAATTATGGTTTGTATGATGTTTTTAAGGTGTTTAATTTCTATAATTGTCATATTTATTTAATATGTTCTTTTATGTTTATGTTTTTGTTATTTAATATTGTTTGCAGTTCTCAGCCCCCTGATGAAGGCGCTGCCGAAATACGTTGGGGCGTTTCTTTATCAATAAAGCGCTTGTGACCACCACTACACCTCTTGCTTTTTGTGCTTCATGGGTAAAGAATTCATTCATTCAATCTCTCCGCTATGGCCTTGTCCTCTCTTAGCACCCTTTTTACCCACTATCATCCAATGGTCCAACTGACTCACAGACGTTTTGCTACAAATGTACTTGATAAAGTTTTTATTATGCGTTTTTGATTCCACAGCAAGCTTTTTTTCAAATTCTCTTTGCTTGCCTTATCAATGTCTTGTATCTAACTTGCCACTGCTTATGTTGTTTTCTCATTTTCATCATTTGGCTCCTTTTTCCATTTCCAGAAAGATGCTTTTTTGGCTATAACAGCCTCTCTGATCTCACCTTTAATCCATGTGGCAGTTTTTTGGCCTTCCTTCCACTTTTTTTAAAGCATGGAATACATTTGGTCTGTGCTTCCAAGACAGTATTTTTAAACGACGATGTCCTTCTTCCATTTATTAAAATCAAACATGATCATGCTATGATCACTGTTGCAAAGTAGCCCTAGCACCTTTATCTCTCGCACCAGATTCTGTGTTCCACTAAGGACTACGTCCAGAATAATGTCCGCTCTTGTCAGTTCATGAACCAACTGTTCCAATAAGCAGTCATTTATTTCACCTAGAAACTATCTCCCTAGCATATCCTACAGCGACATTGATCCAGTCGATACCAGGGTAATTGAAATCAACCATTATTACTGTGTAGTAATTTTTGTAGGCTTCTCCAATTCTCTTAGCATTTCATCATCCATCTGTTCATTCTGGCCAGGCAGTTGGTAGTACACCCTCACTGCCATAGTCTTCCCCTTTTTACATGGGATTTCTATCCACAGAGATTCTACAGTGTATTTTGTTTCATACAAAACTTTAATCCTGTGTGACTCAATGCCCTCTCTAACAGAGCACAACACCTCCACCAATTTGATCTACCCTATCATTACGATAAAGTTTGTACCCAGATATCAGTGTCCCATTGGTTGTCCTCCTTCCACCAGGTCTCTGAGATGCCAATCATATCTAACCTTTCATTCAGTGCTATATATTCTAGCTCTTCCATCTTATTTTTTAGACTTCTAGCCTCTGCATACAAGCATTTTAGAGGTTGTATTTTATTCATATTAATCTGGTTATCAGTTGATAAGGGCAATTTGGAATCTTTCAGCTCTGGACTTAAGTTCATCTGGATTACTTTTATGGTATTTTCACAGCTCCTTTACCTTTTCATGACACTACCTGTTTGGGTCCTGGAATCCTTTTTGGATAGGGTTCAGTGGAAAATGATGTCCTTTATTTGGAGTGGGACGTGGGCCCAAGTAGCTAGGAAGATCCTTTGTCCTAGGAGGGAAAAGGGAGGCTTGGGAGTCCCACATGAAGGAGGGTATTTTGAAGCTGCATGGGTGCGATCAGTGTTGGAATGGCAAATATATGAGCATCAGGAATGGGTGGTTCTGGAAAGGGGGGGTATTAGGGTAGAAACACTTGGGGGAGATAATTTGGTGTGTGGGGGAGGGACTAGTTGGAAGGAAATGCTCTAACCCTTTTATTTTGACTACGTTGCAGCTATGGTCCAAATGGAAGAAAATTTGGTATGGATCTCAAGGGTACTCCAGATTCATCCCGCTTTGCGGGAATCCCGACTTCCCACCTGGTCGGGATAACCAGACCTCTGCTAGATGGGCGGAATGTGGGTGGGTTAATTCCGTAATGCAGGGGAATGGGTAGCTTTTGCAGACCTAAAAGAGGAATACATAAAATAGTCAGAGGGTGGTAGAGAACATTCATACAAGTAGTACATTATATTGAGCATTTACTACAGAGAGGGGTGGGGGGTCCCCCGCAGGAAGTAGAGGACCTATTTGGCCATGGGGGGTAAAGGGGGCCATCTCTAAATCATCAAGTGCCTATAACCATAACCATATAAAAGTTGATGAGGAGAAGGGGGAGGCTAAATGGAAGTGTCTGCTTGGGAAGATGATTTGGACAAGTCTTGGGATGAGAAACAGCAGGAGTCTATTTTTTGCGTCTATATTGTTTTTAACAATTTTTTATATCGCTTTTCTTAAATTCAAAGTGGTTTACATTCAACAACAAACAAGAAAACTTTACATAGAACAAGGATATTGAACTTGGATGAAACAGAGGTAGTCTACAAAGAGGTGTAGATCAGTTCATAATTTATTGCAATGAGTATGTTCTGCCTGATGTTTCAATTTCTGGGCCATAGTATTCCAAACATAGGTGAGTTTTATAAATCATTGATTGTTCTTATGCTTTCTGGGAGTGCGTTCCAGAGTGATGGAGCATATATTGAGAAGGCTCTGCTGCAAGTTGTTTGTTTTGCTTTAATTTTGTTTATTAGCATTATTAATCAGTTTTTATTGCTTTTCCTTTTCATTCTGCTTTCAGAATCTTAACTTATGAGAGCTTGTAGTATAGGTGGTGATAAATGGTGGAAGATTTTAAAGATAGTGAGTAAAACTTTGTATTTAGTCCTGATAATTATGGAGAGCCAATGGAGTTATTTTAGTGGTGGAGTTATGTGATTGGTTCTTGATTTCCCAGATATAATACGAGTCGTTGTATTTTGTAGCAATTGTAAAGGGTAGATAGATTGGATAGGTAGACCCTGATAGATAATGTTACAATAGTCTAAGATGGGCAAAAATCAATGCTTGACAGACTGTGCAGAAGTCATTAGAGTTTCAAAGAGGTTTGAGCTTTTGTATTATTCTTAATTTGTGGTAAGTAGCCTTTATAACCTTTGCTATATGAGTTTGGAAGTTTAATTTCTGGTCAAGGTTTATCCCAAGATATTTAATTTCTGTTTTCACTTCAATGAAGTTATGGGATATTTGTAGAGATTTTGGTGGGACATAGTAAGAATTCTTTGTTATAAAAGATTGCCTCCGTTTTCTTGTAGTTTATCAGCAGATTTTGTTCCATTAGCCAGGTTATCATTTATTTTATACATGCTATTATATTTGAGTAGTCAGGTTGGTCGATGTTGAATGATGTGTGAATCATAATATCATCTGCATAGATATTGTAGTTTACTTTGTATTTAGTTATTATGCTGCAGAGAGGCTGCAAATATATATTACACAGCAGAGCAGAAAGTGCTGAACCCTGCAGAACTCCCTGTAACTGGTCTATTAAGTTTGATCGGCATGTACAAGAAGAAATTAGAACTTAGTTGCTAATTGTCTTTCCTTGAGTACTCTCCGGGCCAGTCCAGGAACAGGAGGGTTGTCAACCTTGTCCAGCAGCTGAGGACTGAATTCTGAAGTTTTGCTAAATGCACATCTGGCTCCCCCTGCTGGCCAAACCTCAGTCTTTTTCTAACAAAGCAGACTGAACAGCCTATAAAACTGGAACAAAACAAAACGACAAAGTACAGGCAAGGAAAAACAGCAGAACTACCTCCAAGATCGGCAGCCGCTACCTTCCTATATCTCCCTGCTTCTTAATTTTCATTTTTATTTTTTTAACCCCCTTGCCATTGTAGATGACAGAAATCGAGGCAGCCCCATAGACCACCCCGACCAGGGATTCGAAAAACAGAGCACCGCCCGCAAAAACTGACCTTCGTTGCCTGATAAACCCCTGCAGGAGTCCGCGACAAGAGTTGGAGAAGGACCTGAACAACTGACGTTCCTCCATGCCCTAACGCAAATGACTCGGGTGGGCCCTGGACTGGCCCAGAGAGTACTCAAGGAAAGACAATTAGCAGGTAAGGTCTAATTTCTTCTTCCATTTCGTCTCTCCGGGCCAGTCCAGGAACAGGAGGGAAGTACCAAAGCAGTAACTAACCTTGGGAGGGACCCGCTAAGCCCGCTATGATGGCGGAAGCCCCCACATTTGCGTCTCCACGGGCTTGAACATCCAAACGGTAATGCTTTGCAAATGTGTGAAGCGAAGACCAAGTAGCTGCCCAGCAGATATCCACCGGTGGAATCAGCACCAACTCGGCCCAAGACGCCGCCTGGCCACGAGTGGAATGAGCTCTAAGCCCTTCCGGGGGCAATTGACCCCTTGCCTGATATGCTGCCACTATGGCCTGCTTCACCCACCTAGCAATGGAAGCCTTGGACCCTGCTTCCCCCTTCCTAGGACCCCCAAACAGTATAAACAACCGTTCCGACTTCCGGAAAGACTTGGTCCTGTGAAGGTACTTCTTGAGCATTCTACCTAAATCCAGCTTTTCCAGGACCCGATCGATAGGGAGTTGACCCTGCTTTTGAAAAGTCGGAAGCGAAATAGTCTGATTCATGTGAAATTTGGACACTACCTTAGGCAGAAACGAAGGCAACGCCCGCAACATCACTTTTTCCGCCGAAAACTGGAGGTACGAAGCCTTACACGAAAGCGCCTGGAGATCGGAAATTTGCCGCGCCGAACACAAAGCTACCAAGAACACCACTTTCCAGGAAAGCTCCTGTAGCGGAGCTTCTGGCGCCGGCTAAAACGGAGGCCTCACCAACGCCTCCAGCACAAGACTGAGATCCCAGGCTGGGACCACCGCCCGAAGCGGAGGACGAATGTGCTGCACCGCCTTCAAGAATCGAAGGACATCTGGATGAGAAGACAGCCTGAGACCTCTGACTGGACCTCTGAGCTTAAAGATCCCAAATTACCCATGTCTAACAATAACCAAATTAATATGAGTAAAATACATTCTCTAAAATGCTTGTATGCAAATGCTAGAAGTCTAAAAAATAAGATGGGAGAGTTAGAATATATAGCACTAAATGAAAGGTTAGATATGATTGGAATATCAGAGACATGGTGGAAGGAGGACAACCAGTGGGACACTGTGATACCTGGGTACAAACTATATCGTAATGATAGAGCTGATCAAATTGGTGGAGGGGTTGCTCTCTATGTTAGAGAGGGCATTGAGTCAGAAAGGATTAAAGTTTTGCAGGAAACAAAATCTGCTGTAGAATCTATATGGATTGAAATTCCATGTAAAAGGGGAAGGCAATGGCAGTGGGGGTGTACTATCGAGCGCCTTGCCAGAATGACCAAATGGATGATGAAATGCTCAAAGAAATCAAGGAAGCTAACAAAAGTTACAGTGCAGTAATAATAATGGGTGATTTCAACTACCCTGGTATCGACTGGGTCAGTGTCATGTCAGGACATGCTAGGGAGATAAAAGTTCCTAGATGAAATAAATGACTGCTTCTTGGAGAAGCTGGTTCATGAACCGACCAGAGGGGAAGCCATATTAGACCTAGTCCTTAGTGGAACACCAGATCTAGTGCAAGAGATAAGGTTGTTGGGCCACTTGGCAATAGTGATCATAGCATGATCGCCTTTGATTTAATTAGTGGAGGAAGGATAGTAAGGAAATCCACAGTACTACCTTTTAACTTTCGAAAGGGAAACTATGATAAAATGAGGAAAACAGTTAAGAAAAAACTAAAAGGAGCAGTTGCAAAGGTTAAAGACGTACATCAGGCTTGGCTGTTGTTGAAAAATACTATCTTGGAAGCCCAGACCAGCTGTATTCCACGCTTTAAGAAAAGTGGAAGGAAGTCCAAAAAACTGCCAGCATGGTTTAAAGGTGAGGTCAGAGAGGCTGTTGTTGCCAAAAAAGCATCTTTCAGGAAATGGAAAAAAGAGCCAAATGACGAAACCTGGAAACAGCACAAGCACTGGCAAGTCAAATGCAAGGCATTGATAAGGCAGGCAAAGGGAGAATTTGAGAAGAAGCTTGCTGCGGAAGCATAGCAAAAAACCTGTGAGAGAGTCAGTTGGTCCATTAGATGATAAAGGGGTTAAAGGAGCACTAAGAGGCGACAAGGCGATAGCGGAGAGATTGAATGAATTCTTTGCTTCAGTCTTTACTGAGGAAGATGTAGGGATGTTACCCATGACTGAAGTGGTATTTAAAGGTGCGGAAGAATTGAAGGAAATATCGATACATCGGGAAGATGTATTACAACTATTAGATAAACTGAAGAGTAGCAAATCACCTGGGCCGGATGGTATACATCCAAGGGTGTTGAAAGAACTGAAATACGAGATTGCAGACCTGCTATTAGTAATCTGTGAACTATCATTAAAATCATCTCTAATACCTGAAGATTGGAGGATTGCCAATGTAACACCAATTTTTAAAAAGGGTTCAAGGGGTGATGCGGGAAACTACAGACCGGTGAGCCTGACATCAGTACCGGGAAAAATGGTAGAAACCATCATAAAGAATAAAATTACTCAGCATGTAGATAGTCATGACCTAATGGGAGACAGCCAACATGGCTTTAGACAAGGAAGATCTTGTCTTACTAATCTGTTATGTTTTTTTGAAGGAGTGAATAATCAGGTGGACAAAGGTGAGTCGGTTGATATTGTGTATCTGGACTTTCAGAAAGCCTTTGACAAGGTCCCTCATCAGAGACTTTTGGCAAAACTAAAGAGTCATGGGATAGGAGGCAGTGTACTATTGTGGCTCAGGAACTGGTTAAAAGATAGAAAGCAGAGGGTAGGGCTAAATGGCCAATTTTCCCAATGGAGAAAGGTGAATAGTGGTGTACCCCAGGGATCTGTGCTGGGTCCGCTGCTTTTTGACATATTCATAAATGACCTGGAAAGTGGAATAACGAGTGAGGTTATCAAATTTGCAGATGACACAACTATTTAAAGTTGTTAAAACCCAAGAGGATTGTGGAAAATTGCAAGAGGATCTTGATAAATTGGAAGACTGGGCATCAAAATGGCTGATGAAATTTAATGTGGACAAGTGCAAGGTTATGCACCTAGGGAAGAACAACCCAAACTATGGTTACACGATGCAAGGTTCCACATTAGGAACCACCACCCAGGAAAAAGATTTAGGCGTCATTGTGGATACCATGTTAAAACCCTCGGCCCAGTGTGCAGCAGCGGCCAAGAGAGCAAATAGAATGCTAGGTATGATAAGGAAAGGAATGGAAAATAAAACAAAAGATATTATAATGCCTCTATATCGTTCCATGGTGAGACTGCACCTTGAATATTGTGTGCAATTCTGGTCGCTGTATCTTAAAAAGGATATAGCGATTTTAGAAAAGGTTCAGAGAAGAGCCACCAAAATGGTAAAGGGGATGGAAGGATACTCCTATGAAGAAAGGCTAAAAAGGTTAGGGCTCTTTATCCTGGAAAAAAGAGACAGCTGAGGGGAGATATGATAGAAGTCTATAAATTAATGAACGGAGTGGAACGGGTAAATGTAGATCGATTGTTTACCTTATCAGAATATAGAAAGACTAGGGGACATGCAATGAAGCTACAGGGTAAACTATTTAAGACTAATAAAAGAAAATATTTTTTCACTCGACGTTTAATCAAACTCTGGAATTTGTTACCGGAGGATGTAGTAAAGGCTGTTAGTGTAGCTGGGTTTAAAAAAGGTTTGGACAAGTTCCTGGAGGAAAGGTCCATAAACCATTATTAAGAAGGGACCCAGGATATCAATGCTTGAACCAATACAAGCATTGTGGAACCTGTGTCCCTTGGGGAAACTGCTAGGTACGTATGACCTAGATTGGCCACTGTTGGAAACAGAATACTGGGCTTGATGGACCTTGGTCTGACCCAGTATGGCATATATCTTATGTTCTTATGTTCTCTCAAACAGGTAATGGCTGCTAAATGAACCCAGATAGTACTGAGGGCTAAGCCTTTATCCAGCCCGTCCTGAAGAAAGGACAACACCTGCGGCACCAAAACGGCTCGTGGATGAAAACTCCGTTCCTTGCACCAGATCTCAAAAACCCGCCAAACGCAAACATAAGCTAACGATGTCGAGCGCCACCTAGCCTGCAATAAGGTTGCAATGACTGAAGGAGAATAGCCTCTGCATTTCAACCGTTCCCTTTCAATAGCCAAGCCATAAGCGAGAAGCGATCGACATCTGGCATGACCAGCGGACCCTGAACCAACAGGTTCGCTCGAGCGGGAAGCTTCCAGGGACGGTCTATCAAGAGACGAACCAAATCAGCATACCAAGCTCTCCTGGGCCAATCCGGAGCGATGAGAATCACTCGACCGGCGTGACCTTCTATCCTCCAAAGTATTCTCCCTATCATTGGCCACGGAGGAAAAACATAAAGCAACACTCTGGTTGGCCACGGCTGCACCAGGCCGTCGAGCCCCTCCGACATACGTTCCCTGCGTCTGCTGAAAAACCGACTGGCTTTGGCATTGTCGAAGGTGGCCATCAAGTCCATCACCGGTGGACCCCACCGACGGGTTATGTCGTGAAAAACTGCTGCGTTCAACTCCCATTCCCCGGGATCGACTACATGGCGGCTGAGGTAATCGGCCTGCATTGTCCTTTCCTGCGACGTGCGCTGCTGAAATGGCTACCAGATGTAACTTGGCCCAGGCCATCAAGCGCAGACTCTCCTCCAACAATAGGGCACTCCCTGTTCCCCCTTGCCGATTGATATAGGACACAGTTACTGCATTGTCCAAAAACACTCTCTCGGCTTTGTTGTCTACCAGGGGAAGAAACTCGAAGAGCCAGAAAGACGGCCCTGAGCTCCAAAAAATTTATGGAAGCACCCTGCACCTCTGGAGGCCAAGTACCTTGAACCATGGAAGCTTGACAATGTGCTCCCCAGCCTGAGAGACTGGCATCTGTCGTCACAAGCACCCAGTCCGGTTGTCGCAAGGGGATGCCCGCTCTCAGGTGGACAGGATCTAACCACCACCGCAGGCTGTCTCTCACTTCCTGCGAACTGCGTAATCTCCGAGTGAGGGGATGCTCCTGAGGCGACCACCTTGAGAGCAACGCATGCTGCAAAGGACGCATATGGGCTCTCGTTCAAGGCACCAGGTCTAACGTCGCCGCCATAGAACCGAGGAGCTGTAAATAACGCCACGCCGTTGGAGCTTTCAGACGTAACAACTCCACCACCTGCCGAAGAATCTTTTGCACCCGGACTTCCGGAAGAAAAACTGCACCGATCTCCGTATCGAAAACTGCGCCGAAGTAAAGGAGACAACTCACTGGTTGCAACTGACTCTTTGCTTGGTTGATCACCCAACCAAGCTGTTCCAGGAGATGAACCACCCGCGCCGTTGCCGCTACTGACTCTGAAACGAACGGCGCTCATATCAGCCAATCGTCGAGGTACGGATGTACCAGGATGCCTTCTCGCCTCAAGGCAGCCGCCACCACTATCACCTTCATGAAGGTTCGCGGCGCCGTGGCCAAGCCAAACGGCAAGGCTCGGAATTGAAAATGACCCAAATGCACTGCAAACCGGAGAAAACGCTGGTGGTACGGCCTGGTCGGAATGTGAAGATAAGCCTCGGTAAGGTCTATGGAGGTAAGCATCTCCGTCGGACGCACAGACCCTATCACTGACCGAAGAGTCTCCATGCGGAAATGAGGCACCCTCAAGCAGTGGTTTACGTGTTTGAGATCCAAAATAGGCCGAAAGGAACCCTCTTTTTTGGGAACGACAAAATAAATCGAGTATCGACCTGAGCCCTAACTGGCCCGGAGGAACCGGAACTACCGCCTGCAGGCGCAGTAACCATTGAAGAGTGTCCGTAACCGCTCTTTGTTTTTCCACAGATCCGCATGGAGATATCACGAAGGCCTCCGACAAGGGACGAGCGAACTCCAGAGTGTAGCCATCTCAAATAATTTCCAGAACCCACTGGTTGGACGTTATAGTGGCCCAGACAGAAAGAAAGCCCTGAAGCCTTCCCCCCACTGGGATCTCTGTCTGGGCCAGCCTCATTTCATTGCGGCTTCTTATTGGTAGCTTGCTGGGCCCCGAAATAACCTCTACCGAATCCTCTAGCTCCCTGAAAGGGCTGACCTCTGGGAGCAAAGCGGCCCCTCGGGTACGGGGCAAAACAGGATCCCCAGAATCTCAGAAACTCTCTCGAAGTACCCCTGTGCAAAAGGCCAGGTTTCTGAATTTTCGGGCGGTCCTCAGGAAGCCTGCCGCCTTTCGAGTCACCGAGATCCTTCATGATCTGTTCCAAAGCTGCTCCAAACAGCAGAGTGCCTTTGTACGGAAGCTTACTCAGCCGGGCTTTGGAGGAGGCATCCGCCGCCCAATTTCGTAACCAGAGGAATCTTCTAGCCGCCACTACTGTTGCCATGGACTTCGCTGAAATCCTGACCAAATCATAAAAAGTATCCGCTAAGTAAGCAGACGCTGATTCTAGCTTTGCGCTGTCGTCCTCCTCCTTGTGGGAGAGGGGGCTGCCCTGGATCCACCTAATGGAGGCTCGAGAAACATACGCTCCACAGATAGCTGCTCTCAGTGCCAGCGCGCAAGACTCAAATGCCTGCTTCAACAGGGACTCCAACTTCCTATCCTGCAAGTCTTTTAGGGCAGCCGCGCCTTCCACAGGAATAGTCGTCTTCTTAGTGACCGCCGAAACCAAGGCATCTACCTTAGGCATTTTTAATAAATCCTGCTCTTCCTGAGGCAAAGGATATAAGCGGCTGATAGTCTGAGCCCCCCCGTAAGGTAGCCTCCGGACACTCCCACTCAGATTCTACCATCTGCTTCATGACCCTGTGAACTGGAAAACACCGCTGCTCTACTTTAAACCCCTGCAAAAGAGGGTCTTCTAAAGGCTCTTCCTGAGCCGCTGGCAAGGCAATATTTAAAACTGCCAAAGTTTGGGCGATGAGAGCTCCCAACTCCTTTTTCCAAAACACCCTAAACATATTAGGATCCTCACTACCACTCTGCTCAGTGTCCTCGAAATCCATAGGCCATTCTATCCCGGACTCTGATAGGATCTCTCCTTCCTCTATGCCTTGTAACTCCAAGCTGGGCTGACCGATGCCATCGGCCCCCATCCCAGCTCCCAAGGACATTTTGGAGGAGCCTTCCCCCGGGTCCAAAGAAGGCTGTCTGACCACAGGATGCTCGGGTAAGGGAACAGCACCCTTTTCCTGCACTTGCTGCCATTTCAAACAATAAGCTTGATGTAGGGCTAAAATAAAATCCGCAGAAAACACAGACTCCAAACCTCCTTGCACTTCAAAGATTGTGGGGGAGCTACCTCCACGTGCTCTGATCTCTTTGATTTATATTTCTTTTTAGCAGGCTTGTCATGACTAGATGGCAACCCAGGAGCAGCAGCAGACATGGCAGCCGTTCCCGCCTTTTCTGCGCCAGATTGGAGCCCCCCTACAGCCCCGCTAACATCAGGCTTGCCTTCCATGGCGTTTAAAGAAGAATAAACTGCAAACAGAACCCTGAGCAACGAAAACGCCAACAGCTCAAAGAAAAAGAAGCGCCTGCCGAAGCTTACCCTGACAGAAAATAGCGCCGATGAAAACCGCCGTCAAGAAACCGCGGGAACCAGCTCACAACACAACAAACCACGTACCTGAGCCCGACTTAGGGAATGGCGGTCCCTAACGCAAGCCACTCACCCCCGCAGCTAGCAGCAGCGTGGACATGCCTTCAGGGGCGGCCGGATGGTCTCTGGGGCTCCCAGCACCACTTCGCCTGTTCCCCCGGTACCCGGAGCCGCTGGCTCAGGCAGGCCCTGCCTCCCTTGCTCCGTACTGAAGACTGCTCTGTGCCCTCACAGAAAAGACCTACTCTGCAGTCTTGTTCTGCAGAACCCTGCTAGGGCTCTACACATTAAATCCCAGCGAAAGCTAAAGAAAATAAAAAAAGAAGGGAGTCGCTGAAAATTTCAAAGTTCTTCTCTCTCCGGGAGCCAGACAGGAGCATGCGACCTACAGCTGCTGAGGACTGAATAGACTGAGGTTCGGCCAGCAGGGGGAGCCAGATGTGCATTCAGCAAAACTTCAGAATTCAGTCCTCAGCTGCTAGACAAGGTTGACAACCCTCCTGTTCCTGGACTGGCCCGGAGAGACGAAATGGAAAGAGGTATTAGCTAGCAACCTGCTGGAACATAGCTAAGATGTTGTATACATGGTATCTAATTCCCCTAAGGCTACAGAAAGCATTTGCAATCTGCTGACAGCAGTGTGGAGACAGGGGCAGCTTTCTGCATATCTGGTGGTCACATGAGAAGATCAAACCCTATGGGACATGGTGTTTGAGTGGCTGGGCAAGATCTTGGGGGAAGAATGCCTGGGAAGGCCGAGGTTGGCCTTATTGAACGTGACTAACCTGGGACTCCCTGCAGTGGGAAACCTGTTTTAGAATGGTATGTATGGCTGCGAGGATGCCAATTGCTCACGCGTGGAAGCGGGTGGACACCCCATCTCTAGCAGGAGGTGGAATCCCGCCTACCCCATCAATATCTGATGTGTAAATTAGCTGCCCTATGCCATGTTAACTTGATGTCCTTGATGAAGGTATGGTCTAAATATTCTGAATGGCTTAATTCCCAGTAGTTATTGGCACTTAAGATTATCAAGATGGCACTTAAGATTATCAAGATGATCATATATCACTATTTATTTTATTTATTTACATTTCTTATATACCGCACTATTTGCGATCAGCGCGGTTTACATTTTGCATTAGAGAGACTTGTTCTGGGTTGACTAGAGAACTCTCGGTGGGAGGGGGAGGAGAGTTGGGGGGTGATCTGTGCAAAATGGATATGTTGCTGCTTTATGTGGTTTATACAGTTGGTTTTCAATAAACAGTTAATTGAAAGAAAAAAAACCCTTACCGTGGGCCTGCTCAAGGTAGAAGGCCAAGGCTTGCTTGCAGTCCAACATGTACAGTGCCTCCTCCCCTCTACTGGCGTGAGGCCTGGGGAAGAAAGTCGGCAGTGCGGCTCACAGATTGAGGTGGAAAGCAGATTCCACCTTTGGCAGGATATGCGGATGTGTGCACAAGACTACCCTATTATGGTGGAACCTAGTGTACGGCGGGTGATCCACTAAGGCCTGGAGTTCACTGATACAGTGTGCTGAAGTGACCACCACTAAGAACAAGCTTTCCAGGTCAAGAACTTCAGAGGGCAGGAAGTGAGCAGCTCAAAGGGAGCCAACAAGAGTTGTGCCATAAACACATTAAGGTTCCAAGCCACCAACGAGGGCCAGACTGAAAGTTTAGAAAGGAGTAAACCCCAAATGAAGTGAACCACTAGAGGTTGAGCGGAGATGGGCTGCCGCTCCGAGCCGAGACGGCAGTCCCCAATCACGCTCAGGTGGACGCTGACTGAATTGGATTTGAGACCTGAGTCAGAAAGGTGCAGGAGGTACTCCAGCCACCTGTCCACGGTGCAGGAGAAGGGATCCCGGGCCCGGTCAGCACACCAGAAGGAAAAAATAAAGCTTTTTCTCCTTTTTTCCCTTCCCCTCACACTCCCATCCCCCTTCCTTTGTTTAGGTCTCCGATCTAATGGATTTACCATTTGTTACACTGATGAACAATGTGCCATTTATCCTCTGCTCTTCTGTTTCGATTACAGAGTTATGAACGCTACATTTTTTGTATCTCTCCTTAGTAGCATAGAGCGGATCTGTACAACATATGAGCCCTCCCCTTTAGTATCACTCTTAGCCAGATTACCGCTGTTTCATTAAAAAAATGGATGCTTTTCTATTCTCAGCATGATGTGGAGTATCCATTTTTGCCTTCAGTGCATAAATGGTCTATACACTCAAAATCCATATTTTTTCCTGTATAACATTTTGATTAAATGAGTGTCCAACAAAAATAGTATCTCCCCTATGGCTGCACCTTTGTTACGCTATTGTGAAGATCTTACTGTGGTTGGTTCGTATTCATATTTTTTAAGATTTTGAAGTTGTATGGTCTACTGTTTTAAATTTAAGTGAAGACTTTCCCTAGTGGATCGCAGCATGCCCTAACTGTGCTTGTTCATAACCCTCCATGGGTTTGGGTTTTTTTGGGGGCTTTTTAACTTGACTCCTGTGTTTTTAATTCTACTTTGGATATTTCTAAATATGAACAGAACTCTCAAACTGTGTTTTTATCAGCATGAATGTTTACAATTGGTTCCCATGGTTCCCATTTATAGAGTTTTTGGTGCCAAACTCTGGACTTTAAATGGCAGCTGATCACTGTCTGTGTCTATCCTGAAACGATGATGGTAGAGACTGTACGCACCAGGTAAGATGATTTTAAACGGGTTCTTTTCTCAAGTGTTTCGTGCGATCTACTGTATGGCTGATGTCTCTGGCATCCACTTTTATTCATATCACTATTTTTATAATCAGTTTTCTTACTTTTTGCATGTATAATAGGTCTAACGTTTTGATCATGCCTCATCATCATTTACATAAAACTACTCTCATTCCAGCTCATAATAGATTTGTGTGGAATAACTTCAATAGTGTTCCCACATTGTCTGTGTCAGTCTGGCACACAGAGAAGTAAGTTTTATTTTGCTTCTCCCGTCCCTTTGAGTTCACTTCCTGCCTGGTCCATTTTCTAGTTTATGTTCATGTATATAGTTCTGTTGAAAAGGTTCTACCATTGTTCAAACCGTTGTTGTTCCTTGTAAAACGACTGAACACACTGTCACCTTATGTTCCTTGTAAACCAAGAAGGCAAAGATTCAAAAGGAGGAGGAAATAGCCAATGCAATAAAATGGGGGGATAAGACATTTTTCAGATATATTAGTGAGAAGAGGAAGGGCAAAAGTGGTATTGTCAGACTCAAGGGTGCAGGGGGGGAATATGTAGAAGCTGATAAGGATAAAGCGGAATTGCTTAACAAATATTTTTGTTCTGTGTTCACAGATGAAGAACCAGGAGCAGGACCTCAGAAAACACCCACAAATAGGAACAGAAGCGAGGGACATCTTGAACAATTTTCAAAAGACTGTGTTCGTGAGAAACTAGCTCAACTTAAAGTAGACAAAGCAATGGGACCAGATGGGATACACCCTAGAATACTGAGGGAACTTGGGGACGTTCTAGCAACTCCACTGACTGACCTTTTCAATGCCTCGTTGGAGTCGGGAGTGGTGCCAAAGGACTGGAGAGAGGCTCATGTGGTGCCTTTACACAAAAGCGGAAGTAAGGATGTGGTTGAAAACTACAGGCCGGTTAGTTTAACTTCGGTGGTGAGTAAATTATTGGAAACGCTGCTGAAAGAGAAAATAGTGAGGTTTCTGGAGTCCGGCGGATTACAGGATCCGAGGCAGCATGGATTCACCAGAGGCAGGTCTTGTCAGACAAATCTGATTGATTTCTTTGACTGGGTGACCAGGGAGTTGGACCGAGGGAGAGCTCTAGATGTGGTGTATTTAGATTTCAGTAAAGCCTTTGACACTGTTCCTCACAGGCGACTTATAAACAAACTGAGCACCCTAGGGATGGACCCTAAAGTTACTGCTTGGGTTAGAAATTGGTTGGGTGGGAGACGACAAAGAGTACAAGTAAATGGAGCTCACTCTGAGGAGAAGGATGTTACCAGTGGTGTGCCCCAGGGATCTGTCCTTGGTCCGATTCTTTTTAACATCTTTGTTAGTGATATAGCGGAAGGGCTGTCGGGTAAGGTTTGCCTCTTTGCGGATGATACCAAAATCTGCAATAGAGTAGACACCCAGGAAGGTGTAGATAACATGAGGAGGGATCTAGCTAAGCTTGAAGAATGGTCTAGAATTTGGCAGCTGGGATTTAATGTTAAAAAATGTAAGGTCATGCATTTGGACTGCAGCAATCCAAGGGAGCAATACAGTATAGGAGGTGAAGTACTTTTGTCCACTAAAGAAGAGCGGGACCTAGGCGTGGTTGTGTCTGATGATCTTAAAGTAGCTAAACAGGTAGAAAAGGCGACAGCAAAAGCTAGAAGGATGCTTGGGTGCATACGGAGAGGAATGGCTAGCAGAAAAAAAGGAGGTGATAATGCCTCTGTATAAGTCTTTGGTGCGACCTCATTTGGAGTATAGTGTACAATTCTGGAGACCGCACCTTCAAAAGAATGTGAACAGGATGGAGTCGGTGCAGAGGGTTGCTACTAAAATGATTAATGGGCTTCATTATAAAGCATATGAGGACAAACTTAAGGATCTTAATATGTACACCTTAGAGGAAAGGCGGGATAGAGGTGATATGATTGAGATGCTTAAATACCTCCGTGGCATAAATGTTCAGGGAGAGAGCCTCTTTCAATTGAAAGCAAGTTCTGCTACGAGGGGACATGGGATGAGGGTGAAGGGAGATAGATTCAGGAGTGATATGCGGAAATATTTCTTTACGGAAAGAGTAGTGGATCCGTGGAATAGTCTCCCAGTGGAGGTGGTGGAGATGAGGACAGTAACTGAATTCAAAAAAGCATGGGACCAACACAGAGGATCTCTAAAGGTAAAAAGTGGACTGTTGTAGTTGTTGTTATGGAAGGACAGACTAGATGGGCCTTGTGGTCTTTTTCTGTCGTCATGTTTCTATGTTTCTAACTATTTTGAATTATAGAAAAAATATTAGCTACATACATGCATACTCTATACCAGCCCCATTGACTTACTTTATTATTTAACTATTTACTCACCACTGCATTCATTTTCTCATTTAATTGTTGAGTTTCAAATGCATCATGTATTTATATTACACAAGGATTCCCTAGATCTAATATAGACAAGGAGGTTGTTAAGTGCCATTGAGTCGGTGTCAACTCATGGCAACCCTCTGGATAGTTGTCCTAAATGGTGTTCGGTCTTCAGTCAGGCGGCTCATTGTTGACAAGACTGGTACCCATAGTTGCTGTTATTGTATCGATCCATCTCATTGCTGGCCTTGCTCTTTTGCGTGGACCTTCTTTCTTGCCAAGCATAATCTCTTTCTCTAATGATCTCTCTCTTCACATGATGTGTCCAAAGTATGAAAGTCAAAGTCTTGTCATCTGAGCTTCTAAAGAAAGCTTAGGTTTGATCTCCTCTAGTACTGACTGGTTTGTTCTTCAGGCAGTATTCGCCGCCAGCACCATAATTCAAAGGCATCAATTTTCTTCCTGTCTATCTTTTTCACTGTCCAGCTTTCGCATCCATATGATGTTATTGACAATACAATGGCTGAAATGAGTTGAATCTTTGTATGGAGGGAGACATCTCTGCTCTTGAGAATCTTGTCTAGGTCTTTCATAGCCATTCTGCCAAGAGCAGGGCGTCATCGGATTTCTTGACTGCTTGTTGCTTCTTTATTGATAGTTGATCCAAGTAGGTTAAAGTTGTCCACAATTTCAATTTCTTCTCCATCAACGATGAACTTATTGATTTTGCCAGTTGTCATGATCTTTGTCTTCTTTACATTAAGGTGCAGACCCATTTTTTTTATAACCATATTTTATTAAGCTTTGTGAAAGACAGGGAAACAGTTTACATTCACATCAAGGACAATTCCAATAACCCTTAAGTCCCCAGAGCTATGGCTACCACAAATTATTTCCCCCTTAGGCTACTTTCTTTATTCCTCCCCGTTTATACCATGCCCTTTAGCCCCTCCCTCTTGTCCCCTTCCATTGCTCTTCTTTATTCTCTTCCATTCCCCTCCCCTCCATCCCGTCCACCCGTTATCCAACAGGTCTTATCAATTTCCAACCCACACTGTACAGCTTACAACTTACAAAACTTACAACTTTCAACTTTGTGCCAGTGCATCCTCCGACCCAGCAGCATACCCTCATTTCTTGTAACCCCCTCTCCCCTGTCCTTTCAAATACGGGTCCCAGATTTTATGAAATATCCATTCCTTTCCCCTGAACCTATATGTTAGCCAATCAAATGACCGCCTCCTCAGTTTTCCAATACCAGTCCTCCTCTGTAGGCCCCCCCGACTTCCATTTCCAAGCAATCGCCATTTTCGCTGCCAATTTAAGCTTCTCTTCTAGCACCTTTTCCCACTTTCCTGCTCCCTCCTGTTCCCCACCCCCCAGTAAAAAGTCCCTCGGGTCACTGAGGTGGCGATCCTGCCCCTTGCCCTCCTCTGTCCTCCTTTTACGCCCTCCTGCACCACCCTCCAATACCGCTGGAGTACCTGACACCCCCACCACATGTGGAAAACGTTCCCTACTCCTCCACATCCTCTCCAGCACCCCACTGATTGTTGCCACCCTGCAAGAGACAACTGGCCCGGAGTAACATATGCCCCATGGACAATTTGTAGCTGCGTCTGTCTCCAGGAGGTCACCGCTGTGACCTTATATATAGCTTCATGGATCTTCCTCCACCTATTATCGTCCAGCTCCTCTCCCAGCCACATATGCCACTTATCCCTGTGGGCCTGCTTATCTCTATCTTCCTCTTCGCTCAGCATAACCTTATACACCTTTGATATAATACCCCTTTCCTTATTGCCTTGGTATAATGCTTATTCCATTGGAGTACTGGGCCGGTTTATTAACCTTTTATTCTCCCCCGTGTTAATAAAATGCCTAATTTGGAAATATTGGTAAAAAGGGATTTTCTCCTGGACTCTTCTCTCCAGCTCGCTATGTGCACAGACCACCCCTTTGTCTATAAAGTCCGCAAACATTTCTAGTCGCCCTTCTCCCATTCGCCTGCCCCTCTGGAGCCAAGCCATGCTGTCGAAAGGAAAGTAGTCCCTCACCCTGGACCATGACGACAGTGGGCTTGGAAACCATCCCTTTACTTTCCCCCGTTTGCTAATCCCCAACATAGCCGCAATTAATGGGTGCTCCTTCCCCTGCAACCCTGTCCTCTTGTTTCCCCCTTCCCCCAACCAGTGAGATAGGGACGGGGACCCCATTATTGTTCTTTCCAGTTCCACCCACACCGCTTCTTTCCCTCTGTGGTAATGATCTCTCCATGCTCTTATGACACATGCCTGATAGTACCACCTCAAGGAGGGGAACCAAACCCCTCCCTGGGCTTTAGACAACAAGAGCTTGCTCAATTTGATCTTTGCCCTTTTCCCACCCGACACAAATCTCCCCAATTTTGCCTCCCATTTTCTAATGGTGCTCCCTGGGATCCTAATGGGCAGCTGTGAGAACAAAAACAAAAATTTCGGGACCATGCTCATCTTAATTACCTCTATCGGCCCATCCAGCTCAGTTGCAATGACTTCCAACCCTCCAGCTGTACACTAACTTGGCCCACTAATGGCTTGTAGTTGAGCTCATATAGTCTCCCAGGGTCTTCCGAGATTCGGACCCCCAAGTACTTGATACTCCCTGAGGCCCACTTGAAAGGGAAATTCTCAATCTCCTCCTTCTTTAACCCCCTCCCCCCCAATGCCATGGCTTCCATTTGTCATATTCATCTTGAATCCTGACACCGTTGAGAACTTTTCCAACTCTTCTACTAACACCGGAAGTGAATCCTCCAGCTTAGTCCTAAATATCAGTGTGTCATCGGCATACAACAGTATCTTATGCTCACTATGCCCTATATTAACCGATCAAATTTTCTGTTGTGCCCTTATTTGTATTGCTAACGCCTCGATCACTATCACAAATAGCAGAGGCGACAGGGAACATCCCTGTCTCGTTCCCCTTTGTAGATCAAACCACTCTGAACACTGGCCATTCACCAGTATCCGTGTCACCAGGTGTCTATATAGTGCCCTCACCCCCTATAGATATCCTTCTCCTAATCCTATTCTATACATCACTGCAAACAAAAACTCCCACTCCACCCTGTCAAAAGCCTTTTCGGCGTCGAGTGCTACACATAACGTGCGTATCTGTTCTGCTCTGACATAATGTAAGGAGGGCGGTGGGGCTTCTCCATTATCTGTTATTACCCTTCCCTTAATGAATCCTGTTTGGTCAGGGTAAATTAAATCTGGCAAAATCCCCTCCAGCCTGCTTGCCAAGATTTTCGCATAGTTTTGCGTCGCAATTAATCAATGCTATCGGCCTATAGTTTTCACACCTATCCGGGGGTCTTCCTTCCTTAGGGAGTACTACAATATTGGCCTGCGCCAACGAATTCAGCATTCCTATTACTATTAGAGGAAGAACAAGATCGGCTTTCCTAAAGCTATGAGAGTTAAAGAAAAAATTCCAGCCTCAAATTGGAATGCTACAAGATGCTCACGGATCAATGTTGAATGATGCTGAGAAGATCAAGAAAAGGTGGAAAGAATATACAGAGTCATTATACCATAAATATCAAGTGGACCTACAGCCGTTTCATCCTGCACCTTATGATCAGGAATCATTGGTGATGAAAGAAGAAGCTGAAGAAGCATTGAAAGCCTTATCAAAGAACAAAGCACTGGGCACTGATGGCATTCCCATTGAAGTATTACAGCAATTGGATGAAGCTGTTACCATACTTACAAGGCTCTGCCAGGAAATTTGGAAGACAAATTCATGGTGAACTGACTGGAAAAGATCTGTGTTTATACCAATACTGAAAAAAGGTGACCCGATTGAGTGTGGAAATTATCGCACAATCATTCTGATCCCACATGACAGAAAGATTCTACTTAAGATCCTTCAGCAGAGGCTACAACCATACCTGAAATGAGAACTGCCAGAAGCGCAAGCAGAGCTCAGGAAAGAGCAAGGAACGAGAGACATCATCGTGGATGTGAGATGGATCCTTGAAAAGATAAAAAGAATACCAAAAGCATATACATATATATTTTATTGACTACAGCAAGTCTCGACTGTGTAAACCATGAGAAACTCTGGGCCATATTAAGAAGCATGGGTATACCAAACACCTGATCGTTCTCTTGTACAACCTTTACATTGATCAAGCAGCAACCATTTGAATGGAACTAGGAGAAACAATGGTTTAAAATCAGCAAAGGTGCATGACAAGACTGCATACTTCCCCCTACCTTTTTAATGCATACATAGAACAAATCATCAGAGAAGCAGGATTGTATGAAGACAACTGAGGTGGCTGAAAGTGAAGACAATCTGAAACATTTGCTTCTCAAAATCAAGGAACATTGTCTTAACGTTTAAGGTGCAGACCCATTTTAAGCCTAAGATCCTGACAACTGGCAAAAATCAATAAGTTCATCATTGATGGAGATGAAATTGAAATTGTTGATCCAATTAAGTTAGTTGTCAACTATCAATAAAGAAAGGACTAGCAGTCAAGAAATTTGACGATGTACTGTTCTTGGTAGAATGGCTATGAAGGACCTACAGTAGACAATATTTTTAAGAGCAGAGATCTCTCTCTCCATACAAAGATTTGACTTGTCCAGACCATGGTATTTTCAATAATGTCATATGGATGCGAAAGTTGGACAGTGAAAAAGATACAGGAAGAAAATTGATGCCTTTGAATTATGGTGCTGGCGACAAATACTGTGTATATCATGGACTGCTCGAAGAACAAACCAGTCAGTACTAGAGGAGATCAAACCTAAGCTTTCCTTAGAAGCTCAGATGATAAGACTTTGATTTTCATACTTTAGACAGACACATCATGAGAAGAGAGAGATCATTGGAGAAGATAAAATGCTTGGCAATGTAGAAGGTCACTGTAAAAAGAGGAAGGCCAGCAATGAGATGGATTGATACAATAACAGCAGCTATGGATTCCACTCTATCAACAATGAGACGCTTGGCTGAAGACCACACAAAGTTTAGGTCAACTATTCAGAGGGTCTCCAGAAGTCAACACAGACTTGACAGATGCATCACGGCTTTTTCCCCCCCCCAGACAGAGGGAACCATTTCAGTGGCTAAACTATGGTTAATGAAAAAAAAATATTATGGGGAGCACAGCATTAGCTTGCTCATCCACCCATTTGGAAGGGAAGGGATCTAAAAGGACTATTAGTCTTCCATATTCAGGCAAATAATTTATGAAGGGAAGAGTTGGTTAGCAATTGAAAATTAGATCAAAGGTGTGTAAGAAATGAAGAGGTGCGAACCTCAAAAAGGCTTGGCCTATTGCTATGGATGAAGATATATTTGTCATAGTAGGAGTGAAGTCTATGCAAAGGTTCTGAATCATGGACTCAGAAAAGGAAGCCAGGATGTCAGTAGAAGGTCCTTGACAGGTAAGGTGAAGTCTCAAAGAAGAGGAGTTGATGGATATGAGAACACAAATTCTTGGGGCAGTTTGCAGACTTATTAATAAGATTAGTGAAAAACTGGTCTTTGGCAATAGTTATTCGGGCAAATAGTGACAGTGTGTAAAGCGAGTGAATCAGCATGTTCACTTCACCCCACCCCTGCCCAAGCAAAGAAAAAAAAGAAAAAAGAGGGGTCAAATTTATTGCTGTTGCCCAGTCTTCTTATCCCATCTAAACCCTCCCCCAAAACCACTTTCTAATGACCTCAACCACCACACATATGCAGATCACATCACCGATGAGCAGGGACCCAGCCAATCCAGTTCCCATACCCCTTCTAAGTACTCATTGTACAGATATTTCCGCACATCTGTGCCCCTTCCTACCACATAGAACATATAATCTCAACCGTCTCAACATTCATACTTCTTACTTTTACCAGAACAGCACACGCAACAAGAAAGCACAGTTACTTACCTGTAACAGGTGATCTCTGGGAACAGCAGGAATAAGTCTTCACATATGGGTATCGTCGGTACCGACGGAGCCTGCACGGGAACGCTCCCCAGCGTTCAGAAGGAAAGCTTTTGGAGCATCCCACAACGCCTGCACGCTGCCTTCCCGCCTTTCCCAACCGCCTCTCTCCAGTTCGAGTTTTAAAGCTGAGACAAAGAGAGAGAAAGGAAAGGAAAGAGAGAGATACAACTCCTAGGGGAGGTGGGTGGGTTGTGAAGACTTATTCCTGCTGTTCCCAGAGATCACCTGTTACAGGTAAGTAACTGTGCTATCTCCAGGAACAAGCAGGAATGAGTCTTCACATATGGGGACTCCCCAGCTAGAGATGCCTTGGAGATCACCCAGATTGTGAGTCCATGGGAAGGGCTCCACCTGCACCCATGAATCTCAGGCATCCAGTCAGGGATGGAGGGTAGGAGTTGATTAGGTATGGAACAGGTGTTTGAGAACAGCCTGACCAAACAAGGCATCCCGGCGGGAGTCCTTGTCCAAGCAGTAATGGGCTGTGAAGGTATGAACCGATGCCCAGGTGGCTGCTCGACAGATTTGGTCGATGGAGACAGAGTTAAGATGAGCCATAGAGGCTGCCATGACCCTCACATTGTGAGCTGTGACATGGCCCTCCAGAGAAAGATTCTTGCTCTGGTAGGCGAAGGAAATACACTGAGCAATCCAATTAGACAGAGTTCTCTTGGAGACTGGAAGTCCTAAATGAGAAGGATCAAAAGCAACAAAAAGTTGAGAGGACTTTCTATGTTGCTGTGTCCTTTGTAAGTAGAAAGCAAGTGCTCTTTTACAATCCAGGATATGAAGATTCCTCTCTGCACTTGATGCATGAGGTCCTGGAAAAAAGACAGGTAAATACACCTCCTGGGTTAGATGAAAAGGTGAGACCACTTTAGGCATAAAGTGTGGATTAGTTCTGAGGACTACCTTGTCATGATGGAACCTTGTATAAGGAGGATTAGCCACTAAAGCTTGCAACTCACTGATACGGCAAGCTGAGGTGACTGCAATGAGAAAAATAACCTTCCAGGAAAGGAATTTCAAGGAGGTAGTGGCTAAGGGTTCAAAGGGTGGATTCATAAGCTGGCCAAGAACCAGATTCAAGTCCCATGCCACTGGAGGTGGTCTAATGGGAGGTTTAGTCAAAAGAAGGCTTAAGGGATGCTGCAATAGCATTCAAATGGACTCTGATTGAATTTGTTTTAAGGCCTGCATGGGATAAATGCAGCAAATAGTCTAGTAAAGAATTCAAAGGTATTGCAAGAGGGTTGAGACCCTTCTCTGCACACCAAATGGAAAATCTTTTCCATTTAAAAGCATAGGAACGTCTGGTGGAAGGCTTTCTGGAAGCATGAAGGATATCCTTCACTTGCTGAGAAAGGTGTAAATCCTGAAGGTCTAGGCCTTCAGCAACCAGGCCCTGAGATGAAGAGACTGAGGATTTGGGTGCCACAAGGTTCCCTCCTCCTGGGAGAGGAGATCTGGAGCAGACCCCAGGTCCAGGGAGGGAGCTTGAGAGAGATGCAGAAGTAGAGGGTACCACACTTGGCGTGGCCAATGTGGTGCTATGAGGATCATAGACCCCTTGTCTCTCTGAAGCTTGAACAGAGTCTTGGGGATGAGGGGAATAGGAGGAAAGGCATAGAGGAAGTCTTGCCCCCAATGAAGGAGGAAGGCATCCCTGGCCTGAACTCCCTGACATGGAATCCTGGAACAGAACCGGGGAAGTTTGGCATTCCACGGACTTGCAAACAGGTCTATGTCTGGGGTACCCCAAATCCGAAAAATCCTGGCTATCTGGTCCCCATGGAGGGACCATTCGTGTGGAAGCAGAACTCGACTGAGTCTGTCTGCCCAAGAGTTTTGAACCCCTGGAAGATACACTGCCATGAGATGGATTTGATGCTCTCTGGCGAAGGCCCACAATCTCAGAGCTTCGTTGCAAAGCAACAGAGAGCCAGTCCCTCCCTGCTTGTTCACGTAGAACATGGCTACTTGGTTGTCCGTGTGGATGAGGACTGTCTTGTAGCTGAGCAGGGTGTGGAAGATTCTGAGAGCCAGAAAGATTGCTCTGAGCTCTAAGAGGTTGATATGTAGAGATGTCTCCTGTGGAGACCAGATGCCTTGGATCGAGAGATCTTGTAGATGAGCTCCCCACCCCTTTGGAGAGGCATCTGTTGTAAGGGTTGCTTGGGGTAACACCTGTTGAAAGGGGGACCCCAGCAACAGATTTTGAGTGGACTTCCACCAGTGGAGGGACCAAAAAAGGCGACTGGAGGTTGTTATTTTGTCTGACAGGCAACCTGATGCCTGGGTCCATTGGGTGGATAGGGTCCACTGAGCTGCCCTCATGTGAAGGCGAGCGTAAGGAACCACATGCACCGTGGATGCCATGTGGCCTAAGAGTTGCAACATCTCTCGAGCAGTTAAATGGGATTTTAACTGAATCGGAGAGGCTAACTGCACCAAGCGTAGGCAACGGGCCTGGGGAAGATAGGCCCTTGCAGTTGTGGTATCCAGTAATGCCCCTATAAACTCTAGAGACTGAGTAGGGGTGAGATGGGATTTTGGAATGTTGATTACCAGTCCCAGATACTGAAGAACACGCTTTGTGCAGGCTAGGGAAGCCTGGGCCTCTGACTGGGATGGAGCTTGGATAAGCCAGTCATTCTGATATGGGAATACGAATATCCCTAGAGTGCGTAGAAATGCAGCTACTACTGCCATGCATTTTGTGAACACTCTTGGAGCAGAGGCCAGACCGAAAGGAAGCACTTTGTATTGGTAGTGCTTTCCTTGGTAAAGGAACCGAAGGAACCTTCTGTGTGTTGGATGGATGAGGACATGGGTGTACGCATCCTTGAGATCTAGAGAACAAAGCCAGTCCTGACTCTGGAGGTATGGAAGGAGAGTTCCGAGAGAAGTCATCTTGAATTTCTCCTTGCATAGAAACTTGTTCAACTCTCTGAGATCTAATATGGGTCTGTAGCCCCCCGTTTTCTTTGGGATGAGAAAATAAGGGGAGTAGAACCCTGAGCCCTGTTGAAGAAGAGGTACTTCTTCTATTGCCCCTTGGGCAAGAAGGGTAGCAATCTCTTGACCTAGAAGGTTGAGGAGAGATGTTGGAGAATTGAACTGTTTTCACCATGGTGTGAGGGGGAAGGTTTGAGAAATGAAGCTTGTACCCATCCCGTATGATGGAGAGGGTCCATTGCTCTGCTGTGATTTGTTCCCATCTGGGAGCAAAGTGAGCTAACCTTCCTGGGATGGTGAGAGGCTCTGGATGTTCTAGAGCCAGAAAGGCTAAGTTCCCTAGTGGAAAGTCAAAGACCCTGAGGAGGCTGAGGCTGTTGGGCCGTAGCAGTCCTTGCAGCCTGAGGCTTGGTCTGTTTTGGTTGTTGCTGTCTCTTTGTAGCAAAACGACCTTGAGAAGAGGCCTGACCATAACCAGAAGAAAATTTCCCTTTTTTTGGGAAAGATCCTTTTTTGAACAACCTCTTTTTAAAAGGAGCAGTAGTAGACTTTGAAAGTCTATCTAAAGCAGAATTTTCAGCATCCATCTGTTGGCCTTTGCTTGCCAATCTTTGCCAAACAGGTTTTCCCCTGTACAGGGAAGGTTACCTAGACCATCCTGTACCCAGGATTCCAAATCAGAGGCTTGCAACCAAGCAACTCTGCATGCACCTATGGCAATAGCTGAGGCTCTACTGGCACCCTCAAAAGAGTCAAAGGCTGCACGGTTGGAAAACTTGGATACATCCTGTGCATGTTTAAGCCAGGTAATATATTCTTCTCTATTATCTTCTGACATAGAAGGAGATAAGGTTTGCAGATCTGTAACTTCTTTCAGAAACATCCCCATATAGAGACTATAGGAGTTGATTCTGGCCACAAGCATACTGGCCTGGAAGATTTTCCTGCCAAAGGCATCTAAGGTTCTGCATTCTCTTCCTGGAGGAGCAGAGGAGTGCCTTTTTGTACTCTTGATTTTTTTCATAGCAGACTCTACCACAATGGAGTGGTAAGGAAGCTGAGTCTTATGAAAACCAGGACAAGGAGGAACACGATACATGGTGTCCAACCTTCGAGAATGAGGGGAGGTGGAAAGAGGAGTCTCCCATATGCCCAACATGTGATCATAAAGAATCTCATGTATTGGTAAGGTGGCTGCCTCTTTAGGAGCCTTAGGATATTGTAGGATATCTCATTTTTTGGCTCTAGGTTCAGTTTCAGAGGTCACTGAGATGGACAGGCCTCTGGCCACCTCCCTGATGAAGTCCTGAAAAGACAAGTCTTCAGGAGGAGACATTCTCCTTTTTGGAGAAGAGGGTTCCTGAGGAAGGATCCCCGATGCTTCAATAGAGGCCTCTGATTTATCAGAGTCTTCAGAGGAATCGAAGTATCGACTGTCTGGATGCTCTCGCAGAGCCCGATACGCGTACCGGGGGGTATCGACATCGGGAGTAATCGGTACCGAGTCGGTACTGATGGGCATCACTGGATAGCATACCGCTGCCATCGATGCTGATGTCGATGCAAGCAGTACCGGTATCGGAACCGATATCGGATCCGGTACCGGAATCGGTACCGGTACCGACAACGAGGTTTGTTGCGGTACCATAGGTGTCGCAGCTTGTATGAATGCCGTGATGGCATGCTGCATGGTCAGAATATTCTGAACCATGGACGCCACCAATGTCTGGATGTCGGTACCGGTGGAAACCGCCGGTACCCCAGAACATTGTAACAGGTGATTGGTCGAGGCCGAGCCATCGATGTCAACCTGTGACCCCATAGATAGAGCTTTGGAAGCCAGAGCCTCCTGCCGGGGTAATTTTGCCGGTGTGGATTCCTCAAGAGTAAGCCCGGGGGCATCTCGATACTTAGAGGGAGATGTACTCTTTGAGGACCGGCCGGATTTAAGTTTGGTTACCTGAGATCCATGGGATGAAGAAGAAGCCCTGGAAGACGTCGATGCCACAGAAGCTGTATCGGAGGGAAACAGGGTACTGAGCTTGGCTGCCCAATTTTGTAACCCTCTTTTAGACATCATGGAACAGGACTCACAGTCCGCAATGGAGTGGTCAGGACCTAAACATTTTAGACACCAGTCATGGGTGTCAGTGACAGAAATAGTGCCACTGCACTTCGTGCACTTTTTAAACCCGGAGGCGGGTTTTTCCATGAGGAAAAATATATCTGTAGGCCTAAGGCCCCAGAAGAAAAAATGCACTGAAGAAAGAAAAGAGAAGTTTGTTTTTTTTTAGAAAGAAAGAAAAAAGACCAGTGGTACCGGTCCAGAGTCGAGAAGGCAGACACGCGACTAAAGAAAAAGAAAAGAAAATAAGAAATTCTTCAGCGGTGACAGGAAACACGACCTGCTGGCTCTGCAGAAAAGAAGAACTGGAGAGAGGCAGTTGGGAAAGGCGGGAAGGCAGCGCACAGGCGCTGTGGGATGCTCCCAAAAGCTTTCCTTTTGGACGCTGGTGAGCATTCCCACGCAGGCTCCGTCGGTACCGATGATACCCATATGTGAAGACTCATTCCTGCTTGTTCCTGGAGATAGGGATTAGACACTCAATGGACCTTAAGTCCTAAACCCCATTTATAACAGACTCATTAAACTTCCCAATATTAACAAGTATCCCCACAGTCAACCACATATTTATCCTTTCAGAACAAGCCACTCAGACATCACCAAGCAATCCCCATTCCCCCACAACATGCAACCTTATCTAGAAAGATACATGTCAGAGTGATGTAACTGATAACTGAACAAGTCAGTATCAGAAAGGAGAAAGCATTCTACAAACCAAAAAACCCACTGATGTAAGAACTATCAGCTTAAGTTGGCTCTTCAATAGCAGACAAAAAAAAGTGTGTGTGTGGGGAGGGTAGAGAAGAAAAAGAGCTGCACAACAGAACAATAGGGAATAAAAAAGTCACCAATAGGTGGATCACAATTCAGTGCTGTTAAGCCACAGGCCAGGTCTAACGATCAATGCAAAATCTTGAACGCTGCAAGCAGATTATAAGAAGATAAACTGTATAAAATCAATTTGTTGCAACCTGCGAAGGTAGGTACTGACCATTTAGAGGTTCAATTTAAGGGGTTTTGGGCACTGTTCCCTCTAAGCTGTGCGCGTGTGCGCGCGCACACACCTCGCCGAGTGAGCGCACATACTTTACAACAGAGCGCACAAAAATTACGATTCTGATTCTGATAGAAAACAACACAGACGTTCTTAAAATTGAAAAGTTGTTGTGTATTTATGGTTTTCACAAGTTCTACAATATTTTCTAGTGCAATCAATGTGGTGTACATACTGTATTCTGACGTGTAGTCAAATTTTAAAGTATATAACTCTGAGTGTCGTTATGTGGCGCACAAAAATTTAACCTTCCTTCAAAAGCTGCACAGCTGATATTTTATGTGCACACAGTCTACAGAAAATTAGAGGGAACATTGGTTTTGGGTGAAAAACTCAAAATCACAGCTACAATCTGTGCCTACCTAGTTGCACAGCAGGCCTGACAAAGCTTACTATAGAGGTCCGTTGGCTCTTCAAAATTGCATAGCACTGTAGTGCAGGTGTCCATCGCTAATCCCCTGAGGCTGCTGGATTGTCCAGCATGCACAGCTCAGAAAGGCAATTCATTGCCTTTCATGGGGAAGTCAAAAGTATATGCAGTGTTCTAGTAAGTCAGCCTATGTGTAGCTAGATACTGAAGACTGAATTTTGTACTTTGAGGCCAACTTCCTACATGTTTGGCTGAAGGTTTGACATTGAGCAGCTACACTGGCTGAACGATCTTGGAACAGGAGAATCACCTGGACCTCAAAACACAAATTCTCTTCCTCTTATAAGCCTGCAGGAAGGCACTTGTGTGCCAAGTTAAGGATCCAAGCAATCATTCCGGCCATTCAGAGTCAGTTACAGGGTGGTCTAAAACGGCATACTGTCAATATGCAATATACCCAGCTTTTTATTCATTGAGAGTTCTGTAGACATCCACATTTCGAGAAAGCCTAATAACTTTCCATTCAGGATAGTTTCCAGGAGGCCTACAAGGCAGCCATTATTTTACCTTTGTTAGACTGTGGTCTTCAAGCTTGGACTCATATTTCTCAAGCAAGGTTTTGAGGAAAGTAAGCTCAACAAGGGCATCTCCCAGAGTCTTCAGCCTCAAACTCTGCTCTCCATCTCAGTAATTCATCCCCTGACTTCCTACAATGACTGATACTGAGCCCCGCCCCCTCCCAGCTGATTGCTGAGCTTATCAAATCTGGCATCCAGTGCCCAGACAACAGCTTCAGTGAGTTGCTGTATATGTACGTTGCTCATGCCCGATGCACTATTCTCTTGGCCTGACATTTTGGATTCCGGCACCCCCGGTTTCTCTTTTCTCTTTACAGGACTTAAAAGCCATCAAATCTACCGATTTCAGTATAAATCAGTCTATAAATGTTTTGCCAGCACAATGGACAGTCATGGGAGCCCAAATGCAGCCTAAATAATGGGTGATGGAGTTGTATCAGGCTGGACACCTGGAGCAGAGGAAAGAAACTGCTCCTCTGTTCAGCTCATCACATGATCCTCCTCAGAGCACTTTAATAAAGACAGAGCAGAGGGAGATCATAGGATTCTATAAAGAAAGCAGAGGGAAGCCAGCTCCATCAAAGTAATGAGGAGGTGAAGAGCAATATTGGATCAGGTGGCTCTATGCAGACAGCAAAAGGGGGATAAGAGGTTTTCAGAGCAAAGGGTAGTGATGTTCAGAGGGTTACAGAAGAATTGGGGGAATGCTGACTTTTAGGAAAAGTTTGTGGTGGCTGGTCTGAGTTTTAATGAAAGACTGAGTGGAGGAGAATGTGATGAAAACTCAGTACTTTAGCATAATATATAATGGTCTGCACTTGTAATGGGATTTTTATATGAAGATAGTTAATCAACTTGTAAGGATGCAGCAACTGCTGTCTGATATGCTAGCAGCTCTCGCTTTTGCCCCAAAAATGGCTCTACAGTCAGACCAGAGCCAGTGAAAAAAAAAAAAAAAATTTAGCCCAGATACCAGTTAAGATTCCTGCTCTTCTTATAATTTCCTCAGTGAATGACTAACACCATCAACATCATATTTGGAGAGGATGTTCGTGGCCCTCTTATTTTTCATCAACAGCACCACCAGCTTACACATCTGTGCTACTGTAAGAAATCTTTGCCCCCAAGTCCTCTGGATATCCCACATACCTAGCGTATTTCTGGAAACTGATTTCCTTAGGGGTGGAGAGCGGAAGGATCAACAGGAAGGCGGTGGCACTGATGGTGAATTTCCGGTCTGTATACCAGTGGCTGCTTTCAGAACCTCCTCCTCCTTTCACAAATGCAGCAATTACTGGATGGAGAACATATATAAGAAAGAGAACACAGAGCAACAAAGATGCAAGAGTTAGAAAACAGAGGATAAGAGACACCAGAACAGTATCATTAGAATATGAATATTATACAGTGTCCTATAGTCAACAATTCATTTTTCATTATCAATGTATTGCATAACAAGGAGGCAGCCTCTCAGGGCATTGCTCAGTTCTCATATAGGAGACGAGTAAGAGATATAATGAAGAACCTGATCCACAGCTAACACTAAAAATCATCAGTATCCAATGTGTAGATGTCTTCCCAAGGATCATGTCCTCTTCATTAGACTCATAAGAGCAGAAATTATCTAGGGAGAATGAGAAAGTTTAGTTACTCACCTGTAACTGGTTTTCTCTGGGGACAGCAAGAATCAGTCCTCACATATGGGTGACATTGATGCCGACTGAGCCCCAAGAGGAAGCCTTTCCCCAGCTTTCAAAGAAAGTCTTTGAGAGATGCACCACACATGCATGGTTCCCTTCCCACCCAAGGGTGTCATCTGGCCTCAATCAATGACATAGCTAAAGAAGGCAAAAGATAAGAAGCAACTCCAGGAGAAGGGAGGGTGGTAAGGACTGATTCCTGTTGCCTCTGGAGAACACCTGTTGCAGATGAGTAAGTACGCTTTCTCTGGGAACAAGAAAGAAGTCAGTCCTCACATATGGGACTCCCTAGCTATAGGCTACAGAAAACCTGCAGAAATGCCACGGGTGACCAGAACAAGGTGAGCCGTGAGCAGCAGCAATTGAATGAGTCTTAAGGAAAAGACTTCCAGAGACCCAAGTGTCCAGTGAGAACCAGCACTCTGGCCCTCCCCACAGAAGAACATAAGAACATAAGATATGCCATACTGGGTCAGACCAAGGTCCATCAAGCCCAGTAGTCTGTTTCCAACAGTGGCCAATCTAGGTCATACATACCTAGCAGTTTCCCCAAAAGACACAGGTACCACATTGCTTGTACTGGGTCAAGCATTGATATCCTGGGTCCCTTCTTAATAATGGTTTATGGACCTTTCCCTCCAGGAACTTGTCCAAACCTTTTTTAAACCCAGCTACACTAAAAGCCTTTACTACCTCCTCCGGTAACAAATTCCAGAGTTTGATTACACGTTGAGTGAAAAAATATTTTCTTTTAGTAGTCTTAAATAGTTTACCCTGTAGCTTCATTGCATGTCCCCTAGTCTTTCTATATTCTAATAACGTAAACAATCAATCTACGTTTACCCGTTCCACTCCGTTCATTAATTTATAGACTTCTATTATATCTCCCCTCAGCCGTCTTTTCCAGGTTAAAGAGCCCTAACCTTTTTAGCCTTTTTTCATAGGAGCAACCTTCCATCCCCTTTACCATTTTGGTGGCTCTCCTCAACCTTTTCTAATAACGCTACATACGTTTTAAGATACGGCGACCAGAATGGCACACAATATTCAAGGTGCAGTCTCACCATGGAACGATATAGAGGCATTATAATATCTTTTATTTTCCATTCCTTTCCTAATGTGGAACCTTGCATCATGTAACCATAGTTTGGGTTGTTCTTCCCCCCAAGGTGCATAACTTTGCATTTGTCCACATTAAATTTCATCTGCCATTTGGATGCCCAGTCTTCCAATTTATCAAGATCCTCTTGCAAATTTTCCACAATCCTCTTGGGTTTTAACAACTTTAAATAGTTTTGTGTCATCCGCAAATTTGATAACCTCACTCGTTTTTCCCTTTTCCAGATCATTTATGAATATGTCAAAAAGTAGCGCACCCCCTGGGGTACACCACTATTCACCTTTCTCCATTGAGAAAAATTGGCCATTGAGCCCTACCCTCTGCTTTCTATCTTTTAACCAGTTCCTGATCCACAATAGTACACTGCCTCCTATCCCAGGACTCTTTAGTTTTGCCAAAAGTCTCTGATGAGGGACCTTGTCAAAGGCTTTCTGAAAGTCCAGATACACCATATCAACTGACTCACCTCTGTCCACCTGTTTAGTAAGACAAGATCTTCCTTGTCTAAAGCCATGTTGGCTGTCTCTCATTAGGCCATGACTATCTACATGCTGAGTAATTTTGTTCTTTATGATGGTTTCTAACATTTTTCCCGGTACTGACGTCAGGCTCACCGGTCTGTAGTTTCCCGGATCACCCCTGGAACACTTTTTAAAAGTTGGTGTTATATTGGCGAGCCTCCAATCTTCAGGTTTTACAGATGATTTTAATGAAAATTCACAGATTACTAACAAGTCTGCAATCTCATATTTCAGTTCTTTCAACACCCTTGGATGTATACCATCCGGCCCAGGTGATTTGCCACTCTTCAGTTTATCTAATAGTTGTAATACATCTTCCTGATGTATCGATATTTCCTTCAATTCTTCCGCACCTTTAAATACCACTTCAGTCATGGGTAACATCCCTACATCTTCCTCAGTAAAGACCGAAGCAAAGAATTCATTCAGTCTCTTCGCTATCGCCTTGTCGTCTTAGTGCCCCTTTAACCCCTCTATCATCTAATGGACCAACTGACTCTCAGGCTTTTTGCTATGAATGTACTTGAAAAAGTCTTTATTTCGCGTTTTTGCTTCCGTAGCAAGCTTCTTCTCAAATTCTCCCTTTGCCTGCCTTATCAATGCCTTGCATTTGACTTGCCAGTGCTTGTGTTGTTTCCAGGTTTTGTCGTTTGGGTCTTTTTTCCATTTCCTGAAAGATGCTTTTTTGGCAACAGCCTCTCTGATCTCACCTTTAAACCATGCTGGCAGTTTTTTGGACTTCCTTCCACTTTTCTTAAAGCGTGGCATACAGCTGGTCTGGGCTTCCAAGATAGTAGTTTTCAACAACACCCAAGCTTGATGTAAGTCTTTAACCTTTGCAACTGCTCCTTTTAGTTTTTTCTTAACTATTTTCCTCATTTTATCATAGTCTCCCGGGTGTCAGCCTTGAGTCGATCCTGAAAAGGGTGGTGGATGCTTGGAATGCTCTCCCAATGGAAATGGTGGGAGAAAACACAGTGACAGAATTCAAAGGGTCAGAGGGCAGGAGTTGCCTACACCCCTAACAGATGACAGAGTATGGCCTGGCCGAAGGTGCTGTTCCATCGGGATTCCCTCTCCAGGAAGTAATGAGCTGCAAAGGTTTGGACTGAAGACCAAGTGATGGCCTGGCAGATGTCCGACAGAGAAACAGAATGCAGGTTTGCCACAGATGCCGCCATGGCTCAGACGCTGTGCGCCGTGACCCAGCGCTCCAGCGAGAGCCCAGCCTGCTCATAGGCAAGGGCAATGCAGTTCGCCACCCAAGTGGCCAGGGTTTGCTTGGTCACCGCCTCCCCCAGCCAACTGGGGTCATAGGAGATGAAGAGTTGAGAGACTTTGCGATGGCCCTGCATATGTTGAAGGTAGAAGGACAGGGCCCTCTTATAGTCCAGGATATGAAGGATGGTCTGTCCTGCTGGCTTGAGGCCACAGAAAGCAGATGGGGAGCACCAACTCCTAATTGAGGTGGAACGGGGACATCACCTTAGGAAGAAACGTGGGGTGCATGCGGAGCACCGCCCTGTTCTTGTAGAACCCTGTGTACGGCAGATCTGCTACTAATGCCTGAAGCTCACTGACCCTGCAAGTGGACATGAGCGCCACTAGGAAGACGACCTTTTATGAGAGGTAACTTAGGTGGCAGGTAGCCAAGGGCTTGAATGGCAGCCCAGTGAGCTTGCATAGCACCACATTGAGGTCCCACTCTGCTGCTGGAGGGTGGACAGGGGATAACAGGAGGCCCCGCAAGAAGTGGGTCATGAGAGGTTGGACAGAGGGGCTTGCCCTCGATAAGGTGGTAGAGTGCACCACTAGAGCACTCAGGTGCACCCTGACAAAGTTGGACTTTAGTCCTGCCTGGACAGATGGAGCAAGTATTGCAGTACAAGCTGCACAGAGCACAACAACAAGTTAACTTGCCACTCTGAACACCAAACTGAAAATCTGCGCCATTTGAAGGTGTAGGTCCGTCTCGTGGAGACCCTATGGGAGGTCGAGGACCTCCTCTACCTCCCCTGGAAGGTTGAATGGGGCCAAGGCTATCCTTTCAGCAGCCAAATAGTTAGCGACAGGGACCCCAGGTTGGGGTGTAGAAGGGAGCACTCCTCCTGCAACAGTAACCCCGGGTGTCATCAGCCTTGAGTCAATCCTGAAAAAGGGTGGTGGATGCTTGGAATGCTCTCCCAATGGAAATGGTGGGGGCAAACACAGTGACAGAATTCAAAATAACATGGGACAGACACAGTGGATCCCTTTACAGCAACAGGATAAAATCAAAATAAGCATAACTATCTCTTATATCTGAACAAACAGGGGTGACCTACACAGAGCAGTGGGTACACTCCTAAACAAAGTCATGGGGAGAGGTGACTGCAATGAGTGGCAAGTGCACCTACTCTTGCCGTCTTGCTGAGCAGACTAGATGGACCATACTGGTCTTTATTTGCCGTCATTTATTATGTTACTATGTCCCAGTCATGATCCCGATCCTTGGGATCAAGGTCTTCCCCAATGAGTGGCCGCAGCTCTGCCCGCAGAACCTCTGAGGGGCACGGATGGTCAGGCTCGGGGCCCGACCTCAAACCCAGCCTGGCCTCGATGACTCCTCTCTGATTAGGAGACAGAGGATGCTCTGTCGCCACCGTGATGTACCCTCAGACCCGTCTCCCTCCAAGACCTGGCGCTAGTCCCCCACCTGAGGATATGACTTTCCTTGACTTTGTGCAGGACATGTCTAAGGCACTGTCGTTTTGCCACAGTCAGCGGAGACCTCACACAGAAGAGTTCAATCCACCAGCGTGACGTCCGGGGATGTCCTCACAGTTAAGGCCCCAGTGGTCTGGGCAGATGACCCGTGGAACCAGACATCAAGGCCCACTGCTAGGCCATGAAGGCAGACAAGCTGCGCTCCAAGGCTGCCATTCTGGTCTCCAGTCCAGAAGGCTCCACAGCCTTCGGTGCGGGCACCAAGGATCTACGGCCCAGCACTGGTTCCAATGAGGGGAAGTCCTCAACCAGGATGGCCTCAGGGGTCCAAGGCCGGTCACCGGAGGCTTATGAATCCTTTCCGGTGACCTTGGTAGGCTGCTCCTGCTCCGATCTCCGACTGTGGCATGAGACTGCAGGACCAAGCACGGGTCTTACCCACTTTCCCCAACTCGTCCACGGACACCACCTGAGGATTTGTTCTTGTGCACCATCTCCGGGGTACTCCACTCGTTGGACCTCTGACCTTGGTCGGAGGCGGCGGGGTCATTTTGGTGCTCTGGGGTCCTAGAAGGGGCCTTGGAGCATGGCATCGCTGGAGACTGCAGGGCAGAGTCTGACCTTTGGAAGATCTGGTCATGCTGCTGCCAACTCTCAATGGCCTTGTAAAACATCTTTTTACAGAGGCCACAATCCAAGGAGTAGTGGTCCATCCCGAGACAATGAAGGTAGCAGTTATGTGTGTCGATGAAGGATATGGTCCGCAAGCACCAATCACACTTTTTGAAGCCACTGGCAGAGGCCATAGGGGGAAAAAAGGGCCCCAGCAAGGTCGAAAAACCGGGGGCTCTGCCAGTGAAAATGGCGCGAATCGCAACGGCCAAAAAAAACCCAAAAAAAAAACAAGAAAAGAAAAATACGAACCCGAGACACGATGCTGAGGCAAGTGAGCTCGGGGGCAGAACAGTTACTCGACCGGGAAAGAAAACTTCCAAGAGAAAAAAAATAGCTCTTATTTATTTATTTATTTTTTTAACATTTTTTATATACCGCACTATTCATCATCAGTGCGGTTTACATTGAACAACGATATACCTGTCAATACATGACTGATCTAGGTTTACAGATAACAGGGAAGATAAACTGGGTGTGAACTGGGGAGAACTATCTACATAATTATATATAAATAAATATATATACATTGAGTAGGTTACATCAAGGTTCGATATTTGAGAGAAATACAGTGTTTTCACATTTTGATCCTTTGTTCTGGATTGCTGTTATGTGTAAGAGTTATCTGAGTGGGTAAGATCCGGTTCTATTGTGTGTATGGTAGCCTGAAGTGTAATGTGAATAAATAGTGCTTGATGGACTTTCTGAATTGGGTGATATCCCTGATTGCTCTGATGTTTGGAGGTAGATTGTTCCAGCACTTGGGAGCATAGGACATAAAAGCTCTGTTAGTAGTTTGTTGTGTCCATTTTGTGGAGATACTAGGAGTAACTAGTGTGTTTTCTGCTACTAGTCTCCTGGGTCTGTTGTTTGGTGTAAGGGTGATGAGATTTGAGATTGATGCAGGAGATAATTTATTAATAGCCTTGAATGTGATGAGGAGGGTTTTGTATGTTATTCTGCAGTTTATCGGAAGCCAGTGCAGATCTATCAGTATTGGTGTTATATGATCTCTTATAGAAGCTCTAGATAAGATGCGGGCTGCCGCGTTCATCGCCAGTTGAAGCGGATTTAATGTATTCTTGGGGAGGCCATGGAGGATGATATTAGCATAGTCAAAATGTGGTGTAACTATTGCTTGGAAGACTGTACGGAAGTCCTTTGTCTCCATCATTGGTTTCAGGTGGCGCAGTGTTTTTAGTTTGTAGTAAATTGACCTTACTGTGTTCTTTATGTGCTCTTTAAGATTGAGTTTTTGGTCGAGTGTCACACCGAGGTACTTTATGGAGGTCTTGATTGGGAGTTCTGCATCTTACTGTGAGGGTGGTTGGCGGAGAAAATTGCTTGTTTCTTGTGGCTATGAGTACTTCGGTTTTCTTGAAGTTTATTCTCATGTTCTGATTGAGAAGCCAGTCGGTTATTGTGTTGAAACAGTTGATTAATGGAGAGTAGTCAGGGCTTGATATATTGATCGGTGTGAATATTAGCACGTCATCTGCGTATATTAGGCATGATATATTGAAGTCCCTGGTGATTTGGCAGATTGGTTGCATGTATATATTAAAAAGCAACGCAGATAGAGATGAGCCTTGGGGTACTCCCTGTTTCTGTTTGAAGGGTTCAGATGTAGTGTTGCCTGTACGGACTTGTTGCCAGCGCTCATCTAAGTAGGATTTGCACCAGTTCCAGGCTTGGTTACGGATGCCTTTTTCGTGAAGTCTAGCTAGCATAATCTTATGGTCGACTGAGTCGAATGCCGCTGATATGTCCAGAAAAATCATTGCAATGGCCATATGAATGTTGTCGATCCCACAAATGAGTTTGTTAATTAGCGAAGTCATGAGTGTTTCTGTTCCGTGAGCTTCACGGAATCCATGTTGGCATGGGTCCAACGGGGCTGCTGTGTCAATGTGGTGTTGGATCTGTCTGAGTTTCCTTTTCAAGTATCTTGGCTAGATAGGGAATGCTGGAGATTGGGCGGTAGGACTCTTCCTTCGTTGGGTCCATCAGGTTGTTTTTTAGCAGAGGGCGAATTGATGTTTGTTTAAGGGCGGTAGGGAAGATCCCAGTTAGATAGGAGATATTTGCGATCTTAGCTATGTAAGGGCTAAGCTCAGCACGTAGGGTTTTGATCCAGTGTGCTGGACATGGGTCATTTGGTGCCGTGGTGGTGTTTATGGTGGCAATAATTTCTTCTATGTTTTTTCTTGATGGTGGTGAGAATTTATCGAGTGATGCTTGAGCTTGCGGGAGTTGGATTAGTATTTGTGATGGCGTTGTGTTCGCCTTGATCATTTTGGCTTGAATGAAATTAGCATATAGTTGTGGTTGTACAGATTCTTGATGCGGTGGCGATGGATCTTTGGTTAATGTTTTTACTAAATTGAAGAGATTGCGTGGTCTGTTTAATGATTTGCTGAGAAGGTTGGAGTGGAATTCTTTCCTTGTAGTCCAAGTTAGTTCACGGTGCTTTTTGAGATGGGTGAGATACTCCTCTTGATTCTGGCTGTTGTGAGTGTGTCTCCATTTTCTTTCTATCTTCCTTAATTGTAGTAGAGATGAGTGTAGTTCTGGAGAGAACCAAGGGGCATTCTGCTTTTTATTGGAGCGTTTCCTGGATGGGAGCTTCTTGTCCATGCTTGGTTGATGGGCATGCTGATAGAGAGTGTCGTTCCAGTTAGAGATCAGCTCGTTTAGATTGTCTGCTGGCTTAGATAGTTTTGGCAACACTTGTTTAGAGAGGGTCTCTATGTCCAATGGCTTAAATCGCCTTGTGCTTATTGATGAGGTAACTGGTTGGGCGAGTGTGTTTGAATTTGTTGGAATCTGGAATAAGATCAGGCTATGGTCCGACCAAGGGACTGGGATAATAGATGGATTGGTGTAATTGTATAAGCTTGGGACTGCTGATGGAGCGAATATTAAATCGAGGATATTCCCTTGTTTGTGTGTGGGGTTGTGCACGATTTGTTTGTATCCAAGGTCTGTCATGGCATCGAGGAATGTATTGGATAAATCGTGATGTAGAGAGGCAAGATTAAAATCACCTAACAGCCAGTTTGGTTTGTTGGGGTTGTCAGGGTTGCAGGCTAAGTTTATTATATCTGAGAGATCTTCTGAAACTGCGTTTGGTGCTGAATAGATGAGGTTGATAGAGTTGCTTCTATTTGAGATCGTTATAGCGTCTAGATGTTGGGAGCTCCTCTTTTCCCGGTGAAAGAAAAGGACACATGTCTGGTGGGCTCTGCAGAAAAAAAGGAGACTGAGGCAAGATGTCACCCCTGGGCGCTGTCACCCATATGTGAGGACAGACTTCCTGCTTGTTCCCGGAGAAGTATGGCTTACCTCTCTCAGCTTTTATTCTGTCTATTCTTTACCCCAGTTTCTCTCCCAGTGAAGTTGGCAGACCAATAAAATCCCAACAGAAAATATAAATCCCTAGATATTTGATTCTATTTCATATTTCTTGGGAATTTGTTTCAACAAGAAAAATGAGAGAAAAAAAATCAATGGAGATAAAATAATAATTTTTTAAAATAAGTTTCAGTATTTAATATGGTGGACAGAAAATAAGACAATAACCTCCCCCTCCCCCCCCCACATCACATTACCCATTTTACCAAAAAGAAAAGTCAGGTCTGACAGGGGGTGGCTGAGGTTCTTGAGCAGGAGTCCACAATATTTTATGAGAAGGGCTAGAATATTTCAAAAATCATTGGCAGGGCTAGATAAAGATTTTAAATAACCTCTTTCCCCCCAACTCCCCATTCACCCTTTCTTCCCTTCATGCATTTGCCCTTATATCGCCTGCTATTTGTCAATGTTTCCCCTGTTCTTTCTGCACTTCTTTCCTGTTTCCCCCCCAATGTCGCCTCTCCTCAGGAATTCCTCCCTTCCAGTGTCATCCTCTCTCAGCAGGCAGCAGATCCACGGATTCTTTACCCAGTACCTCTCTCTGTCTGCCAGCAGCAACTCCAGCTCAGCATTCCCTCCACTGACAACCACATCTCCCCCCCCCCCCACCACTCTTACCCAATCCACTTCCTAACCTTAAAGCAGTAAGAAAGATTTTGTTTTTTTTATTGACCTTTTTTGGTGGTGGTAGGTGTGCTCTTTAGATGCTCAAGCTACAAACCAGGTGTCTGAGGTTACTTAATCTTGGGTGACAAGCATCGGGGAACCTGTGTCTTTTGGGGAGACTGCTAGATACTTATGACCTAGATTGGCCACTGTTGGAAACAGTGGGCTTGGTGGACCTTGGTCTGATCCAGTATGACATATCTTATGTTCTTATGTGATTGGAGGTAGGATGGAAGATGCTGCCCGGGTGTTTATTCCTTCCTTTCCCTCTGCTACAGCCCAATCAATTGCTTTGGGGACTACAGAGGGAGAGTGGAGCTGCTGCTGTCAGGCACTGCAGGGAAGTCTTTGGAAGCATGTCCAATGGTTTTGTGCAAGCAGCCACAAGCCCAGATTTCCAACATTACCCACTAAGTGATCTAATTTTTTCTTTCCCATGCTCCCCCACATAAGATACTAACACTGCATCACACTATAAAAACTAAAACAAAGACAAGTAATAACTAACAGACCAGCACAAAAAATACAGAGGGAAAACCTGGTAATTCAGTATTTCATTCCAAGCCCAAGTGATGCAGTCTCTAGATCAGTGTAGGCTGGAGTAATATGGAAGTATCAGGTCCAGGAGCGAGGGCATCATAGTCACTACTAAAGGGTGTAAAGTAGGCTAGTGGTTCCCAATCTCCTCCTTACTTTCACTTTTGTAAGGAGGAACTGTACCTGTCACTATAAAAATGTGTTGAAATGGACAGAGAACGATAGCTGCAAGAACTTTCCTAAATTCCTTCAATACCCTTGAATGTTTCCCCATCTGGGGTCCTATCTTTATCTAATTTTAGTTTTACTAGCTCTTGACCAGTCTATCATTTAGAAAAGGGAAATATGTGCACTCTTAGTTTGCATACATGTGCTACTACCATGGCTAGGCATTTTTTGAACACACATGGAACCTAGGCTAAGCCAAAGGGCAGTATGAATAAGACCACAAGATTTGACGTACTGTTTCAGAACAGAAATCCAGCAAGCCCAGAATTCTGTTTCCAACAGTGGCCAATCCAGGGAGAAGCAGTGGATTCCCCCAACCTACTTTAATTGTTTTATACACTTTTCCTCCAGGAACTTGTCCAAACCTTTAAGCCAAGCTACACCAACAACCTTTACTACATCTTCCAATAAGGAATTCCCGAGCTTAATTATGCGTTGAGTGAAAAAATATTTTCTCTGATTAGTCTTAAATGTATTACTTTGTAGCTTCATTGTGTGTCCCCTATTCTTTGTACTTTCTGGAATATAATGGATTCACGTTTACATGTACTATTCTGCTCATTATTCTACAGTCCTCTATCATATCAGCCCTTAGCTTTCTCTTCTCCATGCTGAAAATCCCTAACGCTTTTAAGCCTTTCCTCATAGGAGTATCCTTCCATCCTCTATCATTTTGGCCGCCCTTCTCTGTACCTTTTTCCAATTCTGCATTTTTTTTCTTTAAAGATGTGGTGACCAAAACATTCAAGATGTGGTTGCACTATGAAGCAATACAGACATATGATATCCTTTGTTTTTATTCTCCATGCATTTCATTATAGCTGCTAGTATTCTATTAGCAAAAAAAAAAAAAAAGCTACCACTGCACTCTGAGCAAAGGATTTCAGTGTATTCTCAATATTAATGCCTAAATCCTTTTCCTGGGGAGTGTAGAAATGGCTTGGGTCGTTTGATCATTCAATAATGTAGGATCTATTTCCCTATTATAAATCTCAGTTACTTTATAGGGTGGAAATATAGCTCTGTGGGGGTGTATGCTTCCTTCAGATCGAAAGCCAATCTTCTTATAGAAGGAAAGGGCTTTAGAAATCATTTTGAACTTTTCTTTTACAAGAAATTTGTGCAAGGCCTATAGGTCTAGGATGGGGCCACGCAACCTGGGGGGGGGGGGGGGAGGTGATCACAAAATACTTGGAATAAAATCCCTACAACATTTCTCCCAGTACAACGTTTAACCACGTTGGTCTCTAAGAGGAACGAGAGTTCCTTTGAAAGTACATACTGATGCTGACAGTTTGATCACGATACTCTTTGTAGGAAATCTGGTAGAGGTTCCAATAGGCATTGTCTGTATCCATTCCATATAATGCTAAGGACCAGGGGCGGCCCAAGAGGGGTGCGGGGCCATGTGCAGAGACTCAGTGCGGGGCCTCATTTGCATAAAGGGACCTCATTTGCATAATGTTACCATACACTAACTTTTAGTAAACATGCCTCTTCATGAGTGTATGGATAAAGAAAAACTAAAAGATTTCTATATTACTACAATCCAGTGCCAACCGCCAGGCACATTAGGAACTACTACAAACACTGCCCATTTAGAACCCATAGCAAACCCGCCGTATCATAACAGCACTACCAGGACTCACAAAGCACCATACCCTACCTATCAAAAGGCAACACTGCAAATATTAAACCAATACATTTCAGAGAACAACAATACATGACCTACTGGGGAAAGAGAAAAAGTGGCAATGTCAAATAGGAATTACATAAACAGAATACCTCAGCTCAGTTACACATGCAGAACACAGACCATCACCAAACAAGGAATCACAATTTAGAAACAGAAAGACAATAATTAAACTGGGAACCCTAAAAAGCCAAACTTGGAATGTACAACAACAATGTAGAAATAAAACTATAAATTAATTTCCTCTTGTACTAAACAAAGCACAGACTTTAATGATGCACATTTCCCAGAGCTGTCATATTCCAGTTAATAAATTCAAAATAAGGAGATATCTTTGTACCTTTTGTGCATTTTTTTTTCAGTTGCAATTTCTCCAGACACTTTCTTCTGGTTTCTTTGTGTCTTCTGCTAACTCTCCATCGTCTGCTGTCCATTTGTCCTTTCTTCTCTCTTCTAGTTTTTTTCCATTCTCTTACATCTGCCTTAACATACTAGAACATAAGAACATAAGATATGCCATACTGGGTCAGACCAAGGTCCATCAAGCCCAGTATTCTGTTTCCAACAGTGGCCAATCTAGGTCATATGTACCTAGCAGTTTCCCCAAGGGACACAGGTTCCACAATGCTTGTATTGGTTCAAGCATTGATATCCTGGGTCCCTTCTTAATAATGGTTTATGGACCTTTCCTCCAGGAACTTGTCCAAACCTTTAAACCCAGCTACACTAACAGCCTTTACTACATCCTCCGGTAACAAATTCCAGAGTTTGATTACACGTTGAGTGAAAAAATATTTTCTTTTATTAGTCTTAAATAGTTTACCCTGTAGCTTCATTGCATGTCCCCTAGTCTTTCTATATTCTGATAAGGTAAACAATCGATCTACGTTTACCCGTTCCACTCCGTTCATTAATTTATAGACTTCTATCATATCTCCCCTCAGCCGTCTCTTCTCCAGGTTAAAGAGCCCTAACCTTTTAAGCCTTTCTTCATAGGAGTATCCTTCCATCCCCTTTACCATTTTGGTGGCTCGTCTCTGAACCTTTTCTAAAATCGCTATATCCTTTTTAAGATACGGCGACCAGAACTGCACACAATATTCAAGGTGCGGTCTCACCATGGAACGATACAGAGGCATTATAATATCTTTTGTTTTATTTTCCATTCCTTTCCTTATCATACCTAGCATTCTATTTGCTCTCTTGGCCGCCGATGCACACTGGGCCGAGGGTTTTAACATGGTATCCACAATGACGCCTAAATCTTTTTCCTGGGTGGTGGTTCCTAATGTGGAACCTTGCATCGTGTAACCATAGTTTGGGTTGTTCTTCCCTAGGTGCATAACCTTGCACTTGTCCACATTAAATGTCATCTGCCATTTTGATGCCCAGTCTTCCAATTTATCAAGATCCTCTTGCAATTTTCCACAATCCTCTTGGGTTTTAACAACTTTAAATAGTTTTGTCTCATCTGCAAATTTGATAACCTCACTCGTTATTCCACTTTCCAGGTCATTTATGAATATGTCAAAAAGCAGCGGACCCAGCACAGATCCCTGGGGTACACCACTATTCACCTTTCTCCATTGGGAAAATTGGCCATTTAGCCCTAACCTCTGCTTTCTATCTTTTAACCAGTTCCTGATCCACAATAGTACACTGCCTCCTATCCCATGACTCTTTAGTTTTGCCAAAAGTCTCTCATGAGGGACCTTGTCAAAGGCTTTCTGAAAATCCAGATACACAATATCAACAGACTCACCTTTGTCCACCTGATTATTCACTCCTTCAAAAAAACATAACAGATTAGTAAGACAAGATCTTCCTTGTCTAAAGCCATGTTGGCTGTCTCCCATTAGGTCATGACTATCTACATGCTGAGTAATGTTATTCTTTATGATGGTTTCTACCATTTTTCCCGGTACTGATGTCAGGCTCACCGGTCTGTAGTTTCCCGGATCACCCCTGGAACCCTTTTTAAAAATTGGTGTTACATTTGCGATCCTCCAATCTTCAGGTATTAGAGATGATTTTAATGATAGCAGACCTGCTATTAGTAATCTGTGAACTATCTCATATTTCAGTTCTTTCAACACCCTTGGATGTATACCATCCGGCCCAGGTGATTTGTTACTCTTCAGTTTATCTAATAGTTGTAATACATCTTCCCGATGTATCAATATTTCCTTCAATTCTTCAGCACCTTTAAAATACCACTTCAGTCATGGGAAACATCCCTACATCTTCCTCAGTAAAGACTGAAGCAAAGAATTCATTCAGTCTCTCCGCTATCGCCTTGTCGCCTCTTAGTGCTCCTTTAACCCCTTTATCATCTAATGGACCAACTGACTCTCACAGGTTTTTTGCTACGAATGTACTTGAAAAAGGTCTTTACTTCGCGTTTTTGCTTCCGCAGCAAGCTTCTTCTCAAATTCTCCCTTTGCCTGCCTTATTAATGCCTTGCATTTGACTTGCCAGTGCTTGTGCTGTTTCCAGGTTTCGTCGTTTGGCTCTTTTTTCCATTTCCTGAAAGATGCTTTTTTTGGCAACAGCCTCTCTGACCTCACCTTTAAACCATGCTGGCAGTTTTTTGGACTTCCTTCCACTTTTTCTTAAAGCGTGGAATACAGCTGGTCTGGGCTTCCAAGATAGTATTTTTCAACAACAGCCAAGCCTGATGTACGTCTTTAACCTTTGCAACTGCTCCTTTTAGTTTTTTCTTAACTGTTTTCCTCATTTTATCATAGTCTCCCTTTCGAAAGTTAAAAGGTAGTACTGTGGATTTCCTTACTATCCCTCCTCCACTAATTAAATCAAAGGCGATCATGCTATGATCACTATTGCCAAGTGGCCCCAACAACCTTATCTCTTGCACTAGATCTGGTGTTCCACTAAGGACTAGGTCTAATATGGCTTCCCCTCTGGTCGGTTCATGAACCAGCTGCTCCATGAAGCAGTCATTTATGTCATCTAGGAACTTTATCTCCCTAGCATGTCCTGACGTGACACTGACCCAGTCGATACCGGGGTAGTTGAAATCACCCATTATTATTACTGCGCTGTAACTTTTGTTAGCTTCCTTGATTTCTTTGAGCATTTCATCATCCATTTGGTCATTCTGGCCAGGCGCTCGATAGTACACTCCCACTGCCATTGCTTTCCCCCTTTTACATGGAATTTCAATCCATATAGATTCTACAGCAGATTTTGTTTCCTGCAAAACTTTAATCCTTTCTGACTCAATGCTCTCTCTAACATAGAGAGCAACCCCCTCCACCAATTTGATCAGCTCTATCACTACGATATAGTTTGTACCCAGGTATCAGTGTCCCACTGGTTGTCCTCCTTCCACCATGTCTCTGATATTCCAATCATATCTAACCTTTCATTTAGTGCTATATATTCTAACTCTCCCATCTTATTTTTTAGACTTCTAGCATTTGCATACAAGCATTTTATTCATATTAATTTGGCTATTGTTAGACATGGGTAATTTGGGATCTTTAAGCTCTGTCTGCTCCATACTTGAGGGCATTTGGGCTACTTTACTCTTTTGTGGAACCTGTCTGCTTTTGGTAGGATCCTTCAAAGATACATTCTTCCGAACCATCCGCTCTTGGGCGACTGTCGGCTTTCCCCTAATATCTAGTTTAAAAGCTGCTCTATCTCCTTTTTAAAGGTTAATGCCAGCAGCCTGGTTCCATCCCGGTTAAGGTGAAGCCCATCCCTTCGGAAGAGCCCCTCCTTTCCCCAGAATGTTCCCCAGTTCCTAACAAATCCAAAACCCTCATCTCTGCACCACTGTCTCATCCACGCATTGAGACTCCGGAGCTCTGCCTGCCTTTTGGGTCCTGCGCGTGGAACAGGAAGCATTTCAGAGAATGCTACCCTGGAAGTTCTGGATTTCAACTTCCTACCTAAAAGCCTAAATTTAGCCTCCAGAACCTCCCTACCACATTTTCCTATGTCATTGGTACCGACATGTACCAAGACAGCAGACTCCTCCCCAGCACTATCTAAGACCTTATCTAGGTGGCGCGTGAGGTCCGCTACCTTCGCACCAGGCAGGCATGTTACCAGGCGATCCTCACGTCCACCAGCCACCCAGCTATCTACATGCCTAATGATCGAATCACCAACTATAACGGCTGTCCTAACCCTTCCCTCATGGGCACATGGCGCTGGAGAATGTTCCTCAGTGCGAGAGGGTTTTACATCACCTGGAGGACAGGTCCTAGTTACAGGATCACTTCCTGCCACACCAGGGTGATGCTCTCCTGTCACGTGACCTCTCTCCTCCATGGCAACAGGATGCTGCCAGACTGGAGGTGGGACTTCAGGACTATATCTCTGTAGGTCTCGTCTATGTACCTGTCTGTCTGTCTTATGCTTTCCAAGTCTGCTACTTTAGCCTCTAGAGAACGGACTCGTTCCCTGAGAGCAAAGAGATCCTTGCACCTAGTGCACACGTAAGACCTCTAACCAACTGGGAGAAAATCATACATGTGACACTCAATGCAAAAGACTGGAAAGCCCCCATCCCGCTGCTGGACTGCTGTCTGCATCTTAGTTTTAAGTTTGTGTTTAGATCTAAGTTCTTTACTTACTAAGGGTTGCTATGGATATTTATACTAATAAAACTGTACCTAATACGTGTAATATACCTTGTTCACCTGAAGCTTAACTAATCTCAGGTCCTTAGTGTATGTCTGATTTGGGTAATGAGCTTCACCTGAGCGCACCTCCTGTCTTTTAAGATGTGTAAGTACCTATAATCTAATCTTTCTCCTTTTGCTCTTTCCTCATTCCTTTTTCATCCACTCAAATTTTACCCCTCCATCCTCAATCCCCACTTACTCTCCCAATACCCGGTCAATTGTAGATTTTTCTTCCCTCCCACACAAAATATTTTTCCCCTCCCCATTTCACTCTCCCAGCCTCATCCCATTCTAAACTCCCCCAACATCAGCTCCCTTCTAGTTCCAGCCCCACCCAGTATCCGCTCCCTTCTAGTCCCCGCATCAGCCCATTTCCAGTCCTAGCCCCCCCATCAGCCCATTTCCAGTCCTAGCTCCCCCATCCATTTCCAGTCCTATCCGAGTCCCTTCATCAGCTCATTTCCAGTACCAGCCTCCCATCAGCCCATTTCTAGTCCTTTCCTAGCCCCACCATCAGCCCATGTCAAATCCTAGCTCCCCTCCACTCAGCCCATTTCCATTCCAAGCCCCCCATGAGCCTACTTCCAGTTCCAGCCCCTTCATGAGTCCATTTCAATTCAAGCCCCCACCACAGCCCATTTCCAATCTTAGCTCCCCCCAACACCCAATTCCCAGTCCTATCCTAGCCCCTTCATCAGCCCATTTCCTGTCCTAGCTCCCTCCCCTCACAACCCATTTCCATTCCAAGCCCTCGTCCCCATCAGCTATTTGCAGTTCAAGCCTTCCTTTCCACTCAGCACATTTCCAGTCCTAGCAACCCCCCCAACCCATTACCAGTCCTAGCCATCCCATAGCCCAGTGATGGCTAACCTTTTTGAGCCCGAGTGCCCAAACTGCCGCACAAAACCAAAGAATTTCCTCAAAGTGCCAGCACGTCAATTAAAGCCTCATTTGCATAAGGTGCCTCATTTGCATAAATATTTGCATAATGTTACCATACACTAACTTTTAGTAAACATGCCTCTTAATGAGTATATGGATAAAGAAAGACTAAAAGGTTTCTACATTACTATAATCCAGTACCAACCGCCAGGCACATTAGGAACTACTACAAACGTTGCCCATTTAGAACCCATAGCAAACCCGCCGTATCCTAACAGCACTACCAGGACTCACAAAGCACCATACCCTAACTATCAAAAGGCAACACTGCAAATATTAAACCAATACATTTCAGAGAACAACAATACATGACCTACTGGGGAAAGAACAAGTGGCAATGTCAAATAGGAATTATATAAACAGAATACCTCAGCTCAGTTACACATGCAGAACAGACCATCACCAAACAAGGAATCACAATTTAGAAACAGGAAGACAATAATTAAACTGGGAACCCCAAAAGCCAAACTTGGAATATACAACAACACTGTAGAAATAAAACTATAAATTAATTTCCTCTTGTACTAAACAAAGCGCAAAAATTAATGATGCACATTTCCCAGAGCTGACATATTCCAGTTAATAAATTCAAAATAAAGAGATATTTTTCTACCTTTTGTGCATTTTTTTTCAGTTGCAATTGTTCCAGCCACTTTCTTCTGGTTTCTTCGTGTCTTCTGCTAACTCTCCATCTGCTGTCCATTTGTCCTTTCTTCTGTCTTCCTTGTTTTTTTTTTTTTTTCCATTCTCCTCTCTACATCTGCTTTAACATACTAATCTTTCTCCTTTTGCTCTTTCCTCATTCCTATTTCATCTACTCAAATTTACCCCTCCATCCTCAATCCCCACTTATTCTCCCAATACCGGCCAATTGTAGATTTTTTATCCCTCCCACACAAAATATTTTTCCCCTCTCCATTTTACTCTCCCAGCCCCATCCCATTCTAATCCTCCCCCAACACCAGCTCCCTTCTAGTTCCAGCCTCACCCAGCATCCATTCCCTTCTAGTCCCTGCATCAGCCCATTTCCAGTCCTAGCAGCCCCCAACCCATTTCCAGTCCTAGAAACCCCCCAACCCAATACCAGTCCTAGCCCCCCATCACCCCATTTTCAGTTTAAGCCCCCCCTATAACCCATTACCAGTCCTAACCCCCATCAGCCCACTTCCAGTCCTAACCCCCCCCATCAGCCCACTTCCAGTCCTAACCCCCATCAACCCATTTCCAGTCAGCCCCCCATAGCCCATTGCCAGTCCTAACCCCCCCATCAGCCCACAGTCCATTACCAGTCCTAACCCCATCAGCCCACCTCAAGTCCTAACCCCTCCCCATCAGCCCATTTCCTGTCCTAGCCCCCCCCCCATAGTCCATTATCAGTCCTAACCCCCCATAGCCCATTACCAGACAGCCCCCATCAGCCAACAGCCCATTACCAGTCTTAACCCCCCCATAGCCCATTGCCAGTCCTAACCCCCCCCCATCAGCCCACAGCCCATTACCAGTCCTAACCCCATCAGCCCACCTCAAGTCCTAACCCCTCCCCATCAGCCCATTTCTTGTCCCAGCCCCCCCATAGCCCATTATCAGTCCTAAACCCCCCCATAGCCCATTACCAGTCCTAACCCCATCAGACCACCTCCAGTGTTAACCCCCCATCAGCCCATTTCCAGTCCTAACCCCACCCAAAAGCCCACCTCAAGTCCTAACCCCTCCCCATCAGCCCATTTCCTGTCCTAGCCCACCCCCATAGCCCATTACCAGTCCTAACCCCACCCAACAGCCCACCTCAAGTCCTAACCCCTCCCCATCAGCCCATTTCCTGTCCTAGCCCCCCATAGCCCATTACCAGTCCTAACCCCACCCAACAGCCCACCTCAAGTCCTAACCCCTCCCCATCAGCCCATTTCCTGTCCTAGCCCCCCATAGCCCATTACCAGTCCTAAGCCCCCATCAACCCACTTCCAGTCCTAATCCCATCAGCCCATATAGACTTAGCTCCCCCATAGCCCATAGCCCCCCATAGCCCATCACCACTCCTAACCTCCCCCAGCCCATCACCACTCCTAACCCCCCCATCAGCCCATTTCCTGTCCTAGCCCCCCATAGCCCAGTACCAGTCCTAGCCCCCCCCAACAGCCCACAGCCATTACCACTCCTAACCCCCCCAGCCCATCACCAGTCCTAACCCCCCATCAGCCCACAGACATTACCTCTCCTTACTGGACCCCAGCCCTTTCCCACTCCTAACCCCCCATCAGCCCATTTCCTGTCCTAGCCCCCCCCAGCCCATCACCAGTCCTAACCCCCCAACAGCCCACAGCCATTACCACTCCTAACCCCCCCCAGCCCATCACCAGTCCTAACCCCCCCCCCAGCCATTACCACTCCTAACCCCCCCCCAGCGAAATTTTTTTTACAAAGAAAGCTGCCGGGGCCGGGGCCGCCGCGGCAGAATCGAGTGTGCCGCGGGGCCCCCCCGCCCAGCAGAGCCTGCCCTCCGTCCCCGGTATCACCTCTCTCAGCTGCCTCCAGTCACACGCGCCGGCTTTCAGAGCGCGAGGGAAGTTTCTCCCTCGCTGCTCTGTTAAGCCCGCGGGGGCTGATGGGAACTTCCCATCAGCCCCCGCGGGCATAACAGAGCAGCGAGGAAGAAACTCCACTCGCGCTCTGAAAGCAGGCGCGTTTGACTAGAGGCAGCTGAGAGAAGGTGATACCGGGGACGGAGGGCAGGCTCTGCTGGGCGGGGGGCCCCGCGGCACACTCGATTCTGCCGCGGCGGCCCCGGCCCCGGCAGCGGCAGCTTTTTATTTTTATTTTTTTTAATGCCGCATATTTTGATTGCGGACCTTCCCGCGTGCCAGCTGCAAGGCCTTCGCGTGCCACAGGTTCGCCATCGCTGCCATAGCCTATTACCTGTCCTAAACCCCCATCAGCCCATTTCCAGTCCTAACTCTCCATCAGCCCACTCCCAGTCCTAATCCAATCAGCCCATTTCCAGTCCTAACCCCCCATCACCCAATTTTCAGTTTAAGCCCCCCCCCCGCCCATTACCAGTCCTAACCCCCCATCAGCCCACTTCCATTCCAAGCCCCCGTCCCCATCAGCTATTTGCAGTTCAAACCTTCCCTTCCACTCAGCCCATTACAGTCCTAGCCCCCCCCCCATAGCCTATTACCAGTCCTAAACCCCCATCAGCCCACTCCAATCCTAATCCCATCAGCCCATTTCCAGTCCTAAACCCATCACCCAATTTTCAGTTTAAGCCCCCCATAGCCCATTACCAGGCCTAACTCCCCCCATCACCCCATTTCCAGACTTAGCCCCCCCCATAGCCCATTACCAGTCCTAACTCCCCCCCATCACCCCATTTCCAGACTTAGCCCCCCCCATAGCCCATTACCAGTCCTAAACCCCCCTCCCCCCCCCAGCCTAGGGAAAATTTAAAATGAAAAAAAGCTGTCTGCTGCCAGCCTGCCGCTGCAGCAGATTCCAGTGTCCCGCGGGGCCCCCCTGCCCGGCAGATCCTGCCCTCCCTGCATCAGCTCCCTTTCTGCAGTCAAAACCGGTTTTCAGAGCGCGAAGGGAGAGTTTCTCCCTCGCGGCTCTGTTAAGCCCGCAGGGGCTGATGCAGGGAGGGCAGGCTCTACCGGGCAGGGGGGCCCTGCGGGACACTGGCATCTGCTGTGGAGGCAGTGGCAGGCCGGCAGCAGACAGCTTTTTTTAAAAAAATGTAAAATTTACTTTTAAAGCAGAATGTTCTTTGCGCGGGGCCGGCCCTGCTAAGGACCCAAATATTTAATGGACAAACTGTTTATGTAAAATCTTAGCCTTCTCCCAACAGGTGGGTTCTTCTGAACAGACAATGGAATATTGGCTACACATGGCTGAATCTAGTCAAAATTCCATCTCAGGTTTTCGTTCAGCAAGTTGTGGCAAAGCAAAACTAAGGTGACTCACTGAGAAAGACCTTTTTAAAGGTCTAGTCAAAAGAAGTAATTAGATCTTACCTGCTAATTAGTGTTCCTGAAGGAACGACAGTCCAGTCCCTTTACTTCTGGGTTACGCAACCCTTCCAGCAGCTTGGAGGCTGAGCCCAACCTTTTTGGGGATGGAGCGGTATAAATAGCACTGGAACCACCCACCGACCCCAGTAATCGAATGAAAAAGCAGACTTAACGAACTTCCATTAATGACCTATATAATATAACACCGCAAAGCAATATTTAACAACCAACTTTTTTTTTTTTTTTTTAAAAGGATTAGGAGTAGGAGAGAGAGGGAAGGGCAACGGGAGGAGGTGGATTATCTGAGACTGACCGAGCCGTCCTTCCCCCGCACTTTTCCACTCAGAACTGGCCCCCTGCTCGGTCCGCAGCTCCGCCCCTTAATAGGCCATAACTGCCTACAGAGCCCAGGTGGGATCAGGGACTGGACTGTCGTTCCTTCAGGAACACTAATTAGCAGGTACGATCTAATTACTTCTTCCTTATCGTCACTCCAGTCCAGTCCCTTTACTTCTGGGATGTAACAGAGCAGTTCAATCCTGGGTGGGATCCGACAGTCCGGACCGAAGAACTGCAAGACCAAACCGAGAGTCAGCTGAACTATGGACGTCCAAGTCTGTAGTGCTTGGTAAAGGTATGCAGGGAGGACCAAGTCGCTGCCCTACAAATATCCAGAGGGGGAACTAGGCCGAATTCTGCCCAAGAGGTAGCCTGTGCCCGAGTTGAGTGCGCACGCATACCCCCTGGAACCTGCTTCCCCTTCAGGATATAGGCGGAAGCAAGCGCTTCTCTGATCCACCTGGAGATGGAGGCCTTGGCCGCCGCCTCACCCTTGTGCGGGCCTCCGAACTGAATGAACAGGCGGTCGGATTTCCGGAACGGTGCTGTGCGGGAGAGGTAGTGCTTCAAGGCCCTCCGAACGTCCAGGAGGCGAAGCTTGCTATTCCCCCCTTCTTGCCCCTCAGTCGAAAAGGACGGGAGAGTAACTGTCTGGTTCACATGAAAGGGGGAGATAACCTTAGGCAAAAAGGAAGGAACCATCCGCAGGACCACCTTGTCCTTGAGAAAGGACAGAAAGGGGGGCTGAGAAGACAGCGCTTGTAATTCGGAGACCCGCCTGGCCGAGCAAATAGCGACCAGAAAAACCGTCTTTAGGGTCAAGTCCTTTAGGGAGGCCCTCTTTACTGGCTCAAAGGGTTCCCTGATCAAGGCATTTAGCACTAGGTTGAGATCCCAAGGAGGGATGACCGACCTCCTTTGAGGGCGCAGTCGTCTAACCGCTCTTAGGAACCTGGACACGTCCACGTGGGTCCCTAGGGGCTTGCCGTGGACCTTACCTCTATAGCAAGCGATGGCAGACAGCTGGACCCGTAAGGAACTGTGCGCTAGACCTTTGTCAAGACCTGCTTGCAAGAATTCCAGAACCTCCGGAACCGAGGCCGACAGGGGTTTCCTCCGGCGTTCCGCACACCACGCTTCGAAGATGTGTCAAACTCTTACATAGGAAAGACAGGTCGAGCGCTTCTTAGCATTCAACAGCGTAGAGATTACCGCTCCTGAATAACCTCACTTCAGGAGCCGCACCCTCTCAATAGCCAGGCCGTAAGCGAGAATCGATCCACGTGAGGCATCCGGACCGGGCCTTGCCTCAGAAGGTCCCTTTTGCAGGGATGCCGCCAAGGCCTGTCGGCGACCAACCTCACCAGATCCGCATACCAGGGGCGGCGCGGCCAATCCAGAGCTATGAGAATTATCAATCCTTGGTGAGTCTACACCCGCTGGAGGACCTTTCTGATAAAAGCCAAAGGAGGGAACACAGAGAAGACCCTCCAAAGGCCATTTCTGGGACAGGGCATCCAAGCCCTCGGACATCCTCTCCTTTCGTCGACTGAAGAATCGGTCCACCTTGGCGGACGAGAACCGCGCCATGAGATCCATGACCGGGAGACCCCAACGAGCAACTATTTGGTCGAAGGTCTCATGCTCCAGCTCCCACTCCCCGTGGTCTATCTTGCACCTGCTGAGGTAATCGGCCGTGACGTTGTCCGTGCTGGCCACGTGCTGAGCTGAAAGCGCTTCCAACCGAACCTCCGCCCACTGGAATAGGGCGTCCGCCTCCTTTTCCAAGGCGGGACTGCTGGTGCCGCCCTGGTGGTTGATGTAAGCCACCGCAGTGACATTGTCGGAGAGAACGCGAATTGCTCTTCCTAGCACTAAGGACTCGAGGGCCTTGAGCGCTAGGAAGACGGCCCGCAATTCTAGTCTGTTGATGGGCCATTGAGACTCCAACGGTGTCCAGCGACCCTGAAAGAACTGGTCCTCGCAGTGAGCCCCCCAGCCTGCCAGACTGGCATCCGTCGTCAACAGCAACCACTGAGGGGGCTCGAGGGGCATCCCGCGATCCAGATTCCTTGGACACCACCACCAGCGGAGGGCCTGCTTGGTCCGCGGAGCACAGGGTAACTGCATTGATAGGGGATGATGTTGAGGGGACCACCGACGTAATAGAGCCCGCTGCAAGGGCCGCATGTGAGCCCTGGCCCATGGCACTACCTCTATCGCAGCCGCCATAGTTCCCAGTACCTGAAGATAATGCCTCGCTGAGGGGTTTCGTCTGCCCAGAAACTGCATGACCAGAAGCCTCAGGTCCCTTGACCTGGTACGGGACAGGAATACTCTGCCTCTGCTGGTGTCGAACCTTGCTCCGAGATACTCGAGTTCCTGGGAGGGGGTCATCCTGCTTTTTGCTCGATTGATGACCCACCCCAACTCCTCTAGAACCTGAACCACTCTGGCAGTTGCTGAGCGACTTTCCTCTTCCGACTTTGCTCGGATCAGCCAATCGTCCAGATAAGGGTGCACTAGTACTCCCTCTTTCCGTAGGGAGGCGGCCACTACCACCATCACTTTGGTGAAAGTCCTTGGAGCCGTAGCTAGGCCGAAAGGCAGCGCCTGGAATTGAAAGTGGCCTCTTGGCACTGCGAATCTCAGGAACTGTTGATGGGACTTTCTGATCGGGATATGCAAGTAGGCTTCTGTCAAGTCCAGGGACGTTAGGAACTCCCCGCCCCTTACGGCTGCTATGACCGATCGTAGGGTTTCCATCCGGAAGTGAGGTACTCTGAGACAGCGATTGACCTGCTTTAGATCCAGGATCGGGCGGAAGGACCCCTCCTTCTTTGGTACCACGAAGTAAATCGAGTACCGACCAGATCCGCACTGGTCTGGTGGCACGGGGACCACAGCCCCGAGTGCTAGTAGTCGGGCAAGAGTTGCCTCTATCGCCGCCCTCTTTGTGGGCGAACCGCAGGGAGACTGAACAAAGGCTGGAAGTATTTGTTTTGCAAATTCGAGCGCATAGCCCTCTCTGATAACCTCTAAGACCCATTGATCGGACGTGACCCGGGACCAGGCGGGAAGAAACTGCCTTAAATGTCCGCCTACCGGCAGCCCGTCCCCCTGGACCCCCGTCCTCTCATTGTTGTTTTCTAGGCCCCGAGGAGGAGGAAGAGGTACCAAAACCTCTACCTGCTCCTCGAAAGCCTCTAAAACCTTGTCCCCTTGAAGGGAAACGGCCTCTGAGAAAGGGGTTTGACCTGGCAGAGCGAAACCTCCGGGGGTCCCTAGGTTGGTTACGTACTGGAGCTAGGGGGCAGCCTTGCTTCGGTCTGTCTTCCGGAAGCCTGCCTCCCTTAGATTCGCCAAGGTCCTTTACCAGCTTTTCTAAGTCCTCCCCAAATAACAGCTTCCCCTTAAAGGGAAGAAGACTCAGGCGTGCCTTAGAGGAGGCATCGGCTGCCCAATTCCGTAGCCACAAATAACGCCTAGCTGCCACCACCGAGGCCATGTTCTTAGCTAGGCTTCTGATGAGGTCATACTGACTATCCGCCAAGTAGGCTGCTCCGGATTCCAATCTAGCAGAGTTAGCCTGTGCCTCGTCTGCGGAGCCCTCTGATGCCTGAAGTTGTTGTGACCACCTTAAACAGGCCCGCGCCACCCAAGCCCCTGAAACGGAGGCCTGTAAGGCAAGAGCGCTTACATCAAAGGCTTGCTTCAGAAGCGTGTCCAATTTTCTGTCTTGAGAATCTCTCAGGGCCGTGCTGCCCTCGACTGGGATAGTAGTCTTCTTAGTAACTGCCGATACCGCTGCGTCCACCCTGGGAGACTTCAGCAGCTCCTTGTCTGACTCTGGGAGAGGATATAGGCGACTCATGGATCGGACCCCCCTTAAGCTTGACTCTGGTTGATCCCATTCTTCCTGGATTATCTGACGCACCACCCTGTGGACGGGAAACACTTTGTGATCTCCTGATGGCCTGGATTAAGGGGTCCTCCAACGCCTCCTCCTCAACTGGCGTGTCTGAGGCTACATTGAGAACTTTCAGGGACTCATTAATGCCGGAAGCTCCTCCCGACAAAAGACTCTAATAATACGGGATTGATCTTCTTCTGGGATCTCCCCTTCAAGCTCCTCCTCTTCCTCGTCCAAATCCTTGTCAGAGTTCTCCTCCTCCGGGGTACCCTGAGAGAGGGACAAGAGGGGCTCCTCACAACTCAGTCGGGGGCGCTTAGGCGGTATCCCGGATTGCTTGCTCTCATGGGTCTGGCAGACTTGCCTTCCGCCGACGGACCCGCATCTCCTGTCCCCAAGACCTGCTTACGCAAACAATAGGCTTTGTGTAGTAAGAGGATGAAGTCAGGGGAGAAAAAATCCCCGACCCCCCCTTCCCCAGTGGGGGAGGGGGGAAGGGGCAGAGGAGGAGTGGGTAAATCCGAGGATGTAGGAGGGAGGGAACTGGGACCCTCCCTCCTCTTCTAGGGGATCTCCGGACCCCTGAGAAGACTGCGCCATGGCTAAGTTAATTTCTTGTTCCACGGAGGCAGCCACTGCAGCACAACCCCTGCAGATTCCTGCCTCCGAGGAAGTACCTCTACGGGTGCCACAGGATGGACACCGTGACTTGCCCGTCATGTCCTTGATAAAGGCTACTGAGGCCCTTCCTAAGCTCCGAGGTTTAATCAGTTGGCCTAACAAAAAAGGGAGAAACAAACTGTACAATACAGATATAGGCTTTTATTCAATGTGCTCTCTCCTCTAGCAGATTAATTAAGAGTTCTCCAGAATAAGAAAAAGGGGAATCCCGTTTAAAAATTGAAGATTAAACTAAAAACAAATTAAATTAAAATTAAATTAAAGAGAGCAAAGGGATTAAAAACCAAATCCCTTAATTCCAACCCCAGTACTTGCGGTTTGTAGCTTCTTCTGATGCCTGGGCCCGATTCAGCGGTCTCTGGCCGTTGGCTCAACACGTAGAAGGCCGCACCACGTGGAGACCTAAAATGGGAGCCCGCGATTCTGCCCTCTGGTCCGTTCTTTCCGCGGTATGCAGCATCGGGGCAGGGAACCGCGCTTCGCTTCGATCTGAGAACCGCTGCTTTAAACAGCTCCCCCACTGGATTCGGGGCTCCAGAGCTCGCTCCCGCGTTCCTCTGCTTCGGGACGGGGCCGGCGAGAAAAGGTAGAATTGCGGCGTCGCCTCAAGCGCTCAGCCACCAGGCGGGCTTCGGCACGAGGCAGGGCAGGTCTGCGGGAGATTGTGCAGGCTCCGGTAGGATCAGCAGCGAGCGGAGATCTGAGCGGTCCTCCTCGCAGCTGCAGACAGAAAACCACCTCCGATACCCGGCCCGGCCGGGGGGGGGGGGGGGGGGGGGAGGAGAGAGCAGGCAGGAGAAATTAAAGGTATAGAACCAAAAGGAAAATAAGTGAAACAGCAAAATTTAAAACAACAAATAAGGAAAACTAAAAAGGGAATTTAAATAAAAAGGAAGACTCCAGTATGCCCTAGGCTTACGGAACCCTCCAGCTGCTTGGAGGCTGAGAATACTGGGGTCGGTGGGTGGTTCCAGTGCTATTTATACCGCTCCATCCCCAAAAAGGTTGGGCTCAGCCTCCAAGCTGCTGGAAGGGTTGCATAACCCAGAAGTATAGGGACTGGACTGGAGTGATAAGGAATTCCATCTCAGGTTTTCGTTCAGCAAGTTGTGGCAAAGCAAAACTAAGGTGACTCACTGAGAAAGACCTTTTTAAAGGGCATTTAGAACCATGAAAGTCATGAAGATGACCATACTTCTGGCAGACTTTCACAGAAAAACAGAAACTCAGATGGTCCCATACACATGTGCCTCTAGAAAACTCTCAAAGCTTTGTTTACATATGTCTGGCCTGGGATCTACTGGATATCACTCACTTGAAGACTGCACATTCTGCTTGTCCTCAGAGCATTACCTCTACCAACAAATAAGGTCAGGGGCAGACTGTAGAAAATTAATGTCTCAGGGGTTTTATTTCATACCAAGCCATGTAGATCTCACAACACCTATCAAAATTGCATGTAAATCTCAACAACCCTAGACTCAACTCACCTAACCATGAAATAGGAAGAAACATTTATAGATGTAGATTGGGTGGTGGTAAGAAGTGCTAATACCAGCAGTCCTGAAAAAAGAAAAACAATGGGCTTGATTTTTTGAAGGCCTTTACATGGGTAACTTCCTTAGTTACTCATGTAAAGGTCTTTTCTCCAGGACCAAGCAGGAAGTCAGTCCTCACATATGGGTGTCATCGGCGCCGATGAAGCCCCAGCGGAGCATTTCCCCAGCTTTCTATGAAAGTCTTTGGGAATGCAGGCACGCATGCGCGGTTCCCTTCCCGCCTAAAGGTGCCATCTTACCTCAGTCTCTCTTTTTCCTAGAAGCCCACCGGACGTGTGTCCTGTCATCCCGGATGAAAGTTTGATTTTTTTCGGCGATTCTCGCTATTTTTTTCTTCACGGTTTGACGCCGGTTCCCCTCCCGCCGGGTTCGGTACACCAGTATCGAGCCCGATTCTTCTTTTTCGGTTTCTGCCCTTCGTGGCTGGTGTTCGCGCCCTTGTTTGATTTTTCCCTGGAAGGCCGGTCCTTTGACCTCACAGGGACTCTTTTTTCCCCGATGGCTTCCAGCGGTTTCAAGAAGTGTGATCGGTGTAAGAAGTTGATGTCTATCACCGACACACACGACTGCTGCCTTCGGTGCCTCGGTCCTGATCACAACCCTAAGACGTGTGGACCATGTGGGAAGATGTCTTCCAAGGCACTCAGAAGTCGTCAGCAGCAGAAAGAAAGGCTTTTTCCTGGACTCAGCCTCCAGCCGGGCCCGGACCTCGTCTGAGGCCTCGACATCTCGGGATTCGGATCCCGAGCGCCATCGAAGCTCCTCGGACAGGGGGTCCCCCGACCGGGAATGCAAGAGGAAGAAGCGGCTCATGAGGGTGGCGTCGGAGGAGGTCCCAGGCTCCTTGAGGGCCAGGTCTAAGACCCCCGACCGTCGCCCTGGGCCCGTGGAACAAGAGAAGCCTGCCAAAGTTCCTCGCGTGGAGCCGGAGTCTGCTGAACACGTAAGCCCTGTGGTCCTCGAGGACTCTCCTCCCAGAGAGCCGCCACCGGGGCCCGAGTCGGTGGCTGCTGCGTCTCCCGAGCTGAGTCTCAGGATGACAGCCTTGGAGAGCAGGTTGTCTGCCTTCATGGAGCAGCAGCAGGCATTGATGGCCAGCCTGTCTGGCGCATCTGCCCCGACCACCGGGACATCGACTTCGAAGTCAACCCCGGAGACCGAGCCGATACTAGAGTCCATCATGGACCAAAGTCGACCTCAGTTGCGGTCTCCCTCGACCTCCTGTTCTGGACCGAGGGTGTCGACGCCGGTGCCTCCGGCGTTGGGGCGGGTGCTCCACAGCCCTGCGGGGTCGGACCCTGACTCCTCGTCGGACGAGTCTGCCTGGGAGACAGAGGATGAGGAGTCCCCCGATACGTTCAAGGCTCAGTGCGTCCCGTCGGACTCGCCGCAGTCTGAGCCCTGGAGTAGATCCCCTCCAGAGGATACCCGGTTCTCGGAGTTTGTCCGGGATATGGCCACTGCCTTGGCTATTCCGGCGGACCCCGAGGAAGAGCCTCGAGCTGAAGAGCTCGAGGCCCTGCAGTATGACTCTCCTCTGAAGGGGGCCTTTACTGTCCCGGTTCCTCCGATGCTGGAACAGCTCCTCTTCCGGATGTGGGAGGCACGGGCCTCGGCGCCGGTTCTCAGCAAGCGAGTCGATTCGATCTATCGACTCCGGAAGAGCCCTGGCTTTCAGAAGGCACAGCTACCACACCATTCCATGGTTGTGGAATCGGCCATGCATCGTCTGAAGAGTCAGAAGATGTACTCCGCGGTGCCCCCCGGCAGGGAGGCCCGAAGCCTCGATGGCGTCGGTAGAAAGTGCTTCCAGGGCTCGATGCTTGCTTGCCGTGTCCAGTCTTACCAGCTGTACATGGGCATGTACTTGCGGGACCTGGCCAAGGAGTTGGCCAGGTTCTCTGCTGGACTCTCCGGGGTACCCTTGCAGAGATTCAAATCCTTGTCCTAGGGGATTCGGGACTGCTCGAAGTTCATGTCCCGCGCCGTCTATGATGGCTTCGAAGCTTCGGCCCGAGTTGCGGCAGCCGGCATCGCGGCTCGACGCCAGGCATGGCTTCAGTCATCGGACCTCGAGCCATGGGTTCAGGACAAGTTGGTCGATGTCCCTTGCCGAGGTGAGAACCTTTTTGGCAAGCCCATGACCGAGAAGGCTGCTCAGCTCGAAACCGAGCACCTTACAAGGACAAGGCTGTCTAGGAAGACCTCTGCCCCTTATCATAAGAAGAAGGGCTCGGGTAAAAAGCCCTTTTACCCGAGGAAGGGCACTGCCTACAAACAGTACCCTCAGGCTGCCCAAGCTGCACCCCAGGGGTCAGCAGGCCAAGGGGCAGGGTAATGGGCCCCGTAGGCAGAGGACCCCCAAGCCTCCGGCCCCTGCTCCCACTCAGCAGGGTGGGGGTTTTTGACTCCTTGAGCGTAACCTCTCCGTCCCTGCTATCCCAACCCTGCACAGGAGGTCGCCTCGCCCTCTTTGCCCACCAGTGGCCCCTCGTCACCGGGGACAGGTGGGTGTTGGACATAGTCCACAAGGGCTATGCACTACATTTTCACCAAATGCCTCCGCCATACTTTCCAGGGGAGCCTCCGAGGCCTTCCCTGCACACAGACCTTCTCCTTCAGGAACTTCAGGGTCTGTTGGTGGACAGGGCGGTGGAGCCTGTGCCTCCACACTTCCAAGGTCAGGGGTTCTACTCCAGGTATTTCCTGGTACCCAAAAGAACCGGTGGCCTTCGACCTATTCTGGATCTCAGGAACCTAAAACAAGTTCCTAGATAAAGAAATGTTCAAGATGCTTACTCTTGGAACACTTCTGCCCTACCTCCAGCAGGGAGATTGGCTATGCTCCTTAGATCTAAAGGATGCGTACACTCACATCCTCATTCATCCAGACCACAAAGTACCTCAGGTTCATTGTGGGAGGAAACTATTATCAGTACAGAGTACTGCCTTTTGGCCTCACCTCTGCTCCCAGAGTCTTTACCAAATGCCTGGCAGTGGTGGCGGCCTACCTGAGAAATCAGGGAATTTTTGTCTTCCCCTATCTGGACTGGCTCATCAGGGGTCAGACGTGCCAAGAGGCCAGCCAAGCCACCCTCAGAACTATTGCTCTTCTTCAAAGCCTAGGCTTTGTCATAAACTTCGCAAAGTCCACTTTGCTCCCCTCCCAGAATTTGGAATTCATAGGAGCAAGGCTGGACGCTCTCCTGGCAAAGGCTTTCTTGCCAGAAGACAGAGCACAAAGACTGATAGCCTTGGCAAACCAGTTTCTCAACAGGTCCCTGGTCTCCGCCAGACTCTACCTGAGGCTTCTCGGCCACATGGCTTCAAAAGTTCATGTGACCCCCAATGCCAGGCTCCATATGAGGCCTGCACAGTGGTGCCTTCGGACTCAGTGGTCACAGGCCACAGGCAGCCTCAGGGACAGGATAAGGGTGTCCAGACACTTTCTGAACTCCCTCAGCTGGTGGCTGCACCCACCCAATCTACTAAAAGGCATGCCCTTTCAGATTCCTGGGTACACAGTGGTACTGACCACCGACGCCTCCCTGCAGGGCTGGGGAGCTCATTGTCTAGACAAGTGCACCCAGGGCCTGTGGTCTCCTTGGGAGGCGGCACAGCAGATCAATCTCCTGGAACTCAGGGCTATTCGCCTAGCTCTCAAAGCTTTCTCTCCTGCCCTTGCTCATCAATCTGTCCTGGTTCAGACAGACAACCAGGTAGCCATGTTTTATGTGAACAAACAGGGCGGGACAGGGTCCAGACTCCTTTGTCGGGAGGCTCAGGACCTTTGTTCTCTTGCCCTCAAGCACAACATGCTCCTCAAGGCTGTGTACCTTCCAGGCCAGGAAAACTACCTGGCCGACAGGTTGAGCAGAATTTTGCAGCCCCACGAATGGCAGCTACATCCCTTGGTATTTTAGAATATCTTCCTAAAATGGGGTCTCCCTTTGATAGACCTGTTTGCCAGTCCACTAAACAAGCAACTGCCAAAGTTTTGCTCCAGGCAACCGCATCCTCTGCGGATAGCAGATGCTTTTCTGATTCCATGGTCTCAGGGCCTTCTGTATGCATTTCCTCCCACGCCCTTGGTGGCCCGAACTCTCTTCAAGATTCTTCAGGACAAGGCCTCGGTCCTGCTGGTGGCTCCCAGGTGGCCAAGGCAACCTTGGTTCCCACTACTGCTTCAGCTGGCAGTGGATCCCCCACTGCCTCTGGGGTTGCAACCCGACCTTCTCTCTCAGGATCAGGGTTCCCTTCTGCACCCCAATCTCAAAGCTCTCAATTTGATGGCCTGGAGGCTGCAAGGGTAGTTTTGGCTCCCTGGGGCCTACCTCAGGAAGTTGAGGAGGTTGTCCTAGCCTCTAGGAAACAGTCCACTAGAAAGACCTATGCTCTCAAGTGGAAAAAGGTTTTCTGTGTGGTGTCAGCTACGTACAGAGGATCCTTTATCCTGTACTGTACCAGTGGTACTTCAGTACTTACTGCACTTATCAAATCAGGGACTTAAGTCCAATTCTGTTCGGGTCCACCTCTCAGCTCTAGCAGCTCACCACTCACTGGTGGAAGGACATTCTCTGTTGGTTCACCCCTTGGTGTCCCGCTTTCTCAGGGGCTTGCTTTTGCTCAAGCCTCCAATCCGTCCTCCTGCCCCTGAGTGGGAGTTGAATGTGGTCTTGCAGCAACTGACTCGCCCACCTTTTGAGCCCATGGCTACTTGCCCACTACGCTTCCTCTCTTGGAAGACACTCTTCCTGATAGCCCTTACTTCGGCTAGGCGAGTGAGTGAGCTTCAGGCCCTAGTCTGTGATAGGCCTTACACCAGGATTTATAGGAACAGGGTAGTCCTCAGGACTCATCCAAAGTTCCTCCCAAAGGTTGTCTCCTCTTTCCACCTCAATCAGGAGGTGGTTCTTCCAACATTCTTCCCTAGGCCTCATGCAAGCCAGGCTGAAGCAGTCCTGCATACCCTGGACTGTAAGAGGGCCTTATCCTTCTACCTTGACCGTACGCAGGGGCATAGAAGGGCTACTCAGCTCTTCGTTTCTTTTGACCCTAATAAGTTGGGGTTGGCTGTGTCCAAGCGTACCTTGTCCATCTGGGTGGCTGACTGTATCACCTGGGCTTACAAGGTGGCTGACCTTTCTTTGCAGGGTCGGGTTACGGTCCACCATGTCAGGGCAATGGCTGCCTCAGTGGCTCATCTCCGCTCTGTGCCCTTGGTAGACATCTGCAGGGCTGCAACTTGGTCTTCAAGCCAGACCTTTGCAGCCCATTACTGTCTGGAGAGGGAGTCCCGTAGGGACAGTGCTTTTGGACAAGCAGTACTCCGGAATCTCTTTGAGGTTTAGGCAACTCCTGCCCTCTGTTGGGCTACCGGTGGAGGTTGTGTCCTTGAAAAGCCTTTCTTTGCTGTTGAGACTAGAGGGAGTTCTCTTGTTCAGCCTGGGTTCCTCGGTAGCCCAGAGCTTGGGAGTCACCCATATGTGAGGACTGACTTCCTGCTTGGTCCTGGAGAAAAAGAGTAGTTACTCACCTATAACAGGTGTTCTCCAGGAGCAGCAGGAATCAGTCCTCACAACCCTCCCTCCTCCCCTTGGAGTTGCAGTTGTACCTAGTTTGTTTTTCATTTTTGTGTGCTGTTCTTAGCTATGTCATTTGCCTGAGGTAAGATGGCACCTTTAGGCAGGAAGGGAACCGCGCATGCGTGCCTGCATTCCCAAAGGCTTTCATAGAAAGCTGGGGAAATGCTCCGCTGGGGCTTCATCGGCGCCGATGACACCCATATGTGAGGACTGATTCCTGCTGCTCCTGGAGAACACCTGTTACAGGTGAGTAACTACTCTAACTGGGATTTTTGAAGGGCACCTACACGGGTAGTGCCCTTCAAAAATCCCAGCTAAGTCCCTAACGCACCCCAATGCTATCCGCATAGCATCAGGGCATGTTAGGGATGTTCCGGGGCGGAAGGGGGGGGCTTCACGGGTAGCAGCAATTTTCATTGCTACCCGCTTAGCCTTCTGTGGCTGCCGGGGCATCCTGGCTAACCCAGATTTTCACTTCTGCCGGCGTGGAAGTGAAAATCTGGGTTATGGGGGTTGGCAGGCAGGCTGTGCACCACCATGGCACATAACCTGCCTTACTCAAAATTGGGCCCAATAAGCATGGCTCATCCACTGAAAATTATGCAAAACACTAACACTAGGATCATGATTCTGACAGAACTGCAGAGTATGAAGAACTAAATGTTTCCCCCTTATAAAAAAATCATAAAAGAACGTATTTAAATTCAGTATCACCTTGGTGACAGTAACACAGATTCCCTCCATTGCTAGGCAGACTGTGAAATATAAAACCCTGTTAAAAAAAAAATCAAAACTCTGCAAATATTGGGACTTCCGGTGACGTCACGGAGCTTATGGCGGCATAGAAGCCTAGCTCCGTCCGATTCCTGTGATTGTGGAGTTAAAATTGAGCCCCCAACGTTCTTACAGTGGAGGGAAAGAGGATCCACCTTGGTGATGGCAGCGAGGAAGAAGTTGGCGAACCTCCAGTCCCCGTACGCATGGCGGGAGCTGAGGACGGCCGCGGAGTCGGCCGGCTCGGGAGCGGAGGCAGACTCTGGGAGCTCGGAGGACGACGACATAGGGGAGAAGGAGGACGCGGAGGAGATTCCATTAAAGCAGTAGCTAAAAGACTTTAAGATGGAGATGTGGGGGGAGATAAAGGCCATGCGGAAAGATGTGAAGGAGACCCTGATGGCAATTCAGCAGGAGGTGAGCGGCCTGTGTCAGAGAGTGGAGGAGGTGGAGTGCCATGTGGAGCAATGTGAGGAGGAAGTGAGAGCGGTGGCGGGGCTTCAAAATAAACTGCAAGCTCAACAGGAGGAGATACTGGAGAAATTGGAGGAGATTGAAGATAGAGCACGACGGAACAATCTGCGCATCAGGGGGGTGCCCGATGAGGAGGCCTTCCGGGACTGTGTCCAAGTGGTGCAAAGGCTATGTGGCCATATATTGCGGCTGGGAGTAGGATTGATATGATATTAATGGATAGTGCGTGGATGGTGGAGGTGGAGGACGGGAGTATCAGGACGGTGGGGTGGACGGATCATGGCGTAGTGGAGGTTCGATGTCGGCCTCCGAGGAGGGGAGGAGTGGTGTTTTGGAGGTTGAATGAGAGTCTGCTTAAGGATGAGAGGGTGGTGGCGGATATGCGTGGGGTCATAAAGGAATATATGTGCTTTAATGACAAGGGGGAGGTGGCGGAAGTGAGGGTGTGGGAAGGGTTGAAAGCAGTAATACGGGGGAGATTTATAATGTGGGGAGCCAAGAAAAAGAGGGAACGAGGGCAGAAGGAAGAGGAATTGGGAAGGGAGCTACGGGCGGCGGAGGGGAAGTATCGGGAGACAGGGAGGAAGAGGGATGGGGTGGAGATGGAGCGGGTGAGGGGGGAGTTACAATCCTTACAGGTGGATTAGGTGGCTTTCGCACTGCAGAAAGTTAAGCAAACCCATTATGAGTTTGGGGATAAGGAGGGCAGATTGTTGGCACGTAGACTGAAACAACAGCAAGGGGCGGCTACGCTATTTCAGGTGAGGGGGAGGGATGGTAGAATATGTAGAATGGAGGATGAGATAAGGGAGCAGTTTAGGGCCTATTATAAAGAGTTGTATGAGGGGATGGAGGGGGTGGGGGAACGGGATATTAAGAGGTACCTGGATGGGGTGGTGTTAACTGGCCTCCCGGAGGAAGCTAGAAAGGAGTTGGAGGAAGAGATATCGGGGGACGAAATTAGGAGGGCAGTGAAGGGGTTGAAGGGCGGGAAGGCCCCGGGGTTAGATGGGCTGCCCGGGAGTTTTTATAAGATCTTTATAGAAGAGATAGGGGAAATCTTGGCAAGGGTGTTTAACGGGGTGGTACACCAAGGGGGGGGGGGCTGTTGACGGCGGGGATCACGGTCCTGTTAAAACCCGTTAAGGATCCAGTTAGCTGTAGCTCGTATAGGCCTATATCCCTTCTCAATGTGGATGTCAAAATAATGGCTAAGATCTTGGCAGGGAGGCTGGGGAGGTGGCTACCGGGAGTAATTAATGTCGATCAAGCGGGATTTATAGAGGGCAGACAGGCTGGGGATAATATTAAGCGGGCAATCGTGGTGATTTGGGAGGCTAGGCAAGAGCAGGGGGATTTCCTACTGATATCAATTGACGCAGAGAAAGCTTTTGATAGGGTCCACTGGGGGTTCCTGATGAGGGTTTTGGAAAAAGTGGGATGTGGGCCAAACTTTGTAAATTGGGTGAAGGGATTGTACAATGGTCCTAGGGCACGGGTTAAAATAAACGGGAGATATTCTAGGGACTTTGGATTGGGGAGGGGGACTAGGCAGGGGTGCCCCTTATCCCCGCTGCTATTTGCACTGGCGGTAGAGCCGTTAGCGGAAAGTATTAGGGGGAATGACGATAGTGAGTCTAGTAAGGGGGGGGGTTGAACCATAAGATTTCCTTATACGCAGACGACATCCTATTATATTTAAGCAGGCCGCAGGAGTCTCTGCCAGAGGTAATGGAGGAGGTGGGTCGATACGGAGCAGTATCGGGGTTTAAAATGAATATAGATAAAACGGAGGTGATGAAGGTCCAGATGAACAGGGAGCTAGAAGAGGAGTTGAAGGGATTATATCCATTACGGTGGATCAGCAAGTCCTTAGGGTATTTGGGGGTGAGGCTCACGGTTAGATACGAGGACCTGTATCGGGAGAATTACCCTAAGCTTTTAGGACAGATAAGCAAGGACATTGAGGGATGGCTGCGATTGGAGATTTCTTGGGTGGGACGGATTGCGGCGCTCAAGATGAACGTCTTACCACGGCTGTTGCATCTGTTTCAGGCTCTAGCGGTAGAAGTGCCAGAGGGAGTGATGAGGTTGTTGCAAAGGCGGGTGTTTGGCTATATATGGAAGAGGAAGCCACCAAGAATAGCAAGGGAGGTGATGTATGCGCCCAAGGAGGAGGGGGGGTTAGGGGTGCCTAATCTGAGGGACTATTATCGGGCAGCACAGTTAACACATGTGTTAGGCTGGAGGGAGGGTGGGGAGGAGAAACCATGGGTTAGTCTGGAGAAACTAAGGGTTCGGGGGGGGCACTTGGATGCCTGGGTCTGGGCCCCGAAGGTGGAGAGGGCGGAACTGGGGGGGGGGGGGGGGAACGCCGGTGATGAGACAGGTCGTGAAGATGTGGGATAAGGTGAGAGAACCTGAGATTGCTAGGAGGGGGACTGGATTTTCAGTAATGACTCCCTGGAGGGGGTGGAAGGCATTTAAACCAGGGTGGGAGGGGGGTAGGTTTGATGTCTGGAGGGGGAAGGGGTTGAGATGTAGTTTGCAATTGCTGGAAGAGGGGGTGATTAAAAGCTTTGAGGCGGTAAAGGAGGAGTTCAAGTTGGAGGAGGGGGACAGGTATGCATATGTGCAGGTGCGCTCCTTTTTACAAAAGGTGTTGGGGAGGGTGGAGATGGAAGGGGAGGCCTCACATATGGAGGCTATCTGGTATGGGAAGAGAGAATCGAGGGGGATGATCTCGGGCTTATATAAGGGGGTACGAGGGGAGGGGAAAGGGAAATTTTGGTATATGGTGGAGTGGGAACAGGATTTGGGGGTGTCTTGGACAGGGAAAGACTGGAAAAGGGTTTGGGATCAGATAAAAAACGGGGGCCTAGGACGAGTAGAATTAGAGAAAACTGCTATAAGGTGATGATGCACTGGTATTATACGCCAGAGAGAATAAGTCGGATGTTTCCGGGGGTCTCTCCCCTATGTTGGAGGGAGTGTGGAGAGGTGGGGACTTTTTGGCATATTTGGTGGAGTTGTCAAAAAGCGCAGGGGTATTGGAGGCGGATACTGGAATGGATGCAGGGGAAGTTAGGTGTGGTGGTGGATTTTGAACCCAATATTTGCTTATTATCTTGGTGGGGGGAGGGGCAGGTTCAACTGTGGGGTAGGATGGTGCTGGTGTGTCTAAGTGCAGCACGGTGTGAGGTGGCGAAAGCGTGGAAGCAAAAAGAGATGCCCTCGGTAGAGCAATATGAGAACAGGCTTAGGGATATGGTTCTGATGGAGAGGCTTTCAGCAGCAAGGCAGGAGAAGGGAGGGAAGTTTGAGGAGGTGGGGGTCAGTTGTGTCGAGCTCTGGGGGAGTGCTAGGGGGGGGGCGGCGAGGGGGGCAGGGGGGGTGAAAAAAGGGGGATACACTGTAACACTCAATGGCTAGAGGGTGTAGGGTGATTGGTTCAGGGCAGTGGGGGGGGGGAGGAAACAAGTTGTTATTGTGGGTTACCTGTAGCACTGTTATTAAAGAATGGGGATAAGGGAGGGGGGGTTTGGTGTATACTGAAATGTAGGAGGGGGGATCGGAGGGGGGAGGAAGGCATGGTGGTTAACAAGGGGGGTGAGCACATTGATGTCTAGAGACAACGTTGGGTAGTTACCCATTGTATAGTTGAAGGTACGTTTTCTTTTACGTGTGTTACATGTCCAGATATCGCGGAGACCCAGAAAAGAAGGAAGTACTTTTTGCTTAAGAAATCTGGGATGTTGCAGTTGAGGGGTACTCTCCACCTGGGATTTCTTTGTAAATATATTTGTTGTTGTATCAATCTGTTAGATATGTCTTTTCTCAGCCAAATGACTTGGTTGCCTTCATTAGCACCAGGTTACCAGTGGTAACACAGGTTGTTCATGGTGTTACTTCACAGGATGCGATATAATCACATCATGTACTGTAAATACCTTAGACCACTCACTCTCATATTGCTTTTGTTAATGTGAGTATTTCCTAAGTATCATTTGGGTTATTTCTCTTACCTTACAGTAGTTGTATTATAATCACGGCCCCCTAAACATGTGGGCTATAAGAGAGTTCTCTGTAAAAATTGTTTCTTTATAATCTGTATGATATTTGTTATATTTTGGAGAATCTCTTTTCAGTACAAAACTTTTGACTGTATTGTTAAAATTTCAATAAATATTAAATTTAAAAAAAAAAAATAACTCTGCAAATATTTAGCAAAGCTGCCATACCAATATCCACTAATATCCAGAACTCAAATACTACAAAGATAACACCAAACCCCATAACACTAATACACTTCCCTATCAGGAAAACAAGACTAGCCAAGATTCCTACATAGAAACTATATGCTAAAAGAATCCCTCATCTTGGACACATACACAGAACATCTTTCATCCAATACAGAATAAGGGACTGCTAATTTAAAATATGCAGATATAAACTGAAAAGGGAACGCCAATAAGCTGAACATGCCATGAAAAGCTGCATTTTCTCCTGCACTGAGCTTAAAGTTACAGTAACATTTATTTATTTAATCAGTTTTGTATACCACCTTATCCTTCAATCAAAGTGGTTAACAGGACAACAAAAGCGTTTACATAAGGGCATGGAGGTCAGAGAAACAAGACATTGTAATGAATTACAGTACATCATATTAATTTACAATAAATTACAGTACATTGTAATAGTATATAAAGATAACTATAACATAACAAAATTGAGTAGAAACAGTAAGGTATCTTGACATAGTGGCTGATAGCAGACAAAGACAGACCTGGTCCACAATGCAGGTTACTTTCCCCATGCCTTTGGTTTTCAACAATCCCCAAATATATTGCACTTGAGACAACCAAGGCTGTTATTCTTCTGCAACCTTCCAAGGTCAAAGTCGGGGGAGAAGGGAGGGAGGAGAGGACATCAGCACATGCAACAACTCACAGACCCAGCATGCGCTCTCTTCTTCATTACTGCTTCCCTTCACCTGCCATGTTTGCTCCCTGGTCCCAACTTCTAGCAAAGTGAACAGCTCACTGGAAATCCTTCTGCCATCCCTTCTTCAGTGAATACAAATCAGAAGTATTTGTTTTGTATTCCTGCTTTATTGCTCCTTTCTAGTTCTCTCTTTCATGATCTTACTACCTCCCAAGTCTATAAGTGAGGTGATTAGCTAAACATACATAACCAGACGGACATCAACTGTACATACTGCAGCAGCACTAGCTTACCACATGCACCCTGAGATAGTTGCATGTAGCATTTCTCACTGCACATGCAATTTTTCCCCTCAGGTTAGTCACTCTCTTTATCTATCTTATCTATCTATAATGTTCCATCTCTGCTTGATCCCTATTAAGATATTTTAATGTGGATTATGTTGGCATTGTAGGTCGCATGCCTCTAATTATATGAATGTTTTAGTATACTTTAATGTATGGATGCTCTATGAACATTTTACTGTATTCTAACTGTAAATTGCCTATATCCAGTTTATACTTGCTGTATATGGCCTTGGATGAATTTCTTCAAAGGAAATATATAAATCTTAATTAGTAAACAATATACCTGAATAAAGTCTCACCCCTTCATCTTAGCTCTCTTTTCTTCCCATTTGTACTTTTAAACAACTTGAATACTGTTCCTTTCCAGTTGCCTTTTGTTCCTTTGGATTTACTAGCCTTAGTTCTGAATAAAGTTGCATCTATTTTATGATTGTAAACCGCTCTGTTTGCCTGGCCAAGGGTGGTATATCAAGCTACAATAAACAAACGATTTAGAACGATGAGTTTATTTGTAATTACATTTTTATATCCCTTCCCTCAAAATATTCAGTCTGGTCATTGCAAAGATGGTTCTGTACTAGAGCCATTCACCAAGGCTTCTTCTGGAACGCTGCCAACTATGGATCCTTAATATGGCCATGAGGCGTCACTCTTAAGGAAGGACTCCCTCCTCTTTCTCCCCCCCCCCCCCTCCCAGGGGCTGCAACCACTGCCTCTGCACCATTCCTAGCAGAAGACACGATTCAGGGATCAAACTGGAGACCTGCATATAGCTGTTCAGGCCTGTTGCTGATCCACCAGATTGGCCCACTTACTTTACTTTAAAAAAGCAGCAAATCTTTGTGTCCACTAACTCCATTTAGTTCTGCTCACTGATTTTCCATTTTGCCTGTATTCCTCCCCCACCACAGCTCCCTAAGTTACCTCCTCATTTTATCAAAGTTGGTATTTTTGAAATCCATTTTTGCGACTCCACTTAACCACTATATCAAACCAATCCATGCTAATCACTGATAGTTAGAAGATGGGCATTGATGTGGACATCAAAAACGCTGTCTCTGTTTTTAAGTACCCGATTCAGCATCGTCCCTTTCCTTGAGTTCCATGCACCTAAGGAGAGCCTCTATCAAGCGCCTCCAGGATAACTCTACGTCTAACTCTAGTGACTGGAACATCCTATCCACATCCAGGAGTTTAAAAAACCCCAAACACCACTTCCCCCTTCATTCATATATTTTATATGTCTTTGAGCAGATCGCTTGTCCAGTCCTTTCATTTATGTTTTTTTAATATTTTTTGCTGGTTCCCAGTATACGGTACTGTGCGTCCTCTCATTTTCCCAAATCACCTGCTTTATCCATAAATTTGATATTTTTTTACATGAAGAGTTACTCCTGCCCCCTTTTCTGCCATCCCTATCCTTCTTGAATAGATTAATTAATTTTTATTTATTTATCTATTTCTTCTATACCGCCCCTTCCAGAGATCAGGGGCGGTTCACATGGAACAAGTTAACAGTTTTGTATACTTCTGTATACCATTACATAGAACAGAAATTTCTAACTTTTTACAGATAATAGTGCGATAAAACTGTCAGAACTATTTACATTTTGTATACTTTTGTATACTTCTGTATCATTATATTAAACAGAAGTTTCTAACTTTTTACTGGTAATGAGGCGAAGAACTGCCAAAACTATTTACAATGGTTATTTACAAAAGGTTATATACAATGAGTTACAGGGTAGAATATTCATTGGTCATGTGGGAGTGGTGGAATTTATTTCCATTTTTATCGTGAGTTTTTGGTGTGTCTGTGGGAGGTCTGTGTATGGTTAGCTAATTGTGATTTTAAGGACTTTGTGTTTGTGTGTCTGTGGATGCTGTGGGGCTGGACTTGGGGGGTAGGGGATTTCAAGATTATAGCTTAGCATAGTTGTATCATATTCAATGACACTCACTGAACCACACCACTTTATCAGCAACCAAATCTAGATCGGCTTCTGTCCTTTTGAATTTTACATACATATAATTCAATATATGCAATTCAAAAGCAAAATAAGAAAATCAGAATATATTATGTTATGGTATGGTTATAGGCACTTGATATGCCACCCTTTACCGTGTGCATATTTACAGATATATTCTAACAGGCACTTTTTATTCCCTTGTCTCAGGAGAGCTCATCTAAGCATACCTGGACAAAATGGTGGATAAAATGACATGGACCTCATCTAGTATGACCAGCTGTTCTGCTCTACACTACTAAGGCAGTGCCAGCCATAGAAGCTTGATTACTTTTTCTGCAAGTTGGCTTTGTTGTCTTCCCAGCCTAAGTAGAGAAGCGTAGGGCTTAATTAGACAAAAGGAAGTGGAACTGTGAAGCTGAGGGGAGAAGACAGGCAAGCCCAAAGCAGATTTAGAGAGCAGAGCAGGCTTTGCTTCAGGCTTACCCACTCCCTCCTCTTCCTTGCAGGCTGCCTGGGAGGAAGGGGCTGAAGCAGAACACTCCTGCAACTCTGAAGTCTGAAAAGAAATGGTGGAACTGCATTCCAGGGTGTTTCCCCAGACATTAGGCTCTGGATAAGCATACATGTTTCCATGCCAATCACTGTCTAGGATTGTGGAATTGAAACCTGCTGCTTCAGCTGTTCCCAAAAGGGAGGCTCTGCTCCAACCACCTACTTCTCCCTGTGTCCTGCTGCCCTCCTAACTGATGTAATTTTTGGGCTTGTAAATTAAAGCTCTGAGCCAGAAGAAACAGCAGGTTGCCAGCAAATGGAATATTCTCTTTGCATGCCTTTAAATACCATAAGTGATTTGTTTTGGAATTACATTATATTCAAAATATTGCATTTCTTTAGGCCATTTGGTCCAATTATATTTGTTTCACTTGTGAGGGACATTGTTACTAACAAATTTCTAATAAAAAAGTATTATTTTACTTTACTGATAGGAATCACTACCAGATACGTTATTAAATTGATTGAGCACGGTCCCTCATTGGTGGAGAGCCTATGTGCTGAAGGGTTTTTAAGGATATATTATATTATAGATGCCAGCCTAAGGGGCTGGGGAGTGCATTGCCCAGGTCAGTTTGTTCAGGGGCGCTGGTACCCTCAGGAAGTCTCTTGGTTAATTCAAGAGACTAGAGGCCAGGGCAATATGCCCAGCTCTGGAGAGGTTCTGGTCCTTCCTGGAGGTCAAAGCATACAAGTGTTCTCGGACAATGCCACAACAATGGTATATGTCAACTCACAGGGTGGCCCTCACAGCACCATAATGGCAGAGTTCTGTCTGTGGGTTTACCCCAGGACAAGCATTGTGGAAGCTGTGGACTTTGGATACCTGTCAGGTACTTGTGACTTGGATTGGCCACTGTTGGAAACAGGATACTAGGTTTGATGGACCTTGGTCTGACCCAGTATGGCATTTCTTAAGAATTAGTCTCACTCAGGCTTGGTCATTCTAGTGATGCCTGACTAGCCATGGTATGCAGATCTTTTGAACCTATTGACAGGGTCCCCAGAGAAGAGATTTCTGTCACTGCATTCCCTGGTCATGGAGAATCCTGTTCCTTTCTTGCTTATGGCCCTGCCCTCGACAAGCATGAGCTGTCTAAGAAAATAGACTCTGGAACAGTAGTCAACATCCTTCTTAAGGCTTTGAGGCCCTCTACTTCCTTGGCCTATTGTAAGGGTCTGGAGGGTCTCTCAGGCCCTGGGTGCCAGGAAAGCATTGAATATCCAGGGTTACTGCAAAGCCAAAAATACTGCAGAAGCTAACCGACAATCAGCGATATTGAGCCACTGCCCAGTTAACTCCCAGAGGTAAAGATAGGCCAGCTTTTACTGCGCCTGTCTTTACCCATGGGTCATTAACCGGGCAGCAGTGCAATATCGCTGTTGCCGGGTTAGTGACTGGTGCCACTCCTGGAATGCTCCAATGCTACACGGATAGCATTGGGGCAAGTTGCAGTGTTAATCGGGGATATTCAGCATCACTAACCATGTTAGTGCCGCTGAAAATACCTCTCAGAGGCATTTACATGGTTTACAAATCTGTAAACTGTGTAAATCCCTTTGAATATCGGGCCCCAAGTTCTTAATTGCCTGCTAGATTAAGGAGGCTAATAGTTTAGCCTGGAGGAAGACAGAGCTCACGGCACTAGGCCACAAGCCTTCTCCTGTGCGGAGTCCGCCTTGGTGTCCCTGAAGGACATCTATAAGCACCTCTGTGGGGCACTCCTCATCTGATCTTCAAAACTAAGCATATTCAGGCCTGGTTAGTACTTGACTGGGAACCATCCTGTAATGCTATAGACTTTCTGCACAGGATAAAGGCCAGTCAATCTCTTTCTGGTTGCCCCTTGCCATTAAAACCCAAGGGATAGGAACAGCTATTCACAAGACCACCAAGAGTTGGCATTGACAAAATATTGGGGGGGGGGGGGGAGGGAAGAGGATCCTCTAGATCTAGAATGAAATCCCTTCAGTTTGCTCACTTGATTTTTAGGTGAGAAAAGAGAAATTAGACTTACCTGCCAATTGTTGTTCCTGAAGGAAATCCAGTCCAGTCCCGAGCTTGGAGACTGAGAATGTCATCTTTTTGATGGACACCGGTGTACTTATGCAGCTGGCATCGTCCATCAGCCCCAGTACCTACTGACAAAGCAGACTCACAGGCACAACAAATAAGTAGTTAAACATGCAACATACTCTTCTACACCCAAATAAACTAGTACCCCCTCCATCCCTTGGGAAGGATACCCCATCCCCCCCCTCCAGGATGAGGAGACCTACCTGTTGAGCTTCCGAGCAACTCCAACTGGTGAGGAGCAATCGACCGACAGCTCTGCCTGTCTGCCCCCCCCCCCTCCCAAATGCCGATTACATCTCACTCTTCGGCTCTTCCTGACTTCGTCCTCCAAAGGAACCCACTTCAGAACCACACAGATTATCACAGAATATCACAGAATATCACAGAATATCACAGAATATCACAGAATATCACAGAATATCACAGAATATCACAGAAAGCACTCAGGGAGGGTTTTGGAAATGGACTGGAGTTCCTCAAGGAACAACAATTAGCAGGCAAGTCTAATTTCTCTTTCCTTATCGTCACTCCAGTCCAGTTCCGCACCTCTGGGATGCATCAGAGCAGTAAAACTAAACAGGAGGGATACGCACAACCAGCCTGAAACATTGTCGACCTGAAACGAGCGTCCCCACTGCCTGGACATCCAGGCGATAAAGCTTAGAGAAAGTATGCAGCGACAAGCAAGTTGCCGCCCTACAGTTCTCCACTGGTGGAACTAAACTATACTCTGCCCACGCAGCTGCCTGAGCCCTTGTGGAATGTGCCCGCAACTCTGCTGGCACTAGATTACTCCTTACCTCCTTGATCCATCTGAAACTGGAGGCCTTAGCTGCTGCCTCGCCTTTGCGCAGCCCACTGAACAGAACAGACAGATGGTCCAATCTCCAAAAGGATGATGTCGATTTCAAGTACCTTCACAGGGCTCTTAGAACCTCCATGCAGTGCAGCTGCAGAATGGCAGAGATCGCTAGAGCCGGAAAGGAAACTGTCTGAAATGCCGACACCACGTTGAGCAAAAAATGAAAGTACCGGGTGCAAGACCACCTTCTCCTTAGAGAGGGAAAGGAATGGCTCCTGACCCAACAGGGCCTGAAGCTCCGAAATCCTGCTTGCTGTGCCAAAACGCAACCAGGAACACCGGTTCTCAGAGTGAAATCCTTCGGCGATCTTGACTTAACGGCTTAAAGGCTACCCCAGACAGAGCCATCAGCAGCAAATTGAGATCCCCAGGCTGTACCACAGCCCTCCTCAGCAGACAGAGGCGGGAACACCGCCCCTAGAAATTTCAGCACGTCTGGATGGAGTACCCAACCGCACCCAGTGGCTTTTCCCACGATAAATAGGAAAAATCGCCACCAGCTGCACCCTTAAGGAACTGGCGGCTAGGCCCTTAGCAAAACCAGACTGCAAGACTGCCAAGATGCCCCAGAGCGAGGCAGTGGAAGGGCTTGCCTGCCTTTCTTCTCACCATGCTCCAAAGATGTGCCACACGCAGATGTATGCCAAGTTCGTAGACCTCCTCCAGGCCTGCAACAAGCTCCACTACCACCAAGCCTGAATCATCTTCTTCAACCTTGCTCTTTCCAGAGCCATGCCATAAACGAAAAAGGAACAACTTGGGGAATGCAGAGTGTCCCTGTGCAAAAGGCCCTTCCGAACCGAAAGCAGTCCTGGTCGATCCGCCAGCATCTAAATCAGGTCAGCAGACCACAGGCACCTCAGCCAGTCTGTTGCCACCAGATGTACAAATCCCCGGTGTGCCTCTAACCGCTGCACTATCTGGCCTATGAGCACCCCTGAAGGAAAAACATAAAGACCCTCTTGGGCCCACTGCTGAACAGAGCATCTAGGCCCTCTGACATCTTCTCTCAGCACCTGTGGAAAAACCCCGCAGGCCTTGGCAAACTCTAACATTGCCATTAGGTCCACACACAGAGTGCCCCATTGGCAACCTCCTGCTCAAAACATCCCCCAGTTCAGATGGCACTCTTCTGGAGCCACGCGCACTCAGCTGAGGTAGTCTGCTGTCATAGTGCTGACAATAACACCTGGAGATGAAACTCTGCCCCCCTTCCTCCTTCAGGGCTGTGCTCCTTGCAGTTTGATATAAGCAACCGTGGTCGCATTGCCTGAGAGGACAGTCTGCCTTCCCCTGCAAATAAGGCTCGGAACTCTTTAGCACCCAGGAAACCGCTTGCATCTCGAGCCTATGATTGACCACAGGGTCTCCTATAGACTCAACTGTCCTTGAGTAAAGAGACAGTCACAAAGGGCTCCCTGACCTGACAGACTGGTCCCAGTCATCCGGGGAGCCCACACCCGGAACCTGAGTGGCACACACCTCTTCCAGGCTCCCCAGATGCAGCCACCTGAGGGCTCTCCTGGTGCTCCATGGGCAGGGGAGTACTCGGGACAGGGGTTAACTCTGATGGGACCACTGCTGGTGCAGAACCCTCTGCAGTGGTCACACATGCGCCCGCGCCCATGCCCATGGGACTAGCATAAGAGTGGCCGCCATAGTCCACCAAACCTGCAGCCAGTTCCACGTCAGTCTCCCCAGCTCCAGGGACTGCCGAAGCAACTGTTGTAGCTCCTGCGCTCAGCGATACGGCAGGAAAACCTGTTCCTGTGGGCAGCGAAGCACGCTCCCCCATACTCCAGTTCCTGGGTTGGCCGTAACCGACTCTTGGCCCAGATGATCCCCCAACTGAGATTGTGAAGGAACTCCAGCACCCACACTGTTGCTCTTTCAGTGCCATCCCTAGACTTCGCCCGGATCAGCAAGTTGTCTAGGTACGGGTAGGCGAACACCTCCTCTCGCGGAGGGCTGCTTCCATCGCCACCACGACCTTGGTGAATGCACGGGGACAGCCACCAGACCGAAGGGCAATGTTCGAAACGGCCCCTTGGCACCGCAAAAAAAACACAGGAAAACTGCTGCTGTTCTAGATAGATGGGAATACACCCCAGTGATGGTCAAGAGCGACAAGAACTCTCCGCTCCTTACTGACCCTATTATTGATCTCAGTGTTTCCATATGGAAATGTGGTACCCAGCAACAGAGGTGCATGCCCTAGAGATTGAGAATCGGGCGAAAGGAACTTGCCTTTTGGGTACCACCAAAAACTGGAGTACCGACCGCAGTCGCACAGGTCTCGTGGAACCAGATCCACAGCTCTTAGCTGCATGAGACATGGTCTCCCTCTACTGCCTCCGACACCGCCGAGTCTACTTCAGGCGATCAAAGGAGCCCTTGTTCTTGTCCTGGTATCAGGTACAGTCATGACATGTATCACCTGCCATACTACTCTATGTACTGGAAAGACATTCCACGATTGCTGTACTACCTGGAGCAGTGGATCCTCCAGAGCTTGTTCCTCTACCAGGAGACTAGCGGACATATTCAGAGTACCGGCAGCTCCTCCCGGTGGTACGCCTGGGCCTGATGCTCTTCCAACTCCTCCTGCAGACCTAGCCCCATGTCGAGGTCTTCCCCATCCAGCCCCTCCGAAAATGACGATTGTTGCCACTCCTCCGGGCCTCTAGCCTACTTAGTCACCACTGCCCCTGACACGTGCTCTTTTGCGTCTGACGACCTCTGAGCCCCGCGTACCAGGGCTGGGATGCTGCTTGTCAAGCCCTTTTGATGCTGTAAAATGCCGTATGCACAAGAAAGATAAACTCCGGAGAGAACTCCCCCGGGAGCCTTGCTCTCTGGGCTTGAGGGGTGGATGGTCCAGATCTCGCACAGGGACTGGGAGCCGGAGCTGCCGAAGGTAGCCCGGTGCCCCCCCCTCCCCGCCTCCAGAGACTCTAGCAACTGGGAGGAACTCTCCTGCCTCGTCGAGTCCTGCAGGCCCTACTCCAATGACCCAGCCTCTTGCGGGCAGTCTATGCCGACGCCTGTCCCCGAGGCCACTCTCCGTTGGGTCCTGTATATCTTGAGAATTTCTAGCTTGCGCTGCTATGTAGACCCCCAAGATATGAAATGGACCCTGCACTAATCCAATCAGGGTGGACACCCTCTCCAAGAACAGTGTACCCATGGCCACAAGCCCCGACAAGTCATATCCCAACTTTAGTAGATACCAAGACCATGCAAGAGATAAAGGATGATCATGTCAGGTTACTCACTGACCCCAGACAGATGGAAGGATTTCATTTGCCTCCTAACCACTGACTGTCACCATCTTTCCAGTCAGATACATTTCTTGTATGCACAGAACAAACCTGCAGCTACACAGCACATTTTCCTGCTAATCTGTCATTCATTTCTGACTCTGTTTTTTTTTTTGTTTGTTTGTGTTTTTAATCCTTTCCAGGAAAAAGGTCAATGTCTCAAACTCCAACTACCAAACCAAATAACCTGTAGCCGACAGGGAAAAAGAAAACTAAACTTCTTTCGAAGCATGGCCTATGCGCCTTAGTTGTCCTTTCAGTGAGTCCAGCATCCTGGCTCACTACCTTCAACTGCTTGGAGACTGAGCATACTGGGGCTGGTAGGTGGTGCCAGCTTCATAAGTACACTGGTGTCATCAAAAAGATGACATGTTCAGTCTCCAAGCTGCTGGAAGGAGGTACACTACCCAGAGGTGAAGGACTGGACTGGAGGGACGATAAGAAAATGCAAGCATAACACTCCATTTTGAAGGAGTTATATTGGCACCCAGCCAGGTTTCAAATATTGTTTAAAATTGTTTGTATAGTATGTGAGTATGTTAAAAATGATATTGCTCCCGACGTTGAATATTCTGTAATTTATCACCATCCAGGGAACTAAGGTCCCCATGACAGCAATTTTTAGCTATTCCTACGGTTCAGCATGTAAGGAAAGTTTTAATCCAAAATAGGACTTTTTTCCAGTTTATGGTCCCATTACTTGAAATTCTACACTTGTTGCTATTGGTCTTGAACAGTATTTTTTTGTATTTTTAAGAAGATAGTCAAAATCTAGCTTTTTTCCTAGGCGTTTGTGTGAATGGTGTTCTTATTATAGATGTTATTGCTATGAAGTATTTAGCATGTTGGGCTGGGAAGGTAACATAGTAAATGACGGCAGATAAAGACCAGCATGTATAAATGAAATGCAATGGATTACTGATTGTTTTTTTTAATTCCAGCTAAAAATTCTTGTTATTCTGGATCTCTTTTGAAGTTATTCTTTCCATTGCATATAGAACGTCTTGTCAATATAGAAACATAGAAAAATGACGACAGAAAAAGACCACATGGCCCATCTAGTCTGTCCTTCCATATCAACAACTACAACAGTCCCCATTTTTCATTTAGAGATCCTCTGTGTTTGTCCCATGCCTTTTTGAATTCAGATACTGTCCTCATCTCTACCACCTCTCCTGGGAGACTATTCCATGGATCCACCACTCTTTCCGTAAAGAAATATTTCCGCATATCGCTCCTGAATCTATCCCCTTTCACCCTCATCCTATGTCCCCCACCCCGTAGCAGAACTTGCTTTCAATCGAAAGAGGCTCTCCCCTCTGTGCACTTATGCCATGGAGGTATTTTTACAGGAAGGGAGAGATAATGTTAACTGCCTTTATTTTAAGAAATCTCAAGAAAGATGCCTTTCCACGGTTCCAATTATAATTCCTTCAGTGTTCAAATCTTTCTGTTAATCCTTTGGGCCTCTCTTCTTCTAAGTCTCTGGTCTCATTAAATGTTACGTCAGTTAAAAATAAAACCAATATAATTTAATCTAGATTCAATTAAAATAATTTTAACTGCCTCTGAGGGTTAATTTAACCCATCCAAAGATCCAAAGTGGTGCACAGATGGGTACCCCCCCCCCCCCCAAAAAAAAAAAATTACATCATAACTTATATTTAGCATATGCTTATGACAAGAAGATTGATCCCTTGTATATTACAAAAACCTGAATTTCAGAAGAAAGTGGCCCAAACTTTCTCTCAATTACACTCACCCTGGCTTGTAATAACACATCAGAGAAGAATAGGAAGATAGTTGATATCTGATTAACAAGAGCCACTCCACCAACTTATCAATTTGATATTCAAAAGCACTTATCTGTATAGCAGCAATCCCTATACAGACAGGGCACTTATCTGTGAATCTCTGAAAATTCTTCGTGCCAGGGAGGTCTATCTGGATAGTGGTGGGGTGGAGCATGGGTGTTTTACCTATGGATAGTCGGCGATATTCAGCAGCTACCCATATACAGCAGCTATGTTGTTTAAATTTAGGACAGCCAAAAGGCTGACCTAATCAAACCACATAGTTAAACAGATAATGGACTCAATATAACAACTGACTATCCATACAGTTGCAGCAGTCACCAGTCTCTACATGTAATCAGCACTACCACTTCTGCAGATAGCAATGCAGGGCCAGCCCATCCACTAGGCAACCACCTAGGGTGGCATATATCTGTGGGTGGCAGGCCATGTGCTTCAGCACACATGACCTGTCGACGCTCCCCCCTCTCCGCGCACTGAGCTGCCGCCCGCTGCTGCTGATTCTGTCAGGAAGGGGGGAGGGGGAATGGCTAGACTCAGCAGCAGGCCATGTGCTTTGGCACAAATGGCCTGCCGCTTTTGAACCCCTGAAGTTATGTTGGATGGAGATCAGAAGCAGCATGCCATATATGCCTTAGCACATGGCCTGCCTCTGAGCCGAGCTGTGACCCCCCTCTTGACCCCACCACCAGAATTGGTTGTAGCATGGCTGAGCATGGGGTGGGGGGCGGCATGGCCAGTGCTTCTTCCTAGGGTGACAGAAACCTTTGGGCCGGCCCTGCAGCAATGAATTCATACACTATGGCTAGTGTTTTAATAGAAAAATAAAAATAGATGACGACTCTGGTGTTTAAAAACAGACCCATTTTTCTTACCAAATAATGGGACTTCTGGAGCCAGAACTATCTATTCAAGACAATCAGGATCAGTACAAGGATTGGAGGTGCCCTAGACGGGTCCTCAATCCTACATTGATACCGGAAGTCTGCGTCAGAGAGGGGCAGAAGTGGCAGGTCATAAAGGGCAGAAATCATGATACAGTGCTGGAGAGTTTAGGTAAGCACTATATTGCAATTTCAATATCAGGGAAGAGTGGCCTAGTGGTTGGGGCAAGGTACCACAAGCCGGAAGGTCGGTGGTTCAAATCCCACAAGAGGACAGCAACCTTGGGCCGGAAGGACTGGGGGTTCTAGTCCCACAGGTGCTCCTTGTGGTCTTGGGAAAGCCACTTAACCCTCCATTGCCCATGTTCCCTGTAAGTATTAGTGTATGTGTCTCATATATCCTCGTGTTAAAATGTATCCCCCAATTGTGTTGTGACCACTTTGATAAGGTGGTATACAAAACTGTCTAAATAAATAAATCATTGCCACCACTGCAGGTTCTGGAAAGGGGAAGCATGGGGCACCCCAGAAGGTCGGTGCTCTAGTAGCCAGCTCTACAGAGAACAAAGACAGGGAAGGGTAGTCCTTGAGGACCGATTAAGAGAGACATGGATGTTAACAGGGGAATAAAAATCAGCCTTGAAATATAAAATCAAGAGCTTCATGTAAGATTAATATTAGCATATCGCTACCTTTCCATTAATGGCTTTTCCCTTTTGCTTCACTGAACTATTTGAATTGATATCAGATACCCCTCCTCCCCCATAGATGAGCATTTTGGGGAATTTTAACATTTATTGATTCACCAACACCTGGAGCTGAACATGATTTTCCAGGCATAATGTCTACACATTAGTTTTGTCTCAAGGAGTTGAATACTATGCATAGAAACAGAAAATTATGGCAGATAAAGACCATACAGCCTTTCCAGTCTGGCCATCCACACCAACTACCAAGGTCTACAATCCCTTCCTCTCCCTTAGAGAGCTTCTCTGTGCATATCCCGTGCTTTCTTAAATTCAGATACAGTCCCTGTCTCCATCCCCTCCACTGGGAAGCTATTCCATAAATCACTACCCTAAGACATTTCCTTAGATTACTCACAACTATCACTTTCATCCCCTACATCCTTGTTCCAGAGTTTTTCTTTCAATTGAAAAAGGCTCTCCTCCTTTGCATTTATGCCATGGAGGTATTTAAATGTCTGTCATTTTTCCTCTCCCGCCTTTCTTCAAAAGTATCTATATCGAACCCTTTAAATCTATCCTCCTCATGAGAAAAGCCCGCTGTCTATCTTAGTAGCTGCCCTCTACACAGTTTAGTTTATTTAAAATTTTATATAAATCACCAATTCATACCAACAAGGCGGTTTACAATAAAACCAACAGAGCACGAAAGAACTCCAAAACAAAATAGGAAAGATCATTCAACCAGAGGAAAGAAATTAAAGATAGGAGCAGACAAAGAAGAAATGTAAAGAATCAGGCTAGCCTGCCAACCAAGGAAGGGAAAGCTTGTAAAAACAGATGGGTTTTAAGAGATGCTTTGAATTTAGAATAAGAGGATTCCAATCAGAGGTCAGGAGGGAGATCGTTCCAAAGTTTCGGTGTGAGGAAGTAAAAGGCTGAGTGTCTGGTGGACTCCCAATCTTGCTTGCATGATAGACAGAAGATGGAGGCGATTGGCATGGAGTGGGTGGAAAATCCTGCGAGGAGTGTGAAAAAGACCAAGAGAGAAGAGAGATGAAGGGAGATCCGTATGCAGAGCTTTATGAGTTAGAATCAAGACTGCATTGGATTCTGAAGGAGACAGGAAGCTAGTGTTGGCTGATCAGAAGGGGGGGCAGGAAATGTGGTCAAATTTGGAGGCGCAAATGAGGATATGGACTGCGAAATTCTGAATATTTGGAGTCTTTTGATTTTGTGACTGGGCAGACCTCAAAGAACAGTGTTACAGTAGTCCAAACTAAAGATAACCAAACTAAGGAGAAAAGTAGCCAAAGCAAGAGGAGACAGAAGAGTGTGGATACAATAAATTTGACAGAGAGTGAAAAGGAATGCTTAACGATGCTGCTGATATGGTTGTGAAATGACAGAGCAGAATTGAGGATTACACTCAGGTACCTACAAGAAGTGGTGAGAGTAATGGGAAAATTGGCTAGCATTGCAGCAAGAGTGGGAGACTGGGCAGTAGGGGATTACCAGATAGCCATAGTTCTTTTGAAGGTTCAACAGGAGACTATGATCATGTAGCCTGGAGGCTATCACGGAGAGACAGGCATTTAGAGAAGAGAGGTCCGGGAAAGCAGAGTTGTTTGAAGAACAAGAAAAGAATATCATTGGCGTAATAATATACAGAGATACCAAATTGTTGGGCCAGAAAATGTTAAAAAGAAGAAGAGGTGCAGGCACCGAACTGTCAAGGGAATAAGATGAAGAGGTGAGTGAATTAAAGAAACTGTAAAAGAGCTATTAGACAGGAAAGAGCGAAACTGGTGAACAGTCCCCTGAAGACCAATATTGGAAAAGCAAGAAAGAACAGCATGGTCAACCAGGTCAAAGGCAGAAGAGAGATATTCAAGGACACCAGAAGACAGATATTACTACGGTCAAAAGACTGAAGAACTTCACTCAGCAGGGAGTGAAATTGGTTCTGATGCTGTGAGATGGACGAAAATCAGACTGACTGGGGTGAAGAGTCCTTGTCTTCTCAAGATGGTCAGAGAGCTGGGCAAAAACAAGCCATTCGAGGACTTTAGAGAGAAAGGTGAGATGAGAGACAGGCCTAAAGTTTGATGGAACCAAGGTGTCAAGATGTTTTTAAGAGGGGGATGAGCAATAGACTTCCAGGAAAGGGGCATGGTACCTGATGAGCAATTTTGAAGAAAAGAGTGAACTCTCGGAAGAAGGGCTAAAGTGTCACGTTAGATCCAGGAGGAAGGGATCGGGTCAGAGGCACAGATGGTCTTGCGCAGGGAACCAATGTGTTTAGAAACGGAAGCAAGAGAAGGCAGGTCGAATAAGGACCATCTGTGAGGAACAATAAAAGGAGGAGAAAGAGAAGGAGAAGGCACTAATGGAGAATGTGGAAGGGAGGAAAAATTAGACCAGAGGTCCGTGAGTTTATCTGACAAGAAGTGCAGCTATTAGATCAGAGGACCAAAGGACGAAGTAAGCAGGAGACTGTAGAAAAAAAAGAGCTGCTTTGAAGAGTTAGTGGAAGAGATAATGGCATTCTAAAGTAGGCTCTCTTTGCAGTAGCAAGGACCAAGTGATATCATGCACAGTGGGTATGAAAAGAGACCACAAGACAGAGACAGAGACTGAGCCTTCCTCCAACAGTGCTCTGATTGCCTCACCTGAAGGTGGAGGAGACATAGGCCGGTATGATACCAAGGCTGATGGCGCTTCAAAGAGATGGATCTGGAATGAAGTGGAGCTAGGGACTCTAATCTGGAAGAAAGAAGGGAATTCCAATTAGAAACCTTTTAATCAGCTGAGAGGAAATCAAAAGTTGGGGGAAACAAAGCATCAGATGACATGACAGGAATGCAGCTAGTGTTTTCAAGGTGCTCTTGTGATAGGACACATGGGGAACAGAAGAACTGCTGCTGCTTATGGAGGTGTGAAACAGAAAGCGAAAAAGAATGTAATGGTGATCGGTCCAAGGGAGAGGAAATGCAAAGATCAAGACAGAAAAAGGAAAAGTGGGTGTTGTAAAAATAAGATCTAGAGTGTGTCCAGCAGAATGGGTAGTAGAAAGGACATGGTGACAAGGTGAGAAGTCTGAAGCCAAGCAAAGAAAAAGCCAGCCTCTTAATGAAGCAGTGAGGTCAAAATGGATATTAAAATCTCCTAGGATTGGAATCTCCAAATCGGAATAAAGAAGGGTTGTCTCAGATGGTGAGAAGGTCCCAGAGAGTACAGGATAGGGTTGGGGGACAGCAGAGGAGAAGGAGGTGAATCCCCAGGGAAGGCGTAAAAGAAGCGTTCAAGATAGAGAAGTGAAGGAGAGGCAATCTTGACAAGTCACAGGGAAAAACGATGCACAATAAAGGTTGCCACCCCCAGTACGAGAGAGACGGGGAGTACAAAGTATATCATAGTCTGCAGGGGGCCCTGATACCTCCCCATCTCTATGCTGTTTATAGCTTTTTGAAAGTGCAGACTTCAGAATTGCACACACTATCCCAAATGAGGTCTCAACAAAAGACCTATACAGAGCCACTATAAACCCTTTTCCTGATGGCAAGTCCTCTCCTTATACATCCAAGTATCCTTCTGGCTTTTACTGTCACCTTTTCTGCCTGTTTGGCCATATTAAGATCATCGTATAAGATCAGGCCCCGGGTCCTGCTCTTCTTTTGTGCACAGAAGTACTTCACCCTTATACTGCATCACCCCTTTGGATTATTTGCAGCCTGAATGCATGACCCTGCTTTTTTCTCTCCTTTTTTTTAGGCATTAAACCTTGATGGGTCACTCCCTAGACTTAAGTTTTTCTCTGATGTTGGATAACATGAACCTAAAAATACATAATGAAACAGTAAAACCAACCCTCTGGTTAGATTACCAATTTTTGTCTGACATCTCACTACAACATAAAAAGAAAACTCTCCCTATCTGAGTCTGAACCTCTTTCCATGATTATACCCCAAATAATGTCTATATGTAAATAATGTATATAAGTTGCACTGTTCTGTGCCATTCAGTTTAACATTATTCTGTTTACTTTATATTGCTTATAGTTATCTGATGTTATATGTAAAACAAACTATGCTTTGTCGACTGTTGTTATCTGTGAACCGCAACTGATCTATGGAAGCTGCGGTATATAAGTTCTTGTTTAAATAAATAAATAAAATAAATAAAATTACCATGTGGGGGAAGCGTGTCAAACTCTTCTTGTGCAAACAATTCAAAAAAGTGCACAAAATAATCTTCTGATTGAGTCTGAGTTAAAAACATAATTGATCTATCTAAGGGTCTCCCTGACAAGTCTGCTATTGCTCTTATTGATTTCTGGAAATCAGACTAAAAAATGTCACCACTTATTTTATTGTGCCTAAAAGTATCTGTGTAATTAATCCATTCAGATGCACCCCTTGGTTTAATATAGAACTTTGCTTGCTTAAGCGGAAGGGAGATATTAGAGAAATAGGTCAGCAGAATCTTAGAAATTACTCAGCAAATTTAATGCTCAGACATTATGCACAGTAAAAAAAAAAAGCCAAAAAAGTACTTTATGGTAGTTATCATTGTGGTCAATAAGCACTCCAGGATCTTGCTGAAAATGCTTAATAATCTCATTTGTCAACCACAAATTGACAGCCCTCGTGATGGCAATTTGCCAGCCCTCGTGATGATTTCATGATTTTGTAGATAAAGATTTCCTGTCTTAAACTGATATATATTATGCAATTGTCCTTCCTGAACAGAGTCTTAGACTTTCTTTTTGGTAATAATCTTAATTATATTGTCTGAAGTACCGATACAGAACTGCATAACTTTACTGAAATAAATGAGCTTGAGGGTGAACCGAAAGGACAAAACCTGACATCTGTGAATTTGATCCAAATTGGCTAAAACAGGTCTGATCAAGTGGATCAAACTGTTTACAAAATTAATAATTATCCAAAAGATATATACGAGGGGGTACCCAAAAAACACAGGAATAACATTGCCGTGGGCGGAGCTTGTGTAGTACGCACTTCTGCAGCTAGGCGTGTATAGTGAAACTCATTGTCAGTTCAGTGCCGCCTGTGTTGTCGACCTCGCTTGTTCTGTTCATCTGCAGTGATTGTTTTTGCTAGCGCTGTTTTGTTCTTGTTTCTTTTTTTATGATGACAAGTTTAAGTGAACAACGTGCAACTGTGAAATTTTGTTTTCTACTTGGTAAAAATGCTGCTAAAACTGTTTTAAATGTTGAAAACAGCTTATCAAGATGACTCTATGGGGAAAAGTCAAGTGTACCAGTGATTTGCTCGGTTTAAAAATGGCAGCATGTCGATTGATGACAAACCTCGTTCTGGGCGTCCATCAACTGCCCGAATCGACGAAAATATTGAAAAAATTAGAGAGCTTGTGCTCACAGACCGTCGACAGACAATTGATCAACTGTCAGAGATTAGTGGGTTATCTTGGAGCTCGGTTCAGCGAATTTTAACGAAAGATTTGGGAATGAAAAGGGTTGCTGCCAAGTTTGTTCCTCGGGTTCTGACTGACAATCAAAAGGAACATTGAGTTGAAACATGTGTTTTGAAACAGCTTGAAACTGATCCAGATTTTCTGTCAAAGGTCATTACAGATGATGAGTCATGGTGCTATGGTTACGACCCAGAAACAAAGCAACAGTCAAGCCAATGGAAGACGTCATCGTCACCCCGTCCAAAAAAATGTCGTCAAGTCAAATCAAACATCAAAACAATGCTGATTTGCTTTTTGATGCCAAGGGGGTAGTTCATTCAGAGTTTGTTCCCCCAGGTCAGACCGTCAATCAAACCTTTTATTTGGAAGTTTTAAGAAGATTGTGCAACAGTGTTCGTCAAAAAAGACCCGATTTGTGGCAGACAGGAGACTGGTTCTTCCACCACGACAACGCACCTGCACACACAGCCATCTCTGTTAGACAGTTTTTGTCTAAAAATGGCATGGTTCTGCTGCCCCACGCACCTTACTCGCCTGACCTGGCTCCGTGCGACTTTATTTCCACGCATGAAAAGGGGCATGAAAGGACACCGATTTGACAACATTGAAGAAGTCAAGAAAAAAAGGAGGGAGGAGCTGTCAGCCATTTCTAAAGATGACTACAAAAAATGTTTCGAACAGTGGAAGCACCGGTGGGACAAATGTATCAGTTGTAATGGAGAGTATTTTGAAGGGGATAAGGTTGTTTTGTAAAGAATTAGAAATAAATAGCTTTAAAAAAATAATTCCTGTTTTTTTTGGGTACCCCCTCGTATCTAAACTCACCAAATCAAGTAGTATAACTAAAAACATAGCCTATATTGGTCCCAAGTAAAGTTGAAAACTGTAGACCACTCATGAATCACCCATGCTTTGGGGAAAAAAAAATATTTTCTATTTTAAAACAATGCAGTTTCCCTGATCTTGACAGATGATCTGTGTAGAAAACTGGATAAAGATAGATGTTCTGGTGGTAGATTTAGATTTAGTGTCAGCATTCAATACAACTGATCACTGTAATTTATTGTATAGTTTAAGAGAACTGGAAAGTTCAAGGTAAAACTTTAGAATGATTTTATTCCTTCTTAAATGACTGCAGTTCATGCCACATAAAGAAAAACTCTCTTGTCCATGGCTACTTACCTACACGATACCTTAGATATAAAATAAAGAATGAGGAGGATACTTCTATCTCTATATATACACACATATACTGTACAGTGTGGCCCAAAAAAAGTGAGAACATCTCGTAGCATATAAGTTATTTAAAAATTACCACTAGACAAAACAGATCCGCATATCAAGGTCTTCATGGCCAATCAGGAGCAATCAGAATCACCAGCCCGCAATGGGCTTCTATGCACTGCAACAGTTGTCCTATGAGAGCCCAAGGTGGAAATACGTACAGTAGGCCCTCTGACAGCCACCTCTGTGCGAGAGCATCGAAGCATTCTGACATGCACATCTGCTGTAGAAATGAGTTGCCTTGGCATTGGCCAGGGTCACAAGTAGGTCCATTATCAGAACCCCCAGCGTACTGTGATGCATTCAGCTCCCACTCACCTTGATCCAAGTAGCGTTGACCGAGATAGTCCACCTGCACATTTTCCTTGCCCGTTACGTGCACCGCAGAGAGCGAACAGATTCATTTTGGTCCATGTCAACAATGGCTGGACCTCCTCCAACAGGGTGGCAGTCCCTGTACCCTCCTGTCTGTCTGTTTATATATGCCACCATGGTGGCATTGTCAGAGCACACTCACCACTGCCCCCTGGAACAGGGGCTGAAAGTGCTTAAGTGCCAAGAATACCACCCACATCTCCAGGCGGTTTATAGAGCACTGGCTCTCCTCCATGGACCACAGGCCCTGCACCACCTGCAAGAGGCAATGGGCCCCCCAACCAGTGAAACTAGCATCTGTCGTGACCAGAACAGATTCCAGTGTCTCCAGAGATATACCTGCCGTCAGATGAGCCTTGCTCAGCCACCACTCTAGGCTGCCCTTCAACTCCACCAGTCAGCAGAGCTTCAGAGACATCAGCTGAGTGAGTGGTGACCAGTAAGAGATCAGCGCCTGCTGAAGTGGTTTATGGGTATCCTCACCCATGGCACCAGATCTAGGACCGCCATCACATATCCCAGAAGTTGTAAATACACCCATGCCATGGGCTTTGCCATGGTCGAAAAGCAGTACACTTGATCTTGAGGTCTGCAGATTCTGTTGCACAACAGAGACCCACCCTGTTTTGGTATTGAACAAGGCATAGAGGTAAACCAACTGCTGCACTGAGGGGGTAAAAAAAAAAAAAAATCCCCTGCCAGACCCTCAGTAGCCCCTAAAAGGCTGACCTAGGCTGCTAAGATGGCTGTGTTGAAAAGATGAAAAACTGCTGGATCAAAACCTGCAAAAGTCCCCGAGCTTCTCTCTCTGAAGGGCATTCTGCCTGGGTTCCCTTGGAACGATCTTCCAGCAGGCGTCCCCCTTTGGAATCGCCCAAATCCTTCACCAGTTTGTCCAGGGCCTCAAACAGCAGCTTCCCCTTGAAAGGGAGTTTTCTAAGCTTTATCTTAGAGGACACATAAGAACATAAGATATGCCATACTGATATACTAAGGTCCATCAAGATATACCAAGGTCCATCAAGCCCAGTATCCTGTTTCCAACAGTGGCCAATCTAGGTCATATGTACCTAGCAGTTTCCCCAAAAGACACAGGTTCCACAATGCTTGTACTGGGTCAAGCATTGATATCCTGGGTCCCTTCTTAATAATGGTTTATGGACCTTTTCTCCAGGAACTTGTCCAAACCTTTTTTAAACCCAGCTACACTAACAGCCTTTACTACATCCTCCGGTAACAAATTCCAGAGTTTGATTACACTTTGAGTGAAAAAATATTTTCTTTTATTAGTCTTAAATAGTTTACCCTGTAGCTTCATTGCATGTCCCCTAGTCTTTCTATATTCTGATAAAGTAAAACAATCGATCTACGTTTACCCGTTCCACTCCATTCATTAATTTATAGACTTCTATCATAATCTCCCCTCAGCCATCTCTTATCCAGATTAAAGAGCCCTAACCTTTGTAGCCTCTTTTCATAGGAGTATCCTTCATCCCCTTTACCATTTTGGTGGCTCTTCTCCGAACCTTTTCTAATAACGCTATATCCTTTTTAAGATAAGGTGACCAGAATTGCACACAATATTCAAGGTGCGGTCTCACCATGGAACGATATCCACAGACCAATTGCACAGCCAAAGGAACCGCCTAGCCACAATGACAGAGGCCATGGTATTTGAAGTTGCTCGCACCATATCATAAAAGGCATCCACCAGATATGCTGATGTGGACTCCAACTTGACCCTCTCTAGTGCCATGGGGTGATCAGTCTCCCCTGCAGCCAAGGCCTGTAGCCAGTGGATAGACGCTCTGTTTACATAGGCCCTGTATATGGACGCCTGCATGGTTAAGGCACTAGTATCAAAGACTTGCTTTAGCAAAGATTCCAGCTTAAGGCCCTGAAGGGCCTTAAGCACTGCACTGCCTTCAACCGGAATAGTAATCTTCTTTGTCACTGCGGACACCAGAGCGTCTACCTTGGGCATCTTGAGGAGCTCTCTCATCCTGCGGAATGGGATATAAGTGACTCATCGCTCAACCCCTTTTAATCTAGCCTCCGGCACTTTCCATTCAATCATTTTCTTGATAACCCTGTGCACGGGGAAACACTTGGAAGCCCCTAAAGCTCTGCAACAAGGGATGCTCCAAGGACTCTGTCACTGCAGGAGGCGCTGCCATATTTAAAACTGCTAAGGAGTGGCTAAATCAACAGAGCCAACTCCTCTCAGTGGAAAAGATTTTGATTGTCCCTTTGAGGAATTTCCCCTTCCTCCAGGTCTGGACCCACCGATTCCTCCGAGGTTCGAGGGCCCTCCCCCCAACTCCTCCAAGGTTTGTGAAAATGGGGAGTCCAGTTCACCCCATAAATCCCTATCCTTCTTGGATCACTTGCAAGGAGGCTCCCCTGAATCCAGAGACTCCTCCTGACAGACTTCAGTGGGCATGAGGGAAGGGAGAGCTGCCTGGACAGAGCATTCGACCTGTTTTTTCTTCAAACAATAAATAGGCTTTGTTCAGGGACAAAATGCCAGCATTTCCTGCCGAATATGTAGTCCCCACCCCCCTCCGGGGCCTGTCACCTCTAGCTTCTCTTTCCCCGCAGGACCCTGCATTGCCCCTAAAAAGTCTTTCAATGTAGCACGAAAGCCTAGAACACACCCAGCAAAAGCTCTGTTGTTATAAACTGTGGTTTCACCCACACTCAACACAGATCAAGGAAGCCAATGGCATGTGAGATTCCCTGAGGCCACCAGCGGGGGAAAAAAAAACCCCACACACAGACCATGTGAAAACACAGCCAGAGCCTAACACACTACTAAAAAAAGAAAAAAAAATCACCAAAGAAGTGCAAATAGTCACTGAACCAGAAACCGCTAACTGTAGCCTGCCTCTGATCACACCATTAGCTTTCACTTTGTGACCCTCTGTTAACTAAAAAAAAAAAAAAAAAAAAAAAAAGTTTTATAGGCACAGCAGCTATCAACACAAGTGCATTACATCACAATCTGATGGAAGCCCAGTGATCTCTCCTGATCTGTGGGCAGTCCAGCTGCGGGAGGGGGGGGGGGAGGGAACCTGGATCACCAGGTTATTTACCCCAGAGGATCCCCAGACCCATTCAAGGATCCTGGAGGCAGAAAACAGGCCCTGCAGCCCGCACACTCTCACCAGGCGATGGAGTGAAACCCAGCTCTAGGCAACTAACTTTAAGCTAGGTTGTTATACTTAAGCTCCTTCTACTCCAAAAACAAAAAAAACCCCAAAATCTGCAAATTGCTCAGTATCAAAGCATTTTCCAGAGAAGCCTTCCCACGGAAGGGTTGCTCCCTCAGCTGCTGTGGACTGAGAAATACTGGATTCTGGTCCTGAAGAGGGTGCACTTATACTGGTGACATCAAATTCCGTTTTGCTCAGTCCTCAGCTGCTGGAGGGGAATAACCCACGCTTTGCCGAACTGGACTGGAGGGACGAAATGGAATTGTGGTTTAAAGAAATCTCTCCTCGCTTTGGAAGAGCTAGCTCTATATAAGCAGAAATAATTTGAGTAGGAGCGCATAGTGGGAGGACAGCATTGCACAATGAGTGCAGCTTGAAGAATCCAGACTGCAATTTGCTCAAGAAGCCAATATGTATTAGGCTTTTCTTGTTGATAATAAAAATGATTGCTACAAATAACTACTGTCCAGTAAGAGTCACACCCACAATTATGCAATGTTTTTACAGTATTCATAAAACACAAGTAAAATACAAATAGCAAACAATATTATGCACCCAGATACAGCGACAAATACACGCAGGAGGATGGAAGACATTCCACCTCTATGACAAAACACTCAACAACAATGGATAGCTTAGAACATATCTTTCTTCTGGAGTCGTAAAAAGCCAACCAGCATGCTTAAGGTACCCCCCCCCCCAACCACCCACCCACCCCCCCAACACAGATAGATAACCCAAACAAACAGCATCTGAAACATCAAGTGGTCATGTCCCAAGTTACAAAGGAATGGGTGGACACTTAAGTATTAAAGGACTGTCCCTCTGGTCCCTGGGGGAAGAGAATCAAGCAATGGAGCCTAGAGATGGAGGCAACACTCTAGAGCCACTGAACCCTGAAGCTTAGCAGATTTATGCTCCATGTCCATGAGGTCAAAGAAGGCAAGCTCCCAAGACCCCAAGTCCAGAGAAGTATCAGACATCCACTGATGCAAAACAGCTTTTTATCCACCAAGAAGTCACGCTCACATAGATGTCGGGGTACACTCAGAAGGGAGCCACAAAAAGCAAGAAGCCAACAGTCAGGACGATTCAAATCCAATTTATTGAAACAGACCCCGACGCGTTTCGGCAAAAAATGCCTTCATCAGGGGGTAGCAGCTACAATATAGATATATATATAAGTAATACAAATCATAAAACATAAAAACGTAAAAAAGGGGGGCTCAAAATCATAAGCCATAACATTTAAAATATATTATATATTATAATATAATATTATGTAAACCAAAAGAGGGGGGACTGGTGAACCTATTATCAATGTAATTAAACAAAAACAAAGTGTATATAAACGCAGGACACAGAAATGATAAATAAATATTATTGAAAATTATAAAATAACAGCATAAACACTTTTGGACAAATATAATAAAGGTGTAAGGAAAAAATTATAAGAAAAAATTATTGTAATAAAAAGGTAATAAACAATTCTTGAGACAATAACTTAAGTCTTATAAAGAAATTATAAAAGAATATGGACATAAAGGGAAATGTACAAAACTCTTATACTTACATATGACCCTGTTCATAGACCGATAATGTAATGTTAAGTCCAGAGTTGGGCGTATTCTGTCTCGCTATATTAAAGAGACTTGATATCGCCTAAATTGAACTATAAATATAACAGCTAAAGGTAGTTACAAGTGGTAACGTAAAACTGAGTTAAAATCAAACATGTTAAAAATGTCACAAAATAAGTGAGAACTTACATATAAATAAATAAACAATGATGGACTATATAATCTATGTATATGAATGTATACAGCTATAAATTATGCATATAAATCTTGTGGTAACTTCTGATTAAAAATTATGGAGACTAAATACATAAAAAATGAATAATAAAATAAAATACAATCAAATAAATATATATGTATAATACCTTATTATATTATTTTATTTTGTAAGTGTATGCTAATTAGCAAACCAATTATCAAACCATATAGGTATGTAAGAACGTTTTAAATTGATAATGGTAAACAGTGAATCACAGATTGAGAATCTATATAGCACCATGGAATCAAGCCAGGGAAACTATAGTTACTATTCCAATAATTAAAAATGCACAAATAAAATGATACTATAAATGAAAATAAATTAAACTGTATACTTAACATAACATGAGTATGAAGATAACATCGAATAGTCTGAATAGTGAACTAGTGAATGTATTTATTTGTTCATGAATATTCGTATTAAGAGGGGAAACCGATAACTGTGCAATGATGCTCCCTATTAAATTTAATATAAAGGACAAGATAACAGATGTGTATAAACTGATGATATATTTGATATAGCGAACTTTAATTCAAATATCAAAAATGAGTTATGTATTAATGATTAAATAAATAGATGAATATGGTTTAGCTTAACATACAAAAATGACTTGAAATCAATTATCTTAAATGGTCCTAAATCCAGAACACCAACAGAAATCTTATGTTAAAACAGTACTGTTGAGTGAAAAACTGTGTGAATGGTTTGAATAAACGTAAACAAATTTCTCGGTAAAATTATATTACTACCTAGATGTAATGAACTGATAATGTAAAACTGTGCAGTATAAAAGTTTTTGTACCCTGATGTAATGCCACGCAATGTTATTGATGAAATAGAAACAAATCAAAAATCACATAGATTCAGTAAGTAACAAACTTAAAAAGGAATGGGCCAGTTCTTGTTCAAAAACAGACGACATGATGATTAGACTTGAAAGAGGGAGATGTAATGCCCCAAATGCAAACATAGTAACCTAAGAGTATAAAGAATAGTGGTAAATAAAGGTAAAATACCTTAGAAAGGTCTCGGTACTTCCAAGATCGTTGCCTAAGTCATAAGAACATATAAGTAATGTTAAAATGTCGTGTAAACCAGGCTGTTACTTGGAAAGGATTTTTTAGGAGAAGATACTATGTTGTAGAATTGACATGTATCAACAAATAAACGTGTGCATTATAGATAGAACAGATATTGAATAGACATAAAACTACGTTTTAAAAAACTCTTTTCATTACTATTTTAAAACTTCAATAGAAGGTAACGTATGGGTCTAAAGAAATGTGAACTAAAGTGGACACTAAAAATAATGACATAACCCACGGAGCAGAATGAAAGTGTCGGTAAAGAACGGAACGAACTACTACCATGGTAAAACAATATATAATATGCCATCATGCTTAAATAACACCCCTGCTATCGTATAGTATGCAAGTATTTACTCACGCTAATACTCCGATCGAGTACAGAAATTGTCTGCCTTAAAAAGATACAAATGCTGGTACTGCTCACATCGAGTCGAAAGTGAAAGTGCACTAGCTGCGGGGAATATAATGTAACCGTTTAAATTTGGCGCCAAAAAATCAAAGAAGCTGATTGGAAAGCAGATGATGAAGTAAAACTCGTAGATGAGGTAAAACTCGTAGAGGCTCATTATAATACTAGTGAATGAAATCGCTGAAAGCCAATGTGTTGTATGTGTGCCTACAGACATCTCAGTACTGAAGTAAAAAACAGAGAAACATCAATGGAAATGTTGTTAGTCGAAAGGAAAAGCAGACCCCATAAACATTTAGGATGCAAATAGGAAAATATATGGATCAATAAATTTACAAGAAGACAGAAAGGTCTATTTCTTGATTAAGACCATCTGGAGATACACTTTTAAACTCATAAATATATCTCTGTTCCAATTTCAACAGTTTTTTATCTATATCCCCTCCTCTCCAAAGTGGTTTGATCCATTTCAAAACTAAATATTTCAAGTCACTAATTTTGTGGTCAGCAGCAATCCAATGAGAGACCAAAGGCTTTTCTGTGATTTTCCGAGAAATGCAGCTTTTATGCTCAGTGATCCGAGTCCGAATTTCTCTTTTAGTTTTTCCAATGTATACAAGATGACATGGGCACTGTATGAGATAAATTACATTGGACGTTCTGCAGTTCGTATAATCATTCAGATATATCTTATGTCCTGTTTTTGGGTCCGTAAAGCTATTTTTGGCTATAATAGTGTGTAGGCAGATGGAGCATTTTCCACAACTATAGTGTCCCTTAATTTTAGGGGGAGCATGTGATCTCATAAGAGCTGATGGAACAAGTGTATTGGCTAGATTTGTGTTTCTTTTATAAGCAACCATGACATGTTTTGTATCAAATGCTGGTAATGTAGTCAATAAATGCCATTCCTGTTTGAGAATATTCACTATTGACTTAGAATGTTGGGAAAATGTTAAAGCGCAAACGACCCTGTCAGAATTTTTTGGAATATTCTTTTTTTGTAACAAAAGAGAACGATCAGTGGTGCAAGCACGTAAATATGCTTTCTTGATACTCTCTTTTGGATATCCTCTTGTTTTAAATCTGTAGTGCATATCGACAGCGTGGCGTTCAAAGTCTCTATCTGTAGTGCAAGTTCTTTTAATTCTGAGGAATTGGCTAACCGGTAAATTTTGTTTGAATGCTCTATTGTGACAACTATCATAATGAAGGAGAGTGTTACGGTCAGTGGGCTTTCTATACAATTCTGTGACAAAGCCACTGTGGTCCTTCTTAATCATGATATCAAGATAAGAGATTTTTTTCGGAACTGAAGGTGCCCTCAAATTGTAAATGGGGGTCCAGGGAATTGATCCATGAGAAAAATTCATGTAATTTATCTTCTGGACCATCCCATATAATCAGGATGTCATCTATATATCTCTTCCATAAAAGGACATTAGATGAGTAAGGATGAATAGTCAAATATTGTGCTTCAAAATTAGCCACGTAGAGGTTTGCCACGTCTGGGGCCATAGAAGAGCCCATGGCTACCCCTTTTACCTGTTTATAAAAAAGGCCACGAAAATAAAAGAAGTTCTCTGACATTGCTATTGAGGCCAACTGTACTAGAAAAGCCGTGGGAGTACGTACTGGTTGTGCCCTTTGTATAAGAGTATTGGCTAGGACTTCAAGTGCAGCCTGTTGAGGTATATTAGTGTATAGAGAGTTTATGTCCAAGGTAACTAGTATGAGCTGATCATGATATTGATTAAATTCTTGTAAAATGTTAATGATGTGTGTAGAGTCACAAATGTAAGAAGGTACCTGTATAACAAATGGTCTAAGATAAATATCAAGAAATTTGGAGATGGGTTCCAAGACTGAGCCTAAAGCCAGTTGCGGAAGCCCTGGAGTGACAACTGCTGACCCATCTCCCTGCAGTTGGTTATTCAGTGCCTCCAAAGCTCAGGTGTCCAAAGTTGGGAAGACTGTCGCGAAGAAAGGCGCCCCTCCATTGAAGTAAACATATCAACAGCATCACCCTTACGAAAAAGAGCAGGTTCCTTCTTCCAGATAGACTGAACATAGTGTTGAGTTTGAAGGTAACTGAAAAACTCACTCTGGGGAAGGTGGTATTGAGTCTGTAAATTCACAAATGAATCCATCTCATCACCCCCCTCCATCCAGAGATCCAACAAATAAGTGATCCCCGCCGCTGCCCAGACAACTGGGATAATATGCTGCCACCTGGGGGCAAAGTCTATGTTGTCCATCAAAAGGAGGAAGCCTGTATGTCGCCAAGAGCAATTCCAGCGCTGACAATATCTGTCTGCCAAGCATGGTAGAGAGCCTTAAGGTAACCTGAACAAGATCACGACAGAGGAAGACAATGGGCCTCAGCATGTAACAAATATAGCCTGTTGATAGGTGTAGACAGCCAACCTATCAAAGAAACCAGAGCACAGCGCTCATTACCCATGACCAAGTCTCGCAGCGGTCATGTAATATATAGCAAATTATAGATCTGCAACGAGGGTAGATTGAGTCCACTCTCATCCATGTGCCACATCAAGACTGCCAAGGGAATAGGCGGGTGTCTTCAATTCCACAGGAACTTAGTTAATAACGTATCCAACTGCGCCCAAACCCGATGGGTGATCCACAACGGAAGATGCCAAAACACATAGATACAATGGGGCACCCTCCATCATCTTAAAGAAAGCAATCATCCCCTTCAGTAAAAGGGGTAGACACCGTCATTTCTGCAAACGTTCAGATGTACGATGCAGAAGCAGTTTAATGCTATTAACAGAGCTTATCAGTTTCTGCAGTGAGTTGAATATCTAGATAACAGATCTGAGAGTCTGCCCAAACCAGAGGGACGCTCCCAGGCCAGCGTGCACGTACCCTCCCCCTCACATCAAGCGCTACCGACTTACTGCAAATTATCTTCAAGCCAGAAAAGCGTCCGAAGCGTTCCATAATTATATAAAGCGATCGGCAAGGAAGTCACCGGAGATTGGAGGCATAAAGTAGGTCATCAGCAATTGCACTTAACTTGATCTCATCATTTTCCAGAACAAGACCCTGAATAAGTCAGCAGCGAGAGGAGCAATGGTTCAAGAGAGAGCACAAATAAGAGCGGAGAGAGAGGGTAGCCCTGACGAATGCCATACTCCAAAGTAAAAGGAGTAAAAAATGTGCCCCCCCCCCACCAAGATGGCTGCCAAAGGAACATTGTAAAGAATATGGATCCAGTGGAAGAAAGCGCTCAAGAATCTAAAATTGTCGCAAAACCATGAACAAGACCAAGAGACCTGGCCAAACGCCTTGTCAGCATGGAGCTGACCAAAAGCAACAGAAACAAATGCTGCGTCCAGTATTCCATGTCCAGAATCAATTTGCTTATGTTTAAAGAGGCCTCCCAGCCCTGCACAAAACCCACCTGATGGAAGCCGATGAGGTATGCTAAGATAGGGTTGAGCTGACATGCCAAAATTGTAATTGAGCAACGAGATCAGTCTATAAGAGGCTGGGTCCAGAGTATAGTTTCCTGCCTTTGGTATGACTAATCCTAGCACTCCACATGTCGTCTCTTAGGAGAATCTAATCATTGATAATGTGAGCAAACATGTCAACCAAGGCAACAGTCAACTGAAGAGAAAGTATCTTATAATATTCTACCCCAAAACCATAGGAGCCAGGCGCCTTGCAGACCGTCCCATCCTTGACAGCTTGCTGCACTTCACTACCTGCAATGGGAACATTAAGCAGCATTACATTAAGCAGGTGATTTAAAACCCTCTTGCACCGAGGTGGTTTCTCCAGGGCCATATGCCCATAAGGGAAGGGTTAGCACAGCTGTTACAGTTGGTGATTCGATCATTAGGCATGTAAATATCTGGGTGGCTGGTGGATGTGAGGATCGCCTGGTAACATGCCTGCCTGGTGCGAAGGTAGCAGAACTTAGACAGTGCTGGGGAGGAGTCTGCTGTCTTGGTACATGTTGGTACCAATGACATAGGAAAGTGTGGTAGGGAGGTTCTGGAGGATAAATTTAGGCTTTTAGGAAGGAAGTTGAAATCCAGAACTTCCAGGGTAGCATTCTCCAAAATGCTTCTCATTCCCCGCACAGGACCCAAAAGGCAAGTAGAGCTCCAGAGTCTCAATGCGTGGATGAGACAATGGTGCATGGAAGAGGGTTTTGGATTTGTTAGGAACTGGGGAACATTCTGGGGAAAAGAGGGACTCTTCCGAAGGGATGGGCTCCACCTTAACCGGGATGGAACCAGGCTGCTAGCATTAACCTTTAAAAAGGAGATATGGGAGAGCCGACAGTCACCCAAGAGCACATGGTTCGGAACAATGTATCCTTGAAGGATACTAGCAAAAGAATGAAGTTAGGGCATATAAGCAGAGAGTTTCCAATAAAGACAAAAGTAGCCCAAATGCCCTTGAATAAGGAGCAGACAGAGCTTAAAGATTCCAAATTACCCCTGCCTACTGATAGCCAGATTAATATGAATAAAATACAGCCTCTAAAATGCTTGTATGCAAAGACTAGAAATCTAAAAAATAAGATGGGAGAGTTAAAATATATAGCACTAAATGAGAGGTTAGATATGATTGGTATCTCAGAGACATAGTGGAAGGAGGCCAACCAATGGAACACTGTGATACCTGGGTACAAACTATATTGTAATGATAGAGCAGATCAAATTGGTGGAGGGGTTGCACTCTATGTTAGAAAGGGCATGGAGTCACAAAGCATTAAAGTTTTGCAGGAAACAAAATTCACTGTAGAATGTCTATGGATTAAATTCCATGTTAAAAGGGAAAGGGGAAGACAATGGTAGTGGGGGTGTACTATAAACTGCCTGGCCAGAATGAACAAATGAATGATGAAATGTTCAAAGAAATCAGGGAAGCTAACAAAAGTTACAGCACAGAAATAACAATGGGTGATTTCAATTACCCCAGTATCGACTGGGTCAGTGTCACGGCAGGACATGCTAGGGAGATAAAGTTTCTAGATAAAATAAATGACTGCTTCTTGGAGCAGCTGGTTCATGAACTGACCAGAGAGGAAGCCATTTTGAACCTAGTCCTTAGTGGAACACACGATCTGGTACAAGAGATAAGGGTGTTGGGGCCACTTGGCAATAGTGACCATAGCATGATCGCGTTTGATTTAATAAATGAGGGATGGTAAGGAAATCCACAGTACTACTTTTAACTTACAAAAGGGAGACTATGATAAAATGAGGAAAATAGTTAAGAAAAAACTAAGGGGAGCAATTGCAAAGTCAAAAGATTTTCATCAAGCTTGGGTGTTTAAAAATACTATCCTAGAAGCCCAAACCAGCTGTATTCCACGCTTTAAGAAAAGTGGAAGGAAGTCCAAAAAACTGCCAGCATGGTTTAAAGGTGAAGTCAGACTGCTGTTGCCAAAAAAGCATCTTTCAGGAAATGCAAAAGGAGCCAAATGACGAAAACTGGAAACACAAACACTGGCAAGTTAGATGCAAGGCACTGATAAGGCAGGCAAAGAGAATTTGAGAAGAAGCTTGCTGTGGAAGCAAAAATACATAATAAGACTTTTTCCAAGTACATTCGTAGCAAAAAACCTGTGAGAGAGTCAGTTGGACCTTTAGATGATAGAGGGGTAAAAGGAGCACTTAGATGGGACAAGGCCATAGTGGAGAGACTGAATGAATTCTGTGCTTCAGTCTTTAATGAGGAAGATGTAGGGATGTTACCCATAACTGAACTGGTATTTAAAGGTGATGCCACAGAAGAACTAAAAGAAATAGTGATACACCGGGAAGATGTATTACAACTATTTGATAAACTGAAGAGTAGCAAATCAACTGGACTAGATGGTATTCATCCAAGGGTGTTGAAATAACTGAAATATGGGATTGCAGACCTACTATTAGTAATCTATGAACTATCATTAAAATCATCTGTAATACCTGAAGATTGGAGGATGGCCAATGTAACGACAATTTTTAAAAAGGGTTCCAGGGGTGATCTGGGAAGTTACAGACTGGTGAGCCCGATGTCAGTACCAGGAAAAATCGTAGAAACCATTATAAACCATTATAAAGAACAAAATTACTGAACATGTAGATAGTCATGGCTTAATGGGAGACAGTCAACATGGCTTTAGCCAAAGAAGGTCTTGTCTTACTAATCTGTTATGGTTTTTTTGAAGGTGTGAATAAACAGGTTGACAAAGATGAGTTGGTTGATATAATGTATCTGGATTTTCAGAAAGCCTTTGACAAGGTCCCTCATGAGAGACTTTTGTCAAAATTAGAAAGTCATGGGATAGGAGGCAGTGTACTATTGTGGATCAGGAACTCGTTAAAAGATAGAAAGCAGAGGGCCAATTTTCCCAATGGAGAAAGGTGAATAATGGAGTACCCCAGGGATCTGTGCTGGGTCCGCTACTTTTTAACATATTCGTAAATGACCTGGAAATGGGAGCAACGAGTGAAGTAATCAAATTTGCAGATGACAGAAAACTATTCAAAGTTATTAAAAACCATGAGGATTGTGGAAAATTGCAAGAGGACCTTGATAAATTGGAAGACTGGGCATCCACATGGCAGATGAAATTTAATGTGGACAAGTGCAAAGTTATGCATCTAGGAAAGAACAACCCAAACTATGGTTACACAATGCAAGGTTCCACATTAGGAACCATCACCCAGGAAAGAGATGTAGGCGTCATCATGGATAATATGTTGAAACCTTCATCATGGATAATATGTTGAAACCTTCTGCCCAGTGTGCAGCAGTGGCCAAGAGAGCAAATAGAATGCTAAGAATGCTAAGTATAATAAGGAAAGGAATGGAGAATAAAACAAAGAATATTATAATGCCTCTGTTTCATTCCATGGTGCGACAGCACCTTGAATATTGTGTGCAATTCTGGTCGCCTTATCTTAAAAAGGATATAGCGGAATTTTAAAAGATACAGAGAAGAGCCACCAAAATGGTAAAGGGGATGAAGGATACCCCTATGAAGAGAGGCTAAAAAGGTTAGGGCTCTTCAACCTGGAAATGAAAAAGTTGAAGGAAGATGATAGAGGTCTATAAATTAATGAATAGAGTGGAACGGGTAAAACGCAGATCAACTGTTTATGCCATCAAAATAAAGACAGAGTAGGGGACATGCAATGAAGCTACAGGGTAACCTATTTAAGACTAATAAGAGAAAATAAGAGAAAATATTTTGTCACTCAACGTGTAATCAAACTCTGGAATTTGTTACTGGAGGATGTAGTAAAAGCTGTTAGTGTAGCTGGGTTTAAAAAAAAAAAAAAAAAAAGGTTTGGACAAGTTCCTGGAGGAAAAGGTCCATAAACCATTATATTAAAGGGGACCCAGGATATCCACGGCTTGACCCAATACAAGCAATGTGGAATCTGTGTCTTTTGGGGAAACTGCTAGGTACTTGTGACCTAGATTGGCCACTTTTGGAAACGGGATACTGGCCTTGATGAACCTTGGTCTGACCCAGTATGGCAACTCTTATGTTCTTACCTCCACTGCGGCCAAGGCAGGAAGTCATGTGGCCTACAAACAACATTCTCCATCAACCGCATCACCAAATTCCTCTGTGTATAAGGATTAATAAAAGTGACAAAATACTTCTGCAATCTGGGAAGGATCTTTACTTACGTCCCTGCTCATATTTTTAAATGATTGGCACAAAAACAAGCATCCCCATCCGGTTGCCGTATCGAAACAAACGATGTTTATAGAACCGCAAGGACCATAGGGCATGCTGTTGGAGTTGCGTTAAGAGCTGACTGCCAAGTATGCGCGATGGATCTCGTGCCATGGTCTAGGCAGACTGCTACCCACTTCTGATTTTCTAACTGAAGAAACTGCGACAGATATGTTGCTTCCTCTTGGCTATAAAGACTCCAACTGCTCCCTTCGATGCCACCTTTTCCGCCTCCCAAAAACAACATAGGAGTATCTTTGTGAGCATTATTGAAATGCTCATAATCTCATCACTGCTGCTGAAGATAACTCTGAAAACCCTGATCCTCCCACAGATGGGCAGGAAAGGTCCAAGATTTCTGGGCAGCACACTTCCTCTCCCAATCTAACCAAACCACTGCATGGTCAGATACAACAATAGATTCTATTTCGGCCACCAAAACCCTTCCAAACCCCCAAGATGACACCAAAACAATCAATGCGGGACCAGGTCCTGTATGCCCAGGACAGGTGAGTGAAGTCCCAAACTCCAGGATATAAACACATGCCAAACATCTATCAGGCCGGCCACCCAACAAAGATAGCTCACTACCTCAGACTTCCAATTTTTCCCAGCAGTCTGACCAGAGCGATCCTGTATGGGGTCGCGCAGGCAATTAATGTCACCAGCCAAGATAACCTGGAGATGATCAACCTGCATTACTCTCTGAAGAAAAGATTTGCATTCATTCGGAGCATAAACATTGCCGATAAAGAACTCCTCACGACTGATCTTTGCTTTAAGAAAAACAAAGTGACCACTGGGGTCTGCCTCACTCCCCAGGACCTCAATAGGCCCCACTGCACCAAAATGGCCACTCCATTCCTACGAGTGTCCGAGGAAGCACTGTAGACTGTGGAGACCCAGTCACGATGTAATTTATAATGCTTTAGATTACTAAAAATGGGCCTCCTGTAGGAGGGCTAGGTGGACACCCTTCCTTTTCAATGCTTGCAAAATTTTGACTGGCAAATGCACTCCACCTACATTCCATGAAATAATACGTGTTTTAAAAGGACATCTTTCCCACTCCAAAGGATCAAAGAAAGGAGCATAAACGCATGCCTTTCCAGGGGCTGCCCGTCCTCAGACCCCAAGAACACACTCATACTAAAAAAAAGACTGCAAAACCTCCAACCACCCACCCAACCAAGCCAAAGAGTTAGCCTTCCATCTGTTGCAAGATGCCCTCCCACACAATCCCCCTATACATCCCACCAATTTCCATCCCCCACACACAACACACAGCCACTCCCCCCATCCCAAACAAGTACTCAAAGACATATGACCACCACATGACCAAACAAACATCACAAACATCAATCCAAATCCCATCCATACCTCAACAGTAAGGCCAAGCACATCTAAGGATGCACCAGGACTGCCCCCACATAACAGCAGTACTAACACATGACATTTCCCCCAGAGCAATCTATAGGTTAAATATCCAATGAACTAAGAGGCAACAGATATGAACAAGAAATACATCACAAATCCCAGATGATTCCACAGCAAACATGCTATTCAAAGGCTAAGGTCTGATGTCCAGATGAGTCAAATGCATGTGATAGCCACGTCGTGTAAGCTCCCCCGAGCAAAGATGGTCGAAACACCTACGGTGATGCCAAGTTCAATGTGGCACCCACTTCCTTCAAAAATGTGTGGACCGCTGCTGAATGTTCAAAACACATGTGACTGGCCACCATGCTGAAGCCTCAATATTGCCAGGTACACCAAAATAAAGTGAACTTTACGCCAAAAGAGGCCAGAGCAAAGTGGAGCAAATTCTTTCCACTTGACTGCCACAGTAGAGGAATAGTCTTGAAATAATAGCTGCTGATGTTCCAGTTGTAGCTCCGCTTTCCACTGAAAGGTTTGCAGAAATTGAATCTTGTGTTGAAAATGCAGGATGCGAGCAAATCACTACTCGCGATCTCTAGTGGCCTTCTGAGTGCAGCCCAAGCCTATGGGTGCGTTCTACTTGGACTTGCCCAGCAAGTTCCACAAGGCCTAGCTCTTTATGCAGCCCCGTTATGAACACGTAGAGAGCTTGATCAGACCAAGATTCTGGCACTCCTACAATCCGAAGAGTTTTCCTACAGGAGCGATTCTCAAGGTCAACTACGTTAGCCACCAGTGCTTCCAGTTGAGTTTGTTGAGCTTTCAGGAGTCAATCATGTTGGCCATCAGAGTCCTCCAGAGTGGACACACAATGTTCTACTTCATCCACCCACCTGCCCACTTCCTTGAGTGTCTCACCCATTGACTCCAGTTTTTTTTAAAAATTAAAATTAGGTCAAACTTGGGTTCAGAAGCTTGACGACTTCTTCTGCAAGCTCTTTGGGTGAAGAATCTAAACTCTCTGCCCCTGGCGATGCTGGAGCTGATGAAGGGCCATCATCTTGCTGAGACTTGCCTGATCCTTTTTCGGCACCACCAGCATAGTGTTAAAACTCTGCAAAGTGGCAGGTCTTGGTGCAAGCCAGGCCACCTTCACACACCAAGTGATGCAGTACATCGGGAGGAAAAGCAAGAAAAAAAGCTGGTAAATAGAAGAGGCAGCCCCAAAGCAATCAGAGGAGTAACCTCACTCGCTCATGCATCACATGATCCCTTCCGGAAAGGGGTTATTAAAAACCTTCAATAGGATTGCATGAAGACCATTTGCCAGTGGAAGATAGTGAGTGGCTACAAGCCTTTGGATAGTCTGCCTTTGTCTGGTTCATTCACAAACTGGACATTTAGTATAAGCACACACCAGGATGAAAGCGTTACAGATTGACTACAGACTCTTTTTGATTGATAAATAAATTTGCGAAAGAATTCAGCATCACACTGAGCACACTGAGTGTGTAGACTAGCATTTTACATATCTGCCTGTGTTTAAAAAAAAAACAAAAAAACGCATGATGCCAGCTAGAGTTTCCAGGCTGAATCAGCATCTTTTCTGAAGTTAAGAAGCGTGTTCCATTTTAAAATGTACACATTATGATGGCAGATAAAGACCAGTATGGTCCATCTAGCCTGCCCCGCAAGGTGGCAAGAGTAGGTGCGCCTGTCGCTCCTTGCAGGTCACCCCTCCCCATGCCTTTGTTTAGGGGTGCACCCACTGCTCCATGCAGGTCACCTTTACTTGTTGAGATATCAGACAGTTAAGTTTATTTTAAATTTTATCCTGTTTATATAAAGGGATCCACTGTGTCTGTCACATGCCATTTTGAACTCTGTAACTGTATTTGCCTCCACCACTTCCATCAAGAGGGCAGTCCAAGCATTCACCACCCTTTCAGTGAAAAAGTATTTCCTGACGTTGCCTTTCAGTTTACCCCCGTGCAGCTGCATGTTATGCCCTCCAGTATGACAGCTTCCTCGTCTTAAAAAATAAAAAAAAAAGGTTTGTTCATTAATACTCCAGTATTTAAAAGTCTGTATCATATCTCCCCTATCCTTCCTCTCCTCTAGGATATACATATTTAGGTCTTCAAGTCTCTTCTCATACGTCTTCTGGCGCAGGCTTCAAATAATTTTGGTCACGTTCCTCCGAACCATTTCCAGTCTTTTTATATCCTTTGTGAGATATGGTCTCCAAAACTGAATACAATATTCCAAGTGAGGCCTCACCAGAGACTTAAAACAGCGGCATTAATACCTCCTCCTTTCTGCTGGTAATTCATCTCTGTAGGAGTGGCCTAGTGGTTGGGGGTTCCAATCCCACTAGAGGACAGCAACCTTGGGCCGGAAGGACTGGGGTTTCTAGTCCCACAGGTGCTCCTTGTGGTCTTGGGCAAGCCACTTAACCCTCCATAGCCCATGTCCCTGTAAAATAGTTATCTCCAAGTTATAATGCCCTGTTCAATGTAATTTCAGTTTGTTCAATGTAAACCGCACTGATGCAGAATAGCGCGGTATATAAGAGAGTGTAAATAAATAAATAAATAGTATGCAACCCAGCATCCTTCTAGTTTAGGCCACCGACCAGTCACATTGTTTCACCATTTTGAGATCCTCAGAAAAATCACTCCAAGGTCTTCCTCCTGATCTGTGCACATCAACCTTTTGCTCCCTATCTCATACAATTCCCTTGGATTTCTGCATCCCAAGTGCACTGCACTTCTTTGTATTAAATCTTAACTGCCAAGCATTAGACCATTCTTAAGAACATAAGATATGCCATACTGAGTCAGACCAAGGTCCATCAAGCCCAGTATCCTGTTTCCACAGCAGTGGCCAATCTAGGTCATAATTACCTAGCAGTTTCTACAAAAGACACAGGTTCCACAATGCTTATATTGGGTCAAGCAGTGATATTCTTCCAGATCTTTACTCATGTTATCCACTACCTCAGGGGAGTCCACTCTGTTGCAAATTTTCGTGTCATCTGCAAAAAGACAGTATTTTTCCATCCAGTCTTTCAGCAATATCACATAGAAATATATTGAACAATACCGGCCCTAGTACCGATCCCTGGGGCACGCCACTAATCACCTTCCTTTCATCCAAGTGAGCTACGTTTACCATCACCTTCTGTCGTCTGTCAGCCAACCAATTTCTGATCCAGTTCACCACCTTGGGACCCATCCCCAGGTTGGTCAGTTTATTGATAAGCCTCCTATGAGGCATTATATTATATTACATTATTATTTATTGCTGGTGCAATTTTTTTAATTATTCTAAAAGATCTGGGATTGTGATTTTTTGAAATTTTAACCAGTATATTGGAATATGCACAATTTTTCTTTATTTTTAGAAAAACAACGAGGATTTAATCCTAAGGCAGTCTTTGGTGAAATGATCGCCAATGCAGATTTTTCTTCTATGGACATTTAAAAATATTGTGTTTGTAGCAGATATGTGGATATGTATTAATTTATAAGATAAATGACTACTTATTTATTTAAATCATTTATAACCTGCTTTATTGCTTAAGGCTTAGATAATCATGACAGTATAAGACACATAGAAAGGACATTGAAGCACATTTTTGTTTAATGGACACTGTTGTACTTTGGAGATTTTTATGCCACTGATTGAAAAATGTACAGCCTTTACACATATGCAGTCCCAAAGCAGCAAGAAATCATGCCCAGCTTGAACTATAGTAGTTTAAGATTTTTTTCTTTATTAGTGAGGTCTTTTCCTCCTGAAGTAGAGTAGTAGTTAACCCAATCCTAAGTTAAAGAAGGACTGCTGGTTAAGTAAAAGGTTTGGGCTGGCAGTTTCTTTGCAAGTGGTTCTGATTTTTACACTTCCACTGACAAGGTTGTTATGATATGGAAAATTTTAGTTCAAATTGGTTTTATTGACAAAAGATAAAACACTCCTGACATGTGGGTACTCTTACACATTCCTGGGAGAACCAAACAATATACAGATTCAACTTTTCTATTTTTTAAAATTATGGACTTGCCACTCTCCCCAGCCCCATCTGTACCCCCCTCCCCATCAACTTCAACCAACCAATCCACGCAGCCCTGAGGCATCAATGGTGGGGGGGAACCCTTACCCCCCCCCCTCAGATAAATGGCATGAACCAAGGGGGACACACCAATCCTGCCCCTACCAGAAAGACTAAGGAAAGGAGTAGCCAACCCAAGGTCCGGGACCCAGTCTCCCAACCCTCCTTTCCCCTCGTCTTCCCTGCACTGCAACTGTCCTCAGGGATCTCTAAAAAAGAAAAAGAAAGAGAGAAAATAAACCCCCATGATATTCAAAGTCAAAACATCTATCATCAGTTTCCCCAATCCTATAGATTATTTAAAACAAGACTCCTATTTTGGGGCAACAACCCCTGTATATAATCCTCCCAGACCACCAGAAACTTCCCCACTCTCTGCTTCCTGCCCTTAAGCCACAGCCAGTTGCATATGTTGGTGTATCATATTGCGCCATTGCCAAAAGTTCAGGAGACAAACTGACAAAATAGCCTTCTTATCAACCATCCATGCTCCCCGAAGCCATCTCCTCCATCCCTGCTACTGCTTCCAGGGAGTGAAACAAAAAAACTTCCTCAGGAATCAGGGTCAGGGCCCATCAACAATCAAGGACATTCTCTATGTAGGCATGAACCTCTTGCCAATATTGTTGGGCAAAGGGGCATTGCCAGAACATATGGCTCAATGAAGCCCTTGGCTGTCTGCACGTTGGACAATCCTCAGTTTCAGAGCACCCTATCACATAAGCACAAACTGGCGCAATATAAGCCCCACAAACAATTTGATACTGCATATCATGTAAAGACACCCAACTTGTGGGCTTAGGAATCTTTGCAAGAAGCTTCAATAGTCCCTCATCCATCACAGCAACATTCAATTCAGCATTCCATTTTACAACCAAGGCATTGCATGTGGCTAAGCTAGCAACTCGCAGAAGAACTATGGACTCAAGAAACCGCAATCCGAGCCGAACCCTTGGATAGGAAAAAATCTTCCAGATCCATGCAAAAATCACTGGAAAGATTCTCTATCACCGATTTACCAATGTAGCTATGCAACTGAAAACACAAAAACACGTCCCCAGGAGCCAGATCATATTGAGCTTGAAGTTCCTCAAAAGAAAGTAGCCATCCATCTTCTGTCAAGACCTGTTCTAAATGGCCAAGGCCTTTCCTTTCACAAGTAAGAACTCCCCTTGTAGAGAGTTCCAGCGAAAAATCTGCATTGCCCTGAATGAGTAGGTATACAGATTGTTCATCAGTGTTGCAACCTGGAGCAAATCCATTTCATTTCCACATCTTCCTGATGAGTGATAACACCGAATGGCGCAGATGCGCTAGTAGCCTGCTGATCTTAGCATGCAGAAGACAAATAGTCTCCTGCCTCCTCACAGTCTAGTGGCATAAAATCAGTCAAAGAACCAGTCTCACAGATGTTGCAATAGGCATGCAAGGTTGTAGCATTTCAAATCTGGCAGACCCATGAACCCTCTCCCCCAGGAGCCCATGAGACTGAAGGGCCAATTGAGGCTTCCTCCTGCACCCCACAACTGGGACAGCAACTCTTCCTATGTGAGTGTCTGTACAGGAACTAAGGAAGGTGGAGGAGACTGGAGAACAAAGCCATCACAGGAAGAGAACTATTTTGAATAAGGTGATCTGACCCCCCCCCCCCCAAAGACAAAGAAAGATCCTGCCACCTGAACAGAAACGTCTCAGTCTCCCTAAGCAGGAGAGGAACATTACAGAGAGATAGCATGGTTATGTCCACAGGGAGCACAATCCCTAAGTATCGAAAAGTCTGGCGCCAGAAGTTTCCTTTGCCAAGAGCATTCCAAACTGCGTTGCACTGATAAGACCTCTGATTTTTCCCAAGTTCAGCTTGCATCCTGATAGCCTCACAAAATGGGAGAACCCCTGAAGCAGTGCAGCGAGGGAACCCAACAGTTCAGTAAGGTGTACCACGAGGTCATCTGCAAAGGCCGAGATCTTGAAAGAGAAGGACCCTATTTGCACACCCTTAATATCCTCCATAAGCCTGGATGTGACTCAAAGGTTCAAGTACCAGCAGGAACAGCAAAGGAGAAAGGGGACAACCCTGACACGTGCCTTGGTGCAAAGGAAAAAAAAACCCTCTATCTGGAATCCATTGACAAGTACATGCACACAGGGGCTATCATACAGAGCACGGACAGCACATAAAAACAGACCCTGAAAACCAAACCACTCCAACACCAGGAACATATAATCCCAACTGACCCTATCAGATGCTTTTTCAGCATCAAAGCTGATGAACAAGATGAAATCTCATGAGCTGAGCACTGGATCAGAGATGCCAAAATCTGACACGTTAACCACGCACAAACAAATCCCACTTGAGAAGATGAATCAAACTAGATAAAATGGGTGCCAAACAGTCGGCTAGGATCTTAGAAAAAAATCTTCTGATCACATCTATCAAATATACCAGCCTGAAAGATGTCAGCAACATAGGATCCTTGCCTGACTTAGGAAGCACAGTAATCAACACCTCATTAGTATTATATGAGAATCCCATTTGATCAATATATCGTGCATACACCTCTGTCAATGGGACAATTGTCCTGCAGCAATTTAAATAATTCATTGCTAAACACATCCAGGCCGGGGGCTTGAGTAGAATGTAGGCCCTTAGTAGCAGCTTGCACCTCCAAGGCGGTTATGGGTTCATTCAGAACTGCTAGATGCTGTGCAGAAAGCTCAGGAAGAGTTGTATTGCACAGGTAAGCACACCCAACTCCATCTATGGTGTACGCTTTATAAAGTTGTTGATAAAACCAAATGGAAGCCTCCTCTAATACCCACCATTAGAACTCCTGATGGCTGCAACATACCTAGGGGCCCTCCCACTCCTAATCAAGGAGGACAGCAATTTACCTGGCCGGTTGCCAAACATATATAGAACATCTGAAATGTAGCAGAGATTGTTGGGTTCGGGCATGTATAAGGGTATTGTTTACTTTGCAAGGCCAGGTACACAGCACAAATCTCATCTGAATCATGTCTAAGTAGCCTGCCCTTCAGAGCCCATAACTGTTTCCCCCAGAGTCATCACCCGTTTCGCCATCCCCCGCTTTTGCGGATTACCAAATCCAAATTATCACGCCATAAAGATAAACCCTAGCCATCTCCCAGAACAGGGCCGAATTATTCTTATGTATGCCATTAGTCTCTTCAAAAAAAATGTTCCACAAGTTCCTTAAAACTGCTTAAATCCCTCATCTCCATAAAGATAAAAGGTAAAACGCCAGTGGCAGGGTGCTCCATCCCTCCCTCCAGAACAAAGTCCACCCAAAGCATGGCATGGTCAGAAATATGGAAGTCACCTATACAAGCATCTTGAATTGCTGTCAACAAATCACTGGACATCAGAAAATAGTCGATCCGTGATGCTTATGAGATAGATGGGTAAAATCTCTCTCAGCTGGCTGAAGGACTTTCCAATACGTCCAACAAATCACAATTCTCACAAAGACTTAGATGTCTCTGCCCTATCCTCCTTGACAAGGTCAAGCAGCACATTGCACATAATTGTAATTCCTGCCCAAAATCACGACTGTCACCCAATTAGGATAGGTAATGCACCATCAATATGCATTGGGACCATACACATTACCCAACACTACAGGCTTACCATATAGGCTGCCATGGACCAGCACAAACCGGCCCCCAGGGTCGCTAATAACCTTGTCCAACTGAAAACCCAAAGCCTTGCACAGAGTAGTATAACCACTCCTGCCTTCTTCCTGCCCACTGAGGCCACATAGAGGGAACCCACCCACCACTGCTGCAATGTAATATGTTCTGAGGGTGTCATATGAGTTTCCTGAATAAAGGCTATATCAGCATATTGATCACAAGAGTTTTGAGAATGTTATGTCACTTAAAAGAGGAGCCAATCCCACATACATTCCAGGTCACTAACCGCACTTCTTGTTTCTTCATGTTACCCCACTACTGAAGGGATTAGCCACATAGAACCCAACTCTATGGATCAAAGGGCCCTCCCAGCCTAAGGCCCCTCCCTTCCGCTTGCAGAACCCCAGGGCAGCCGCAGGGCACACATCCCTCCCCCAAACACTCGGGGGGGGGGGAAAGAGACCCCAGTCCCAATACCCAAAAAGACCCCCACCTAACAAACCCCACCCTTCCACCTAAACATCCCATTATGCCCCCCAAAATATCTACCACTCCACTCACTGCCATTAGTCAGCATACAGGTCTGCAACAGGCCCCCTTGCAACACAGAAACGCACCCGTCCCACCCACATACCTCCAACACCAGTGCACCCCCCTCCCCCGATAACCAACACCACAATCCAGGATCCAATGATCATCAACCCACCACAGACTCCTAACAGCCTACCTCTACTTCCATCTACGCAGAGCCCTGACCTGATACCCACAGTAATTACACCTTCTCCCCTGCAATCAACCTCGCATCCACACACCCCAAGATCCCACATGCGCACTCAATCAACAGCCCCCTCACAAACACACCACCCCCCCTCAATATACTCTGCAAAGAATGCAAGCAACCCCAATAAACAGTGCAGAAACAGAACAAAAGAGCATATATCCAGGAGGTCATAGCCCACCACAATAATCCAGGATTCACGCTTAAATGGTCTAGGGTCCAAAGAAAACAAATCCTTAATGTCTGCAAGATGAGGGCTATATCCCGCCCAGTCTCCCAGGGGCTGTGACCATAGTCTACTGGAGGTCCAAACTTATGAACCCTCCACCAGAAAAAAAAAACATCAGCTGAAGCACAATGTCCAGATCCACATTAAGGTGGAGAATCAGGTCACTTATACAGAGTAGAAGGCAGTAATCATCAAGGCATCACCCTCAGAAGACCAGAGGCAGAAATCTCAGCAGGCCTAATTAGGACTCCACAGACCACCAAGAGCAGGAGATCAGGTTTCAGCAGTGGTCCGCGATTCTCTCAGTCACTGCTTCTCAGAGAATTTCTTGGCTAGATCTAGCAAATCAAAGTGTGGTATCCCATTGCAGTAAAGTTAAAGCTTAGCAGGATATAGTAGCACAAACCGGATCAAATGGTCAAAGAGCCAGGAACATACCGAAGAGAAAGCTTTCCATCGCAGCAAGACCTGCATGGAATAATCCTACAAGATCAAAATGCACTCTCTCTCATGCAGCACGGAGCGCCCTCTACGCGTTACTCAGAGCATCTCCTCCTTCTGTGCAAAGTTAAGGAACCGGGCTATGACTGCCTGCAGTCTTCCTCACTAATGCCACAAGTCTAGCTGATATGCACGCTCAATATTTATGGGGCCGGTTGACCGACCCAGCTTCAAAGCTAACTGCAACCAAGTCTCAAGAAAGCCCAGTGGCTCTGGTTCCATGATGTTTTTGGGCACTCCTATGAAGTGCAGGTTGTTGCGTCTTGAATGATTTTCCAAATCGTTGGTCTTTTCAGATTGTTTAGCTACAGTTTCTTTCAAAAGCGCTAAATCCCATGTTAGCTGGGAGGCACCATCTTCGATATCACTCACATGCTGCTCCCACCCAGTTACTCAGCTTTGAAAGGACTCCAAAGAAGCAGACGACATTTCTGACATCTTGGCATACAATTGTTCCAATTTGGACTCAAGTGTAGACATAACCGCCATAAATACTTCCTTCACCAAATCACTGGGGGGGGATCTGTGGCGGACTCTATACAGGATCCTCCACTGCCATCTTGGAGCAAACAGGCCGCAGCTTGTCCTCCTCTCTGCACTGAGGTCTAGCTGCCATTCGTCATGGGGAAGGCACCAAGCAGAAACAAAAACAGTAGCGGGGGTGTACTGGGACCCACCGGGCTATGAAACAAGCCAAAAACTACAACAGTGTAGTAAAAAAAGGTTGCAGGGAGGGCCCAGGCTGTGCTGCTGCCCGTGCTCACCATATCATGTGACCCTTGGAAATTTTTAAAAAGAAAAAAAAAAAAAGAAAAAAAAAAGGCACATGCAGTTTTCACATACAGCCTGAATGCACATAAGTGGTGTTTAAGAACAGGGTTGCTAAGAAAGACATGCTTCTGCATAAAAAATAAGCCTGGAACATTGTGTACACTAAATACAGCAGGTGTAAATATGTGCATTTACTTTCCATGGCACATGCACATACTTTCCCTTTGGAAACTGGTGTAATTTATGTGCATACCTACTACACAAGCTAGGTGGCTTGCTATCTAATTGCAGAGATTTCCCTTTAAAAAATGTTGCCGTAGGCCTGCAAGTTCTGTAGGCTGACTAAAAATATTAAATAAAGAAAGAAAGGGGTCTGTCTCTGTGGATGATTACTATGACGTAACCCAAATAAACTTCATCCAACAATTTCTACAGGTTCAGTTTTCCCACAACGACAGCCTCAGAAAACAACCATTAGCACTAAAGAGTACTGGGATTCAATGTCCTCCCAGACATGTGCTGGTTTAACATCAACGGCTGAAGTTGATTAAAACTGTGTTGTATCCACTACTATATGTGCTAGCAAATTTTTGGAGTTTGTGAAGTCTTTTATTATAAAATAAGTTACACCATCTGGTCATTTACTACTGGTAGCACTGAAGGTACTTAGCTTGGTCAGTTGTAGGATACTTCACAGCACAGAAAATATTTCTAATTTTTTCAAATTTTTCTCATTTTTTCAAATTTTCTATTTAGATAATGTTCTTCAATTTCCTCCTCTTCTTCTCAAACGCAGCTCTTAAAATATGTCCCGACGCCAGCCTTACAGGCGCCCATGCGTTTCTCCACTCAAGGTTTATCAAGGGACTGATATATACATCAATTTTTCTATAAAAAACGTGAATCCACGCATGTGGTCTATGCTGTTCGATGTCCATGTGGCCTGCTTTACGTGGGCAAAACTATACGTTCTTTTAAGATCCGGATGAAAGAACATGAAAGCCGATTGCGATGCAGTCGAAGAGAAGCTCCCCTTGTTCAACACTGCTTACAGTTTCACCATGTGTTTGCCCAGCTTCGTTGCTGGTGTATTGAGAGGGTGACAGCTGCTGCTATGGGAAAATCTCGAGAACAATTTTTACTCTACAGGGAACAATGGTGGATTCATACTTTAGCCACAGTGCAACCAGATGGACTCAATGCTGGTATCGATTGGGCAGTTTGTATTTAGATTCTAACCAATAATAGATGAGCTTCCACTTCAGACCCGGTTCTTTTGAGCATTTAAAAATGGCAGTAACATTTGTTAGACCGCATGTGCGGCGTCTTTTTCAGGGATTCCCTAGTGTGCCAGAGGGGAACCTTGTTTCGAGACGAGAGTCCTATCATCATCAGGTTAATAATGTTTTTTATCTTATTTCATATGCTACGTTGTGATACATTTTTCAATATTTATAGTGTGTGCATTTTTCAATTTTATCATTACAGTTCAGCGAGTTTAAATATGGTTTTTTATAGAAAAATTGATGTATATATCAGTCCATTGATAAACCCTGAGTGGAGAAATGCATGGGCGCCTGTAAGGCTGGCGTCGGGACATATTTTAAGGGCTGCGTTTGAGAAAAAGAGGAGGAAATTGAAGAACATTATCTAAATAGAAAATTTGAAAAAATTAGAAAAATTTTCTGTGCTGTGAAGTATCCTACAACTGACCAAGCTAAGTACCTTCAGTGCTACCAGTAGTAAATGACCAGATGGTGTAACTTATTTTATAATAAAAGACTTCAAACTCCAAAAATTTGCTAGCACATATAGTAGTGGATACAACACAGTTTTAATCAACTTCAGCCGTTGATGTTAAACCAAAACAAAAAAAAAAAATCACCCAGCTCAAGGCAGAGAAATACCAAATCAAATAATATAACCCAAGCTTCAAACCTCCGTGTATACCATTAAAACCTAAAGGTGCAATTCTTTTTCTTTTTTGTCGGAGTAGCCGATCAGAGGATGCAGGAACTGTCACCCGTCCCCCGCCACGGTCACTCCATTTTAATCATTAAATGCTTGAAAAAAAACTTTACAACGTTACTTATCTTGCTTGACTTTAGCCAATGAGGAATTCAAAAGACACAACGTGCCACGTTTCGAGCCCTCCAACAGTCACTGGCTCTGCATCAGGTGAAAAGCTAGAATCCCTTGAAAAATGGCTTTTACTTCACTGAATACAACGGTCCGGTTTTAAGAGATGGCGTGTGAGGTCAAACGCACGTAAAAGAATCCAATAGCCAATCAATGATGCCTGCTGTTCAAGCAATAAAAATTGGGAACACCCACTGTCAGGGAATCCCAATGACGTTGTGAATGCTTCCTACTCACAGCAATGTATGCCACTCAACAGAGCCATTCAGACCCCGGGGGGAAACAGTACCCAAACGAAATATCCATTGTTGCTCAGTCCGTTGCAATTTAGCAATATGGTCCCCTCCACGGGGATCCGGTGGAATAAAGTCAAGCACCCTCCAACGTAATTGTTGAAACAAATGATCCTCCTGTAGACAGTGGCTGACCATAGGCGCCGACATTGTTTTGGTTCTCAAACGGGACGCATGTTCCCCCAAGCGAAGTTTGACAGCCCGGGTGGTCCGGCCAACATAGTGCAATCCACACGGGCAAATGATCAAGTACACAACAAAGGATGAATTGCAAGTAGTATGCCAATTTGAACTGTAAATAATTGATGTAGACATATCCCTCCAGCTGAGACCAGTCAATGCCATATCACAGTAAGTACATGTGCCACAGGTAAAATGACCAGGGTTAGCATGAAATAAGGAGGGACGATCCGAAGGCCAGGTGGATTTCACAATACGATCCCGTAGATTTGGCGCCCGTGAATAAGCCACCCGAAGTCGCTTGTTTGCAAAGCATGGGTGAACAGATAAAACCGGCCAATAGCGGCGCACAATAGCCACCACCTTTGGAACGCCCACCAGATATGGGAAAATGCCGGTAAAATCATCATTCTCAGAGGTGATAGATGGAGAGCGGGGAAGAAACAGCCACTCTCAGTGAACGAACCGAGCCCGTTTGAAGGCTTTCTTAATTACTGAAACAGGGTATTCCCTAGAAAATAACCGCTTCTGTAAATCAAACGCATGATGATAAAAGTCATCCAACGATGAACAGTTGCGTCGAAGACGCAAAAATTGGCCGAATGGAAGACCACGCTTCAACGGTGTAGGATGGAAGCTTGAAAATTGCAGCAGAGTATTCCGTTGAACAGGCTTGCGGAACAAAGTTGTAGTAAGGCCCTCAGTTGACAGAAAAATCGTCAAATCCAAAAACTGAATAGATTGTTTGTCAAATACCGCAGTAAACTGAATATGCGGGGAATGTGCGTTTAATGAACTAACAAAACTCACCAAATCTTCTTGAGATCCAGACCACAGAAAAAATACATCATCTAAAAATCGACGCCAGAAAGGCACAAACTGAAAAAATGGAGAAGAATACACATAGTTATCCTCAAAGATGGCCATATAGATGGTGGCTATAGAGGGGGCCACCGTAGCCCCCATTGCTATGCCAAACGTTTGTCTGTAAAAATTACAATTATGTAAAAAATAATTGCTATTTAACACTAAATCTAGCATCTCTAACAAAAAAGACCGCGGGATCCGTGTAGGTAAGTCCAAAGGATAATCAGTTAAATGTTGAAGCACTTCTCGCTGATTAATATTGGTGTACAGTGCTTGCACATCAAGGGACACCAAAAACGTATAGGTTGAATAATCAGTGCAAGAGGACAGTTGTGTGAGAAAATCACCTGTATCACGAATGTAGGAAGAAACCCTTGATGCCGCAGGCTGTAAAAACACATCACAAAATTTGGAGAGAGGCTCCAGGAGCGAATCTCTACAGGACACAATCGGGCGTCCTGGAGGCTGTTGGGCATTCTTATGTAGTTTAGGAACCAGGTAGAAAACAGGGATTTTAGGAGCTGGGTTGATCAGGAACCGAAATTCACGCCCAGTGATCCAACCATGCTGTAGAGCCTGCAACATCAGGGATCGAACACTTTGTAATACTGATGGTGTCGGGTCATGGGAGAGCAGCTGGTAATGCTCACGATTTTGAAGGTAAGCCTGAATCTCAATATCATATTGCTCGGGGGATAACACAACAATCGCCCCACCTTTATCCGCACGGCGAATGATGAAATCCGACATGGAAAGGTCACGCATGGCTTGAAATTGCTCACGGGACAAATTTGGAAAAGTTTTTGGTAAGGCTGTCTCCAGAACATCCAAGTCTCGAAGGATCAAATCTTGAAACGTTGAAATGACTGGATCAATTACACCTGGAGGGAGCCACCTGGAAGGACCAGAAATAACCGAAGGGTCTCCATCACCCAGACCTTGTTGAGAAAAATAAAGAGAAACCCGCAGCTTACGAAAAAGCCGGTGTAATGCCATACGAACCTGAAAACCATTATATCGAGGAGTTGGGACAAACGAAAGCCCCAGTTCTAACAACTCCTGTTGAGAGGAAGTAAGAGGTCGCCCAGATAGATTAAATACTACTGATTCTTGGTACGGGAGCGGGTCTCGGGACCTTCCCAAAAATCCTGCTGGTATTGATTTTGACGCCGCGAATGACGACCCCGTCGGGAAGAGCTTTCCTCCAGAAACGGCGGGCGAGATTGGTGGCCACCACGACGGGACTCCGTCCCCTCAGAATCCGTAGAGTCTTCAGAGCTTACTGCAAAAGAAACTTGTTTAACAGGGGCCACAAACTGTCCAGTAGGTGACATCCACTTGTGCACACAGTGGTTATCATAGTCGGACTTATCCCGACGAAACTTTCGTATTTTAAGACCACGGACATGGTCCCGAAAAGAATCCAGTTGCTTGTTAGTATCCTGCCATTGAATCTGAAACTGAGACTCATCCTGGGACTCCAAAATTTTAGCTTTCATTTCCTCAGTCTGCTTTTTCAGCTGTTCCTGTTCTTGCAAAGAGCGTTCTACCAACAGCGCAATAATTTCAAAACTACATTTGTTTAGGATAGCATTCCAGCGGGACAAAAACGCCACATCATCAGTGAATTGACGCGGGGCTTTAAACATCCGCAACCCCCTAGGGATGATGAGGGACTTTAAATATTGTGTCATGGCTAATCCATGGAGTTGTGCACGAATCAAACGCTTGTGCAGATCTTTTAACTCCAGCATAGTAGAAGGAATTTTGTCAGTTGTAGTAGGGCCATCAAACAGAGATTGGCCCTGCCGTAGTTTGGCTAAATGATCCTCTGTATAGGCGAAGACTTCAGACGACATCTCAATGGGTAGGAAAATTTTACAAACAAAAAAAATCACCCAGCTCAAGGCAGAGAAATACCAAATCAAATAATATAACCCAAGCTTCAAACCTCCGTGTATACCATTAAAACCTAAAGGTGCAATTCTTTTTCTTTTTTGTCGGAGTAGCCGATCAGAGGATGCAGGAACTGTCACCCGTCCCCCGCCACGGTCACTCCATTTTAATCATTAAATGCTTGAAAAAACTTTACAACGTTACTTATCTTGCTTGACTTTAGCCAATGAGGAATTCAAAAGACACAACGTGCCACGTTTCGAGCCCTCCAACAGTCACTGGGCTCTGCATCAGGTGAAAAGCTAGAATCCCTTGAAAAATGGCTTTTACTTCACTGAATACAACGGTCCGGTTTTAAGAGATGGCGTGTGACGTCAAACGCACGTAAAAGAATCCAATAGCCAATCAATGATGCCTGCTGTTCAAGCATTAAAAATTGGGAACACCCACTGTCAGGGAATCCCAATGACGTTGTGAATACTTCCTACTCACAGCAAGCCTTTGTTCCGCAAGCCTGTTCAACGGAATACTCTGCTGCAATTTTCAAGCTTCCATCCTACACCGTTGAAGCGTGGTCTTCCATTCGGCCAATTTTTGCGTCTTCGACGCAACTGTTCATCGTTGGATGACTTATCATCATGCGTTTGATTTACAGAAGCGGTTATTATCTAGGGAATACCCTGTTTCAGTAATTAAGAAAGCCTTCAAACGGGCTCGGTTCGTTCACCGAGAGTGGCTGTTTCTTCCCCGCTCTCCATCTATCACCTCTGAGAATGATGATTTTACCGGCATTTTCCCATATCTGGTGGGCGTTCCAAAGGTGGTGGCTATTGTGCGCCGCTATTGGCCAGTTTTATCTGTTCACCCATGCTTTGCAAACAAGCGACTTCGGGTGGCTTATTCACGGGCGCCAAATCTACGGGATCGTATTGTGAAATCCACCTGGCCTTCGGATCGTCCCTCCTTATTTCATGCTAACCCTGGTCATTTTACCTGTGGCACATGTACTTACTGTGATATGGCATTGACTGGTCTCAGCTGGAGGGATATGTCTACATCAATTATTTACAGTTCAAATTGGCATACTACTTGCAATTCATCCTTTGTTGTGTACTTGATCATTTGCCCGTGTGGATTGCACTATGTTGGCCGGACCACCCGGGCTGTCAAACTTCGCTTGGGGGAACATGCGTCCCGTTTGAGAACCAAAACAATGTCGGCGCCTATGGTCAGCCACTGTCTACAGGAGGATCATTTGTTTCAACAATTACGTTGGAGGGTGCTTGACTTTATTCCACTGGATCCCCGTGGAGGGGACCGTATTGCTAAATTGCAACGGACTGAGCAACAATGGATATTTCGTTTGGGTACTGTTTCCCCCCGGGGTCTGAATGGCTCTGTTGAGTGGCATACATTGCTGTGAGTAGGAAGTATTCACAACGTCATTGGGATTCCCTGACAGTGGGTGTTCCCAATTTTTATTGCTTGAACAGCAGGCATCATTGATTGGCTATTGGATTATTTTACGTGCGTTTGACGTCACACGCCATCTCTTAAAACCGGACCGTTGTATTCAGTGAAGTAAAAGCCATTTTTCAAGGGATTCTAGCTTTTCACCTGATGCAGAGCCAGTGACTGTTGGAGGGCTCGAAACGTGGCACGTTGTGTCTTTTGAATTCCTCATTGGCTAAAGTCAAGCAAGATAAGTAACGTTGTAAAGTTTTTTCAAGCATTTAATGATTAAAATGGAGTGACCGTGGCGGGGGACGGGTGACAGTTCCTGCATCCTCTGATCGGCTACTCCGACAAAAAAGAAATAGAATTGCACCTTTAGGTTTTAATGGTATACACGGAGGTTTGAAGCTTGGGTTGATGTTAAACCAGCACATGTCTGGGAGGACATTGAATCCCAGTACTCTTTAGTGCTAATGGTTGTTTTCTGAGGCTGTCGTTGTGACTAAAAATATTGCCCAGTTAACGTCTATATATAGGATGAGACTGACTAATCTGAAGGCAGAAGACAAAAAGAAGAGATGAAAGATTTTTCAATCCAAGATATCCTAGCACCTCTGTAAGGTGCATTTTACTTACGAGTTAAATGTCATTTCCTCGAGTCCTGCTAGACCAGTCCAGATAAAAGGGTTGTGTTTCCCTATCAGCAAACTGGTTGAGACAAAGAACCAATGAAAAGCCCAGGTTTCAGTGACATCTCTCCTATGCCTCTATTCGCCTCAGACACCACAGGTCTCCCCAGTATTCATCTCAAAGCAAATGGAAGAAACATGGCAAGCCTCACACCACCACCACTACTACTACTACGCATTTGAATAGTGCTACAAGACATACGCAGCGCTGCACAGACACATGTAAAAGATGGTCCCTGCTCATCAGAGCTTACAATCTAGTCAAGACAGACAACACAGTAGCTGTAAACATGGGATACATCTAGGGGGAATAGTAAGGAAACACAAAGGAGACCAGGTAAATCAAGATCTGAAAGCGG